>CM060170.1:31511545-32145321 GCA_020352615.2 Yoshiicerus persimilis | reverse complement strand
AATCCAACTAATTTGTTAAATCGCGAATCCTATGTTCCTCACGGTGTGGACGTCTATTCCTCTTTGCCGCTTTCCTCAAACTGACGAGCAGAGTCCTACACTTGCTAATTCATAACGTAAATCAAAGCGTCAATAAAAGCACAATGTCAAAGTTGTTGTACAGTATAATTGCACAATCTCTTTTTCGTTGTGGAATTTCCAAGCCTACCCATAAAATATAATACAACAGAATGCTCAGTAATACTGTGGTACGTTTCACTTACGATTAGCCAGGAACGTTCACGCTCCTTTCCCAAAATCATGCAGTATGCAAAATTACATGACATGCAAAACGCGACATAACTCCCTTGCCTGTCTGAACAAAAGTATTTCGTATTATGGCTTTATCATTTATAGCCGACCACAAAACTATTTCCTACGGACCGAGATCCTGATAAACTTCCTCTTGTATGTATTGATATCGCCTTCGCATTGCATACCTTCAAAACTGCCCTACCTTTGCATACTCATACTTATGCCTCTGCAAATATGTGGTAAACCTCCGTAAGCGATCATATTCACAACAAGCAAAACAAATTGGTGAATACCTCTCCCTGATTGCATGCCTACACATATTTCAGAATATCTTTCCCGATTTATTTTACGTGAATGGACACAGTCTGCACTGAAAGTAGGATATGGATTTTTCTCATCATTTTTATGGATTTATGGATTTCTACGAAAACTATAGGTTTTCATACAATTTTCATATCAGAGTTCAGAATTTTGAAATACGAAGAACTCATGCAAAAATCATGAAAATTGAGGACTTTATTATTACAATAGGTCATAGTTGGTATACACTTTCTGTCTTCAGGTCTCTAGTAAAATCAAAAGAGAAATTGAAAAAACCTAGAACATAAAATATTTCTATTTCTCGATGTTTTATGAAGCATATTTATAAAAGTACCAGAATGAAATACTAACGAAACAATTTTAAATCTGTAGCACAACAGATTTCATCGTGTCACATTTAGTAATCACAGAGATATTGGATTCCATGGTAGGTAATAAAAGTAATAATACATGTATTATTATCACTGTTTACCAGAAAAATCATATTCAATCCCTCATATCATAATATACTACATAGGAGACCGGATGAGTAACATAGTATTTGATGTGTAGTTGCCATTGAATAGAATTTTACTGCTCAAAGCTGTAATATAATAATCGTTAGATAACATTACACACTACTCCTACTACATAATGCACTATAGTGTATAAATGCCAAAGCGAAAATGTCAGTTTTTAACTCAATAAACTCTTTCTGAAAGGAATGGCCGACTATGTGACATCATTGAAAGTCAAGCGAAGCACAGAAATTTACGAAATGAAAGTTGAATAGGAATTACGCATCTGTTTTATAATAATATGTATGTATGTACTTGTGTAATGGGATGTGTAATTTATCCTGCTACCCGGTCGCGCCGCGACAGGTATGCTGAAAATTCTTGAAGGGGGATAGGTACGGGGGTGGGGCGGGGTGGACTCGATAGAGGATCGAATTTTAGGGGGGCAACTCCCCCGGATGGAAGTTTGAGCCGTGGGTGGGGCGGATGGATGGAGGTCTGTGTACCTCCCCGCCCCCCGATTTTTTTTGTTTTTGGCGGCCATTTTTTGCCCTTTCGCACGGCGGCCATTTTGTGCTCCAGATTTTTGCCCCCCCCCTTGAAGGAATTTTTAGCGGATGGAAAAAATTTTTTCTCGCGGCGGATGGTGAAATACATAAATTACACATCCGTAAGTGTAATATGCATGTATTTAAAAGTTTAACCACAAAAGCTTAAACTCTACTCATAAAGAAAACAATTAAATTGAATTGAATGTTCATGAAAAATTGATCAGTTTTAATGAAGGAGTAATATTAAGTGTAATATTCACTGTTTAATGCCATGATACCGTAATCTGACCTCTTATTACTGTACACATAAAAGTGTAGTGTGAATTTCTATAGTTCATGAGAATTCCATTGCGAAATTGAAAGTTGGCCTTTGAAAATGCTTAGTCATGGAATCAGCGGGATGGAAATATTTTATCTAGCAATTCCCAGAATGTGGGTGTAATGGTTTATTTACTGTGGCAATGGCAAATGGCAAGCATTAACCAGCCGCAATTTAATATCCGATTTTCATGTAAGATTTCAAAGCACTAAAGTGGTAATCGAAATATCAAGCGTTAAATAAGTTTAGTAGCCTTAGAAAGAGAAGGATTCTAGAGATGTTGCGTGCCAAAGTCCAGGAAGAAAATTGCAATTGAATTCATGAAAGTTTTGGGAAACAATTTGGGGCAATCGATGTGTATTGTTTGTGTCGGGTTCAAGTGACGTTATGGGAAACTCTGCATGACAACTTGCAGCATATCAGATAAGCAATTGCATTAAGCGAATTGACGGTGAAATTAGTTCGCTGACGTGAATTGCTTTCCTGATGGCGAGAAGAATAAAGCAGGGGGGAAATATTAATGTGAAATTGGGATACATTGTGTTTGATATCGTGTTAACTTTCTCACTTGACAATTCATAGCGCATTCCCGAAAGCACTACAAAAATTATTCTTTGCTGCGTAATAACAATAAAATATAATAGCTATAAAAACATGGGACTTGAACGAAAAGCAACTTAAAAGTAACAAAATATTCATGAGAGTCGCTGACAAACAAGGTTATTAGGCCGCACTCTATCTCCAGTTTATCCACTTCATATGGTAGGTTGAATTGCATGCAAGCTAGGTAAATTAAGACAGAAAGCAGAGAAAGCCGCTTACAGAAGTATGTACGATGGCTAACAAAGATTAACTTCATCTTTCCATACAATTTGGTTGCTTTCTGGTCATACCACTTGCACTTACATCCTTTTGCGGAGAAAGTCTCCAGCGACGAACTGTCTGGGTGTTACAAGGAATGTAATGTAAGCATTGACCTGACTTTAAATACACCTAGAAACTCTTTACTCCTTTTACTACAAATGGAATATTGGGAGGAAATATAAAAGATTCATGAATGCTGAAGACAGGAAAAGTAAAACAACGTCCACTCACGATCATTTGACGAAAAGAAGAGTTAGGAATGGATTCTCTGAGAAAAAGAATTGGAATCATTCGCACACCGTTCCTCTCCCATCCTTCCAGACGAAAGTATTAGGAAATGGAGAATACATGTATTATTCTAGCCAGTATGTAATAGACAAGGTACTTGCACTATTTTTCTCTTTTCAAGACAAATAGACTTTTTCGTTGGCTAGCAGGCTCGGTTTACTTGATCGTTTACATACTAGCAAGTAGAAACAGATGGATAAAAGGCAGTGTCAAGTCATGTCTGTATATTCTGACACCACACCACACAAGTGAAGCTCCTAAAGGAATTGTAATTCCTCCGCAAAGGCCTCTCGACCCCGGTCCATTTTATGGGAGACCAAGAAATGGACATTTGGACGCTCTCTTAAATAAACGTAACCTCTCTGCTAGCTTATATAGTGTATCCGAACCATACGGCTTTGTAGTGCACGTATTTCATGTTTTTCTCTCGCTTTTTGTGTAAACTACAATAATTCTACTGTAACCTAGATAGTGTAACACTGTAACACTGTTAGAATGTAATGGTTACATAACGTAGCAAATAATGAGAAAATGTTTGAGAATGGGTTCCAAAAGAGCCCAGTGTCTTGTCTTTTACAGATATTCATTTCTTTTCTACGAGAACCAAGTAACAATAAATGTTAAATGGTGCTACCTTGCTACTTGACTTTTGGTGCTTAAATGAGAATGCTCGTTTTGTACTATTATTACACTGATGCAGACTGCATGGAAGGAGACGATTACATTACGAAGAGATAAACTCGTTTATCGAAGCGTCCTCCTCTTACACGCAGCATACCAAAGTGACCATAATACTTACAATTAAATCAACCACATTCAGTCCAGTATAAATCGTGCAAAGCATCGCATTGTGGACCTAACTAAGTTTTAGCGTCTTCATGCCGTCTCCTCACGAATACCCAACGTGAGTAAATATTCTGGTCTCATATATTATGCACACGATATTGTAAAAACTTGAGAAGAGCCAGATGCTTTCCTATTGTGATGTGAAACGAAGTTTTACTTTGCCCTCAAGGAACTGTAAGAAAGATCTTTCTTCTGCTAAGTACCTGGCTAAAGAGAGCACTAAAAGAGAAAGTCGATTTTCCATGCAATCTATTCGGAAGAGCAGATCGAGTTTCCCTTGTGAGTCATATTCTCTTTGATCTTGTTCCACCAGCAGCCTACTGATACAAATGTCCGCTAGCCTTGCCAACTCTGCTTGGCCTCAAGAATCGCTTTTTTCTTCAACTTCAGCCACACTATCTACTGCCCACACTGACCTAGTTTACTTCTCATTATCCTTCTTTCATAAACATTTTACATCCTTGCATATTCATCGTTACTTTAAAACAACAAATTATTTTACTTTTCTTCACTAATTTCAGCATTTACAGCAAACAGAGTTTTTAGACTGAGGGGATTACCCAACCGTGTAAATTTAAGTTAAGTGAACATACATTGTTATTGAAGACATCCTTCTAAATTATTAATGAAAGGAAATGTTTATTGCAAATAACGCTTTATGTTGTACCTCAACTTTTATTACTGGAGCATGAGACCTTTTAACACTTGCTTGCACAAACAGCAAAAGTGTCAATGTAAACATTTGTTTCCAAAAGTTGCATTTCTACAGTTACTGCAGTACTTCGCCTGATTGTTATTAAAACTCAAAATTTATTACGTCAAAGTGTGAACCTACTTCTACTATAGTAATACTTTTCGAAAGGGTCTGTTGGAATATACAAGAAACTTGCTTACTATGATACAAAGAGTAAGGAAATTTAATTACTAACTTCTTCATTCTACACTTAATACTAAGGAGTAATTAATTATTACACTTTCATCAAATATTCGCTGGAACAAAACGAGTAGCAAAACTTTGATGTCTGTCTGGCCATAAAGAGCATTAGTTAAATTAAAGTCAAATTGTGTAGAAAATATGACAATAGCTTGTCTTGAATTTTGTAAACTTCAAAATTAAATTTTGTAAAAGGAATTGGCTAGCAAAAACACAAAGAGTAACTTAATTCCCCTTAGAAGGACAAGCCTTATTGTAGATTGCGAATAGTAGCTTTAAGTAGACCGTTTCTACGTGCATAATAATGTTATGCAACAATGCTGCGACGCAAAAATATATATCCCGACCTACTTGCTTACAAGCAATACATTATTATTACAAAGCATTTGTAACAGATATCGTAATAGAAGTTTTCAGAACGAAAAACAATTTCTTTTTTGATAATAGATAGCACAAAAATGCAACAATAGAAAAAATTGGGTGGCCAAAGAAAGTTTTGTTGCTCAAACTGCATAATAGCAAAAAAAGTCGTAGACTCTGTATACTCTGTCTGACATCAGGGAAAATTCTTTTATTTGAAAAAACTTCTCACTGACGTACATTTATAACAAGTAGTGAACAAAATTTAATTAAAATAGGAGATCAATTCTAAGGTTAGAGTCAAATCAAAAGTTGCAAAAGCTGATGATTTATTTTCTTTAGAGAAATATTTACTCCAATATAACTGCTTCTTCGGTTTCACCTACAAACAATACCTCAAACACTAAACAGTTTTCTATGTATGCATTGACTCCAAGAGAAGCGGAATTCAGGTTTTACTTTGGGCTGCTTTACTTCTTAGGTTAGCCAGATTATATTGAAGCTTGGCTATGCAATTTTAAGAAAGATTCTTCACCAAGCAATTTTCAACCTTTCCAACTTGTACTGGAGCATAAGAGCATGTGTTATACTGACACGAGCTACGGTGTACATAATGATATACTGCAATGAAAATCTGCAAAATGGTGCATTGCATTCCACAAGGCATCATTTTCATTCCATTTTGCCATACAATTTTCTTGCCATAAAATTAGATGTTGTGCATGCCATCGGAGCTGAATAATGTCAAATCAAATGAACAAGGTGTATAGGTATGTTGCAAGTTGCGACTATACCTATTTACCTTGTACACAACCCAACTGGCGGGGACGAGAGTGTCTACTGATATCCAGAGTTCATGAGAGTACTTTAAGGAGAAATTACCATATTTCGCTATTTGTAAATGTCGGCTGTTTTACAGTTGTTAAATGCGCTCGCATGCAGCCAGTTTTCACTGGTTCATGTAAAATATTTTATGCTACAATCTTGATATATTCAAGGGACAAAATATAAGTAAAATGTTTGTGTGTGTATTAGACCAGGAAAATAGTACAATTGCTATTAAACGAAAATATTATTTGTTCACATTGCCCCTAAAATTTCTATTAGTGAAATGCCTTGGGGTACTTAAAGTAGCTGCCTCGCTGCCTGCCTGTTTGTCTGTCTATATGTTGAATGAATAATCACAATAACTCAAGAACGCAATTAAATTAAGCAAAATTTTCCAATAAATTAAGCACCTGAATGGCCATTTTAAGTCGTCTGACCTCAAACCTTCAAGAAGATCAAATTCGGAAACCTAACAATTACAAAACTAATGACTTATGTCAAGCATTACACTGACTGCTGCCGATTCTAATGTTTTTAACACAGGGAATTCATTTATTTAAACTGAAATTTCCATTAACTGAAATAATACTTATATTCACATTTTTAATTCGACTTTGCCCTTAAAACGAAATTGAATTTGTAATGTAGCTTGTTTTTCAGCTAATTGAAGTAATTGAAGTAATAGCTGTCATTGCAAAGTTGCAATGACAGCTGTTAGATTATAAACAGGTGGATTGAATTCGTAAACAAGAAGAGTGTAATCGATATGTAATCGATAAATCATTAATATTTGAGCCGTCACTTTAAGATATTTTTTGAACTAATTGACGTAGTTCCTTCTCAAGAGCAAACAAGTGCCTATCGTTAATTTTGGGTACAGAACTTCTCATGAATTCGCAAAGTTTAAAAACATATTCTGAATTTGGTCCACTTGGGCCTTCGGCAGTTGATATTTGCAATGCCATATCCAAGACAGATGCATCTCCAAGGAACAGAGGGCCATTTGGGTTGGCTATATACGTAATTGTTGAAATTGGTTGTGAAACAGTTTGATAATCGACTTGGTTTTCGACAGTATCTGTATTTGAAGGGAAGAATAGTACTTCGGCCTTCTCGAAGCGCTTTTCTCTAGTGTTTAGAGCTGCAATGGAATCATTTTCAGAGTCGGGGATTTCATAGGCCACTCCCCAAACTTCTTCATCAGGATTTGATGACTGTACCAGTGTAACAACTCTTCCAGGTTTTTCTGGAACACCTCGGTGATCAATACTCGCTTGGAAAAATTTTCTTTCATATCCTTTTATGCAGCCAATAATTTTTTTCGTGTACGGGAAATCCGCTTTCCATACCAATGAACCATAGCCGAAGATCCACATGACGTAAAAGTGCTAACTTGGTAAAGCCTTCTTTCTCATCTACTACCGGTTTGTTGTTGTTGCAAGCGAACAGGGCGAGAACTCTGTTTTTATCCAGAAAATTCAGTAAAGCAATGTATTGCATAATGTAAATAGGATTAAAAATGTTGCTCTCCTAGCAATCTTATAATTAATTATTGTGAGAATTAAAATGCTCACACTCAGAAGAAAAACAGTGCAATGCTTTTCATTAGTAGTTCATATGAATAACGACAATATCCTCCTAAGTCTGGTCAGTCACCAGATTATGTCTGTCCTACTCCTGTACCTCCTTGACCACCACAAAATTATGAGTTCAATCAATGGACGTAAGAATGTTTTCAGTTCCTATGTAAGCATTAGGGACATCGATCGCGATGTGACAAAAAGTGGCTACAAGAATTGCAAAATATTCAACTGTGCTTAACTATGGATTTTCCTGTATAGTTGCAATTTGCTCAAGGAAGAAACAGTTAGTCTTGTCTGGTAATAAACAGGAATGAAAACATTGTTAAAATTCCTCAGCAAACTGTAGTTGATGCCTACAGTGGATTCATTAGCTTGGAGAGATATGCATGAATCCTTACTACGTTAAATCGTGCACTACTCCATCTTGAATATTTAATGGAGGTCTCCGACTAGCTTTACTGTATGTCTCCATTGTGCATTGATTAGCACGAGATTATCTTAGCGTAGCGTAAGGAAGAGAAGTGGTTAACTCACTTATTGGCAAGGCTGTACATATGGCGTACTAATTCACTAATAAGGACTGAACGACTGAAGCGAAGAGCAAGGTACCATTATTGATAAGCAAGTAACGTTCCACGTAGGCGTCCTACTGAAACAGGCAATTGCGATAGTGGTACACACAAAACCCTCTTAAGCAATTCAGCTAAGCTAAATCTGAAACTTTTCTGCGTAGCCTGCATGCAAAATCTCTTTTTTCGTCCTCAGCCAATAATTTCACACATCTACATAATGGGTCGTATATCTGTAGTACTAAAGCTAGCTTCATTATATATAGTCTCTTCTTATGGGTACGTATATCTAGGTATATACCACTCCGTAATGTAATATACGTAAGAACTTCCATGACTGTCTTGCCTTTTATAATTGCAAAACGCAGATATTAACAATCAGACAAATAATATTTTAAATACCGATGACAAATAAAATAAAATAAAAAGCAAATGCTTGCAAAGTAAATTATTTTTATGCTCAGTTGCATTATATTACTCATTAAATCTTTCATTCTTTCATTCTTTCCAAGAAAATTAATCCAAGGTATGCAAAAATTGCCCATTGTGTGATTGTCAAGTTACGCAATTTAAAGTTGCAGATATTTAATTTCACTCCTGCTGATGTTTCTAGTTAGCCTTCTTCAAGGTTATTCAAATATTGTTTTGGATTTTAATTAACTTAAGTGCCAAGGAATCCACAACCACCAATCTGCTCTGATGTTCAGTAATTACAGAGGGGTTTTCGGGAAATTAGAATAAATGAAAATAAGTGGTGCTAGTGCAAGCACTTTTGAATTAGGTAATTGAATTGAAGTAGCAATTGAATTTGCATACTTTAACTAAAGTACAGTTAACTTAACATATATTATGTAGGTTTTAAGGCAAATTATTAGATCAGATTATTAAATAAGTGGAGTCATCCTCAGATTTATTCAGTTTTTTGCATGTCACTAATACTAGGGAATTTCTACGTTATATATCTCAAATAAATAATTACAGATTAAAGGAAAGTGTAGAGATTGCCAATAAACTTTTCTAAGGTATTATCTCCAAGTAGTATAGTTTACTGCGACACTAATTAGGAGCTTAATAATTCTCTGGGTTTCATTTAGAATGCATTAATGGGAACCAATGAGAAGAGGGAGGCGTTCAGAGGTGATAGAACTTGTGTTTTTCCTAGCTACACTACCTTGAACCCATAATGGCTAAGCCCATCACAATCACACATTTGTCATTACTATTACGTCACTTTTCAAATAAAGGAATCTAAATTTAATGCAATTCACAGCATGATTGTCACTTGTTTTTCCTGTTTCTTTGCTTTGTTTGCTGATCCGTATTTGCGTAATGCAATTAAAATTGCTTTCTCAATATACAGTAGTTAAGCACCAAGTAGAAAAGAAATCAAATTTATATATTCACTAATTAAATAATATTCACTCTTTTCTTCTGCATTACTCGACGAGTGAGTACTAAAAGTGGAAAATTCAGTAATAACAGTTAGCGATTAACACGAACGAAATAGCTAAGGGTCCGAAATAAGTTACTAAATCTAATTTCTTAATGATTTTTTAAGAAAATACCAACGAACTTAAGCCTAACAGTGATATGTAAAGTAACAGCTTACCAAATGTCCAGGAAATAAAAATTATGTCGTGATTTGAACATATTGCGTTGGGTATGCAGATTAATAGATGAAATTAGGTATTAAATTTATAAGTACTAAACAACGCAAGAGTGCACATTGTTTGTATCACGACACGACGGTACAAACGATAAGAAAGACGAAAGCAATTATAAATAAATCGGGTGCCACATACTCCTGATATCCAATGCAGAATATTATGTTATATAATCTAACTATAACTATAATTATCTTCCTTGTTCACTTGGTGACGTTCGACAAGGATGATAAGTTGATAACATTATGCTGCTCTCTCTAATGCACGTGTATATAATATACCGGTTAGATGCAAGATCATTAAGATTCATTACAAATGTCAGTGCACATATTTATATGTTGTCTGTCTGCATAGAAAAAGAGATATGCAAATTACTGGAAAAATTAAAATGAGACCTCAAACTTTTTTGCTCCGTCTCTAATTTGCAGTACTATTCGACATAAGCCAACCAATTATTGCTTTCTGAGCTTTCATAGTTACAGTCACAGTATTATATTGAGTAAAGCAAAATATCTGAAATTTTTCCGGTGGAAGATATATTAGATATTACGTTTTGAAGAACTTCTATCTACAATTTTCATTATTTCTCTATACGGGATCTAGTTTTTTGTTTTTTGGTTTAAAACACTTTCCTTGATAATTCATAAATGTAACTTCTTGAAGCATTTTTGAGTTGCAGGTTCTTACAGTTATATATATAGCTATATATTGCAGTTATGTATAGCTATATTTTACAGTTATGTATTGCAAGTATATGTCTTATAAAATACCAACTTTGCAAATAATACTATTGGACACTACGGAAAAAGTCCTACTTGTATACTAGAATCTTAATTTACTTCTTTATATAAATATGTTAACGTTACTAAAACGACTTTCGCTTAGGTAATTTTGTGCTTTGCACTGATGCAAAAAATACATTTCTATTGTGATATTTCTGAGCAGAAAAAAGACGGACCACTAGGGACATTTCCAAGAAATGTCTGTACTTGCAATTCTTTAACAGAGAAAGTCATCTTATGCAAATGCGAGAATATTCGAAATATAAGCAATCTGGTGTATAAGGCATATACAGACACATGACAAGTCAGTAAGAATCTAGCCTAGGGCTATTCTGAGTAGTAACGTTTAGCTAAACATACTCTGAACAAGTTTTGCGTGTTGTTTGATACTCAAGCTTTGTAAAATAGCCCAATATAATGCGAAATAGTAGTTAGAACAATAGTTAAATTCACTGGTGCAATTTCTAATTTTTTGTTCAGTCCAATTTACAACGTCCTTTACACTAGTCTTTTGAAATGCATTTAAATATGCAGCCATAAGCCCACAATATGTACAAAATAATGTTTTACCATTCTAAAATATCTTTGCTTATATATATAAATTTGTAAATATATAAAAATTTGTTTCGCAAAGTCTTGACAGTAGTGGAACCTTTACATCCGAAAACCTTTATACCCTAAACTTAGAGTTGTGCCTATCCACATAAAAGACATGTTCCTAAATACATATCACATGTCTGTTTCCAATCTAGCAGTCCACTTATCTTTGTGCATGCTACAAGGTTAGTTTGAAGGCATTCTTAATGTTCCTATGCATAGCTATGAGAAGAACTTTAAAACTATCATTTTATTACCCTTCCAACATCTTTCCATATTTAACTCCTACACTAGCTAAACTTCCTACATTCATCCCAACTTATATGTATTTGTTTATACCAACAAATAGCAACCCATAATGAAACTATGTAATTGTCATGTATGGCTCTCAAGTTTCATCTTTTAATGCCGCATTGAATATATTTACTAGGATACGGTATTTCAATTCAGCACAAGTACGAAGAAAAACAAAGTTATTACATAGCTTTATACGTACAGTGCACCTTTCGCAGTGTAGGGATAGCTTGTAGGCACATGGTATGGTAATGGTAATAGGTACGAGTATGCAGAACATAACCTAAGGGTACTATAAGCATTGACCTAAACACTCATTTTATGTGCAATTAAAGTGTTTCATGAAATCTTTTTTCTTATTGATGGTATACTATGAAACTGTCGCTTTAATAAGTATAGTGAAGGAGATTATGATAAATGAAATTTTAACTAAATATAAAATGTAAGGATAACAAATTTTGAAAATTAGATTCAAATTTTGACCAAAACATTTAAGTGTGACTACATTTCCTTTGAAAACAAGAATTGCGTATGTATAGTTTTCATGCTTTTATTTTTATAGGACCAATTCCATCTTAAGTACTGCATACTGGTACATCGTATTGTCCCTAAGCAATATAAAACCAGGTACTTATAGTACAAGTACAAGGTAAAGCTTGCAACTCTATTACTCTAATGCAAAATATGGCTAGCAATAAAGAAGTTGACACACCAATACACATGCATGCAACCATCGATGTCTACATAAATAAATTTGCACATTAAAATTTAAAAGTATATAACCTTACCTAACTGTTCATGGACTATATGCCTAAATGATCTTATGACGATACAAGTGTAAAGAATTTTAACATATAATAACACATATCAAATTATAATAAAACATTTGAAAAAGCTTACCTGAAGAATTGATGCCTGTGCAACAGCTTTAACTAATAAATGACAACTGTTCTTAAGTTATCGTTTGACACATAACCAGTCTATAAAATTTAAGCACTTTGCAGTCACCAGTTCAGGGTGTACAGAGCTGAGTACAGTCAAAATTGTATTAAAATGCTCAACAATGTTTGTGTATTTACTTTCCGAGACTGGAGTTTGTTTTATCCTTTGTCACTTGAACTCGTAGTGAAACTACACAATTTTGTAAAATAAGAAAAAGGTAATTCAATATTTGTGGGAAATGATATTTCATGCAAATCTTAATATTTAAGTCTCAATTCAACTTACACTAAGAATTTATAAAACACTGAAAATATTGAAATACTTATTAAGCAACAAAACGTGTTTACTTTATCATTTAATTTACGATAAGAAATAAACGACGTTTTGCAATTTGTTGATTTTAACTGGGAAATATAATTATACTTGAAATTTCATTATAAAAAGTTGTATGGATATCAATTAGCACTATTTGGCTAACTCAAAATTATAAATAAAAATAGCTTAGGCACAACACAGTAAATATTTTAGGGAAATTGAAATGTATTTTTAAGAGTTTAATAATGCTTATGGAAAACTCTTGGTTTTCATATATGAAAATTTTTATAAGAAATAAATAAAATCGAACCTTAAAGAAATGAGTGTATTAATACTTGAAATTGAAATGAAGAACTGATGAGAAACATTTGTGGTTGGTAGAAGAAGAATGTATTACTACTATTGCAATTATAAAAAGAGTAGCTGTATAGTGCACCTTGCTTGAGAATAATACAAATCCAAGATTGCCAGAACACCTTACTCAGCCTATTATTATTTTGCGCTTACTAGTAGACGGTAGTTGCTGTTATTGGAATTTAGTATTAGTCACCGTCAGTTTAGGACACACAACAACATGCTAAACACATTCTACATAACAATAATGAATGGCCTATAGGTAGACATACGAAGTGTATTATAAATATAGCTAATACTGAAATATTATGACGAATGAGGTCATATAGTGGAAGAAGTCTCTATACTATTATATTGCAGTGGAACATTGTGTAGTATTTGCGTAAATGCAGCTACTTAGTGTATGAACGTAATTCCTCAATTCAATCATGTGTTAAAATAGAAGAGTTGGAGTTGGAGTGAGGAGCAGAGAAGAGAACTACTAACTGGCAATGCCAGAACGACAGTGAAGTGGTGATGTAATCAAACACAACTCTTTACTCAACTCTTACCTTCCCTTTTACACTCACTACACTACTCTTACGCTCCTGTATAGTCAAAATAATATACTTACTCTCTGCACAGGCAATCAGAGTCACAGTCGTCTTCCATCTACAGTGGGGGCTAAAGTCACGCACCATAGGGAAATAACATAGGGTTTAGGCTACAAGTCACACACCATAGGAAAATGTATGTAGTGTTTGAAAATACTTTGTTTGAGAGGCATTTTCAAACATCGTATCTAACGCTATTTCCCTATGGTGCGTGACTTGGGGCCAACGCTGTATGTTCATTTACACAGTACATGTACATGTAGGCTGTGGAGTCGAGTTAGTGTCTGCATAATCATGTGCTCTTCAGTCACTGAATCATAACTCAGAATTACTGATCTCTATTATAATTCAACAACAGAACCTGTATGCCTTTCCCTACCAAGACTCGAAACTCAACCGATCTTTTCTTCCTTTCATCAACCTTTTATTTATTATTATCTTACGACGACATGACATAGCTCTCTTCTCAGTATCTCAGTACTCTCCTTGCTTTCTTTATAATCGTTCTGCAATATGGTACGCGTGGCCTCAAAATAATGATTTCCACCCTTTTATAATCGAATACAGAATTATTGAAAAATCCTGTAGATATTTTTTATACATTATGTAACGCAGGTCACCTAGTTTTATTATTAAAAGCTTTTCCGTAGCGATTTACAGTGTCGACAATAAACAGATAGTTGTTTTAAAGACAGTGATTATTGTTTATAAACTCGCATTTATTGGGCAATGCCACATTGTCTACACATATTATGCATTGTACACATGCCATATTTTTTGAGACTTTTTTCATTTCTGTTCCACAGCGCACATCTCTTTAGTTCCATAAAAGTACAGATCGTACGGTGTATATGTTACCGTCATCGAGGTAACACGGGCAATGAGGCTCATTGACTAGGTTCTGACGCAACATTTGAAATGACCGGTCATCGAGACCACAACAATTCAGTCATCGAAGCACAGACGAAATACTATGTATTTCATTAGTAATGATAATTTATTGGTTGCAGTCATATATGTGAGTCATAAAGTCAATTAAAAAACTTTAGATACATTTATGTAAAAATTCCTGAAAAAATCCATAGTTTAAATAACCAATAATTCGCCGTTCTTACATGATTCTCCGACATGACATTTAGTGCCACATGGTATATTATTTTTTTTGCAAGCACATTTATTATTTTGGCATCCAGATTTGCATTTACAATGTAAATGAGCGGATGGCAGTAATATATTTTACACGTGTAGTAGACCATGACGTTATAATTAGTGTGACCTCCCAAGTTCCAATCTCTGAAGAACTACACAAGCTAAGTTCTTCGGGTATGTACTGGATCTGTCCAATGGAGTTATTGGTAGCGAAACTTTGGCACCCACGTCCACTCTTTTATGCGTTAGAAGACGTTGGTAGCTTAATTTATCCTTGCTTTTTACTTCTAATGTACAGTTCTTCTGGACACGAAGTTTTCTAAATCTGCACAAATTTTCCATACTCTTACTTTTTTGGGAGTTTAAGAATTGATTTTAATTCCGCATATGCTGAATCACTGGGAGAAAAATCCCCATTTCGAGCAACAAATTCCGCAAAATAACTTGGGTTCTCCACTGCACTGTTATTGACAGGTAACTGATCTTAATGTTGTACGACATTTCGGCTCCTTTCCCTTCTTATCAGCGCCGCCCTTAGAATTGTGAGGTCCTGGCAAAATGGCGCAAAATATACAAAAACTGTAAATATTATTTGCGCAAAGCGCAAAATTTTTGTTAATTTTAACAAATTGTTTTTGATTTTGAACACCACTTCAGCAAAATGGCACACAATATAGGCTCTTCCATAAATTTGAATTGCGCGAAGCGCAAATTTTTTTAGTTTTGACAAATTTTTGTTCATTTTTCTTGATTTGAGCACCAGTTTGGTATAATGAGACACATTATACACCAAATGATGAAAAAATTTGCGCGAAGCGCAAAAAATTTTTTGATCTTAACTAATTTTCTTTAAATTCTTTTGATTTTCAACACCAGTTTGGTAAAATGGAGCACATTATACACAAATCTATAAATATAATTTGCACAAAGAGCAGAATATTTTCGGTTTTAACAAAGTTTACATAAATTGTCTTGATTTTGAACCCCACTTTGGTGAAATGGAGCCCAATATATGTTAAATCATAAAAATAATTTGCGCGAAGCGCAAAATGTTTTTCGATTTTAACAAACATTTTTTAAATTCTCTTAATTTTGAACACCAGTTTTTGGATTTCCCGAGTTTGAGGCCCCTAAAATTTTATGAGGCCCGGCAAAAGCCGGAATTGCCCCCCCTTAAGGGCGGCCATGCTTCTTATAGTACTGACGTCAATAGAACTTTAGACTAGTGATAAGATGAGGTTAATACCCAGAAACCTTTGTACGTTCATACATTCATTTCCTTTATATCATATCACTAAGCTAACCTACGAATTGCCATACTTAATGAAATACATAGTATTTCATCTGTGCTTCGATGACTGAATTGTTGTGGTCTCGATGATTGGTCATTTCGACACGAGCGTCAGAACCTAGTCAATGAGCCTCATTGCCTGTGTTACCTCGATGACGGTAACATATATACAGTGACGTTCAGAATGCTAATATGCAAGGCGGAAAACACATTGAGCACTTGTAATCCATGTTTATTGTGAATCAAGTAGAATAGAAATCAAATACTTAATACATATAAACCCTATTGGAACATTTTCTGACTTTCTGAACTCACTGGAGACATACCCCGAAAATATACAAAGAAAATATAGGAGAGGGCTCATAAAAATTGATAGTGAATTGCAATATTCGGTGTTAAGGGAATGGGAACCTATCTAAGGGATCACATCTAGGTAAAGGGTTATTCAAAGATGAAAACAGTACAATACAATGCGTAAACATAGATATCTACAGCACAGATCTAGATGATTCACAATATCTTCTACCTTTCTGGATCAATCTCATTTTTACGGGGAATGTTCTTCATTCGATTTTGGTTTCTATCCCCAATTAATCAAGCCATCGAAAGCCATGATTGTTATCGAACAACGACACATTGTGATAAGAAAACGGCTTCGTCTGTCTTCTTCATTTATAATGTCATCTGTATAAGTGCCTCAGCCTTGATATTGGGAAAGTGTCTTTTCCATTTCGTTTCATCCGTAAATGCTTACGGATGAAATTCATGGAATGAAATATACGAAATTGCGTTGTAATTTGCCAAAATAGGGTATTTAATTTTTTACAAAACAACCAAAACTAATAGAATGCACATCTTCGAACTTATCAAGCCAATTCAGTGATTCTATTTATTAGAAATGTTTGAACGAATGTCTATAAGTACTAATTTCTAGAGATAGCGAACCCTTGACTTTGCCTTACATATAAACACCAGCAAAATAAAATCATAAAGGACGCTTCATCCACTTTATTATCGTTAGTAAAGGGTAATTTCAAATCCTTTTTACCTTCTCAATATATTTCTTTTAAGATATTTTTAATTGCGCAAAGCCGTAACAAGAACGCAAGAGTGTGGGGTTTACGATTTGCATTTTTAATTGTTTGCGGTACGGTTAGTAACACTTTTTTATGTTCATGCTTCCAATGCCTCCCGAATGACGACAATATATCTACAACACTTGCTTATATGCCATATTAATGCAAAACTAATTATGCTATGGTTATATTTAAACGAGAAATTATTCATAGAATGTGTACTTAAATTTGCCATTTATTAAGGAAAACATGTGCCTATGAATGTAATCATGAGTACCAAATGACGCTTATGGTTTCCATTACATTTGTTAAGCCGATTAAATGCAGTTATATGTCACTATAGTATTACTAAGACTATGCACAATTAAATATTTGCCTTATTTCACCTCTGATAATATAAATACTTTTATTTTAGGATTAATGGAACATAATATGCTAAAAGAAGTAATTTTGTAATAATGTAAAGCACCTCTCCCACCCCACAAAATACAATTAATGGCTCTATTTATTATTAATAAATAATTTAATTATGAAAGCAGCCATTGCAGAAATACGTTCATATCAATACACATTATATAGTTAGAATTTTAATAACAGATATGCTATATTTTACAACAAAGTATCATTTACCCCTAATACCAACACAAATACAACTCAAATATTTTTTACAAAATAATGAACACATCAATTCAATCTTCCAATCATTTAGTAGAACATCTATAAAGTACCAATAAACGCTGATAATTTACTGATGCCACTACAACCCATTTCCTGATTCGAAATATGTACTATAATAATTGTAAATTGTAAGTAAAAGTGCAATTCTGGTACGCAAATTGACCTGTTGGACATTGGACATAAGAAACAACATGATATTTTAATACAAACTGTGGTAACAACAATTTACAAACAGTAACCTTTGGCTAATTTCATCCATTATATAAACATTATACTAAATATACGTAGCACATACGATTATATAACTATAGTATACAAAGCTATACTGTACTCTAGCTTCGGCAGGACAACGTCATATGTCAATAATACAACGAAAAGTGCATTTTTGCTTAGCTGTAATTTTAATTTCAATAATTATATCTAGTTCTACTATAAATTTGTAAATATTGCCTATTTCTTCAGTTTCAATTTGGTTTATAGAGAAAAATTTGTACTGAGTTTGTGGAATAAACTCTAACCAATCAAGGATATAATTTCTGTCATTTAATTAATGGAATTCGGAAAAAAAGATGCCTAATACAGATCATACTATAACATGATGCAATAAAGTGAAGCATAAGTTACAGTTTTGTTACATAATGATCTGTGGTTCAGGAACCGAACTTGAAATTGCTTTATGTGGTAGTACCTTACCGCCATTAATATAAACTTCGTCACTTACAATAACATCCTCCCCTAGCACAGTGACATTTTCCATTCGCACCCATTGCCCAATAACACAATTCCATCCAACAATACAACTATCTAACCACGAGTGCGAACGTACACGAGCCCCTTTCATTATGGTACACCTCTTTATGCAGACACCGTCCTCTATGATGACATCTGGTCCAATGGTGACGTTCGGCCCAATTCGGCAGTTGCTTCCTATTTTGGCAGTTCCGTCCTGAAATTTGAAAAGATAACTATGCAAACTTGGCATTCAATATGTATAAACGTGACAAATTAATGTTTTCCTTACAACTAGGACGTTTCCTACTATGCCTTCCCCTGAGTGGAGTTTTATTGATCCCTTTTGTTTTAGAGACTGAAGATAGAGGCACATTCCAGTGAGAAAATCTTTAGGTTGACCAATGTCCATCCAATAACCTTCAAGCTCAAAAGCGTATAAATCACCCTCATCTGCCATAACAGGGAAGATTTCTTTTTCAATGCTCGTTGGCCGAACCTGGAAGATGCATCGGATAAAGTATATAAATTAAGACAATTACAAATGCATTATGTATTTGTAAACTTGTATTATATTGTTTACCTGTATTCTATTTAGAATTGACGGGTTCAAGATATATAAGCCAGCATTAATTTTGTTTGAAACAAACTCCTGTGGCTTCTCTACAAATTTTTCTATTTTGCCGTCCTGTGAACCATAAACTACGACACCGTATTTAGACGGCTCTTCTACTTTGGTCACCTAAATGTAGGGACAGTAGACATTATGCCATAAAAACCACAAAGAATAATTTACAAATATTTTGCAATGATGTCATTGTTGGGTTTGGTACATACAACGATAGTTCCTTCTTTTCCATGAGTTTTGTGGAACGCTGCCATTTCTCTAAACGGAAAATCACAAGTAATATCGGAGTTTAACACAAAGAAAGGTTCATTGTCCGCTGCTAAAATTTCACGTGCAAGAGCTAAAGGACCCGCAGTTCCTAAGGGTTCCAGTTCGTGAGAGAAAACTAAAGTAATTCCCATCTATAAAAATGAGACAAAGAATACAAATTAGTTAAGGTTCTTAGGAAACTAACTTCTCGAGATTATAATGACACCGTGACACGTAAATATATATTCATAATGATATTGTTTACCTTTTCAGCATACTGTGCCAATTCTTGCTCCATTTCATCCGCACGGTATGAAACGGCAAGTACAACTTGGGTAACCCCTGCTTCCACTAAAGCTTCCAACTATACGTTAACACAGAAAATACACATTAGATTTACGACTAGATTTTAAATGATTATTACATTTGCATTTGCCTTTACCTGGTGAACCAAAATTGGCTTATTGGCAAACTCAACCAAAGGTTTGGGACGAAACAGAGTCAAAGGGCGAAGGCGCGTTCCGTAGCCGCCAACCAAAATCAAGGCCTTCATTTTTCCAATTGCTCCTTCTAAAAAGTAAGTCATAATTAATGAATTAGAGTATTTTTCTCAGTACAAGTAAAGACTGTGTGAAAACGAACCGAAGAAAAGCAATTGAGCGATGATTATAATTGCCACACACTTTGCTACAACACAACACTACAATTTTTGGCATTAAATTTAATAAGCAAAAAGCACTAACTATAGAAATAACGTCATTAAAAGTTTCCAGCATCCATACTCTCGGCGCTGCGCCCACGATATCAGCTAAAGCCCCCTATTTGGACCACACAAGCATGTGATGTCTGTAGAAGTATATAAAATATTTTATCATTAGAACTGTTTTGCCACCATGGCTTTGTCATTGTCATAGTCATTTCAATGCTTATACTATAGTACACAATCAGTAGCACCAGGTTGCCTCCGCCAATAGATCAAAATTACCCAGTGAGAATACTTCATTTTTATATAATTAAAATGTTCAAGACAAAAATCATTAGCAAAATAAAACTGTTATTTTCAATTGGAATTGGAAAAAAACTCGTAACAAACAAACAAAAGTATTCAAATGTGGCAAAAATAATTCCAAAATAAATGTTCTAGTTAGTTATTCGAAACAGTAAAGTCCAAAGCCCCAAGCTGAGAAGTTATCGATACTAGTTATATTGTTTTTGATTGACCGCATGAATCAGTATTTAGTTGAAAATTAATAAATGAAAACTTTTCTAGATGTTGCAGCATTAGTTTATTTGTGCTAACTCTGTGATGCGTTTTAAAGATTACAAACATTTTTGACAGACAATAGTATTTCATAATGAGGTAGGATTGGAAAAGCAGATGATGATGATTGATTAACAAGAACAGAAAATTTCAAAATTCAGATTAATAGTGGTTACTAATATTTGCAATCTGCCCGATTAAAATTTTCAAGGAACGCCTTGAATTGTATTTCCGACTTTTTGGAAACCAGTAACGAAAGACACTAATTACAAGAGTTTTCAACCAACATTATATTTAAATGAAGGTGAAACGAATAAAACAAACTGAAGCCAAGGAACACACTCAAAACCCGGACAATGACGTACCTGGAATTTGCATCCATTATTGCAACTATTTAAAATAATAAGAGTTAGTAGCCACAATTTTTGGTGACAACCCAAGGCTCCAGACATGACGGAGTGCACGAGTGCAGCTCCTTTCTTCCAATACTTTATCATTTTATTAACAAATATTCATGATATAATATTAGTTACATCGGTGTTTACAGCTAATATTTGTAAGTTTCGCTTTTAAATTTTGCTTAATTGTATCCTTGAAACGTAACATAAATAAAGCAACGAACGAGGCAGAAGGCAATAATTGTGCCGTGGTTTTCGTGTGTAATTGTATTTACATTTCATTAAATGTCTTGGTACGTTGGCTAAACAAACCAAATAATGAGAAGATAAGTGTGAAGTTAAAATACCTGCAGAGTTCCTCATCTTGAACCAGATATATAAACCTTCTTCAAATCTCAAAATCCAAGGAAGATCACAAATTTCGGATTTCAGACTACAATCTCTATTGCAGGACTGGACTGGAAAAGGTACTTGATAATAATACAATATTGCCAACTGTACTATCAATAACTAATATTCAATAAGTTACACGTCAGTCAATACGAAAAAGGCAGATGATTTCAATTTACAAAAATACGAAATATATTATTGGACCAGAGACTAGGGATGATGTAATGTAACTATCTATTTGAATTGTGTACTATGCATACGTTGGCAAGCTCCAGAGTGACAATAGCAACGGAAAATACATGAAGGTGTCCGACAAGATAAAGTAATCCAAATAAAAATTATTCGTACTCGTACAATAACATTTGGACAGAAATTAGAGCGTGTTTTAAATAAAAACTAATCTCAAACCATATATTATTACTCACCGAACCCAAATTTTCAGGTATCTTAAAACTCAATTAGATATCATCTATTTATTATCTCCTAAAACTTTGATTTACAATCAAAGATTTGAATAATCATTAATATGTCACATATTGTTTTACGTTTTACTCTTGTTGGAAATCAAAGCAAATAACATTTAGGGGAAGCTAATTCCCATAGTAATATTACGCAATTTGGCTCACACAGTTAATAAAATATAAATCATTTACTTGGATATTGTATGACATGTTATTTCTTAAATTTATAAAATTCATAGTTTGCTTATAGCTTTTATTTTTTCTAGTGAAACTCCCATTAAGGCATGAAAAACCATGGTTGCTGTTGCTGCGGTTTTGCTGGCTTTATAGTTAGCAATTATACAAGTTAAGTTACCAAATTCAAAAAACATCGTACTAGGTTCCATTTCCCGTGAGATGTGCTTTTTATGCTCTCCTCTATATTATATCGCATATCTCCGTAAGTAACTTTCGGGTGTCTGCGTTCTTTACCCGGCACATAAATGCAGTAAATTAAGATAAGAAACTCAAAGGCTTTGCTTTTGACAAGCAGATTTGTATTTCGTGTACACATTTGCTTGTCCTACGTATGCATATTTCATAGCCAATGCGAAAATTACAACAACCAACTACACTACTATCAAATATTACTTTACATATCTACCCAGTCCAATGCTCTATGGTTATACTTTTTATACTCTATGAAATATTATTATCAATGGTTTTTGAGGCACACAATGGAGGATTGGACAGAATGAATATCGAGTAAAATTGGCCACTTTCCATGAATTTTGTAATCACTTAAGACGGGCATCACAAAAAGGATATAACATCTCAATTGGGGTTCATCTCTTCTCAGGAAATGATATTTCATTTTTTGTTTTGGTAACATTTATGCTACGGCTATATATCTGGGTTCTTTATTACTCTTCTTACCCCTTTCTTATGCTATTATAAAGAAGAAATGACAACCCGTACCAGAACCTCATTTAGCTCCTCCCATTTCAAGGTTATTCAATAATTCCGCACAAAAGTTCGCACAATTTAATCTCGTTAGACCAAGGCTACCTTTTCTACTTTGCTACACATTCAGCAGCTATATTTTGGTGTAATTAAGGCGCAAATATTCAATACAACAATAGTTATAGGAGTTAAATATTTTTTGTATCTCATTCGAGGGTGTATAGGTAGGTATGAATTTTATACCTAAAGCTGTTATTTCATCTAATATTATGTTTTAAACAATTATGCAATCGTAATATGGAATTGTAGTTATTGATTACAGTTTGTGTACAGTGTTTTTTCACAACTTTGTCTGATTAATTTTTATTCGAGTGACCACGTATTAACCGTTACAAAGCAACATGTTGTCTTCCATACATTGTCATTGTCACACTATCTAGTACGAATGAAATGAAAATTATTATACAAGATTACTATACAAGATTATATGCACAGTAGTATATTCACACCCGCTAAGTCCAGTTGGTCTTGAAAGGTACATTTTAACGCAATATTTTTATTCTGATAATAATTATAGTATTGGAGTTCTCCAGTTAATTTATAACAACATCCATTAAGTTAAACATGTGCATGAAACAGCGAACTTTAGTGAGGAATTAGGAGTTCAGTTTGGGTTTAGAGTTTGGCCGTTCAAAATTGAAGCATTTTAAATGCAAGTATTACTTTATTCAGTTTCTAGTGCCTAATGTCAATGATTATAATTAGTTTAACTAAATATGCTTATTATAAGTAGTATACCGATATTTATATTTAGTAAGATATTAATCGCCGTAATTCTTTTTATCAGGTTTTGACAAGTTTTGATAACTTTGCAAATGAATGGTTTTATTTTTTGAAATGTGTTATCGAATGCTTTTTAGATCAGAGGTTTAAAGATGAAAGTTGAAGGCAGCAACAAATACACGATAAAGTTAGTGTCAAACCATTGCAGTAGAGAAGACACCATTCGAGAAATAGTTAGCGCTCTGGATCATCTCAATGCAATAACGACAGAAGTATTTTCATGCATTCGAAATCGCCTTGCCGAACAGCGTAGTCAAGTAGCTGAAATAAACTCCCGGGTAGAAAAGGCATCTAAGCAAGTCGCTTTAATGAAACAATCACAAAAGGCAATTAAAATTGTCTCGTCAGCAAAATTTCCATGCGACAAATCCGATGATTCTTCCAGTTCCAATTCTGTTCTGGATATAAGTTTTCCCGCACTGATATGCAAAAACGTTCCTCCAATAGAATCTTATAAATACAATAAAGAATACGAAGAAAGATTGAAATCTCAGCAATACATGAATTATGAGCCTCAGATTAAAAATGCTAAGGAGCTTGTTGAATGCTTTCACGTTAGAGAAACAAATATAGGAAATTTAAATCAGCTGGACACTTTGTATGAAGTCGGCCTTGGAAAGCCTTCAGAAAAATTAAATCTGGTTGACTCATTCTTTCTGTTCAATACTGCTGAAAATCCGTAAGAAAAATTATATTTTTAAAAGGAATGTCGAACAATGTTCTATGCAATTCCGTCTTCATTTCTCTTAAGTCGGGAAACAGTGGGGAAACTACGCGAAATTTGGCGGTTATCACTTTTGCGTTTTATGTGTAATTTTTCAGATATCAACACTACAGAGTTTCTGAGAAAAGTCCCCTGGAACGCGGAGTTGGTTCACTTAGAATGCGCAAATTAGAGGAAAGCAGAGCTGAGGCTAGTCCAATTCTTCCTTTGGAACCTGAAATAAAAGATGAAGTATTGGAGGCGGATGACTTTTACTACTACCCGTGTTCTGTTCAGATTCCTGACATTGATGTGCCAGATCATCTGCCAGATCTTCCAGGTAACAAAGAATCTCCATTAATTTAAAATTCTGGGGAAACATTTTATGCTTAATAATTATTTGATATTAAAAATAGGAATTGCAGACAATTTGGATCTTCCTCCTCTGGAAGCAATGCCACCATTATTCCCCTTCCAAAGACCATCTTCTCTTTCTACATCCACTTCGATGAGTTCCACTTTTAGCTCCATGTTTACTACTCCTACATCTCCTCCACAAAAGCCTTCTTCAAGTCTATCATCTACGCTATTCAATAAACTAGAAGATTCTTCACCCCAGACTCGGTCTGAACCACAACCGAAACAAACGATTACAAAAGCAGAAGCAACAGCAAAAGTTGAGGTCGCTCCTGTAACTAAAGTAATTTCTCCTGCTACGACAGTTGCTGCTCCTACTGCTGCTAAGGTTATTTCTGGTCCTCCTCCTCCTCCGCCACCACCACCGCCTCCAGAAGTACCGCAGCAGTCGGAAGCAAGAGCTACCCCCTCCAAAGCTGCTTCATCAGCTCAAGCTGCAGTTCCCGACATGCGATCAAATTTAATGGCTGCAATTCGGGAAGCGGGAGGTGCTTCTAAACTGAGATCTGCGAAAGATAGAAAATATGAAGCCAAAAAGAATAAGCAAAAGCAAAAAGAGAAAACTATTGCTGCGGAATCAGAAGGAGATGCCAATTTGATTTCAGATTTAAAAAATGCTTTGGCAATGCGCAGGAGAGTAAGCATTGATTTTGCTGTTTTTAAGTTATGCTGGATGTTGACAACTTAAATAAAGACTTAAAACAGTCTGACAATAACATTATCCATTTTGCATTTTAAGGGAATTTCTGGATTGAAAGATGAACCTCAAAAGCAAGCAGGACTGGGTGATATAATGCAAAAGTTGGCGAGTACTATTCCTACGATGGAAGATTCCATGGAATCATCCGCTCCTGTTGGAGATGGCTCTGATGACGATGATGACTGGCTTGAAGACTAATTTTTGTGATTTTTAACTATTACCAGTAAATATTATTTCAACCATGTCGATTATTCATGTCTTTCGATGTAAATTTTAACACACCACATCAAAAAGGTGCCAACAAATCCCTTTGTCTAGATGAAAAGCTTTTAGTTCGTAGGCTTTTAGTGCATCAGAGATGGTGCTTCTAAGAATATGGTGCCATAGAAATAAATAATAATGTTATTCGAATTCTAGTTCAATGCAATAGTTCAGGAAACTCAGAAATCACACAATGTGAGTCTACGTGCGTATGGAGCATTGGATACTGAGCTTAACCACTGGTGATATGATAATTGCTGTCGAATTGACTTTAATCACTACTGTTATACATCCTTGATATTTGCATTCGGTTAAAGCTTTCACTTTGTGATGGATACACAGATACCAGTTTATATTATGATACAAAATAAATGCCACCACTAACTAATGTTTTAAATAGTCAAAATAAAGACGAATTGCCAATAAATGTTTATTTCAGTCAGATTATATATTTTTTCAAGATTCCGACATTTAAAGTGATACTGCATAATTAGAAATAGCACATCACCAATAAATTTTACTAAACATACGGTATTAATTACAAACTTTCCATTGCGTAGATAGATATTGTCCAACAGTTCAGCTACACACTACGTATTTGCAATTATGAAAGTAATGTGATAATCTTTCAGATACCAATTCCTGCTAAATAAATAACTACTATATATAAAGCTGCATATTCCGAATTATATACGGAGTGCTAGGTACTATTACAGTTTTGTGCTTAGGCATTCAAATTGCTTAAGAAATGGTTGGAACTATGTAATATTGTGATTACATATTGAGAGGAGAAAATTCGAATCGAATGAGCTAAGAGTTATTAAGCTTCAGCCTAATTAGGATTAGTATTCTGAATATGTGTTGCAGCAGCAATGTGACAAATACTAAATTTCTCTAACCGTATACTTCTAGTAGTAACATATTCTTTAATTCACTATATAAAGTTCAAAAATTGATTGTGGAAGCATTTGTCTTTCAAAATCTATCTGCACGTATCCAACAACATAATACATGTTAAATAGATGACTAACTTTTAAGAACTTATCAGAACATGTAAAGGATGGAATGTTGGATGCTGCAATCGTATGTCAATAAATATGCATATGCATAAATAGAAATAGTTCAACCAACACTAGTGTTTCTCTTTCATCCCCAAAAAAGATTTATGAAGCAATACTTTTTGTTTGATTTAATAAATTTTTAATTTTAACTCTTTTTATATGTATTAAGAGGATTAAATTTAATTGATTAATTTTGAAGCTATTAATATGATTTAACTTTTTTGAAGTAATACTTACATTATATTCGTTTACCTATCTAAAAAAATACTGAGATTGATTTAGATAAGCTAAAGTAAAATAAAACATTTACACTCTAAAAATAACTGTTTTTAAAAATAATTTAATCGTTATTTTACTTTCTTTTTGCGAAGAAATCCATACTATTTCATATATTCATCAACCTTATTCATTTGTTGTATTATAACTAGCAACTAACTATAATTAGGTAATTTATAATTAAATTAAATAACTTGATAGTTAGCAAATAATTTACAATTCGAATCGAACGCGGAACAATTTTAAAATACCTATATCCACGCTGTATGTATTCAATACTAGCGTCTGCGTATTAATTACTGTCAGGAACTAATACTTTATTTTTCATGAAAATGACATATAAAAAGCAATTAATGACGATTTTAAAACCGATTTCCTCATTATTTACATATGTGTGTCCACATTTGTGAACTTTTAGAACTAATAATCATAAATATTGATGATAAAGTAACACATAATGTGACGATAATGTATGGTAATATAAACGGACACAGTATCATTAAACCGTGCATCAATGTATCAACCAATCTACAATTGATTTTTAATGGTTATAACTTGTACATGCACACAAGATTACAAAAAAATCACATGAAATAACCCTGCCATTAATTATTGTTATCTGAATAATTTAAAGTGCCGCTTTGTTTGGGATACAATTATACGATCCCTACAGCGAATTTTAGTTGCGAGAGCACCAGGGCACACATCTGGGTGTTCAGATAGCATGTAGAGAGGGGTATGTGTATTATTGGGTGCACCAAAAATAAAAAGAAAAAAATTACTTAATTTAAAAAACCACAGATCTCTTAGAGCTAGCAAACAATGTTATTTATGGTTTGATATTGCCATTAATTCGTTGATCACGTTTCTGCTTTTAGGCTATTATAACATTAATAACATACAAATTACAGTTCAAGTAGTAGTACATATCATTTTTATTAGGTATATTTTATTTTTTATCGCAACTTGACTACGGTATACGTAATAAGTACGATCACATTAATAATTCGATATGCGACTAAAACGTTTGCTTATGAAAAACAAACTCTGGAAAATGTCTTAAATCATTACCAGACAAGGAAAAATAATAGCTCTCGGTGTACACAACATGTTTAGTAGGTCATACGGTTGTAGCGACCATTATTTTCTAACAATTTTGTGGTGCTAGTTTGCAATTAGTAAATCATCGTGTTCATAGAAATACGTAGAAAGGAACTTATGCATTACTAACCCACCTACAATGACGATAATTGTTCCTATCAATAAACACTGTAATTTGCCGTTTCCTAAACTGAAGGTGAGGTGGTAAAACAAACAAAAAGTTACAAAATAAATATATGGGATGGCCTGCAACATTGGTAATAATCGACCTCAACAATGCACCTACTATTTATCCCCTGTGCTACTTCAAAATGACTGATATTCATCTTAATTTTAATGTAACGCAAATAAAGATGGAGTACAACCATCCCTTAATCTTTCCAAAAATAAATTATTTTAATTAGAACTTGTTCGGCAATAAAAATCAGGAATTTATCCCAAAATTATCGTTTACAAACCTCTACTAACTTTGGTGTTCCTATGTCAGCTGTTATAATTTTCACCTTAATGACGTCCTTGAAATATTCGTAGAAGGATAAATTCCTTTCTCTCAAGTGCACTACCCCTCTAATGATTATTCATTTCTTCTTTTCCAGTTTGCCACAAATGAGGCGATGAAATATACTTTATAGAATGCTGTCTATTAAATGTAACTGTGATTGTGAAATTTTAATAAATTTTAGATGATGTGCGATGTTCAATTACATTAAAAACCAGAAAACTGCCTTTTGAAAGCAATTGTATATATATTTTTGGGATAACTGCCCGTTCTATAGGTTTACTTTCCTTCTTTAAAATATGAAAATCTTGCAGTATTGTGACTCAAAAGACCTTCAAAATGTGGAACTTTAATAAACGTTGGTACACTCTTTATGGGCGCTTACAGGTCAGAACATAACTGAAACACAGTACCCATTTCATTAAAAAATTCGAAATAACTAAACATTTCGTAAACATATTTCAGCAGTACCAAAGAGTTCTAACCCTAAATACAGATACTAGTACGAATTTCCATGCCACGATTTTTAATACCCTCATGCTTTTCATGATTACACTGGAAAGCCTGATAAAATTGTTCTTCAGAACATTTTAAAAGCATTCTGTGATGAATGACGAGGAAAATGATATTTTAGTGGTACTGGTCACCTGAGTACACCGTGGAATTGGAATGAATAACGATGCATACTTATATTTGATGCTGCGTCTTCCTAGAAAAGCGGAAGTAACCTATTAATATCAATGTATCTTAATTTCCCTATATTCAAATTCTCAAAAATTATTTTGGGAGTTTCTTTCATTTGTTTGAGCTGACTGGTGTTTAAACATTCGGTTTTATTAATTTCAATGAATAATAAATTAAAATCTGCATTTTTTTAATAATGCTTCGCACAAATCCGTGTGACATGTATGCCATTCTAGAAGAATTCAAAATGTACCTAGTTCCACTAAAAATACTGAACTTCCATCAGCCCTAGACAAAATGCTGGCATCTTACAGTTGTAGGTGAATTTAATAATTTAGAATTCGAATGCGAATATAAATGTTAAAATTAAATGTTGCACTAAAATCCACTGCATGTGTAATATTTTCTAAAATATAAAGCAGCAAAGATTAGTGCAGAGGCCATCATTAAAACCTTGAAATGTTACATGCCTCATAGGCTTCTACCATTTCTTTATCCCTAATATAATGTTTGACAATTGATGTTAAAGGCTTTGGATCTAAGTCAGCTACTCCGATTCTGACTCTATGAAAACTTCCGAGCATATCCTGAATAATCATATCACTATCCCCGTAAATATTGGAATTGCTACTAAGTTTATTTTTTACATGATCACAACCAGAAATGGTTTTATTGCTATGCTTACGGACAGACTCCTGAGAATATTTTGCTGTGCCATTGGAGAAATATTTTTTTTCTTTAGAGACTCGATGATTTGGAGAAAATGTTACCATAATGGAGCAATCCTTTGCCGTTGCCGCCAGTAGGTAGTGCTCCAAGAAGGTCGACTCCGCTTCAGACAAGGGTGCTTTGGATATTTCATCAATCCACTTCTCAATGGTCAGGCAGTCCATGCTGGGACATCGACTCTTCTGAATATCTTGACTGCTGCTTTTGTAGTGGGGAAACTCCTCCCCGGAAGGACTCTCGCAATTTCGGTAACCAATTTGACACTTCCCCCTGATGTTTTCCTGATTGTAATAGTGATCCAAACTAGTTGAATTTTTAACTTGGCAAGGACAATCAGGCTCGCTTGTCTTTCGCTTCTTAGCGACCTGTAGCCTGCGTCTTGAAGAACTGTGAACTGGACAAATCTTTTGGTAAATTGTGTAAATTGAACGCTCCCCCCGTTGACCCAGTTTCTGCACTATCAGTATACGAGACAATATGCAACTTTCAGGGAGCGGGTATAACCCATCACGGCAAGGCATTTTTTTCAGAAATTCTCCAGAACTCTTAATCAATTCTATTATCGTCATTTGGCAATTGTCATTGGAATTGTCGTTCCGCGTGCAATTATTATGAGAATTTCCGTTTAGATGCGATAAGTGCTGAGTACGAGTTGGCGACGAACACTTCAGAATTTCCTCAAATTGCATTTTTAATTCCTGGTAAAGTTCGTTGTCCCGAATGGTTCCTCCATCAGACGTGCTTCGTGGTTTCACGAGTGCCAAGCACAGTAAACAAATAAAGTTGTTCAGAGCCTTTGTGATTTTCCACAGAGGATATTTCCTGTTCAAAACCACAAAACGATTTAGTATTTTCAAAGAAAATGCAAGTGTAGCTTTACATGTATTATTAATAAATGGCATGTTTACCCAAAATTTGCAGGTGGAACAGATTGATTTTTAGATGCTTCAGAGTTGTAGCCAAAAATCCATTCGACGAGAATTTGATCCAGATTACCGTTTTCATTTTCACCATAAACAAGTGTACCATCCTATACAATGCATTTTCTATTACTTTTAATAATTGCAATTTATCATTGGAATACTAAAAGAATATGCAAAGGTACACCGGAATAAAAATATTATAGTTATTAAAACATATTGCGTTCGGGTAATAGTTGAATATTTTAAGTGAATGTTAGATAAGGTCAGTTTTATATATTATTTCTTGTAAGTGGTTAACGCATATTAATTCAAAGAGGTTTGAAAAAGTAGGGTTTCAATATACCTGAACGCTATTTGTTCCAATTCTGTTAATTAATTTTGATTGCAATAAGTAATATCCCAATAACAATAATAGAGCCGTCTAATTCGTATCATCAGCTACGAAAGGATTGGTTACCAGCTAACACAATATAGACTGCTAAAAGATGTCACCCAGGGTGGCATATTTAGCAACCTAATGTTGTCTTCCGATAATAAATCTCCCGTACCACAAACGTACTCTATGAATGTCTTGCTTAAAAAGGCAATCCCAACTCCATGTGAGTAGGTACACAGCAAAGCAAATTTCTACAAAGCGTTAAAGTGTCCAATACATTGATTATTGATCTGTGGAATCTGTATTACATAACTATAATATGAGACAGTTTTATCAGAAATTAAGGTCATATCAGTCAAAACGCGGTTCCTGATGGTTGTGTATTTACGTTGCATTACACAATAACTGAATAACTGCACTGATATTATAACAAAGCTAATAAAAAAAATAAATAACTGTCGTGGAGAAAATGAGAAAAAGATTACAACAATTAATTAAGAAGGAACTAAATGTCTGGTTAATGTAGAAAAAGCCGAAATCAATTTGCGTTTACCACTATAAAAATTCAAAAAACAAGCAATTCCCAAAACGTAGTAAGTCAAAACAATATTTGACAAAGTGCGTACATTGTTAGAAAGATAGAGAGAAAGAAGAGAACATCTTACACGAAATATTCGAAGATTATTTTGTGGATTGGCAATCAGTGATATCACAGCCCCAATCATGCGATGCGGCTGCCTATAATATTTACAAAAGTTAACATAGTGTTAAACAATTCCCTGGGGAAAAATGAAATCAGTAATATTTGTGAATTTATATACATGAATACCGACACCATAGGCAAAGAAACACCTTCCGATATGTACGAAGTCTAAATGGTCATAAGCTATAATGCGAGTGAAATCCTTTTTTTTGAAAATTACATTTACAAATTATTGCATCATAATATAAAGGATATTCGTCAGTGACTCATATTTGAAACAATTAGAAAAATGCTTCAAGTCAGTACACGAACTATGGGGAAGAAATGTCTCTCAGCAACAGTACAAAACAATTTAGTGCCACTACGTCAATTTAATGGCAATGATCCGTCTAGACTTGTACACACGGTATTATGCTATGCCTTTGAAACTCATATTAATTGCAGTTAAAATAATCATATAGTAATCAGTAGTTAAAACAATCGCTTTCGCTAGATCCGTTAAATAATTGTATAAAAGAAATGAATAGAACTTTTCAAAAATTCCAAAAGAAATGCCAAAATTTAGTATTTACCAGTTACTATGCAGCTATTATTTTACTCACTTTCTGAATTGTAAGCAAATTAGTTTTAAGAATTAATGACAATTTTAATTTTTCAATACTGTAAAAATCAGCCTCCCAAAGACTTGTTAAAGGCAAATATTAAATACTAACGGGGCAGATAGAATTAAAAGTTGACTTTTTCGATTAAATGGATGTGCAAATTTCATTGCGGCATTTTGCTGCCTATTATCGCAAAATATGAGACTATCTAAAATTTCAAAAAAATCAAGAATTTTCCATTTCGGGCTGCGTTTCTCTAATAATCGCATCATTGCGTAGGTCTTATTTAATGTGAGTGATTGCTACCATAAAAATCTTTTTTCTTTTTTCAAAATATATATTGGCATGATACTTGATAAAAATCACTATCTATTTACTTTTATTATGGATGTGCTTGATATTGTTATTGTAGTAGTGATGTATCATCAGTTGTAAAAATAGTGTGTCACACAGTGTGTTATAATTAGCACATTTAAATTTAGCTAAATATTACACAAAAATAAGCATATCAACAAAACGAATACTTATTATCGTATGAGAAACTATAATATTAATCGTTTTATATATTCTTGAATTCTATACATATAAACATTTTAATTATACTGTCAATTAAACGGATGATTCAGTTTTATATAGATTGGCAGCAGCGGAACACAAAGAAATAAAAAGGATAATCTCATGGGATTTTTGAGAAAATTATAAGAGGCATTGAATGTGGTTTTTAATTATTTCGATTCATGCTGTTTTACTTTAACGGAAATATACTGTTAGTTCAACAAATGTGAATTTCATTAATTATCTACCATATGATTAAAAATATTTCCCCTGCAGTTAAAAATTATTATTCGCAGATCATTAAAAAACTAAAAAGAATTAAAACTAAATATTTTGTACAGAGAATTACGAGTGATACTTACCCTGAAAATAGATCCAGTGGACAATAATTTGTCACGGATGATATCTTTGAGCGGCTCAACTAGAAGAAAATGATAACCATGGGTATGAGAATTTCAGCATTTATAAGAAAACGTAATCTTCTCAGACTTGGCTATAATGAAAACCAGTTAAATGAAGTATGCTTATATATCACTGTATTATTACTTTTAAATGTTGGTTGAGACAATATGTGCAGAAGGGTGGAGATTGTTTTCCCACTAAAATGTTTCTGGGCCACCAGCCCTGCTTTGGCTTTATTTCTACGCAATAGTCGACTCTATTTGATGGAAAAGCATGAATCCTTGCAAAATCACAGTGAGATGTCCCAAACGGTACGCGGAGTTCTTTATGCTGGCGATAATCTTTAAAAATACATCCAAAGTATTGAACAAAAATAAGCACAACTCCTGTGACCATAGACAAAATGTATAGGAAATCCTTAACAGTATCATATGGGTACAGTAACTGTGTCCAGTTCTGTAAACCATTCAGAAAATGTTTATTACTTGGTCTAATTTTGATGAGTTTATTATTTAGTTCAGCTATGTGATCAGGACTTATTTGAACCGCTTGCACTGTTCCGACAAACTCAAATCCAAGCAAAGGCCCAAAAACTTTGTTGGCAAACATGACTTCCCTCTCAATCTTCTTACGGTATTGCCCGAAGTCTTCATAAGTGACTTTTCCAGTTTTCACCTTGGACAATCGAATTACCCGGATGTCCTACATGATTCCATGGAATAAAAGAATTATTCAAACAAACAATTTTATCAAAACGAGGCTATTCTATTGCAGCGTCAAACATAATACTGAAAGTAATTACATAATTAAAGGAAAATTACAAGTATTAGTAACCCATAAAGGGAATGAATGCATGACAAGAAATAATGATCAAAAGAAAAATTACATCTTGTAAAGCCAACACAATATTTGCATTCCCTTCTCCTCTGTATTGCCACGGGCTGTCGGTAAGCTTCAAACAATCCAGTCTGACTTTATCTCCTTCGTCGCATTTATTTATCACCTGCGAAACACCAGATATTAATTGACTACTTAAGATTTCCAGTTTTGTCAAAGTGTCTAACGACTCTTCACAATCTGAAGTCTCATTATCAAATATGGGTTTCCTGTTATTCTTTACTTCCATTGTACAAAAGGAAATAAACTATACTTAAATACTTCTAGATGCTAATGAAATGATACAATTGTAACAAGTGCTTTGAGTGCTTTGCTTCTAATCGAGAATTCTAACAGAAAGAGTATAGGGACTAAATGAATGCTGTACTAAGGGATATCAACCGATCAAGTCAACAGTTGTTCAGTGAGTATGGAGACGCGATTCTAGAGGAGGGATAAAGAAGTGGGTAATTAAAACCTATTTGGTGGTTTTCCCACACTAATAAAATGCTAGACATGTACTTGCCATTCATTTCATAATCTGTTAGCAGCTTCTGACAGGATATGAGCAATACACTTGGACTCCTGGAAATCTTACTATTAGGTCAACGTTCTAAGGTGCACTATTATCTATGTTCTTCATCAGACAACGCAACCCAAAGACTGTTTACAGTCTTCGTCAAAACGTCGATATTGGATTGCAGATCTGTTAAACAACTGATTGCGGACGGTTAAAATGTCAAAGTGGATATATATCCTAGCGATAAGAAATATTTCTTGGAAAATATCGAATTCTTACTGCCTACTCCTACTTTAACCAGAACTCTTTGTGCGGCTCATATAGTGAAGTATTGTTTTGGCACATTGCTACGTGCAGTTTACAATCCATTGTCTTCGCACCCCATTAAATAATTTTGCAAGCGGACAGTTGTGTTTGTGTTCGTATTACATTTCCATGATTTACTACTCCACAGTACAACAAGTATCATGTTCATGTTTATTTGAACGGTAATTTTTGTTTACGTTGTAAAGTATACGCTTAGTTTCCATATCATGCTATGCAGATTGGTTTTGTAATATTTACGTTATTTCTAATATCTATTTATGTTGTCATTTATAAAAAATTGCTTTAAATTTTACAAATTCTATAAATTTTTCCTATGCAATCTTTTTACTATCGATTATTAAATTATAACAGTCCGAATATTTCCCCAACCTAAATATGTATTTTGTATGATATTTGTATTCTGCACAAAATGGCTTAAGGGTTTATAGGGCCTATTACAATTTTTGTATTCCAAAAGCTTTGTAATAATTTAATCCTTGATGTGGTGTCACACAAGTGTTTAATGTGCTTATAATTCAGTATGACGTCAGCGTCGTCACCAAACATTTAAACAATGAAATCACGCCTTTACTGCAAAAACGCAGCATTTGGAATATGACCTACGCATATCAATAACTATGCACGTATGAATGGTGAACTACTTAAAAAATGCGTCTGCATGGAATACTCGAATAGACACTCTCGAAAGTATTATATGTTGAGATGAGAGTTTCTGATTCCTATTCCTGCAAGTGAAATACATTCTACAGGCATATCTAATGGATATAATAGGATGCGATTGTAGTTTAGTTGTAAAAGTGATGCGATAGCGGAACAGGATTCTGAAAGGATTATATACGGATACACTATATACAATCTCTCAGCCAGAAAGATAACAAATACGCAGCGTTGTTGGAAACTTGCTGTGTGTAAAGTCCCGATTGACCACGACCCTAAATTTTGGGAAATGCATTTTTCTGTACTAAAAGTACCGAAACTATTTTTTTGTAACTTACAAATGCATGAATTATAGAAATTTCGATAAATTAGTTTCGCTACTTTTCTTTGTACATGTTGCAATAGAAACACTTGAACTGCATACCACAAGGTATGCAGAGACACAGATTATCCATTATTTGAGTTTATTAATTATTAACTCCATTGTAAGGCATACAGTATTAATTCTATTAGTTATGAGTTGCATATACACTGAACCGCTAAAAACAATTTTTTATCAAATGCACCCCTATCTTCTACTCCACACTCAGATATAGCTAACCCACTAGTCCATTATAGATACACACTTGACCTTTCATTATCATATCTGTGCACACATATAAAACAAATAGAAATGTCTGCCCAGAATCTCTAGTCTAGCCTATATACTACACACTTCAGAAAATAATTTTGGATTTACACTTTTCTTTGGTTCCCAATTGAGCTTGTAAATGGAGTACACATTATAATATGAGAAACAATAAAAACAACTTACAGAAAAGTTAATTGCTTGGTAAGCTGCCATTTGCCACCAAAAATTGAAGCTTCCAGACACGTTGAAAAAAACGAGAGAGGGAGGGAGACAGTTAACACACTGAATCTGAAACTGTGAATGACAATTATCTTTCCTTTCTAATGATACGAGACCGTATTCCAGTTCGACTTCGTCAGCACGATATTCCTAGAAACATAATTGTACAAACAAACCCAGAAAATGAATCACTGAGGGATTAGGTACACTAAAACTGCGTGTTATGCAATGTCATGTGTTTCCACGATAAGGTTCGTCTATCAAAGAAAAACATTTTTATCTTGCTTACTGGGTATTTCTACAAGTCAATAATTGCCTTATAAGAATGCCCAGATCTATCTTTAACTCAATCGTGATCCTCAGTTGTCATGCTGTCATTTTATTATGTTAATTTAAGTGATTGAGGGATCAAAGGTTTGATTTTGATTTCCTTTTTATCGGAGAACGTAAAATGCATCAATGCCTTTCACATGATACTGTAAATTTACATTAAAAATTCAAATGTCAAGTAACAGCAAGATATGATAAAAGAAAAATTTGCTAAGGAATTTAAGTAGCTTATTGCGTCATTTCCAAAAAACATAATATAATATATACAATTCATTGAGCTGAATCTGTAGGAGCTGCTATCCAATTAATGCTACACTGTAGATCGTAAAGTACTTCAAGTCGCAAAGCATTATCCATTGATAACTGACTTGTACAGGCAGCTATACTGTCTCAATGTCTCATTCTCCGGAATAAGCCCGCAATTCACAAATGGAGTTATACGCAACTTTAAACTTTTCATTCAAACATTTTCTAGGGTACACCAATATTTATTGTTGGCCAAAAATGATAAATTTCTCAAGCCTTCTTTCACTCCTGGAATTTTATTAAGATCTGAAATTCCGGGTGATGGTATTGCACATAGACATTATATGCATTTTAAACGACTGGATTTCACTTTGAAGCTGCAATAGTGTTGCTAAGAACACATCAATATAAAATGAAATCCTTTATGTACAACCCTGTGTTGAATAAATGCAATGACTTACATATTTCAAATGCTTTCCTTGAAAGGGCAAGTATTATTTTCTGAGGGTGAAGATTTGAAACTGAAATCCAGCTGCAACTGACTGTTATTATGTCAATTTAATTGTACTTTGTCCATTTTCTCAATCTTCATCCATTAATCTTCCGCCGAACCCCAACAAATTTGGATGTAGAACGCGAAGGTACCAGACACTTCCTTCTGCTAAAAACATCATTTAATTTAATTTAAACAAAAAATTGAGAAATCTTGGCACTTAGTTATCGTTTCAAAAAGTTGGAAATAGATTAAATTTATGTCGATAAATCTTCAAGATTTCAATCTATCTTTTGTATCAAAACCGAACTACTGTTCATTAATACAGTGAGAAGCTTCGCACTTAATTCTTTGCTACTTCGACTACAATATTTGGCATAAAAATAATATTAAGGAAGTCTCATCTGAATTTGGTAATATGAACTTGCAGTGTAAATAAAATAGTTTCAAGTTCCTACTTCCTGCTGCTGTATTTATTTCCAAATTCGCAATAGCACGTAAGAATCCGCAAACTATTCTACGAGTACATTATTCCAGCTGACATTATACTTTGTTTTCTACTTAACTTACATGCCTTAATAAAATTTGAGCAGATATGTGATTTAAAGTCTTACCTTAGCCTTAATTGGTATTTCTGCGACAATAAATCTGCTTGTCAATAATTATGAAGGGATTATTCTGCGTAAACAGTTAAATTGCACTGGACATTTTGAAAGATTTAGAGCAGCAAATGCAAACGAAGAGTTTAATTATTACATCATTTATACTTATCTCGAAATCACAAATTAAGAGCAGCCAGCATCGATACCTGTCGTAAAATTGTGTGATCACAGCTAAATAAATAAACACGGATTTTGGAGAGTGGTAACAGGTACGGAAGTACTGTTAGTATTTGGCCATGGTCTACTAATAATGAATACCATTACCAACTAACTAATTAATTAAAATACCTTTTATCTTACTCTCCCTCATGCTGCTGATACTTCGTGTGCAGCGCTGCTCTACTGTAGATATCTAATTATATATTCTGTAACAAAATCGGAGATTGGGCACAAAAAGAGAGAGGAACTTTCGTATATCCTTCCTACTAAGACCACGTTGCCTTCGTTTGGGAAAAATTGAACCCTTTGGGGCGAAGAGGGAACAAAATCAAATTTACTAGATTATGAATTTTTTATATCTTGTAATCTTGCTTTCATGAAACATGTCTCACAGATTGATTATACAAGTTTACACTTTATACAATCAATCGTTTGAACATTTAAATATCTCACTATACCCGACTACTGGAATCTCCTGTCAAGTTTTTCTAACTTCATGCTATACTGGAGTTTTTGTTAACAATTTAATTGCGTCTTCTCCAGCTCCATTGTATTTGGTTTTTACCTATCAGACAGCAAAAAAATTGAAGAGATGCTATAACAGGTGACAGTGACAGGCTATGGCTATGACAGTATATTTCCACACCATGAATTGAGTTAGCTATTAGCTGCTGGCTATTAGGAGCGTCGTATTGATTCTGATAATGGTAGATGTATTCCTTTTGGGGAATTGGAAAACCTCTTGCCTTAATGTGAATGCATTAAGTTTCCCGTTTGGAATATCCGTGCCCCTAGTTCACATGCAAATGAGATACACTAACATTTTTGGAATAAAGATATTCTGCGGTAATCGTACGTGACTTTACGCATTATTTCGAATTCAGTATGATGTTCGAAGAATTTCAGAAACTTGACGAATAGTAACATAAAATCACCCTCAGAGGAAAACTATTTTTTGATCAATGTGAACGAGCCTATGGGATAGCTCCAAAATGAGTGGTATTATTGAGGTGGTTCTTTTTTTAATTTAGTAATTTTCTAATAATTTTATCAACCGGTATTATGTTCTTGTTGTTATTGTTGGAAATGTAAAAGTTGCTTAACGTTATTTAATGAAAATCAAGGTTTTACTGAGATTCCAAATTTTTTGTCGCGTACAGGATGGTTTTTTATCGCGGATATCTAAATTGCTTTGACCAAGGTTGACTTTAGATTTCTAAGTAGCTTTTTCTGTAAAATATCCGTACCTAAATTTTTGGAATCCATCCCACCTCTAAAATTGTCGTTCTGCCTTTCGCTTATGTACCCATTCGGCTGTTCGGATATATACCTTAACCCTCGTGATGGTCTAAGAAAATTCAGAGCACGTAAGAATACAGAGTAGACATATTCATCTTTTCTTTCATACATTCTTAAGATATTTTCAAATCCGTTAATTTGTAATCATTCCGCCTCCAATTTAATCAGCATGTTATTTTCCGTAGCAGAATTAGACTTTCCCCAGAGTGGTAAGCAATACCGCATCGTAGAGTTAGCACTAACGATTTACATATAATCCGGATTATACTTGTAATAGGTCATGCGAAAGAAAGGTACACCAAGGAATTTCTAGTCGTTTTCTTCAAAATAAGAATTTTAATCGCTACAAGATTTTATAACTTTATCAATACAGTATCGTCAAATTTCTTTTACATATACTTAATATTATAATAAGGTTTATTATGAGTGTACATAATTTGTTTCTATAGGATCTACATAATTATTTTTAAATATAATATAATACACTCAAGTTTTTAAGTCGCGTTGACTTACTCTACAAATATTTACTATTTATACTTGTTAACCTACAATATATTTTACTCTTGTACACTTAGCACAAGCTACCAACATATAAGCAGTAGCCTGTTTAGTACGGTGGTGGTCTGGGATGTAGCAAAGATCTATATATAAAAAAATTGAATGACTGCACAAAATAAGCTACTTAAATACGTCGGTCTTCCTAGCAATAAGTAAAAAGGCATTACAATTTCTTCACTGAGTGTATTAGTTGTCCTAATTTATCATATTAAGGCAGCAAGTACACCATATTTTAAGTTTCTTCTTGCTGCCAGTGAAATTAACACCCATTGGCAGTTGCTGATCAATTTATTTCTATTGATCTAAATGAGAATGATTTGACTGGTGAGAAAGCTTAACAGGAAAGGGATACACGATATAATTCTACAAAACATGATAACTGTAAAAACCATATCCCTGAAAATAGTACTCATGCTACAACGAAAACACACATTTTTCTCCTTCCTCCATCTTCGATGGCGACAAAGAACAATTGCCAATATTGGCATTGTCATTCTCCTTATTGCTGCATATGCTAGTTTTTCCGCTTTCTGACATTTTGGAATCCTGGAATAAGTACATGATTTTTCAGAGGTTGAACTCAAAAATAATATACAATCCAATTTTTACAATCTTACTGTGTCACAAGACGACCCGTCACTATCACCGGCCTTTTGAGCTCCTTTGTCTTTGGGGGCACATGCTTGACAAACAAAGGTATCCAACTTCTTTACCTGACTTTTCTTTAATCCAACACAAATTAAATGAAACCATAGATCACATCCAGCGTCGCATTGAACCCAATCAATTCCTTTTCCTGTGGTAAAATATCATAGCATTATTAATTTGCCAACCAAGAATGGAGATTAAATACCCAAGTATTAAGAGACCGTAAACCAATTAATTACCTGAAGGTTGCTTGCATGGATTAGCAGCACAATCGTCGTCGTACTCTTGCGCCTTGGCTTTGGCTTTGTTGACTTCTTCGTCCAGGGAAACAGATGTCTGTTTAAATAAATAGGAAACACATTAGTCTTAGTAAATCATAATGAATTCAATACTATGTAGTTTACAAAGTTAGTTAGGTTCCCTTACTCGCTTCCTTTTCATGGGTTTCCGAATAAGTTTCTTTGTGTCTGCAGATTGAGATGAACCTGGTAGAGAATCCTTACAGGAACTATCCATAGGTTCTCTTTCAGCAACTTCTCTGTTGATGACATCTTGAACTCTCTAAAATTGTGAACACAAACGGAGTAAGTAAAAATATTAAAACAGCATATTATTGAAAATTGCTTTGTAGAAATAGACGAATATTCAAATTGTGCCACGAAATCTGTGGAAAAGGCTACATGAAAATCTTTTGATTTAAGTTTTAACTTAAGGAAATTACAAAACATTCGAATTTGAATAAAGAAATGGAATTTGAACAATTAACATATAAACCGAATAGGGACATTTGGGTACCTGAAGACAAAATCCTTCTTCTTTAACAGGTTTATATTTGGTAGCTTCAATTAAGCGCCAAATATCATCAGATATGTCGTTGGATTCGCACTCCACAGATACTTCCATGAGACCAGCTTCTACGAATAAATTCTCAGCAGCAGAAATCCTAGCAAGCGGAAGTCTTATAAGAGGCTCCTGAAAGTTCTTCAGGACCGGGACTGATTTTCTTCCACCTTTGTGATCTATCCATGATTTTTGAGAACTTCTTATCCTATTGGAATCATCTGGAACCCACCCTTTCTTTTTCAAACCATTTTGTGAAGGTGGTGTAGAACCTTCCCTAACCCGTTCAACTGAGCTAGATAGGGAATCCACTGAAATTGGTCTTTTCGAATCCTCACTTTTCATTTCAGTAATAACCATTTCTCCCATTTGTCTAACTTGATCGTCTGAAATGAAGTTTTCCTGTTGGCTGACACTAATTGAGCCTTTGCTCACACCTTCATTTTTTATTTTTATTGGCATTTCGCCAAACTCCCTGTATTTTGCTTCGGAATTTCTTCTTTTAATTGTTGCGTCACCCAGTACAACGGGTGTCATACATTTACTCTGTAATTACAATACCAGTTATTTGAGGATCACTCACACAGTAAGAAACAAGATTTGCTGTCTCGTGTGTAAACATGTTAAAACCTTACCGATTTGACCATTTTCAGGGCTTCTGAGATGTCATCACAGCTGAGAAATTCTTTCGCTTTGTCCATCCAGGACATAGCTCTTTGAGTTAAACAGTGAATTGCTTCACCTTCAACTATTTTAACAGGTAGTTTCTGCAACTTCACCAATAAATCTAAAATCGTGTCTAACTTTGGTCGTTTTGAACGGGCACAGCAAGGTCCAAAATATTTTATTTCTCCGATTGCTATCTTGTAAGCTACATAAGCCTGACTTGAAATATCATTAGGAAGGGTGATTGTATTATCTAGTAGAGGCAGTGGAACACACGTAACTGAAATGAAACAAAACAAGACAAATTACGTTGACTCCACTCAAATCTTTGAATCCTCTAATTAAGAAATACTCGGAAAATTTAGAGTCGTCACCGGAAAACTATTTTACAAAATTTCAAAATTGTAATGCAAAACAGAAAAAATTAAGGTATTTTAACTCTATTAAGTAATTTAAAAATATTGTACTCTGAAAGTCATTGCATTAAGAAGACAATTTATTTAAGTTACTTACCGTGAAACCATTCATAACATAATTCACATCGAATCATAAATTCGCCATAGGGCTTCTGGCAAAGACAGTAACGAGAGTCTTCATCATCAATTCGCTTTTTTTCTAAATTATACTTTCGTAGGCTAATTAAATCCTCAGTTTCCGACGCCTGGCGTATCTGTTATTCATAAACAAATATAAACGCTGCATTAAAATCAATTTCTATTCCCTTTCATGTTTTTAAATAATTTTTAAGTATAAAAACACTAATATAATTTAAAGAGAACCAATTAAGCCTTGCCTCATAAGCTTTCGCTATTTCTCCTGCAGTTTTCAGTTCTGGAATTCTTAGGTCAAGAAGCATTGCGGCCAACTGATGATTTGGGTTATCAACGTCGAAACGTTTTCTTTTTCCACGATAAGGAACTTTAGTTATTTCTTTTCTTGGTACGAGAGCCTGTTTAAAAGAATTACAATTATTGACAAAATGGTGATTGAAACTTTTATAAAAACTATTTTATGGAATGCTTGAAACTTACCTCTATGAGTGTAATACATGAAACTTTTTTCAGAAAAGCCCGAGCACACATATCCTTCCAAACTTTAGTGCCACGAACTTGTGACCGTAGAATATTCAGTGGTTTCAGATCCAATGGGAAAGCTTCTCCTTTAGTGACTAATGTTTCTAAATCATCGATGTAAGGATATTCGGCTTTATTTTCATACAACTTCACTTTCTGCAGCCAAATATTGGTTTTCAAAACCAACTCCCTAAGAGGAGGCAAAGAAGGCAGCGCCACAGGTTGCAAATCAGCTTCGCTCAGAACAATCTCTACATCCTCCAATTTGAACTTGTCCTTCCTACGGTTAAAGGAAAACGTATTAGAACCGACTAAGATCAATTACGGAATTTGTGCCGTATAGCCAAGTGGTAATTATCTTACTTGACAGTAAGTATTGTTTGAGCTTTTTTCTCCCACATGTCGATAAATTCATGTAAACTAGCTAAATAACGTAATTTCGTGGCAGTCGTGGGATGACGAGGAAGATCCTTTCCTATTTCCATGGACAGCTTTAACTGATTAAGATTCCACATTCCTTGGAAACTGTCCACACTTTCTAACCATTTCAATCTTTTGTATATCTATAGTAAATTAAATCAATTATATTATATTCAAACCCTATATATTGCCCACCAATATGAAATTATAAATAGCAAAATTAAAGTACAAATTGAATATCTTGGAGATCTGGGATTTCAACATCCATTTGCATGGCTTCATCCAAAAAAGCTTTGATTTGCTTCGAATCGTACTCGCCGCTGTCTTGTTTGGCAATATAATATTTTGCAGAGTTCTATTCGACCATTAAAAATAAATTAGAACAAAAATAATATTTTAAAACTTTCCATAAATAGGAAAATAAGACATTACATTCATTTCCTTTAGTCTGTCGATTAGGTTGCTGATTAATTTCGTTTCCTTTAACTTCACAGGCAGACTATTTAAATCATTAAGCAGGATGCTGAGTTCATTAATTGAATATATCGGTTTACTGGGCGCGGCCAATGACGATTTTCTATGTAATTAAAACAATATTGAATTTGTGTAATTTAGTGAGGGTAAAGAACACACAAGGAACGCAACTATTAATACCAAACATTGTTTATGTATAAACTAACCTGGTGCGGACTGTAGATGTCAGGAGGGATTTTGCGACTTTTGCTAGCTTCTCAGCCTGTGTTGCAATATTCTTTACACTTTCGACTAACTGACTATTTGGATAGTTATTTTTCTTTGCTTCCTCAGCTAAGTCTTTTAGCTCCTGTAGGTCTGCAGTCAAAAATAATATGTCGTTAAATACGTTATTTCAAATAGTTTAGTTTTATTGACCAAATCATTATTGAGATCTCCTGAAATTTTATACCTATATAAAAACTAAATACTGTAGAGTATAATGATTTCGAACAAAATTATTTACTACAACTTATAAAATATTGCTTAATGTATTCCACGTTTTTCCGTTTCTTCATTTCTTGACTGGTCATCTTCACTAATGCAATCAATTTAATTGAATTTTTCCTATTTTTGGTTGTTCTTTTCTTAAACAACAAAACGGTTTTGTTATTTACAATTTGATCTGCTTTGTTCTGGTTTGGGTTCCTATCCTTCCTTTAATCTTAAAACGCTTTTTCTTTACTAGAGGAATTATATCGCTATAACTGGTTTATCTATTTTATACCCTGCCTTTCGTTTATTTAAAAACCTTATTCGCTTTCTTACCAATTTTATCATCCTCGTCAACCTTTTCGGCAAGCGGATTAACAATCTTTTCCTTGCAAATACGGATCCAATTTTCGTATTCAGCAGTGTAATCTTGCAACTTTTTTATGAGAAGTGGAATTTCGTCTAAAGTGTATCTGTACCTATATTGAAAATAAAAGCAATGTATAATATAACAATGATTAAGTTAGCAGTGTAGTACTTGTTTTAATTTGCTAGTGGTTTTGTTTTACTTAATTTTTTAAAGGATAATTTAAAAAATAAACGTTTTACTCGTACGTAATAAAAAGTAAAATGACTGCTATAAGATAGCACACCTTAGCCAAGGCATATTCTACAGGTATTCTATATATGAATACTTTGTTACAGCTTTCTGACAATATTATGAACACAGTCATCTTTTCCTGTGGATATGAAAGCAGAACTGTTTTGCACTTACTTTAAAATATGCGTTTCACTTGGACATTCACACAGTTTGTCATAATGACGCAAGCAGACTAGTTGGTCTGGGGTACATGGACAAGTGATTGCTGAGAGAAAGCAGGTGGTTTTGCAAAATTCACATAATCTATTGTCATCCGGCAACATTTCAAAGGCAACGCGTTCACTTCCTGTCAATCCCCAGCTGAGGACAACTTTTCTCAGTTCTGAAATATGGAGAACGGTTATAATCAGGGTAAAATAATAAATTTTAAATGTACGACATGCTGCTCTAAAAATATTTGCACACCATACCTCTTTCGGTCTCCAACATTTTCGCCATGTCCTTATAAGTGCAAACAGCTATCCATTGATCTAACTTGTCATAATCGTGAGCCATTTTACAAATCAGTTCGTCATGCGAAAATACACAGTATCGATGAAGGTTAGAATAATGCGTGATACAGTCTCTTCCCATAGCCAGCTGAAAAACCATATTACAATAATAAAAATAGTAAAAAATAGTCATACAATAGAATTGGAAAACATGCTGGGAAAGTAAAGCTAGAAATCTCACCCAATCAGCAGGAGCAAAGTTTACGGCTTCTGCAAAGTTATACCCCTGATTAAAGCCAGCGTGATAGGCTCTGGGAAATGTTACAATGAATTCTCCTGCCTTCTGATCCATTCGATAAACAGGCACCCCCGCTTGCATCAAAATATTTGGATTCATGATGGTCACAAGTTGATGAAGTAAATCTGGTTGAGAATGAAATAATTCGGGTGCAGCTTTCTTCATTGCAATTTCAAAATCGTTTGCGCGACATCCTGGTACTCCATACCATGTTTTCGGTTCTCCCCTGCAAAGCAAATACAACGTAATAACGTATTGATTTGCTTCTAATTGTAAATCTTATAGTTCACAAATACCAAAGTACTATCTTCTATTTTTACTATTAAAATGGTTGCTTCAGAGCAATTAATGAGACTTAAGTTTGGCAATTAGATACGGATATACTTCCGAAAAGAGCTATGATTACCAATGAAGGTAGTTAATTGAGTAACTCCAATGATCTTCATTATGCCAACAGAAAGTGGCAAAGCACATTCCCACATACATCCAAGGAACTTTCATGCCAGAAATATCGGCATTTATGTGTCCCAAAACGGAGCCTCGAAGTATAGGCAAGTTATTCAAATTCCATCCACTCTTGGTATAAACTGCGTCTTGAGGCTCGATGTTATTGGATGATTCGGTTGGAAATCCTGATCCGTGATCCATTGTGTGCAAATCAGCCCCGTACTCGACGGTAACATCTTCATCTATGGCTGAAACAATGCGCCAAAATTCTTTTTCCACTAGTTCGGATGTCACCATCTATTGGATGCAATAAAGGACACAATTACAGCTTTATCACCACATTTTGCAGACTTTAGCTAATTTACAATACAATTAATTACAGCTCTAAGTAACTGAATTAATTTTAAATAGCAAATTTATTAAATATTATTTGTTGCATACGTGGACAGGCATGTTGAAGTAATCCGACTTAAACTGATCCGCCATTTCGCCAAATTGTTGTAAAGTATATTCACGTTGAGCTTGTTCGAATCCAAAGGCTTCACCTGGTTTGCTGACTTCTTCTGCTACGCACCGAGGACATCTCCAGTCACCTAATTGATGCATTTCGAGTTAAAATCTGTGGAGAGAGGGAAATGTCTTTCCCATTGGGACATAACTACAGTTACCTTTGGGGACTTCTGGAAGTGGTGGCTGAAGACAGAATGTATGGTAACTATCATCACAACCGTCACAAAGAAGCATCTTCTCCTCGGCATCGCCTCCTTTGCAGATGTGGCAGACATACTTGGCCAGCTATTTTGATCCCCAAAAATGAACATTTATGTAGAATAAAAACTATTTATTATAGTATGCCACAAATCCTGCCAGTAATTAGTGAAAACAGAAAATATGGCATCCTTTGCTTTAAAACGCAGTATGAATTTATAGCAATTAAGGCAAAATGTTAGCATAAAAGCAATTAAAAATCTACCAAAAGGTATTCATACAGTTAAAATTCAGAATCATTAGTAGTTATACAACTAGACTTCTAAAGGTGTGGATAGCTCACTTATTCTTTCATTTAATCCACCCATCCTTACAGACTTTCTAAACAAATGGCAGCCAAACTAATAACCTTCCTCGCTTCGACCGATAAATTAAAAGATTAGAGACTTAAAAGGGAATTTAATTATATTAGACCATAACTCGGGAGCTTTATCGATCACAGTGAAAATGCATGCTCAAAGTATCTAACGCCTATCTATGAGCTATAATATTGCTTCTTGGCACGTATATTTATTTGAAATCTTAATATGATGAATTTAAAATCAGAAACATAAAGTTATGCTTAAAAACTACCCACAAATATTCCTAATATTTTCTACCAAATTTGGGGACATCACACTTCCATATAAAAATTTAACACGCAAATAAGTATACACAGCTCAACATTCTTTAAGACAAAACTGCATTGGGGAAGGTGAAGTAATAGTCAAAAATTCCAGCCAGTGAATTGCTAAATATAATATAGTATAATGGCTTAAATAGTCTTAGTTGAAACTGTTATTGGGTGGTTGGAGATTTGGTAAAATATTTGTTACTGCTGGAATAAACGATAATATAATGCCTTATATTAATCCCATATGGAAATTTTGCTTCAAAAATGTTTTCGTAACCTATGCTTTATTCTTTGGCAGTAAAATTAGTATTTGCATACATTACCATTAAGCTTTATTGCCATCGCTTTATCATAGCTGAAAGTCATTTGAGTGCTTAATGCAAAATTAAATAATAAAACCTGAGATCGGTTCAAGTAAATACTTAAAAAGTTTTTGGAGAGCTTTCAAATATGTTTAGATAAAGCAATCAATTCTGCAATTGAATATCCAACTTTCCAAGAAGCTAATGAAAACACACACAGCATGGGGTTCTGAAAACGAATAAGACGGATTACATCTTCCATGGGTCAAAAGGGCACGATGAAAGAGAATCACAAGTTTTTAAAACGTACGCAAAAGGTTACCTTATTACAATGCCAAAAACTTGCCTTATTACAATTTCATATTGAAATGCAAAATTTTGAATTTCATTTGTTTACTATTTTGCTCTCTGAACAAAAAATTGCAAGCTGTGCGTGAAAAATAACTCACATATTTTAGTAGCCATGTGAAACATTTGGTGGTAATAAAGCCACAGCAATAGTATGTACTTAATGGGAAATAAAGCCAAGTTGTTAGTGAAATGCCTCAAAAGTGAATTTCAAAAACTTGGACGTGTCATTTACTACTTGGTGTTTCCATTGATTTGCTTACTTATGATGCAACTATTATTGCCAAGGACTATTGTTTACTTTATGGGTTTCAGATAGATAGAATCATACAAATTACGCAGGTACAAGGCAGTCATAAATTACTCTCTATATTCTAGTTGGATATTTAACAGTAACCGTGCAATGTAACTTTATGTCTTCCAAATTCTTATTCTTATACCCAGAATCAGTTAACCAAGTAAGTTGGCACCAAAGATCAAGATCGAAGAGGCAAACGTTCTGACTTTTTCCGCCATTTTTTGCCCTCCGCCATGAAAACCCATTCCTGAGTATAAGAATGCCAAATTGATAAGGACAAAGGAAAACTAAAATGTGAACCTAATTGTGAAGAGTCTTCGAGAGAGGAATGTAGTTACGAATGCCGAGTGCCTATAGTACACTAAGAAATATCAGCCTTATTTATTATATTCAGCTGTATTATCATAAAAGTTTGGTTAGTTGAGCAGTTGGATACTTTGGAAGTCGAGTGAACTTCAAATACTTTTATATGGGAAGTTGTGCCACTTTAAAACTAGTATATAAATAAATCTTTAAAAAGTTAAAGCGGACAATAGAACAAAATAAAATTTCATGGACAAATTGTGAATTCTTGCTAGTTTTATATGTACTAAACAATGTCCTCTTATTAAACTACTTAACATAGAACACAATTGCCTGAATATTTTCTGGTCTGACAGATCTGCATAAGAAATAAAAGATGGGAAAAACCTTTAACTTTTGGGGAATCACTAAACTGACAATAGTTGGAATATGGTAAAATTAGCTTGAAAGCATGAGGACAGAAGGACCGCAATAAACAGAAGAAAAAGAAAACGGAAGTTACAGTAAACACAAAATATAAGAGTTTAGTACTTAAAATGACAACCAATAGAAAATGTGAAAAGATATTGAGGATGTTAAGTGCAGGGATGTAATAGTTATAGTTATGCAGAACATAGGAAGAATTGAAACAAATTGCCACGCCAGTTGGAAGCGCCAAGTGCAATGCAACAACTAGAGGCTGCCAGAACACCTAGTAAGTAGTAAGTCTACTTACGGGATCATGGACAGTTAGTGGCTTGCGGGAGTGCGCTTTCGTATCCTGCGCTGGTGCCACTGTCAGTGACAGAGACTGTTTTTTATCATATCCGGCCATTTTTGGCCCAGCGCCATAGAAGGCAAGCCTCTTCAGCTCTTTCGACTTGATCTCAACTTTTTCAACACGTGTCGAACTTCCGTTCTGAAGGTCAATTAGTCCACAGCAATTGAATAATAGATAGGTCAGTCAACAAAATGTTTAAGATACAAGATCATTTGATATTCCTCATTTACATTAAAATAATGTAATTATAAGTACAAGCTGTATGTACACAATGCACCGGGTTTTTACAGAGGTTTGTCGCATTTTCAAGCATCGGTTAGCAACCCACCCAAGGACACGATTTTAATACAATCCAAATTCCATTTAATACAGTAAAATCAAATCGTCCGCATTTACAAAGACAAACTTCCCCAAGACAATAACCAGATTTTTCAATAAAAATTAAAATATTTAATAGTGTCTCCACAGCAAGTCATAAATTGAATAAATTATTTTATTAGATCACCAAGGAGTAAACGTATATAATCCCTGTGATAATTGTCATATTTTCTAGTTCATAAAACCCCCATTTTTCCAAACACGTCACATAATTTCATGGACTGTTGCAAACCGTCCGGTGCGCATTTTTAAATCACAGACGAAAAATAGACCGTTTATGCCCTGACTATGACATACGACACGAACGCCACCACACGGTGTGCAAAATCTTTGAGATTCATCAGTACTTGTGCATTCGTGCATCAAACATACACAACAAAACTGGTAAATCATCTAAAGCTGCTACAGTATCGCAATAAATACCAAAACTACAAGATCTACCATTAAAGCAGCATTATAGAATTCCCACCAGTTTTGGCATATTGAGATAATGTACTTATTTATGCATGCTACTTCGGATTTGTATCAGCTTGATTACATGTACCAGTTTATATCAGTTTTCTTTCAAATCACAATAAAAGCAAATATACAAAATGAATGCATCACCATTGAACTCAAAGTTGGAAATACATATTCGTTCCAAATGAAATAATTTTTTTTGTTAAAGTAAGTTTTACACTGATGTGCCAAATCCCAACCACTTTTCAGGTAGTTCAATCCAATCGAAAAGTGCTTTAACTGAATAATTATTTCAACCGGATGACATACTTCAAACAGATTGGTAAGGACATTCAAAATCTATTTCTAAGCAGACACACTTTTATCAGTGGACATACAGCCCCAAATAAGCGAACTTTAGAGTGGCACTGAAGATTGGTTGAGATTCGACATTAATGCGTGTAACTGCAGTAATTTAATCAATATTTAACTTTAAGAATTCAAGATAAACTGCGTTTGACTTTTTACATGCGATGGCTATACAACAGCCCGACATGCTCACACAGTCATGCTTAAGTAAATTGATTGATTCATATTACATGTAGTCGTTAAAAATTCATACTTTTAATTCTAGGTCGCCGAAAACTACCCTATCCAAATAGTGTAAGCAAAGCAATACAGGCTTACCATTAGTTGTATTTATTATTGAGTGAAGGTCTGAAAGGCAACGAATAGGTTAAGAAGGCCTATTTCTTTGCACCATTAAATAAAAAGCGTAGGAAGTTCTACTGACATAAATCCAACACAAATGAACGCACATACAAGACAGACTCATTCATATTTTAGTGTTATTAACAATTCCAGCCAATGAAAACATAATGAAGAAGCATATCACTAAATCATATAAACTATACAAATTCTATTTCTATTGTATGCAGCTTATTATTTTCAAAACTCTCTTAAGTACCGTATCTTCAATGTGGTCGTAAACTTGCTTGGCCTTTCCTCCCATTCGCATACTTTTAGCAGGTGACTTTGGAACAGGTCCTTTCTTGGGTGTTTCCGATTTTTCTCCCTTTAGGAAAAAATTAAAAATAAATAAAATGATGACTTCAGTAATTTCGTTATTCATTCCAACTTTCTTTCCTTACAGGTATTAGGTGGGGTTCCTTCTTCTTAAACATATCATACGGAAATAATATTTTTTCGTAGTGACTCTTAAGTAATGCTCCATAGCATTTTTGCGGGTTGTGCCCCATTCTTGCGGCAAGACGATTCCATTTTTTATCATTGTTTACTTTGTCTTTTCCACCTGAATCATAAACATTTTTGAAATTCAAGCGTGAAAATTAAGCATTATGGCTAGCAAATATATCATATTGTATACTGATTTTATCCTGTTGACTCTATTGTACTTAAAATAAAATACCTTCAGCTGTGACCAATTTATGGAGGGTGTACAAATCAACGGCTTTCTTTTCAATGGTTGGTATTTTCAGGGAAGACCCTTGCAATTCCCAAAACTTGGCAATTTGGTCAAGGAAGTTTAGTTTTATACGTGTTTTCGCCTAAAGAAATGATTTTTAAGCATGAAAACTCTCCTATCTATAGTATATATTTTCAATTGCGAAATCTAAAATGGTAGAAATACTGACCTCCAACTCATTTAATCTTTGAACTCGAGGAGTGAATTTGAAACTATCAACATCAACAGCAAACGGAGGTTGCCAATTCTGAAAATTAAACAGGTCAGTACTAAAGCTAAAAATTTTGGTTAAAGGTAAATAAAAGAAAAAGAAGTTATTTATTTACAGCTGGAGGTTTAATTTTGCATATCCCTGCTGCCTCGGCTTGAGGCCTAATCTTATTGATGTACGCCAACGGATCTTTGAATTCCTCTTCTGTTGGTGTAAATACTGGTGCTTCCTCGGGTCGTATGAAAGGAAACTTTTCTGTCATTTTACTGTAAAATAACATACAAAGTAGAAATAAAATTTTAGTCTTTTCTCTGAATTACATGTATTTGTTTGTATTTCGTTGTAAACAGATTTTGGTATGTAATTTCTGTGAGAGTCAAATGAAGTTGCTAATTGATCAGAATTGGAATTTGCTTAGGAAGGCTTTCACTAAATGTAAAATACAAAGACCACAAGGTGTATCAAATTGTTGAAAATTATGTACTATTTAATAACTACGCATGATTTCTTATGCATAACGTCTTGCGCTAGAAAGAGAAAATTAATTAAATAACCACCTTAGTGACGAAAGAAAATTTGCCCTATTTCTTGTATTGCTTAATAAAGCATCGGTTTTTTCTTCGTCAATCAATTTTATCCAGCTTCCTTTTTTAAAAGTTGGCTTATATTTTAATATTGACCATCGCTTGAGGTTAGTTTATTTCTTAGTCTTGGTAAAAGTTGTGAATAATTCTTTTCACAGGGAACATAATGGTATAAATTGCTAAATTGTTTGGTTATTAACATAACTGCATGAATAGGTATAGCATTCAACCTGTTAGCACTTCGCAATAAAAGTCATAAAGTGAAAATTTACCAATTTCATTTTACTTTAAGTCCGGCTCGGGCTCACAACCTCTCCCAAATTATACCTCTCGAGTAAAGAAATGAAAGGGTTTACCAAATCGAAATCAATTAACCCTAACAAGTCTGAATGTTGGGCCAACCGTTATAGAAAGGTCAGTCTGATGAGGGTTAATTATCAGAGAGGGAAGAGCATTCTGGGACTAAGATGTATGAAAACAACGTAAAATACAAAGAGAATTCAAGTGTGAGCCATGATGTACTTTGAGAGCCAAAATTTACTCAAAATACACGTATTGCGCTGGGATTTAATTTACATTACCTTTGTAAACAACTATAGCTTGTTTCAAGTTCCGTTTAACCTAACATCCCATGATTTGCAACCAGAAACATAATAGGCTACTCAATATATGAGGTAACCTCAACAGTGGCCACTTACTTCCCAGTGTTGCAAAAGTAACCCCTTAAAACGTGATAATTGGCGTTTGTGCTAGTGATTATATAGTTGAATTTAAAATTCAAGGTCTGTTTGTACATAGTGCAATTACATGGGGATGTGTGTTCTAAAGTAGCACATTATGAAAAATACCTTACCGATTCATTTTCACTCATAAATTGGCTGCCTATTTGTCAATTAACCGATGTTTTCCCCTTCACCAAAGCACCAGGCTGCAAACACCAAAGCAAAGATTTGTTATTGCATGCACATGTAGACTAACCCAAAACCAACCATTGCAAACTTCCACACTACCCTTCACCAACAACAAACCCATCATAATAATATTACATAATCTCTCGTTATCATCATTACAAAAGTATATTTTCATATTTGAGGGGGACAATTTAAAAGGTTTCGATTTGATTTCTACAGTGTTCATTTTTCATATATGATCTGGATTGACTGCTAAAAAAGATGAAGGTACCTAGCATGCATAAAAAGGGTTTCAAACTATACAGGGTGGTCCAGAAATAACTATACATCGACTTTGAAAGCTAATAACTCAATAACGGCAAGGTATATTTCAACGGGAGTTACATATTCTGAAAGGGCATACATTTTTTAGTGGAACAAGGGTCTTGCGGTGAAACGGGTAACTCACAAGCACTAAGGGTAGTAGCTAAGAGTAAACAAGTGAAAATGTAAATTTTTTCTGAATTATTTTGCATTTTCGTCTGCTGATTTTTACATTTCTTTCCCCCTGGATGGATTTGGTAATGTCCAAAATACCCATATAAAACCCTGGATTCGTCATACCATCTGAACTGAAAAACCCTTCCATCTGTGTTTGGGTAGAAATGTGGTCTGGTGGTCATTTCTTCGATGGGACCTTAAAAGCAGACCGTTACATGGTTATGCTCTGCTCTGTGGTTCCATTCTGCAGGCTTTTCGAAAAATACCAAATTTTACCAACTTTTACATAATGCAGGACTCACTTCTCACTGCATGTGAGACAATTTTCCAGATAGTTGGATTGGAAAGAGTAGTCCTATAGCATGGCCGGCAAGGCTTCAAGGTCGTCCAAGGACCTCCAACCTCACCCCTCCTGGCAATCGCATTCCTGCCCAAACGCAAATGGAAGGGCTTTTCAGTTCAGATGGTATGGCGAATAAAGGGTTGTCTCTGCTCAACATACGGGTATTTTGGACATTACCACACCCGAAATGAAAAAATTAACAGACGAAAATGCAAAATATTTCAGAAAAAATTGACATTTTCACTTGTTTGCTCTTAGCTACCACCCTTAGTGCCTGTGAGTTACCCGTTGCACATCAAGACCCTTGTTCCACTAAAAAATGTATGCTCTTTCAGAATATGTAACTCCCGTTGAAATACATCTCACCGTTATTGAGTTATCAGCTATCAAAGTCGATGTATAGTTGTTTCTGGACCACCCTGTATATTAGCAAGGCAGAAAAAAGCAACAATAAGTCTACAAAACAGCAGTAGGAGAATAAAAGAAAAAGTTCCGTCTGAATGGAGAATATCGTCCAGTCTTCTGAAAACCGCTTTACAAAACCATCTTGAGAAAAAACTATATACCATCTATATCTTTTCATTTTTTCAAATCTGCAAACCAGTTTTTTGTTTTTTCTGAAATCATCTATATAGCATTTGTCAAATTGTTTATAAAGCCATGACAGAAGCATGTAAAACCTAGACGTTTAAAAAACTTGATTATTTTGAATTATTTCTCTCTATTTCCACAGTGTGTGTGGATGCAAAAACAAGACAATTCTCAATATTTACATTGCCAGTGATGATATTTACTGTGTGTGATAAGCGTGGTCTGTACTCATGGTTGGTAATGTGAACGTGTCATCCAATGTTGTACTTCATTTAATGATAACTTTCTTTTGGGAATTTCATGGTTACCATTATTCCAGGAAATGACTCACACTCTCTTATGTTCATTGAGAAATTCAATGTTCAATTTTTCATTTTAAAACGTACATGGACAGGTTATTATTAAGTGCATTTCCCGACTTTTTAAAATACAAAACAGGATAGAGTGATGAGATACTCGAGAAATAAAGCTGTATTTTTTAAGGCATGAATACCCTGATAGTTTTGAAAGTGAAAGCATCTTCATTTTTTCGTTCGTGTCCCTATACTTCAATTTCCTTCTTAGAAAACAAAAATTCGCTAATAGAGGAAGATGTCATCTACTCTGTTTCACATTTCACATCAAAAATTGAAATATAAGCATTCTTCTCGTAATCATTGAAACTGGACTTTTGATAATGTTTTAATTATGCAACTGCTATTAACGGTACCGGTACCTTAGCGCTTAGGTGACTTTGAATGTTAAGCAAGACAAAAGCCAACCAATTTCACCCACAGCAAAAAAGCTAAAGCAAAAAAAGAAACATAAATGGGTCATGAAACTCCCGAAAGGACTATAACGACTAAACGTGTGCATAGGTAACGAACGAGTACGGACGACTTCAATAAGTAACATAACAGCAGGAAGTAGTCATTGATGTATTGTCACACTCCACTACCTATTCACTTTTCATTTCACATACGATACTCTTAATTTAGCAAACGTGGCATATACATTAATGCTGTCCGTAACCTGCTTCCTCCAACTCGAGAGTCGTCATTGTACCACCCGGTACCGCACCCCTTTTACTATTACACAGTTTTCACCGTTTCCTGCACTCCATTTTATGCGGAATCAAAACATCGGAGCAGTTAAGCCCATTTCTATATCAAAAATCGTGTTTCGTGGTACAATAGTACCGTCGAGCCTTGTGGGGCTGGCCCTACTGCCCTCAAGGGGCCCTCGATTTCAATATTACTCAAATTATAAGATATCTCATTTGTGATGTACAACAGTGTGGGACTAACTTCCCCACCCCCGAATTCAATTTAAAAATCGGAATTCAAATCTGAACTTTGGCCTTTTGAACTGGCAAGACAAAGAAATAAATAGTTCAAAGTATGCAATTTGTAAATAATAATCATTGGGTACTCTTCATCAGTTAGATACCATAAATTGCAAAAGATATATCAATTTACGATTATCAATTGCAATAGACACATGGCCAACGGTAGCAGCAGTACTCAATGCTACAATACACCTTACATAATAGTAACAGTAAATTGATGATTCACCATAATGAATTAGGAAATTAATGACTTTTAACAATATTGATTACGCAATACATGTAATTAGCAGTATTACGACAAAAGGTGAATAAAAGTGAAAAGCCAATATTATTGCCATATCGCATTTTGTACATTTTCGTAATTGATAAAGTCAATACATTAAAAAACAGGTGCATACTGATACTGAATACAGCACCTTCCCATCTTAGTGTTTTTAAGTTGTTAAGTTGTGCAACTGCAATGATTTTTTTGCCTGAAGTCTAAACAGCCTATCTTATAGTTCTCATGGCCTATGAACTGAAGACCTACCCTTTGACCTTCGAGGTTTAAAAGGCAGCCCACAATTATCACATAATACATTATTTTCACTTTTTAACGGTATAAACAGTATGGTGTTCAGTTGCAGGACGTAATCGTAAAAGTTCCTTATACAAAGTAAGCAGTGAGCATTCGTTGACCTTGGTCATATCTTAATACCATTGGTTGTTGGTAATAAAGACGACGGAGTTAAAAGCTTAATTACTGTGATTACAAATTCTTACCTGTTAACCGTGAGGTCAATGTAAATTAGTTTTGCTAATCAGACCAACTGCTGACTGCGTACAGTCCACTGACTGTACGCAGGTAACTGAAAACAAATAGGCCTAACTATCAACTATCAACAAGACAATGATTGTTGTTTGTTGGTCAATTTTGTGTTTTGTAGTGGATAAGGAAACTATATAATCTGAAGTAAGAACCAGTGGAAAACTTTATCACATATTGCAGTAAATGCTTTAAAGCCACTGCTATCTATAATGCATAACTAGATATAAAACTTGAAACATGATCGATAACTGATTACGTGTAACGGATTTTGATTTTTTGATAAATTGCAAACAAACAATAATGTCGAATTGAGCACAAGAACGTAGCTTACAGTTTGGTCTCCAAACGACCACTAATCAATGGCTGCTTGTTCTGTAGTGGAGAATTGTGAAAGTACTGTCGGAACCAAAACTATTCGTCCCTATGGAAATCGCATGCGACCTCAAAGCCAGGCAGAACAGAAACTTGACTTTGTGGCAATCAGTGGCGTTGCTCACGATGAAAACATGTTGCTTAGAATGGGTTCAGGGCCCCCAATGAAGAAAAATTAGGAGGACTCATCCACATTGCAATCAGCTTAAAGCTACGGTACTATTCCTGGGAAATACGGTATTTTTTATAAATACCCTTGTTTCGACAGCTCATTTAAATATAGCAAATAAGTCTATGTTATTAAATATATTAAATATGTATCAGATATACGTTTCTTTAAAACCTATTTTGTCTCATTGTTAGTACAATAAAACAAATACACCTCAAACAAATGTTTTGTACAGAAATTGCATTAGTACAGTTTATATAAACTGTCTTATAGTACAGATTTACAATTATTACTATATACAGGTAAAAACTACAAAAATGAATGAGTATGCATGAAATGAACATCAGCATCTCATAAGAAATGTATTTGAATTACTTATTTACATACGGATGTGATATATGCATGCCCTTCCAAGATTTCCATTTATTTTAAGTCATACTTGATCTTCCCAGGACTTCTCCAGTAACTCCATTTCTTCTCTTATATGTATTATAAAGTTTATTATGGGTGCTGTGACTTCGAACCATATTTGTTAAATAATACTCATCCTATTTTGGACCTCATTTAGTTTTTCGGCAATCGAATTTTCTCCTCTTTCAGACAACTAATGGAGGCTGGAAATGCCATCCTTTTTGTAAAGGTTGTAGGAATTTCCACCTTTATATGTCGGCTGTTAAAATCGAATCTAAATGTACCATCTTGTAGTACACCTTCTACTTATTTATAGCAAAGCCCATAATTGTACAAAAATGCCTTTTCTAAATTAGAGGACCCATTTCTGAAATGCATATGAAGGTATATGGTAAATAAATTGTAAGTATTATTTTTTGCGTACAGCTTAACTGACTTTACCAACTAATTTTAACTAATTTTAATTTTTACTAATTTTAACTAATTTCAATTTTTACTAATTTTAACTAATTTTAATTTTTACTAATTTTAACTAATTTTAATTTTTACTAATTTTAACTAATTTTAATTTTTACTAATTTTAACTAATTTTAATTTTTACTAATTTTAACTAATTTTAATTTTTACTAATTTTAACTAATTTTAATTTTTACTAATTTTAACTAATTTTAATTTTTACTAATTTTAACTAATTTTAATTTTTACTAATTTTAACTAATTTTAATTTTAACTAATTTTAATTTTAACTAATTTTAACTAATTTTAATTTTAAATAATTTTAACTAATTTTAATTTTAACTAATTTCAACAAATTTTAATTTTAGCTAATTTTAACTAATTTTAATTTTAACCAATTTTAACTAATTTTAATTTTAACTTAATCTTAAACTTAATTTTACCTTTAGCTGGTTTTAATTTTAGCAAGAAGAAATTTTTAGTACTAATTTTAAGTTTCTATAAATTTTAAAGGCTGTAACTTTTGGAAAAATGTTGAACGCAAACTCCATATTGTTAATTCTCTCATTTGATTAGTTTTGCCACAGTTTCGCTCTTTAAATTACTACAAGGCATAATCACCAAAACAGAATGCGGCTTAAAAGCGAGAATACTTTTAACTTCTTAAGAAAATTCCCTAAAGCTTCCCTAGTTCCAAGTCAATTCCAACATACGTAATTAAATATAGCGTTTCGTTTATTTTTTACCGATTTCATTGCTTATTGAATGAGAACATGTTAAAAATTTGAGTTTGAATCCGGCTATCAGAAATAAATTATAGTTAGCTGTGAACCTAGAACATTTCATCGGTCTGAAAAAATATTTTAGAAAGAGAGTAGAATTCTATTAAGGTTTGTTTCTTGTTCTTAAAGTTAAGTCGCTAAAAGTCTTGTTTCAAGTGCCTTTGAGTTCACTATCCATTCTTCTACTTCCATTCGATTATGTTACACCAAAGGTATAAATAAATAACCTAATTTGATGTGCGAGATTAATTAATTAAGTATGCAATCATTGCAGCAGATCATGGCTATGGAAGGGTGGCATAAATATTATTGCATAATTAATTTATAAGCAAGATATCCAGCAGCCAGTGTTTCCTGAAAAAGATTCTACTGTTCATCTTGGCATTCATCGTCAAATCGTCATCTTTATCATATACATGATCCTTGTGTCGTGTTAAAAGGGACTACATGTTGAATATTTGTGAGCGGGAATTCCTAGTTCAAAATACAATTGAAGACGTAGTAACCAACAAAAACCATACATCCATTTATACGACACCCGACATTTGATTAAATGGGAAACTGAATGGATCTAACAAAATCTTATAGTCATAGAAATAAGAATAAATAAGTGAATCGTCTTATAAAAAGACTCTAAATTGCAAATTGGCAATAAAAATAACCGCTACGTTGTTTATTCATTCAAAGTGAGCATTTTGTCGAATGCCTAAGCTGAACTATCGGGCCCCATATTGCCGACCATTGGGTTCTAGATAACCCGCAGAAATGTAGTCTAATCTGCAGCCGTTTGTATTCATTTCTTCAAATAATAATATTATTATTATATGCTTTTCCAAAGATCTGCTAAACATTTGTTTAAAAAATTTTAAATCTTACTCTATTATATAATCGAAATAGAACTCAAACATTAAATATCTTTTTACTACAAATAATTACTATGTATACTAATTATTGTGACCACGAAAAATTAAAAACTATATTATAGAGCACGTAGCACAAAAATTATGTACAAGTATAGTGTGCTTTGATATATCTTATACTAATCATCTTCGCAAATAATATTTCAAATAAAGTAACTTTCCATTGCAACACACTTTAGAGTTTCAGATAACTTTGCAGATGGATTAACCCTATTACAAGTAATTTTAAAAGTTAGATTGAAATAATTGTGCAAAAGAACTTAATCAAGCATCATTAAGTTTTGAAGAATCGAAAAATTTAACCTGAAAATGCCGAAGAATAAAGGCAATGATTACATCAGAACCTTATCTGATGTATCTGATGGTGAAATGAAAGATATTGACAGTACTTCAAGATTAATAACACTATTACAGGACAAAGATATTTTAAAATCGGAAGCTTGGATCAAAGCATTTGATACTCCGGTTGACTTCTATTGTTTCTACGCTACTAAATTGCAATTACTAATTCGTGAGATGACTAAAGCTGACAGGTTTCTGATGGAGTAAGTAATATATATTTTGTTTATATTTTACTAACTTTATATTGTATTCAATGCTCATAAATAGTTCATATGCATACACTTGACTTGTCAGGGGTTCACACACAAAAGTAGCAAAATATTCGGAAAAATGCTTCTGTTGAATTCAATTCAAACGAAGGATTTTTTTCGTTGTAAGTTGTTCGTAATTTCTAAGTGTAAGTTGAATTCCATGAATTCAACTTATTTCGCTTTCTTCTATTATTCTCTCAGCGTAAGTGAATCCAGTATATCTTTTTAAAATTTAATAACGTTGTTGACTTCGATTTCCATTTTCAGTTACTTAAACTCTGGAATATTATATTCTTTTACAAAATGAAAATAATATATTCTATTGATTAGTACAAAAATTCAGTACTGCTAAATTGCATTTCAATTTACAAAATAGATTCAAATCACTCATGGATGACATGAATAAAATGAAGCAAGAAATTATGGAAAAGGATACTCAGCTGCTTCGTCTCCAACACGATGTTACAGATCTGAAATGTACTCTTTTGCAGGAGAGGACGAATTATCAAACTCTGCTTAGAGAGCATGAATTGACAATAGTAAATCTCAACCTAATAATTATGATTATTCTAGTAATGTTTTAGTGGTCAGCTTGCAACTTTTCTCTCCATTTTTCTATGGCTTAACATATTAGTACATAACATCTAACAAAATAATACCTTAATAAATTATTTTACTGTTTCAGTTAAAGAAGAAAGATTACTGCAGAAAGTTTAATGCTGCACTATTACTAGGAGGAGTGACTGAGAAAGATGTTGGATTTCTTTTGCAAAACAATCCTACGTCTCCAGCTTTACTAGATAAAATTGGAGAAGTAAAAAAGGAAATTGCTCATCGTAAGGACCATTATTTTATTATTTTAATTCATTTATGAGTACCACTAATTTATTTGTGAAAAATTATTCATTGTTGTCTTGTTGTTTGCTATCATGGATTCATATTTGATGAGAATCGTAATATTTACATTAACAGTTAACAATCTTTTCATATCATATCGTTATGTCAGTTTGGTTAATTTCCGAAAACATATTTTTTCCAATTTTAAAAACATGTCAGCAAAATTAGACTTTAATTTTCCCACTCCCCATATCTCATACCACAGACTACACCTAATTTAACGAAATCTCATTGTAGACCCTAGCCATTTGGATTCCGCAATGTATAGCAATTTAAAAATACCTTTATTAAACGTAGATAAGACGAGTAGCCATGAACTGGATAATCCTTTGATACTAAGAAAAAAGATTGAAATTTTGAAAACTCATATCACAAATCTGGAAAAGGCAAAACAAAATGACACAGATGCTTTTCATGAGGCGATTGCCTTTGCCAAAGAAGAACAAAAAATTGCCCACGAGCGCTTTAGCATTGAAGCACAGAAATCAGCTGAAGTGTAAGTTATTATTTAAATATATTATTACTTCTTAATTCCTTTATTTATTTATTTTGATTTACGCAAGCTAAATATGGAAACAATAATTTATTTTGTTATGTTATTAGGATACGAGATGCGAAAGCTCTGTCACTTTGCTTAATGAAATCCAAAATGGACCTTTTGAAGAAAGTTATTACAATAGAGGAAGATCATTTGGAAACAAAAGTAGAACTGTCACACCTAAAGCAAACTTTTGATATTGAGCCTTTCGAAAAATCAGTCAAGCCAAAAAGTGTAACCCAAAAAGGTAAGCGTGATATATTTCAAAGTATCAGACGATTTGATACTTAATAAGTAAAAGTCTTTTTTATATTTAGTTCCTGAAAAGCGATCAGATATTTTGCAGCAGGAATTCGAACGAACTAAGGTAAAATATTATTTACAAATGTCATTTCACGCAATTTTTAATTATGTGTTGATCGTTTTGTTATTAATTGGCCTAATTTATTGTAGAACGAGTTATTAGAAAAAGAAAATATCATTAAGGAGTACGAACTAAAATTTTGCTGTATGGAAAAAGAATATAGGCGATCCAAAGAATCACATTCCATTGCCCGGCAGCAGTATGAGGTTTTTGCAATGCTTGACTTTCAAAAACTGACTTTCAAAAAATACTTATTCCATTGCATAACTTTGAACATTATCTTTAAAGGGAAACCGGCAGAAGCTTTCTGAGCGCATTAAAATGCTCGAACAGAGATATGAGAGAGAAGACCAGCGACGTAAACTTGAGAAAAATGGATTCCATCAAGATATTCAGTCCTTAAGAAAATTCTTAATCACATTAGAGCGTCGTGTCAATTCGGCAATTAACAAGCAACACTGTGATCACGCAGCTATAAGGGAAGACAATGGGGAATACCAGGTGACTGCAAACCAACGAAAAACCGCTCTCAAATCGCAACTCAGGCATTCTGAATCGGAAAAGCATATCAAAAGTGAAATGGAATCTCATAATTTAAAAAGTGAAACTCTTAATCAAATTTTTCAGCTTGCCTCAAATAAACTTGACGAGGTTGAAAGGAAAATTAAGAAATCGTACACATAGTCTGTATGATTCAGTATTATATTAATAGTATACATATTGTAGTTACTACAATGAACAGTATACGATAGGATTCTCAACTTCGGCTCATGAATGAAGTCTGAACAGGAAGTATTAAATGCAAATGATCTAATTTTTATGATAGAGTGAGTCCTCATTACTTATGTTTTATATAAATAGAATTATTCTTTTTGTATGGCTACAATTTTAGTTTTATGTGTTTAAAGTTAACTGTTTGAGATATTAATTGATTTTAAGACAATGTACCTTCTTGACATGCAAATAAAGTTAAGTATTAAGTACTGGTGACTTGATGATTTATTGACTTGAATAAACATATTTATTTATTTATTTTATATATTATAATATCTATTTATCTAATAATATATTGGTCATTAATCAGATTATTCTTATGGAGGATTCATTTGTATCCATTTCTCTATAGGTAACAGAAGTTGCGCTTTATCAGTACAGTACAGATGGATTCACATCAAATTAAGTATTATTTATTTTTATTTTGCTACTGAAGGCTCCGAAGTCAAAATAAAAATTTCATGGTGCCCGCAAATAGTAATCATACACACCCGTCATTACTACAGTTAGGTCTGGTTATGTTTACAGACGGTAAATAAAGTTGGGTGTGTTTGATAATGCTTTGCGAGCATCAGGAAATTTTTATATTTGACTTTCTAGCATTTTCTCTTGGTTCAGCAACCGTAAGAAGAGCTATAATGGAATATTTCCTTTAAATCCATCTGTAATAAATATTTCTATATTGCATATGTTCAACAAATTAGCCTAGAAAGGTGCAATTTTTTGCAACCGGGTAAATTAGGGTATATGAACATTTTTTGGTCAATATATCCAAAATTTAATATGTTTGCAGAATATTTACCTAAGGATTTTAATTTGCATTGCTTAATTCAATACTTTTGAATCTGTGGAATTTTTATATCTAGTAGCTGAGTAGTCATTTGTAAGGTTCAATTCTTTAATAAACAGTGTTAGGAAAGTACCAAAAAGAAAGACATACTAAGTAAGCATTGATGTATTTTTGTGCATCGATTTAACACCCCTTTTTACATTAGTTAGTCCCAATTTTTGTGGTCTAACGAAAAAAGGAAGATCCTGGATTGACCAAATACTACTTCACGATAATATTTTTGTTACAGATTGGCTATAATAGAATATAATATTATGATATTAGAAAGAAACTTGATAATAAAATAAATCTTCATCCCAGAATATCCGTTACTGGCCACTGGCTATGGGTGATTGTTCCTCTTCACGTGGAAAAATGTTATTCCCTGTTAGAAATAAATATAAAAATCTAAAAAAAGGTTTCGTAAATTATTATTCAATCATTTAAAATGAGAAATAAGGTGTCTGTCAATACTGTCAAACTCTAATTTAAGTCCGAAAATTACAAGGAATGATTAGCAATTAAGCAATTGACAATAAACGTAAGCACAAGACAGTTAAAAATAGATATATAAATAGGCGAATTAAACAATATACATTCACTAGATGGGATTTCAGACACCAAGCGCTTTCGTAGACTTCGTCCATCTGTAGAGACGTGAACTCTACTAACAATAAAGTTAGCTCCTTTCCTAAGTCATTAAATAAACGAAAAGTACCACTTTAGAAAACACTCATCTTTGGTCATGTCATTCCAAATTGATTACTAACTTTTAAGTTCCTTTGCATAGGCAAATTATAAAGAGGGGAAATGATATAAAAATATCTGATCTTGTACTTTACTTACTTTTCATCGACTAGTACGATACAAATTTGCTTTGAGAGGTCGTAATAAAAATCTGAAACGATGGTATCTTTGGAAACTTCCACAGCCAACTTCGTCATTCCTTCGGTTTGAATGTCATGTGTAGGCAACTCTGAAAAAATGACTGCACGGTTTTTCTCTTGTCTTGACCACTTCTTTATTACTGACTTTGTCTTACTTTGGTGGAATGCAGAGAGCAAGTGAGTAATCCACACTTTGTAAGACGAATTGCTTGCACTACACGTTTTGCAAAAAAACACCACTGGCATTTTGTTGTATTCCTTATGATGTCTCCAGATCTTTTACTAGTTATTCATCTCCCTTCTTCCGGACAGTCAAACCACTCTGAATAATATGAAATCAGTTCCATAGTTTTAGCTATTAATAATCCGGATTTTCAAGTGTTTATGAGCTAAACATAGCTATCACGACTATGTCAAATGTATAGTACGCAAATATTTCTGTCCACTACATGTGAGGGATTCAATCTTTCGCGGCGTTTAACTAAAATTTACTGGCCACGAAAGATGCTTGGGTATGGATGAGTTTATGAACCCAGATCTTTTGGTGTCTGGAATAGTCTGGATTAAAATTGATAGGCTAAAGTGAAATTTGTAGCACTCTATAACTATTAAGTGCGCAATCTGTTTCCTTCACTATTGAAGGAATTAGGAATCCCTAATACAGAAAGATAAGTAGGTGTATAGAGTAGAGGATAGTTTGTTTTACGATAGGACTTTTCTTCCAGGAGTAGGAGTTATTTTGGTGCAAAAGATAGCGTAGCATGAATTCTATTTGCCCACTTCACTGCAAAACCATTTCATGTGATAAATAAGTAGTAATGATATTCTCAAGAGTAAATTCTAGTATTTCACCAAGGCCATATTAATTTATTTGGAAAAAAGTTTATTATAGAAAATATATAATATGCAAGTTTTCACAGTTTGTGACATTTGAAATCTCTGCGTGCTGCAGCTGTAATAAGTGACAGGTAATTACAATTTAAGTATCTTCACCATATAAGAGTAGTGACAAAGTAAACCGGTTAATTGAACTAGTGTATTATGAGCACGAAACTTTGGCTAAAACTCATTTCTTGATAGTTGTACGCCGTACACGTATTAGTGTACACATGAAAAACATTTTGTTAGTAAGATTAAGATTCAGATAACAATTGCTACATGCATATTCAATATTTTTGATAATTGCACTATCTAATACTATAGTTTGGGGAAAGATAAACACTTGTATATTGAATATTATTAATAACATAAAATGTAAGCTATAACAAGAATGTTTTTTTCATTTTTGAACATTATTTAACTAAGGCACGCAGACTTCTACAAATTGTATTACTAAACTACTATGAAATATTATTGCTATAAAATATTTACTACTATTATGTAAATGTAGGCACTTAATTTAGTAATTTAAACAAGAGATTCACTAACAGAAAACTTTTGTTATACTAAGGTTGTTTTTGACATTTGTGTAGGTAAATATTACGACCTTTGTACCATGAGTGTAGTATAACAATAAGTAATAAGTACAACAGATAGGTACGTATTCCAAACTAAGCCTTTGTAATCAAAATATTAATATTAATTACAACAGTTTTTAACGGCTTATAAAAATCTCCAACAAATCGAAAGACTTTGATTGGCTCATGTAGAGGGATTACTTGTGGTGGCAGAGTTAGTCATACTAGTATTCTTCATAATGCTTTCGAACCACGTTGTTTCTTTGTATAAAAACCACAGATTGGCACTCCAAAGTACGAAGTTAATAAATCCAAATAGCTAAAACCCATTCATAAGCATTTCATTGAAATTTGACAACAAAATGCAAATATGAAAAATGTAAAACAATTATTTCAGTTTGACATACAATGCTGATGATGACACCAGTGAAAGACCCAGGATGAGGGTGGCTGCAAGTAAAACCTTTGCAAGGTCCATCAGTGTTACGCATCCAGTCCGAAGGGTCGGCAGCATTTTGCATTGTGGCACAACCGTTTGCCCAAGCAGCACTTCCCGACAACCAAAATACAGCAAAAACAAGCGTCACGAAGAAATCCTATCAATTTGTAAATACAGTTTAATATGCAATTAGTACTATCAAGCAATTTATGTGACTGTTAAAAAAGGCAAATCACTGAAACTCACTATCATCGGTAGCTTATTGCTTTCCATGTAAACTTTGTCAGCAAAAAGGTACAGGGCTGTGACAGCTGTAGCGTAAAGAAAACATAAAACACCTGTTGTGACAAAAAATTCTGCATCGGATTTGGCATTTCCAACAAACCAAACGTCTTGATCAGCACCATTACACTGAATCGATTGATGAATACCATCCAATCTGCAACAATGCAAAATGCAAACAATAATTGATCCAAATCCCAAAAATGTACAACTTTCATAGTCATACAGAATATTTTACAAAACAAATCATAGAATATGTAAATTAACTTACGCAAAAGGGTATTCCACTTTTTGATGAATGTTGTGTGTCTTGTTTCTGCATTCTATATCGAAACTGAAACTTGTCGTAAAGTTAACAGTTGTAGCAAAGGCACAAATAGCAAACAGCTAAAATAATAATCATATAACTTAATTTTTATAAATATAGCTAAATAGTTATACGTAGCTATGTCTTCATTTGTTAAAAAATGTACATACTGACCCACTGTAAAATTTTGAGAAAACCCCTCGGCTCCTTAAATGCTTCTAAACTGTAATCCTGCAAATTAAAATGCAATAAAATTAGGTACACAGGGAAAGAATATTATTTACGATTGGAAATTCTCTAAACCACTTTGTACTCACCATCTGCATTGTGGATCAATAAATTTAAAAATACTTCCGTTTTCGTCGACTTAGCAGAAAAAGTAAAATAAATGTCTACATGGGCTTCAATCCAACAGTTAATCTTGGCCGACCCCTTTTATAAGTCAAATTTAACATACATAAATAATACAGCTCAATATTGATCTGTTATATCGTTCCAGCTATTGGCTAAAGACTATTTCACTTTAATCATAAGCAAACTTCAATGCATAACAGAGTAATAAAATTATGAATGAAGAACCGGTTTAGGTGAAGTATATTTAAGTTTATAAATTGGCTAATTAAAATATAACCATTATAAAAAATGTAATGGTAACGAATCGTCTACTGAATATGAAAGCACTGTTAAAACTTACTCAATTTAATTCAGATTGTCTTGATTTGACATGAAAGCTAAATAAAAATTCAATCATCGGCCGTTAAATCAATAATATATTAATCTTTCATACTCATAAAACTTTGTTTTACTCTATGGATTAATAAAATAGAAACTGTTATTTGAAAACGTTCCAGGTTCAAGTTATGACTAAACTTTGGAAATACAAAACATTAAAATTAAACAAAAATTGACAAACAACAAAATCTTACAAAGTACAGGCGGTATTAAGTTATGAAACTAAGCTTTCAGTTTTTCAAAAATATTCCGGTCATTGATCAGACACGATTAAATTTGTTATCAACTTATAGTAAATGGATGACATTTATATGACATCATAATATGTCCAATTTAAGACGCTAAATGTTTAAGAAGAAAATCTGCAAATGAATTGCTAATTTAAGACACATTAAATTAAATGAATATTAAATGATCACTAAATTAAGTTAGACACACCAAATAAGTATTTTATGGAAAAACAAAAATTTCTAAATACAGGGTCATGAAGAAATGATAGCAGGGCGTCACCGACAGCTGACAGCCGACAAAATCGGTAAACAATAAGAAGATGAACTTTTAGCTGCACCCAGAGCGAATTTGTATACTTAGGCTGTATTTATGCGCCGTTAAACACTGCATGAATCTCCTCTTACTTCTCACAGGCAAACAGGTTGTATTACATGTAAAAGCCTTCTAAGTCCTGTCTAGATGCGGCTTTCCGACTGCATGTGCATGGGATGCCCCAAACTATTTTTGTAGTTCGCTAACGAAAAACCGATTCATCAACTCGCTGGGCTATGGCCACGTGCTAATTAAAACTCAAAATAAGTGCAAATCCATAGCAATAATTATAGAGATTCTTCTAAGGTCCTTAAAGCTGTATACATTCCTCCCGTCGATTAGACATTACTACTAGGATGAAACTGAGTTTCGCTCTGTGATTGACGTGACAGTTTTACATCCCTGAGGTTCTGAGTAAAATAAATGAAATACATATGAAGACTAAGCCAACAATCTCCTCACCTCATTAAGCATGATTTATGGACTCCAGAGTCTAAATACACACTTTGTTTTGAATACCATAAAGGATTTAAGCATACATTCGTATTTGGATCAAATAGAGAGCCGATGAACCGTAAAATAAATACTTTTGTTTAGTTTGATGAATTTTTATTTCAAATCTTTCAGAATAGTGGAATGACTAATTAGTGCAATACATCTCGAATTCTCGAAGCACCGAATTGGCTGTTGCACGGATGTCAGGTTCCGCAGGAAGCAGTGTTTCTTTGCGAAATAAAAATCTGGTGGCGGCAATGAGGGTGTTCATATAGTTGTAGTATAGCGGAAGCCCGGAGGAGTTCGTTTTCCCATACTTTTTGTCTCAGCAAACCAGTCGAGTCGCGGAGTGTGGAATCAAGTGCTATTGTGCATTTTGTATTGCATATTATGATGAACGATACGACGATGCGAAACAAAATACTAAATCCATGCAAATTGCAAACCATGCATTACTACTAAATACGTTGTCAAAATTTGTAAATGAGTTTCGAGGGAATTGCGTGTGGTATGACAATAAATTGAATCATGAATCTGTTGGCCTATTTATAGATAGCATACGTATGATTAATTTATGCTTTATTAAGTGGACTAAGTTCACTCTATGCTTTTACTTTGTCTGTCTGTCTGTGAGAACGAGTACTCCATCTCCATCACTACAACGTATTGAGGCAATTCCTTAAAACCTTTTTTTAATAAATCCAGCATTGGAACAGCTTGTTTTATTTCAAAGATGAGCACTGCCCAACCTTTGACCTCAAAAAGTAATAAAAACGCGTTTTTGCTAATTTCCATGTCAAACACCTTTTTTATCATATAGGCAATTAGCAATAACTGTTATTGCTAGCGCTTCCTCCACTTTGCGACATCGCTTGAAAGAAAGGTGTTTTAGGTATGAAATGACAAGTTTAGTATTCCTGCTTCTAATACATTGTTTGCCAACTCACTTAACAGTGTAGCAACATTTGCCGACAGAAACAGATTTGAATAAAGGTTGTCTTCACTATCGCATGTCAGTCCAGTACATGTCACATCTAGCATGATATTTTGCAATTTCGCAGTTTCTCAATTTTGATGTGAGTTTGTATATACATATGCATGCCAATATATGTCACATTTTTAATGCAAAAGTGTCGTCTTCATACATATTTTTTAATTTTCATGTTCGCTTGTAAGCAAAAATTAGCCTTCACAGATACTTGCAAGTATTTACAATCGAGTTATTTAATCCTAAAAACCACAACAATCGAAAATACGGTTTTTTAAATATTGTTGAAAAGTAGATATTATTCAGACAATATACGTATTATAAGAATGGAATTTCATTATGCTATAATGACATTCCATTCTTATGAACGCTGAATTTTCGATAACCCTTTTGTATTTAAAGATATGGCATGAGTCATATAGCTCTTTTACTTCCTATCTAATTTTGTATGACATCAGAGAATTTGTGAGGAAATGAAACGAAACCTTAAATTTTGAAATTTGCTTCTCGCCATTGGACACTATTTTACATATTTATTATATTTTTACTTGCTTTTCATTTTCTTTTCCAATTTTTCCATGGAAGAATTATATTTCCCATTCCAAATCTTGGTACCTTAGTGCAAATTTTAATTATTTATGATGATATCGCCACGATTGATAATTGTATACTGTACGATCCTCCCGTTTATGAAGATCCATATTTTATTTATATGAGTGAGGATTCAGGATATGTAAATTCCTTATCTGATTGCCAGAGAATTTGAGTTATTTGTCAAAAGACTTTAACAGGTGAATTTATAACCTCTTTGGTTTGTCCACTTACCTGACAGAATGTACTTATTAAGCCATGCATGGGTACTCTCTAACACTGTCTAGGTGTGCCTTAAAATAGTCTCCATGCCTTAAAGGGCACACAGCCAAGTATATGAATATTGATTTCTCTGAAAACGTAATGGGTACCGGGAATTAGTGTGAGTCCATAATATGACCAACATAATAGCTTTAGACAATTTATTTTAAATTGACAGGCAAATGCATTTTTGACGATAAATATAGATCTACGTATACTAACTGTACTATCATTAATCATATCGATAAAAGCACTGTTTATACACATACCTCACTGGAAATTGAAGGAATTTTTTACTCGAATCTCATGGTCGCGTTAAACAAATAAATAAATGATTATGAAGCTTATGCAAAGGCATACATTACAAGAAAAAAGAACCACCGGCTTTACAATGAACTGTATTTTATAAAGCATTTAGGTGGGTTTGATATATATATACATACTGAAATTTGTGTATTAAAGGCTTACATACGTTAATAACTATAAGTGTATTTGTCGGAATGTTAAGTAAATTGTTTGTAAATTTTGTCAAAACTAATGGAAGTTATCACCAAAATAAGATATGGGGCATAGTAGGTAAAACTCAACGCTTAGGTTACCAGACACATGTAGTGTGGTTGTATGGTCGTTGCCTGTTTGTTTTCCAAATCGGAAATTTACAACGTAAGGAAGGTTACTGGAGATAAAACCATGGAATTGGTGTCTGTATATGGTTGGGCTACATACGACAGAAAAATTCTTATACATTGTATATTTCTTTTGTCAATCGACATTTTTATTCCTTGATATTAATATAGTAGCAGTCTCTCGGAAATATGTATATTACGTAATGCATGAGCTTCCTCATAATATTTTATGCAAGTTGTAGTTGTAAGTAGAACGCTTTAATTTAAATATATTTTGCCTGCTATGCATTAAAATTTACTGCCATAAACAAAACCACCATTACTATAAAGGAAAACCATTTTGATCGTAATACATATATAGGACCATATAAAGGAATTTTCCTTCCTCACAATAAATTCACAATAGAATTAGTAGAGTGTATGTACAGTCCACGTACACTATATCATTATGTAGTAGTTTAGTTAAAGGTATAAAACATACATTAATAATCCTACGGCTCCATTTACTGAATATTACGTGCTTTGTATTCCACTTATGTAAATAGCTTTATCTCAACTCATGTCACGTCAGAGACATGACATACCCAACCCAGAGTTGTGTAGTTCTTCATATCTACTACACATATCTACAACTTACTAACCCTTCCCTAATTTGTTTTTCCTAGCTTGCTTCCACTATCTAATTTACTAGTAGTAAATACAACACACTGATTTTGTAAGTCACCTTAAAAATATCATTCCTTTGAAATTTCTGTGGAATTACGAAATTTAGGTTTATTTATAACCTCGTAAGTTAAAGTAGTAAAAGTAAAGAAAATTGTATTCTTACACACGATTACATGTATTATAGGTCTGCACTATTGTGTACCGGTTTCTGACATTTATTCTTCAGTTTTATTTTCTAAATTGGCAACAGTTCTGCAAAATTACTCACTTGAAGGTTATTTCTTTGATTTATTGTTTTACCGAAGTACTTATAAATATTATTAATATCTTTCCCATTTTATTAGTATACATGAAATGTGCAATTAATTTTCAGTCATTTGTAAAACAACTAAGCGAAGCAGCACATTTAAAAAAATATTTTTGTTCAATAACAATGGTAACATTATTCCTGTACATTAATATATCATTAATTTCCACCAGATTTGCCAAACTTACTAGAAAGTGGAAATAACCAGCAATTTTGAGGAAAAAAGTTATTTCAGCGTGGATTCTCGAAAGATTTCAAAATGATAAAAAGATTTACGAAAACCCTCCGAGGAATCGGGAAATCAGACGACGAAGGAGCTAGAGAGATCAGCGGGCCTACCAACGTTACACAAAATGTTCATGTGGAATTTGATAAGAAAACCGGAAATTTGGTGGGTCTTCCCGGACCATGGCTTAAAGTTTTGGAAAAAGAAATTGGGTAATTGTAAAATATAATTATCGTAAGTAGTAATTCCGTAAATTGACAATAATCTCTTCAAATTATAAGTGTGAAGGGATTTCATCAATTGTTTTCATGTTCCAACGAAGCAAGGTAAACCGTGTTACTTACCATTGCTTTGTTTTGATATGTTTTACAGGAAGGAGGAAATGCAGAAAAACTCTGAACAGGCCGTGCAGGCTTTAAAAATGCTGAACTTTTTAAACAAGGAAAAAACCGGTGTTCAAGATTTCAAAGTAACAATGGCTACTAAAGACTTCGTCGAGGAGGAGTCTAAGGCAATTCAGCACGTTTTGGGCAAGTTAGACATTAACTAAGAATTGCAAAAAAGTCAGCATATTTTACATTGGCTTGCAGCTTAGAAACGCAGATTGAGTCTTATTGCTGATCATAATTCTGTACCATTGTGACCACGATACATTTATATTGGCTTAAGATAGCGTCACAAATAATATGGAGAGGCTGTTTTAAAAGTCTCAAATTATGAAATTTATTTTGGAATCCTAACTGTAAGATGTAACGAACCCAATGCTTTGTTAATTTCAGAGATTGCTTATATTTTTTATTATTGATCTTTACCTACATTTTATAACCTATATATTACATATATTTACCTATATTTTTAGAATTCCTTTTTTGAAGTCAGGAACATAACTGATGAGTGAGTTTTATTTCAGGCATATTCAATCCATGAAGATTGAATATTTATCTTATTTTTCATTGATCTTTTTAATTTTAAATTTTGATCATACTTATTTGTATTTCTTGTGCTATGCAGATGAGGATCCTGCAAGGCCTCCTCTTCCCCCGAAGGTCAACAAACAAGCAGAATCCAAAAATAATCAAACGGTATGATGTTTAAATAACCTAATTTAATAAACATGTTCATTAATATTAAATAACAAATATTGTCAGCATTTATATCTTTAAAGAAAAAGAGATAATCTTGAATGTTGAATAACATATTTATGTCAGTTAAGTATACCAAGTTTACGATAGGTTAAGATCTAAGTACTCCAAAAAGCCGTTGGAATTCGTCTTTGGGGCTACCGCTAAGGGGTTTTCACTAGAAAATTCCAATTAAAACAATCTTTTTTATTCTGCACAGAAATTCGTTTGTAACACTATGGACTTTGCAAAACATGATATAAATAGATTACCTAACAATATTCTTATTATCAATGAAAATCTAAATAAGATATTATTTTTGCATAGTACATATTCCAAACGTTAAACCATGCAGGAATTAATGTCTACTAGGCGACAAAAATTTCCTCGCTATTTTAATTTAAAATTTTGTAACACTTACCTTACTAAAATATTTCTTTTATTTGATTTTAATAAAATTATGCAATTGTGTTTAAAGGAAATCACTCCTCGGCCTGAAGCTGACCATGGAAAAACAAAAGAGCAAGTAAAAGTTGATACAACTACCCAAACAATTTTGCGCAAAAAGGAAGATCCTGGTTCCCGTCTTTCTGATGAAGAAGTTATGACTGAGATGAGAAAAATATGCAATCCCAATAATCCTCACGATCGCTTCCAGAAATCAAGGGAAGTTGGTTCAGGGTGAGTAAAATTCTAGTTCTGCATAGATGCAAAAATATTTTTGATTTCTTATGGCTTTTAGTACTAACTAACCGTAAACATATAGCTTTACATTTTATCAAGAATTACTGATACTGCAATTTTTATGATAGGTATTAGTTTGATTACTCATTATTTTCCAAATTCTGAAAGTAATATGGAAGTAGAGCTCCAAATTCTGAGAATGGAGTATAGAAATGCCAAAAATGTAGAACTAATTTCATGGATTCTCTACTTTACTCAGTAGAATTTGATAATTCCTTTTGATATGAATATCATCATCCTTTTAGTTTATACTGTTAGGTCAAAATGTGAATAATGTAGTACGTAAACATTATTCTTCCATGGATATCCAGCGTGGAATGTAATTAATTGCTTCGAAACCTACTCGGGATATTGTGTTTATGACATATTACATAACATGGTTCAAATGGTGTCACACTGTTCCACTTGTTTCGGTGTATAATATTCAAGGTTCATTGTGTCTGAAATCTGTGTTCTATATTTGAAACTTAATTTTGACAATCAAAGCTGATGTAAAATGAATTTCTTCCTTTGAATTTCATTTCTATTCTATCAATACAACGCCCTTTGGGGAGTGAATGCCTATCTAATGCTCTGCATTGTTTTCTGTTATCTTCAGCTGAAATTGAATACATATTGCGATGTGCTGCTTTGTTGTGTCCTTTCATCTGTATATTTTCCATGTGTAGTTCTTTGATGAATACGATATTACCGGAGCTTATTAGGAAGAGAATCTTTTGTCAGGGAAACATCTAAGCCCTTCATACATATACTTATTCAGTGGATAAATGAATGAAATGATACAGACTCGCACGTATTTTTGTGGTATTAGAGCGTAACTGAGTCGTATTTGAAATATAGCATAATAATAATGCTCAGTAATGAGATTAGATTTAGCTATGAGTTCATTTTATTTGATTTCAGAGCCTCTGGAACGGTATACACTGCAAAGGATATGGTATCGGGAGAGCGGGTTGCCATCAAAGAGATTGATCTGACAAGGCAGCCAAAGAAGGAACTCATCCTCAATGAGATCAGAGTCATGAAAGAGTTCAATCATAAAAATCTCGTAAACTTCTTAGATGCGTATGTTGTCGGGGATCAGTTATGGGTATGCTCTTATTCATTTCCTTTTTTTCTATTCAGTTCCCACTCGCTCTATGCAAAAACGCCAAATTTCACTTAAGCACACTTTAAATGCAAAGAACAGCTATATGTATTCACTTATTACATTTTGCTATTTTTCCGTCCAGCAATAATAAGTAGAACATATTATGCATTTGTCCTTTTTGCCTAAATTGTGTACTTATATTTGCGACAAAGATCTAACATAAATATTAATAACTGTAAATACAACTCAAATTTAACCTTGGTCAAGGAAGACCACCTCTGACCATTTACTCACCAACTTACTTCTTTGATCAATAATTGGCAGAAGATAAATTCTGCAAAACTAAATCCAAATTTAACGGGAAGTTATGTCAATTTGACTGTTGTCGCTCTATATGTGGTTCATTAGTACTGTAAAATAATGAAAACTATCCTCCTGAATTTTACTCAAAAATTGTTAGTTATTAAAAAGTAATTATCATAGCAGTAACGTGTAAATATCTACTTCATAAACCTAGGTGGTGATGGAACTTTTGCAAGGTGGTCCATTGACAGATGTTGTGATGGAAACTGTGATGAACGAAGACCAGATAGCTGCGGTCTGCAAAGAAGTTCTGCTAGCCATCAGCTTTCTTCATAGCAAGGTACTCATTAAAACTAACTTATACCCTATAAAGTTTTATTCAGCCACTTTTTTAAGCGGGCACTTTTATGTCGAAAAACAGTAATACATATTATTTAGGTATCTACTTCACTAATCCGCAGATTTGGGCATAACAGTTCCTGTCTTTATCCTTTTGTACTTTCTCTCTTTCACTCACGAATATTGACAATGTCTTCTAATTCATGGACAAGTCTTCTGAAGGATCATTTAGTTTTCTTGTCTTGTCAAATTTACTCCATGTTATGTCAATGTGTAAAATTAAATCCGTATATAGTTCCTGCTACAGATAACTGCAGTTCGCATAGTCAATAATAGGTACTTGTAATATTTGCAAGATGACTATTATGAGTTTTATAATGGTCTGAATTCTGAATATCAAGGAGAGTGCATCATAGACATATAATTTCTGATTTGGAACACAGAATTGTTAATGAGTAATCGTTTCTTTATAGCTAGAAAATATCTCTACTCTCACTTAATGCCACACTGTTAATATAATAATACGACAACATAGTATATGTCTAAGAGATATCACACTCATTTTCATATCTCATTGCTAACATTACTCATCTGTCTTTGGATAACTCATCGCATAATATGCAACCAATGCAAGCATTGCTGACTTTTCCTTTGCATTACTTTTGTGTTGTTTGTTATCAACTACCAGTGTTTTATGACTTCTTCTTTATCTCATTAATTTATGGTAAGATTCTTAAAACCACTGTCATGATAAGCATTTACTGTGTAAATGTTTTATTGAATTGTCAGTCTTCTTTTTATTTGCACATTATTGTAAGTCATACGTTAAAATTTAAAATTGCAGTAGTCAGACTTAAATGTCAGCTACTTTTATGCATTTCCTTGATATTCACCATGATAAACTTCGCAAGTACTAACGATTACAAGTACTATGTTTCACTTTCCCCCCCTTTATTTCTTAATATTTTTCTATATTGGCCCTGCCGGCAAAAATTCTGCAACCATTGTACAACTTTTGTCATTGCCCGCTTAACCCTTAGTGTAAGACTGTCAGAAAGTAGTTATAAAGATATCTGATCAAAGTTTAATTAGTGAAGTATGAGTTATAATTTTAATATTTTAATGTTTGAAAATGGATGAATTTTTTCCATTTTTTTCCAGGGGATAATTCATCGTGACATTAAGTCAGATAATGTTCTACTCGGTCTTGATGGATCAGTGAAAGTGACAGATTTTGGCTTCTGTGCTAACATTCAAGGAGATGAAAAAAGAAATACCATGGTCGGCACTCCTTATTGGATGGCGCCTGAGGTAAGTAATCATAATTTTAGATGCATCAGATGTTTTACTCAGAATAGCTTCTGTAACATATTATAAGTTTGTATGGCTGTAATATAACTTAAATCTTTATTTACACCCTGAATTACATAGAGTGAGTATTGATATATTTCAGATGGAAGAAGTTACTTTTGCAATTTGCAATAATCTAATCTGGATAATGTCACTCAGTATAGTAGTAGTGTCTATTAAGTTGTATATTGTATTTACATATTATGAACGACAGCACAACTACAAATTGTTCGTTAGGCGTCACGATGAGACTAATGCGTTTATGTTGCTGCTTCCTCTGCTAATATTAACAACTGACATACGCTATGTAAAGGCAGTGCAGCCATGTTTCTATTTTCTTAAGTGGCAGATACAGGATGAATTTTGGTTTTGATGCGACAAGGAGAAAGTTATTGTTCCTAAGTGTAGGGAAAGCGAAAATGACACAGTTTTAGTAATTTGGAAGATGTGATGTGGACTGGGCCACGTGTGGTGTAAAGCTTCAGTGAATGTCTTTGAGATTGTAAAACCAAACCGCAGTGTCAGTAATCCCAGTCAGTAAAAGCATTTTACAAACTAAATGCAACCAGACAGAAGCCTTAAATTTCCTTTCGTGCACCCATTTTCCGAATTACCGCGTACATAGTAATTTACTTAAACGATCGTAAAGTGCAAAACATTTTATACTAAATTCTAGAACAAAGAAAGCTACTAGTTACAGTTAGTAGGCAACATGATTTAATTTGAAATATGCACATTTAATATTCTACACTTTTCGGATTTGTATGACTTGTATGGAGCAGTTTGGTATATGAGTAGGGCTAGTCTAGCTACCATAGCGTTTCACTATATATGAAATACCTTTATTCAAAAGATAGTCTTTGATTTTCAAATAACTGACTTCTAGTATTTTTCAAATGTGTTTCTCTATGAATCAATTCTTTATATAACAATGTCTTCTTTTTTCAATCCAACAAACCCTGATTTTAACAATGTAATGTCTAGTGAATGACAAAAAGGAACAAAAATCAGGGAAGGATAATAATTGATTTGATAGCATAACTTCGCTAAGGACCCTTTTGGCTTACCACTGAAAAATCATGATTCTCAATATATTGATTGTTTTACAGTTAACTGCTATTAACTGCCAATATGCATAATTTGAAAATTATTTGTAAATGTAGTCATATTAATTTGCGAATGAAGCAATGTATATGAATGTATTGTAGGTTGTGACGAGAAAGCAATATGGAGCAAAGGTTGACGTTTGGTCATTGGGAATAATGGCAATTGAAATGATTGACGGGGAGCCCCCTTACTTAAAAGAGACTCCTCTGAGGGCTCTCTATCTGATCGCTACGACGGACCGTCCAAAAATTCCAAATTGGGACCAGATGTCACCTGAATTTAGAGATTTTCTCGATAAATGTTTGCAACGTGAGGTGGATGCCCGCTACTCGGCTGAACAACTTTTGCAGCATCCGTTCTTAGAGAAAGCAGCCGACTTGAAGTTCCTCTTGCCACTTATCAAAGAAGCTCAGAGAATTTTGCGCAAAGAAATTTAACTTTTTTTTTCTTCGATACATAGACACAATGCAAACACAAGTAAACGTTGCTGCACACCGTAGGAGGGCTTTGTAAATGTTTCTATTGAATTTATTACCAAATGAAAAGTATGGATTCAATTTTATTTCCCAAATATAGACCGAAGTACTTATAGCTTACTGCTTTGACTATTCATTGCAGAGTATGTTGCATTGCATTGTAGATATTAACCGAGGGAACAGTGAATTTAATGCACTACACTACGACAATAATGTTTCATAGTCTGTTATACAATAGTAAGAGCAGGTCTGCAATCGAGATACCTGCACAATATTATTAGCGTTATTAGAGCTTAGTTACGATGCCCAAATGTATTCAGGTACAGAATGAAATACTCGTTCAGGGGACCAGTTTTTAAGTACAAAAGTACAAATCAATACTGGTCATTGGGATACAAGGTTCCACACTAGTACACAATATGAGAACAATTAATTATCAAAATTTTGTTCTTTTTGTAAACTTCCAGTATGCGAACAATAATAGCATTTTATACTAAATTAAAGAAATATTTAGCAATGTCCTAGACCATCAAAAACAAACATCCCCATCCCCACAACCCTTAACTGACAATATTTTTGAAATAATGTTTTTGCAGTCAAAATCTACACTTTAAAGTTCCCATAACAAGAAGGTTGAATTTTTGAAAATTTCCAGCACTAAAAAAATTTCAAAGAAACTCCAGAAATATCAAAAATTCAACCTTACATCAATCAGAAAAATCTCAAGGGAAATATAATGAGGATTAAAGCTGTGAAAATATTATTTAAAAACTAATTTTTGAATAAGGAAAAATCCTTGTCAGATTTTGATCATATTGGGCTCATAAGAAGCACACTTATAGGCACAATGGCTGTGAATGATTGTGGGCGTCTGTTTTTGATGGTTCCGCACTATTTAACAATGGAGTGCATCAAAGTTCCAATTAATTGAATGAAGGCTAACCTTCTGCAATTGTATCCGATGTATCCTTAATAGATATTTCAGGGCTCACTACTAAATAGTCATTCAATTTTATGAAGGCTGACCTTAATATATGTAAAACCTTAGATGACTAAAGTTACCTACGACACCTTGAATGACACCCGAATTTCCCCAGTGGTTGGAGTGATAGTTCTGTTTTGTAACTTACTGAAAGCTAACTTTACTGGACCATGCCCTATACTTTCCTATGGAACCTATACGCATTGCATAGATAATAAAACTCTTCAAATTTTCCTTACGTTTTGGACAACCGTATTCTATTATTGTAGTTCACAAACTTAGTCACCAGAGCCACCACCAAAAATAATTTGTGGCTGTCCTGCATCTGCAGTTAAACAGTCCTTGGTTCCCTGGAACTGTTCCATGTACAAGAAGGCCTTAACCAGTTTTCAGAAGAAGATTGGAATCCTTGGGGGGATTAACTATTTGCTTAGGAGATTATTTCTACAGTGACATAGGAAATGCAATAACTTTACCCTAAGACATTTGAAGATTCAGTCGAAGTAAATTTTACCGCAAATAGACACAGACTACGTGTTTTACTTGTACTGTGATTATATGAATAATGTATTGTAGATAAGTACATCACATAATTCTGTCAAATATAACATACAATATAGAAAACATTCCATTGAACAATTGAAGAGATTTAAGGTGATCCTGGAATATACTTTAGGTGTTGTATCATTCAATGCGTTTGCAATTGATACTTTCATTTTAATAAATATGCCATTTAACATTCTTCCAGTATCTCTAAGTTTTGTAATATGTACATACATAAAAGTAGTCATAATGTATTCCATTTGACTTAATGAGATTTGCATTGCCACTAGGAAATGGATAGAGAATGGCACAGAAACCACATAAGGAAATATGTGGGTTTCTCAGGAGTGTCCTGTATTGAATTTTTACTTAATATTACCTTTTACGCTAACTAACTGTAAGTTACAATTATACTTAATGAAAAAGAACTGTTTGGTGCATATTATTATTCCTAAAATTCAACCAGTTGAATAATGTATTGTATTGTTTTTGTTATTAATGTATTTACATTTTCATAATGCTAAAATTAAAATTAGATTATATGTTTGGATTCAGGTTTGTTATGGAAGGGCGACACAAGTCTTGAAGAATGTATTTATTAGGAGATCGGAGAGTATTAGAAGGGGTTGTGCAGAAATGATTGTCTAATCGACTTGAGATTAGCCTGTGTTATAGGAAATTCAGTTTTAATAGTATGTAAAAGAAAAGGTAACTCTTCAAAGGCTTCCAATATAATACAGTTTGCTGAAATTGCTTGAATCGACTTAAGTTACTTTTAAATGTTTACTTAATTCCTTTATTTCTCCAATTTGCAATTAAATTCGTGTGATATCGCATTTATTTTACATTTACCTATGTTATTATTTGTATTTTATTGTAATATGGTTAGTTTTAATGATGAAATATATCGTCGTTTGGATTCCATAGATACCTGCCTTACAACTAGTATTATTGTACTATTTTGAAATAGGTACTTATATAAATATTCCTATTATTAAATAGTATTACATTTTAATCTACAAAAATTAGTATTCCAATAAGCTACATTTCAGTAATTCAGTTAAACTCAACTTCCTGTTTTGTTATAGAATATAACAGTTCATTTTAATCTATTATATCTCTTATGTATGTTTCTTCAATGATGCACAAATTTACTATTATCGTAGACAAAGATTTAGTATGCTAAGACTAAATGTAATGGTCACTCTGTTGATTCAGTAGAAATATCATTTTGCACAATAATAATTGATAACATTGATAAGTATACACATATTTGAATATGTGTGACATTTACCAGAAGTGTATTATGCTCAATTAACGAAAGCATAGCATGAGAAAAATGTGAGTGGCCGGTATTTAATTTTAACTTGCTTCTCAAAGACACTACGAATCATTGACAGTTGTTTTACTTAAGTTTATCTAAGTTAAAATTGGAATTAGTGTATTTTATATCTGTTTTGTGATTGCATAAGTTTTTGCTAATGTAAAATAAAATATGGCATTCCATGTAAGATGCTGGAGAGTGTCTCTGAATTCATTGGAATATGTGCACACCTTTTAGCTGTTTTTGATCCTGCTCGAACAAGTATTCGAAGGTAAGTCAATGCTAAAAACTATAATTCCTAATTTATTAATTTTATACTATTATTGCACTAGTAATAAAATTAAAAACCTTGGGAAATATTTCATTACTGCCGGTTGCAGTTGTTTTAGGGCAACTTCACTTGCACATTCGAAATTAAAATTTGAATGCTTCATTAATGGTGTTAACTGCTTGCTACTCCTAAATAATAGTAAAATAAGTGACCAAGCATGAAATACAAGTTCATTACTTTAAATAGAATAAAAGAACATCAAGGTATATAGTCCAACAGTCTTTTAATTATTTTATCATATTATTTGGATATTTTGAAACGTCTCTATATAAATGAAATAAGAATTATGAAGGGGAAAAGAAAAATATGGAATGGAGACAGGTTCTTAATAGAGGCCAGACTAGCGCATTTGTGATTTTGAGTTTTTGTGAACCCTTCGGAGCACTGACAAATACCCACAGTGGACTGCCAACTGTTTCCTATGCACTCGGCGTTATAAGTACAAGGAAAGATTTGTCCCGCATGTTCACTGAGTCCGCATTCCTCTCCGACGAGACGCCTACACCCACTTTTCTCCGACCAGAATTTAAGCTTAGGGAAGTCGCAGTCGCAGCCTTTGGTAATGCATTTCCAATATTCTGAGAATTTGCAGTATTCTTTTATCGTGTCATTGCATGTGGCGGAGTGAAGTTCCACCTTATCAATTACTTCATCGGAGGATAGAATACATTTCTTGTCTTTCGTAATTAAATGGTTATCTTTACAAACACAGAAACCATCTTGATTACAAACCGAGTTTTCAACGCAATTATCCACCGAGTCGCAGCTGGTACCAACATGTGCCACACACTTTTCCTCTGTCTTCGACCAGGAGAAATAATCTTTTTCCGGGAATTTGCATTTACACTGGCGAGGTGTAAATGTATTCTCTGGCTCTAAGCATTCCAATCCCACTTCGAAATTGCAGGGCCATGTACCATCACAGAGAGCATCGTAGCGTAAAAGACAAATCCCCTCTGTGGTTGACATGAAATCCTCTTTGCATTTACACATTACCTCAGAGCAAGTCGTATTCTCTATGCAATTAGGATTCATGGAACAATCCTTTCCAGCTAGGACATAGCACTCCCCAATTGACGAATTGTAAAACATGCCAGGATGACAGTCACAATGTGAATGCTCAGCGCTGCACACTAAATGCCTCGTCTGCTCACAATCTTTCGTTACAATGCAGTGCGATCCAAAACTTAATCCTCCACTTGATATTCTTTCATTATTTTCTGTCGGGATTGCAGGATTTGATAGCACTAGTACAATCACCACGGAGAGCAAGATCGTCATCATGCTCTGTAACACGCCTTTTGCCATTCTATCTTACTAATTAATTTATTCAAACTATTACACACCACTTATTAGGAGATTTTGATGCTGCATTACAAATTTTATATTTACTCAGAAGAACAGGATTGCAAATTAATAGGCACATAAAATCTTTTCTCCAACAACTACGGCCAAACTGTCCTTGATAGTTTTTGTTATCAAGAGTTATCGTTACAATTTAATGGTCAGATTAGAATTAACAATAAAACAAGACAGGTAAATAATTATCACATATAAATATACATCCATAATATTTAGATACGTAAACATATTATTTTATGTATGTCAGCGTTCAAAGCGTGATGCACAGTACCACTCCCATCGGTAGCGTCGGTAGGTGACAAGAAGGTAAAGGTCTAGGGTAATGGGCGACGTTATAATACATGTAAAGCAGATCATGCGCGACCTTTGTTATTCTGTATCCACATAAACACTACTACATGGAGTTCAATTCTAAGATTAAATCGCTTCAATCCGTTAGTCAAATTAAAATCACAAGACAAATAGTGGCAGAATTTTATAAACTGTTAGTATGCATTTTTAGTACGCTCTTGGGAGCTACCTTACTAGGCCATGGACCATAGGATAGAAGGTCTTATGACAAAAAACTAATCTTCTTCCAGCTTTCATTATTCTCTACATTAACACTGACGTATACATAAAAATTGCTTTGAATTGTGTACCCAATAATTATGTCTGCCGTGAAAAGTTGAGTCATGATTTTACTTCAGAGTTAATTCAATTGTTATATTACTATTAGATTACCTTCATATTATGATCATAGAAAACTTTGCACAGCCTGTGTACTTAACGTATACCACAGTACACAATTGAACAAAACGAAACGTAATGGATAAATGAAATGTTTTCATTAAAGGAACAAAGTAGACCATTGAGGCTAACGAAACATGAAGACTTAACTAATTGCATTTCTCTTATCCATTTAATTGAATTGAATCTTATCCATATATTGCGCAGAAATAATAAGCACTAAAATCATCGTAAATAAACATTAAAGGATTGTTCTCTTTAGCATGCTTATTAACTCCACAAATTTTTGAAATCGAAAAATTAAAAGTTTTTGGTCAAAATTATTGAAAAATGTGCATATCTGGACCCTATGCTGAATCAATTCACGATATTTAAATTTGATCTACATTGAAGAAGAAAGGGGTTTAGTTGTGAAAATCATCTGCAAATGCGAAAGATTGAGCATGATTTTTAAGTTGGATTTGTATCATAATTGCATAAAGATGTTTTGATAGCCGGGCACTGAATAGTGCAATCTGTTAATATGTATTAAAATTAATATTTTTGTACGGCGGATTTATTTTCGTTTCAAAAAGAAATAAATATTGGATGCAACCGAAACGGCTGTAAACTGTAAATGATTAATTTTTAACACTCAAAGTTTTCATTTCCTTTATACATTTTCTACCCAATGTCTAGCTGCTTGTCCTAAAAACCTTAGTATTTCTGATTTATAGGTTTAGTCCCAGAAAAACCCACATAACCAAAATGCGGACCAGGTACGTTCCAGTAGCGTGTACCGTCTTGACATGAGTACGTACTAAGTACTCATATGTGAGTTCTCTGGTACGTACGAATGTCGTTTTTCACTGTGTTAGCTTTCTATCCAAGGTACGTACCTCTACCGTCTTCAAGGCACAAAGGGGACCGGTTCTCGTACGTACTAGGTACGTCTGCAAGTACTGAATAAGACACTATTTCGTACGTACTTTCAAAGTCTTTTTATCCCAAACAATGCTTTAGTAGGTACGGAATTAATATTCTCGGAATATGCGGAATAATTTTTCGGTGAATGAATACACAAATGTCAATTCAAAACTTTTGACAAATTTTATTTGATTAAATATTGTTTTGCATTAGGATATACAAAATTAATTATTTAATATTGGCAAACCAAAGAGTCCTTAATTAAATGCCCTCGTCATCGGAATTGACTTCTGGCTGCTGGCCACATTGATAGACTTTCCCTAATAAGCGTAATAGAAATTAATGTTTGCCATTATATAGTGTGATCAGTAATTTAAAAGTAGAATAAAATGAAGAAAATGTACTTTTTTTCATCCTCTCCGGAGCCTTCTTTAACCAATATTTGATGGCATTTTCTGCAACATATTCAGTTGAATTTTGTAAAAGCGAATTCCGTGTTACCACTTCTATAATGCAAAAAGTAACATTCAGTAATATTTCCAAAGGTTTTCTGTAATTAAGTAGTAGGTTAAGACACTGAATCTTACCACAAACTATGTTTTTTAACATCAACGTTGAAAAGGCATGCTTGTTCAATTTCTTATCCTTTCCAGAGTAATTGAATTGACTTGCCACATCGTCAGTCAAGAGATTACTCATTACTCTATAAGTAACAGCTTTTGTATCGGATCCCCCAATGAACGATAAAGCGTTAACCTATGATAAATTAGTAATAGAGAAAATATTTAATATGTATCAATCAAAAGGATTTGTTTTAAATTTTAGTGTTAAAAGCCCATTACTAAGTCTTCGTAAGCAACTGCCGATTTTATGCATAATTCATTCAGATTCATTAATGCTTCAACAGTATTTTTCGGCAAGTCAAGTTTTCGTTTTAGTAGTTTTGCTTTAGAAGAGTTGTTGGTAGTGTGCAGTAAGACTCGAACAGACTCATCCAATTTATCCACTTTAGCGTTGATCACTTCCAGAGTTCGCAAAACTTGTGGTAGAATATCTACAAAAACAAAATAAATGATATAAATTATTGGTTATAAAATGTTATAAAATCCACTAATACTTTCTTCTACACTTTTCATAAGCAACTTACTATCATTGGAAGTTGAAGTAATCATTGTGCGACTAGGTTGGGTACTCCTTTCTTGTAAGACATAAACAAGCTCCTCCCCTAAGAAAAATTATTTAATCAGGTAGAGAATTCAAAATGCAAAAAAAATGCACTTGCATAACATTCTGTTTAATTCACCTTGCGCTACATTGTTAATGGGTACTCGAGAAGCATTGCTACTATTCTCCGGTATATTGTGCATCTGAAATATGGATATGCTATTAAAACTTGCAAAAATTATAAATATTAATAGTAAGATAATTTTAAGGTTCACCATCGACTTTATAAGCCTTACCTCAGGTGGTAAATCATTAGCTTCGTTTCCTGTAGTATGACATTCTTTAAATTGTGGGGGTGCAGATATGATTTTTGGTTTCTTGATATTACCACTAAATCCAGGGTCAGAGCTAGAAGAATCACTTTCTGAAATATCGGAGACACGAATAACTGGCATGGCTTTGGACCGCAAGCGTTCTTGGTCACTGCTTAAATCAGACGTGTTTTCTGCTTTTGTTAAATGCTTTTGGGCGTCGAAATAAGTACCTATACAAATCAAATATTTATTTAAGTAATTGAATAAATGCCAACACGTAAACATTTTAAGGGTGATAAATTAAAGCTTTAAAAATATTACCGTAGGACTTGATTATACGAACGTCGTGTAATTTCCATGACTTTTTATTTGGTACTTCACCTTTTAAAAGTACTCTTTTCAGTTTTTTTGGATCTCTCCAATAAGGGGGCCAGTAACATTGGTTATCTTCCACCATCCATACATTATGGACTACAGCAACACTATTGTCGTCTTCGAAATATGCGATGTGGAAATCCGTCTTCAACAATCTGTGTGTAATAGTGGAAAGCAAATAAAATAATCGTTTCGGACAGGAAAAATAACACATTTAGCACGTATTGAACTGATGGGAAAAGAAGTAACTGGAACAGCTGCCATTTTTAACTTTTGAATGCCGAGGAGTGTTGATTTACATGGAAGTGAATAAAAACAACCGTCGTTATGAAAAAGCTTGCCATGAACAAATATTTCGTTTTCAAACTTTGAAAAGTGACTGATGCTTAAAACTCTATCATTTTCGAGCAAGCAACAACGATTTCCGTCATTATTTCTTAGTGAAAAACTGTCAAACTTGGCACAAGCATACTGTCCTTCGATTTCCAAAGGAAACTTTAGTTGAACAGTGTCGCTAGAATTTTTGATCGTCCGCTTTAATTCGTGTGAACTTATTTCTGATAATCTTGAATAAATTTGCTCAAGAGGTTTATTAGCCGACTTTAAATAAGACTTGATAACACCCAAATAGCTTTCAAATAGCGTTTTTAGAAAGTCCGTTGATGTCCTATCGAAACATGTCACTTTACATGAATAAATGATTCAAGAACTAATCAAGTTTGAGTCAGATTTATTTCCATAAATAATATAGTTAAACTTTGGAAATTTTCAAGCATTACAGCTTTATCTGCTCACAGCTATCTTCACTGATCCTTGGTTTAACTCTGAATTGAAAATGACGCAATCACAACAGCAAGAGGACCTGACTGGAGTATTTGACGAAGATTTTGTTGCAGATAGTGAAATGACTTGTGAAAATTCCAATTCGTCTAGTGAGTATTTTACTAATCTACTAAGACAACTAGATCCAGATGGAGACCTCTCTATTCATAACTTCATATCAGAGAAATCCGATGTTGTTGTCCAAGAATACCAACGTTTGTTAGAGAAATATAAAAAGAATCCAAAAATTCCAGATGACGCTTTTCTTAAACTATGGGCACAATACAAACCTACTCTAAAACTTCAAGAAACAACAATAATTTCGGCTATTAAGAATTTCATGTCCTACTTTCAAACCAGGTATTTCCAGAATAACATGCAGGGAGCGACAACCAACAAAATCGCTGTATTTAACCCAATAACAAAATTATCAGTTCCATCTTTCTACTTACTCCCTGAAAAGACCCATAAAATATGCACTGACTTAAAAAGAAGCCTTGCTCTCCAAATGCAAGAGGCACAGAACGACGGTTCTGAATTTGTTTCAGAACTACTCATTCTTCGGAATTTTAAATTAATTTATACAGACCTAAACTCCACTTCAAGTAGTGAACTCGAAATAGAAAATAACTTTAACCATTTCTTATCCATTACTGTTTTGGAAGCTAGAGTTGAATTCCTGTCACGTTTTAACGTCAAAAACATAACTTGGGCTTCTAGAGAGTGTAAAGTTAAACCAACGGAACCGAAATGGCGAAAAGAAAAGGAGAACGAAGCCCCTCAAGATGCATTTAATTTTTATTCCAAAAATATCGAGCAGCGGATTTCAAACAAACAAGAAGATCTAACGGGATCAGCAGTGTGTAAGAAATACGAAGATTTTATTGCTTCTGGTTCCCTTAGTGTTCAAAGGATGAAAAGAAAATTAGAAAATAAAACGAAAAACTCAAATACTACTTCCATCAGCAGTACTACCATGAATACTACGCAAAAATCTCATTCGTCATCCACACAGTCCGACACCCGACCTCAGAAAAAAGCAAGACGTATGAATTCTTCAACTCATGCAGAAAAACCATTCATTAAAAAAGGAAAAGGAAAGATTTTGTCATCAATCCCGAAAACAAAACCAGAGGATATATCAATTTCAGAACAACTTCTGAAAATACAATGAGAAACTGCCATTGATGACACAGGCATGGAAATAAAAAAGAAAAATCGTAGATTCAACAATATGGCAAAGTTATTTAACGATGGCGTTTATGTAAGTAATCGAAAAAGACGTAAATTATATAAAATATTTATGACTATGAAATCCGATGATAACGTAATCCATGATTTATCCCTTAAAAAGAAAATGCCTCCTAATTTTAAAACTATACTTTCATTAGGCTTAAATTTTTGTTTACCAACATATCCTAATTTTACTAAGATTAGAGACTCCATAAACGAATCAATAAGAAAAATAGCATGGTCCATTGAATTTAAAACCCTAGGTGAGGAAAAAATCCTTGATTCCTTTGATAAATATGTAATAAAGGTAAAAAAGCAAAATAAGAAGCTTTTTCCTTTAGAACAAATGCATTTTGATTATGAGAAAATAATATTTCCTAATACCTCCAAAATATCAGATAATATTATAAAATGCCTTAAACAGAACACTAATCACAAGCCCCTGTTTGATTATTCATTAATTTCAAATCTAAAACTTTTTTGTAAAACGAATAATTTAATTATTGTAAATGCAGACAAAAATGCAGGTATTTGTATTGTTGATGAAATAGACTATGATTCAGAGATCTTTAACCAACTTTCAGACTTAAGTACCTACTTTCCTTCAACGAAGGCACATTATCAACAGTCTGTAGATATATTTAATGACAAAGTCAAAGTATTAGAAAAATCATTACCTATTACCTATAAGCTTTCTTTTCTGATTCCTAAATTCCCAGAGCCATCAAATTTTTATGTTCTCCCTAAAATACATAAAAAATACGATTTATTTCCAAAAGGTAGGCCTATATCTAGTACACTAAAAACCTACAATAAACCAATAAGTCAATTGTTAGATCAGTTTCTACAGCCAGTTATGCTATTTGTACCAGATTTTATCTTGGATACTAACCATTTACTGATTTTACTAGAAAATCTTAAACTTAATTCGGAATCTAAATATACACTAGTAACTATAGATATTGAAAGCCTTTATACTAATCTGAAAATTGGTAAATGTAAACAACATTGTTGTGATTTTTATAACCTACATAAAGACAAAGTACAAGTACCGTTCAACATTACAACGCAGCAATTAAAAACATTAATGGACCTTAGTATTAATTACAGCTATGTTAAGTATAAGAATTATTTCTATTTTCAGCATTCGGGTATACAAATGGGTGGCTCATCATCCTGTAGCATAGCAAATATTACAGTGTATAAAGAGCTTGAAAACATGTTCAAAAATGTAACAGAAATCAGTTTTAGAAAAAGATTTCTGGACGACATATTTCTAATTATTGATAGTTCTAGCATTGAAGACATTGACCTTTGGTTAGAAAAATTACTTAAGCATGAATACTTAAAGTTTACATATGAATATGATTCTAATACAGTCAACTTTTTAGATTTAGAGATAGGCTTGACCATAGAAAATAAAATTACCACGACATTATATAAAAAACCAATGAGTAAACAGCAATTTCTACATTACTATTCAAATCACCCTACTCATTTAAAAAATTCCCTTCCCTATTCGCAAGGAATCAGAATAATTAAAACATGCTCTAACAGGGAGGACAGATTACGAGAACTTGAAATATTATTTCAAAATTTTGTAAAAAGGTGCTATCCTAAATCTGTAATTAATAATGCAATTGATCGTTTAAGTGTATTGAATAGGCGTGATTTGCTGGCACCGAGGGGGGAATTACTACAAAAAGTTCTCCTACACAACAATCCAGAAATATTAAGTCAATATACAATAGAGACTCGAATTGCTGAAGAAAATAGGAGGAACTATTTAGTAATTCCCTACTACAGGTCAATATTCGGCCTAGGTAAAATAATCAAAGAGTCACTAATGAAAGAATTAGAAAATTGTAAAGAAGGAATATTCAAACCTGCGATTGAAAAACTAAAACTTGTGGTGTCTTATAATAAAATTAACTCAATAAACAACTATGTGAAATAAGGATATTGTCATAAGGATATTTAAGTAAAATGTATTAATTATTAAGATTCCTGTAATAGTAATACTTTTGTAAAAATTGCATATTCTAAGATCTAATTTCATTTGTAATGGGATATCTAAATATGGGTCAATTCTAGATTTCAACTCGCCCCAATTAATGTAGAATATATAAATCTTTCCAAGAGGCTGGAAATTTAAATTCAAAGCGATTCGATTAAACTGCCAAGTCATCATGCAGTAAAAAATTTTATTGGCTTAAAAAAAAAAAAAAAAAAAAAAAAAAAATTTTATTGGCTTAATTCAAAATTTTATTGGCTTAAAAAAAAAAAAATTTTATTGGCTTAATTCAAAATTTCCATTTGACTATTACTATGAAAATGTAAACCTATTTCTTAATTTGATAAACTTTCCCTGCCATTCTTTCATCATTGTATTCAGGTAAACATAACATAATATTTCCCATTTTCCTGTTCATCAATGGTAAACACTTGTATTGTAGCAAAACTAACTTTTCCTTTTACATTAAGAATTCTGTAATCATTATAAAATAACAACACATTTTCAATTTATTCGTTTTTAGAAAGTCCGTTGATGTCCTATCGAAACATGTCACTTTACATGAATAAATGATTCAAGAACTAATCAAGTTTGAGTCAGATTTATTTCCATAAATAATATAGTTAAACTTTGGAAATTTTCAAGCAATTCACCTTTTAAAAGTACTCTTTTCAGTTTTTTTGGATCTCTCCAATAAGGGGGCCAGTAACATTGGTTATCTTCCACCATCCATACATTATGGACTACAGCAACACTATTGTCGTCTTCGAAATATGCGATGTGGAAATCCGTCTTCAACAATCTGTGTGTAATAGTGGAAAGCAAATAAAATAATCGTTTCGGACAGAAAAAATAACACATTTAGCACGTATTGAACTGATGGGAAAAGAAGTAACTGGAACAGCTGCCATTTTTAACTTTTGAATGCCGAGGAGTGTTGATTTACATGGAAGTGAATAAAAACAACCGTCGTTATGAAAAAGCTTGCCATGAACAAATATTTCGTTTTCAAACTTTGAAAAGTGACTGATGCTTAAAACTCTATCATTTTCGAGCAAGCAACAACGATTTCCGTCATTATTTCTTAGTGAAAAACTGTCAAACTTGGCACAAGCATACTGTCCTTCGATTTCCAAAGGAAACTTTAGTTGAACAGTGTCGCTAGAATTTTTGATCGTCCGCTTTAATTCGTGTGAACTTATTTCTGATAATCTTGAATAAATTTGCTCAAGAGGTTTATTAGCCGACTTTAAATAAGACTTGATAACACCCAAATAGCTTTCAAATCGAAAAGCAATATAAGATTCCAAATCTCCAAACGTCAGACTATCAGCAGCTAAATGAATTAGACCATGAACGTTGTATGAAACTGTTTCTCTTCCGTACAACTTTGAAAAATTGTTGACAAAATAAATTAAAAGTTCTTTAGCATAACTGTTGTAGATTCTGAAGTACTTTTTACTACTTAAAATACTAATGGCAAAGTGGAAACTAAGAAAATGTATGTAATTATCGGTAGGCAAAATATTTTCAAGTACCACAGGTCCAGTGTATAACACAAAATGTCTTAGTTCAGTTGCTTTCCATGAGTCGATGAATTGAAGACTGCGGAATTTTCTAGCGAATTCTGAGGGTGCAAATTTAGTTAATTCGATATGTCTTTTGGATATCTGGTGAACTTGAGAAGTAGACAATCTGCAGTGGTTTACTTTTCCTTTTGTCCAAAGGTTTAATAATTTTCTCATTACACCCAAGCATACTAGATGCATTGACTCAAAGGGAATTTGATTTACCATATCAATAGGCAATTTAATTAATTCTGAAACTCCCTGGTGATGGTCATCTTGGGTTTGCCGACGAAAACTTTCATTAGTCCGTAATTGACAGTTTGTTTCCAGAAATGTTACCCTATTTTCAATGTAGTCACCTTCTATTTCACATTTTCCACATCCAAAATATCCGGAGTGACCTTTTATTTTACAAATAAACGCCCTTGCTGGGGCATCACAAATAATAGAGTTAATTTTCACTGTCACGTTTCTATTTTGAATTGTGACTCCCTTTTCTAAAACATCTAAAGCTTCCGCAACAAACTCTTTTAGAAACTCCGAAGGGGAATCTGGCTTTTTGAGTCCAAAGTATATGCCAATGGCAAATGGTTTTGATTGATGAACACTGGAAACACAGCCTAAAATTGGCCAAAATTGACGAGCTGAACTTTTTGCAAGTGGAATGCCATCCACATTGATTTGAATTTGTACACTTTTGTAAGGGATGGATTGTAAACTTAACGCATTTTCTATTCCGTTGCGTAGCCCTAGATGTACATATTTACCAGGTTCCAAATTCCTAATTGGTATTTTTCTTGGTGTACTAAGTAAAGATCGAATGTCATTTGGCAGGTCGGTGCTAATTTTATGTTTCTTAATAAGTTTCAGTAGAGCTGTGGCAGCGTTATGAGGAATTTTAAACTTGATTGTCCAATCTGCGATGTCTTTTTTAATGTCAAAATTTATATTGTCAGTTTGACTTTTAATTGGAGGAGTCGAGGTTAGTAAATGGAGTCCGTTATTTACCTGTGATTGATATCTGTGCTTGTCTTCTCCATAATCTCGAAAAGTTGTCTTGTGCAAAGATTGTTTTTGGAGTGGACGTCTTAGACGTGGATCAACAGATATGGCACTGATCTGCGAATAATTAATAATTTGTAAGGAATTCTTTACGTTTTTTAATATTTTTCTTTGGATTTGACGGGATGATTGAAAAGTATAGCGTGTCATACTGCCACGATCTTTACCACAATTGAACTAAAGCAATGGCGCTTTATTGAATTGTATGTATATTCCTTTCTGTTTTCGTGCATGCGCAATAAACGAAATGTATTAAATTACCCGCGCGGATTGACTAGACGTATTAGGTACGTCCAGTGATCGTCTCTAAAGGTTATTAAATGGATGATAGTTTTTTGTCCGAATATGGAACGTTCCTATATGTCTTTGAAAAGACGGTAATAAAATACGTTCTATGAGTACTGGAATGGTACGTACCAATAAAGCACCAGTTAAAATGTTGTCCTAACAGGTACGTACTATAATAGTAACATTATGGACGGTCTCCGAGGTACATAAAACGGATGTAACCGGTATGTACTTGGTCCGAAGTGGTTATGTGGGAAAAGGTTAATCATACAACATGCAGAGTTTGGCGTCTGCAAATATTTAATTTCCTCTAAGAATAACTATTGAACCAGTCTACGTTGTCAATTTCCCCTGTACGCAGTTATTATTAGCAAAAAGGAAGAGATATTCACATAGCAAAATTCTACCCCTGAATGGATATCAACAATAGAGAGTTGAAACAATGCGTACGAAGCATTAAATTTGTTAGAGATGGTTAGAGGTGGAAAACGGTGGAGTGCCACAGAATAGCCTGTGAGTAGTAGAGTCCCACTGATATTGACAATGAGAATGAAAATGGTTGAGTCACGATATGGTGAGTAAAGAGTAACGGAAGCGGGAGTAGAGGTGATTGAAGATTAGCTAGTAGAAATTCGCACGGAGAAAGCGTTTGTGGAGAACGTGGAGGGAAGGTGGTGAGTTGAATGCGGAGCCCAAGGCTGGTACGCCCAAAGAAGAACAAGGAAGCACAGTGCCGTCCACAATCTCTTCTCACAATCACTCTAAATCTAATTTAATGTAGCCGTACGGAGTGGAGTACACAAGAAGGAGAAATGGCTTTCCTAGAAACGGAGGACCTAATAGGACCTAGGTTAGTCCTGGATTATAATTCTACCAAAGGGGATAATGCCATGCGAACTGAAACACTGGCTACATAGGAAATCCTGCAAGGAAAGCAGCTTTACTTACTTTCTTCTGAAATATCTCCTCTCAATATCTTTAGGTAAGACTTACTTCCTTTCCTTTCAGAATGCATCTGTCTTCCACTCTCTGCTCTTTCCCATTCATACATTTCCTTCACCGACAAAATCGAATATTAACTTAGTCAATCACATAATTTCGCATTTAGAACTAGAAGTCCAACACCCATACAGTATATCTTATTAAGGACTGACTATCATTAATAAGATTTTACACTGTAACAATGTAATAAACTTGTAGAGGGTAATAACTGGTATAATTTATTATTATAATAATGGTTATATAACAGTAATATTAAAGTAGTGTAATATTTAATAAATTATTAATTCTCTTAAGTATTGATCTAAGAAGTAGTGCACGATAAAGAGTAATGCAATGACCTCTTGGATAAGCGTTTGACCACTATATATTGCTGTTTTACATTGGTTTTGACCTTTACAATCCCTGACTTTGGCTTCATTGATGCGGAATTAGATTTACCATCCAAAAACATTTTTAGTATTGACTATGGTTGAAGATGTATAATCTGGAAGTCTAGTCAAGTTTCATAGTTAATGGTCTGGATATTTCTTGAATACAATGAATGAGGACTCTCCTACCTTGGAGAATGAAAGAAATTAGCGATTATGCGTTACACTGTGCACAAAAAATGAAGAATAGAGTAAATTGTGCATACTGTAGAAGAAAGTTACGATTCAATAGTCATGCATAGCTACGTTGATAAATTTTGCTTGTGGTGTTACAGTTAATGTTAACATACCAGACAATTCCCAGATTGACAAACTTTTGGTGGCTTCAATGATTATTTACCCTTTGTTTTCATTTAGAAACAAAGCAATTTTTAATATTTCTGAGCTAAGTACTTCGTTGGAGTTAAATTTGAACGTCTGTTCGGCCCGTTCGGCCTCGACTCGAATCTGTTTGAACTCGACCAAGACGGCCTTGTGTTGATCTTGGACTAAAACTCTTGAGTCCTGAGTAACCGATAAAAGACCAAATCGATGCTGCCATACATTATTTAAATTGCAAACAGATTGTCAATTGTTAGATAGTTTCCAATGCATCAATAAAATTGTTTGTGGACTAATCACCACTGTAGGTCCTTTTTTCTATCTAATTTATTAGAGCCGTGGTATCATACTTTATTTGGTCACCAACATTAATTACTGTCCAGGATTTTACTGTTATGGAAGCATTTTCTGATTGGCCCAGATTCGTCAATTATTAGGAGCAATCCCATAGGCTGATTTGTTTGTGACAAATAATCCAGGAATAAATTCGGATAAACCTACGGGATTGCTCCTAAATGACGAATCTGGGCCAAATCAGAAAATTCTTCCATAGCAGTAAATTCCACAAAAACCGTCCCTCAGGATATTTTGGACAATAATTTATAATATTCCTGCAGCTCCAATATTAAGAACGAATCCTTGAACATTTCATTGAAGATAGCTTTACGTTTCATACTTTAATTCAAACGTATTTAAAACCCAACCCTTTTGGGATTATTTACATGAAAATCTAATCAATACGTTCTAGCAGAGAGTGGTTACTTGTAAAACCAGTTGATTTTCCAAAACTCTACTAACATGTAATATACTTATTAACCACTACGGAACAACTTGAGATTTTCGTAGGATTTCTACAATTGAGTCTTAGAGTCTTTAAAGGAGATGTAACATTGCTTCCTATAAATGACTTAATATTAAATGTTCTCTCCATTGGACCCACTGCACCACAACCTAACTTTTTAATTCGGTGAACTAGTAACTTTAGAGTTTCCTAAAGAAAAAGGAAGGTTTCCTTGTCAAGACTTCATAGAATGCTAACATTACAGAAGGTGCATACTTCATGCAGCAGAGCGAAGAATGGAGCAATTCACTTATGATTTTTTCCGGCTTCCACAAACTCCTTCCATCAACAGCAATCTTCATGTAAATACGCAGAAGTTTTCATTGTCTGCACAGAATTAATATTCTTAGGCCAGAATCTAGAGGTTGTTAGGTCTTACCAAAATATGCATTCCTGACAATTATTTGTTGTATAGTTAAAGTAACAAGGGGTTGGTTGGGACAATTTCGCGTTTGGTTAAGAAGATTATACACAATTGCCAATTTGACTTACTAAAGAAAAGCAAAATAGAAAATAATGGAATACAAAGTATATTAATGCATCATCACTTTTATAAAGTTTCTGAGTTTTTGTTATTTTGATTATGGTTTTGCCGATGAAAACGAACACTTTATACTTATTTTTGACTGAGTTCCAGTAGTCCTACTACCTATACGGCATGACTAGGAAATATAGTAAATATAAAGCAACCAGATGTTGAAATTAATTACATTATGAACATCATAATTGTCAAACAATATTCAAACTTCTGTTTCTAAAACCATAGTCGGCATAGTACTGTCATTAGGAAAAGTATCATGATGGGTTTTGAAAGTTGAATTAAAAAATAAATCAATTTGTCATGCTATGGTATATTATGTTACTCCAAACAGAAACAGACTCTTACTTACTTTAATGAAAAATTGCATCAAATTTACTGACAAATTAACTACAAATTTAAAATTCTTTTAATGATTTATCATTAATGACATATTATATGAAAGCGACTGATAGATTAAGTTATTTTAATGTAGGCTTTAAATTTAAGTTATATTTAAATTAATTTGAATACAAGTACAAAAACCAAAAAAAACGAAAACCATACAAGGATACAAGTGCATTTTTATATATTTGTCTCTTAGCCTTGATGCTCTATTACTATATTATTTAATTTGATGAACACTTCTGAAATGGAAGAAAATTAGTCATTCATTTTATGTAATTACCTTTACCTGAATTTGTACAATTTTGTAAATGGACCTCATGACGCCAGCTTAGATGGTGTATTCAGGATTTATAAATTACAATTACTGTTAAGCTTAGATCAATCAGCATACAATGGAGTAACCTAATTAGGGGCTAATGGTTTTACTTATTATCCCTGCATATATAAATGCATGAATGAGTATTTTGATTTCAGCCTCATTAGTCTCTGGCTTAAGTTTAATAGGTAGTAATACTATGTGTGGTCTCTGGAGATCAAGGGCTCGGCTTGTTTCCGTGTACGAAAAAGAGGCTTCGGTAATGCTTTTTCCATTGAAGCAGAAAGTCACATCGATGTTCCTTTTCGTTTCCACATTTGACAAAATTATTGTTTCTAGATCAAAATTAATTATTTCCTTGCTTAGTATATGACAAAACTAATCATTTTCTTGCTTTTGTGACGAAAGCATTTTTCCGTTACTATTTCAGTGATACGTAATTCATTTTTGTTTGTATTTATGTACCAAAGTTATTTGTCATAACATCAAAGGATAATAGCTTTGATGCTATGACAATGTTTTGCGTATTTGTCTTCAAGTATAAGTAAAGGTAGCTTTACATTCTGGGAGCTTTCTGTCATAGCGAGCTGCTATTGTTTTGATTTTAGTGCATGGGAGGGGCTGTTATATGATTAAAATGTATTTGTATCTGTTTTACATCCTTAGATTTTAGCATTGCATAATATAAAAGTTATTATATATAAGTTACTATATATATAAGTTTAAGTAACTTAATGACAACTTAACTTAATCACGAAGGCTGTTTAAAATTTATAGGGATTTTAGTCATTCCTATGACATGAATTTCTCAGGGATTTTATAGAACAGTTGCATGCACGAATTGCACCCCAATTTTGCAATGTGTTGTCTTAAAAATGAGGTACCTAATTCATGTGTAGAATATACAATTCAAAAATGCGTACTTTTTTGCGGTTCATGCAAAAATGCAGGAAATATTTAGTACAAACCCACATAATTCATGACCACCGCGGAAAGCTATAGTTTAATAGTTCTCACGACCCTAGGTACTGTATCGTTCGTTCAAACAGCAGTTAGGTTCACAGGAAATAGTAGTAAAACTGTGGATAATTACCTAGATTGATGAAATTGAATTACCTTTCATTTGATTACCAATACTGCCGACCAAATTTTATTAGCTAGTATACTATTTTTTAGTGTTAGACAAGGAATTGTCTACTGGTTGTCCACCACACGCTTTTTGTCAAAAGATTCCAGTTATCAAATCTTTGGTTGGCTACTGTCATGCATTGCCAAATGCGAATGAATTGCAATTTGCATGTCTCCCATGTCTTTACTGATTTTTTTGGTTACTGTACTGATGAATGTACTATTGTGACATGTTAATAAAGCTTAATTTCCATTTCAATTCCCAATAAAAAGCTATCCTTTTGTTTGTAGTGTAAACACCATCAAAAAGGTATTCTTCCTTAATAAAATCCAAGGATAAATGCGGTATTAACCCTAATCAGAGTGAGTTGAAGTATCACCAGACAGAATGAGGTATCCCGTACTAAAAATAATGTTTTTCAAATACAAGCATAATGTGCAGAGTTTCGCGTGGGAAATGAAAAAGTTGGAAGTCTTCCCATTTCCCACTGGGAAATGTGGCAAACATTTTCTGTATCATCAAATCATCATTCATTTACGACAGCAAGACAGCATACAGTAATGGTATCTATTCGATGGCTAATTATTGTGAGATCTCTGGAACACTAGCCTAGTCTAATGAATAGCTCAATGTTCTGATGATTTCTCATGACAATAGTGACAACATTGATGTTGTTAATAGCTAAACATAATTCTTGAATGCTGACTGGTAATTGAAAATGGCCAAAGTTGTTTTTGCTTTTATGATGCATTACTTGTGTTGTAACAGTGTGATCTGAAGGAACAAATATGCATAAAATATGCTAATATTAGTTAAAAAGAAATCACATACACATATTTTCTTAATTATACGGTTCTACTTCGTAAATTTCTGTTGTAAATCCAGTCTGTGTGGATAAATAGGCAAGAAAATAATGCAGTTTTCAATTTGTTTTGCCCCATCAGCAGATTTTATTTGAATAAACACTAGATCACATTTAGATATACTATTACTAAACCGCGGAAAGTCTCGGTAGCCACACAGATTCATTTCCCACTAAGCCTTTTCACTTCCCAGAAATGTCTTAATTTCCCACCATTTCCCACATTTCCAACAAAATTGGGTGGGAAATGGGAAATCAAGAAACCTTGGTAGTGTTTCATTTTAAAAGCAATACATAAGGGTTCTTAAAATTGGATTCGAAAACAAGTATAAGATATGGCCACTTATTTTAATTTGAGTGGTGCAGTTGTGTTCGTAAGAACATTAAGCAATGTTTCTCACCTGCATTAAGTGAAAACTGTGTTGTATGCCCAATAAGTTTGTTTTCCAAAAATCCTAATACATTTTCAGTAGTAGTAGTTTGGAATTACAGCAAGCCATTGAAATGGATGAATAACGGGATTGATTTTATATGTACAATAAAGCTAATTTTGGATACGAAGACGCAGCGAAAGAGAATATCAGGGAAAAGTACCTTTATTTGATGCAAATCTTTATTTTTCCACCGTTAGGGATATTGTAATTGTGTGAATGATGTTACTAATAAAGAAGAAGTAACTAGCGCATAATACGACAATGGGTATGTGGACCATCATCCACGAGAGTTGCGGGCTATATCTGTAGATAACTGGAATTGACTGGTCTCCTGGGTTTAATATAGCAAGCAAATGATATCGAGACTTATCGCATAGTATTCCTTACCTTGACGCAGTTTGGCTCACCATGAAGTCATAATCAATTCCCACATGAAATCCCAAATTCAATTCAACCAACCCATAAATTATTGGTTTTCCTTGAGAATAGAGTGGGAGGTATGCACATAAGCTTTCTACCTGTAAGAATGGAACCGAAGAAAAGAGCACATATGTTTCAGATATAGATCCTTTAGTGTATTCAGAACAGACATTACAGTATAACTGAAGTTAACGGATGTAATAAACCTCCTCATAAACGAAAAGCGACTTGGATTTTGGATTTCTTTACTCCCACGCAAGGTGGACTCAATGGAACATGTTTCATAATGTATTCATGCATCCAGGAGATATTTTGTAAAAGCTATCAAGTCTTATCAAGTTTTTTTCTTAAGTAGTATTATAATATTATGGTTTTACTTAAATATAAAGCAGCCGTCTCATTTTCCATGTCCCTCATTGTCATCGGCAGTTTAATTACTTTCTTGGAATACGTTCCATTCAATTTACGAATTTTCATTTTCTCAGAATACCCTCCATTATCTTATTGTTATTTAGAAGCCTCTTGTCGTCCAATTATCTCAGAGTAATAATATCAGTCCTGTCTATAGATTAACTATTATCTTATTGTGAGCATATTTAATCTGTAATATCAATTATTTTGCCTTTTCTTTCGCCTTTATATTGACCTGGAGGCTTAACTTACGTAACATGGACATTACATTGTGTAAGCATTTACAACATTAAATCTTCCCAGGTATAGAAAGGAGGTGGATTAAAATACATCCTCCTCTATTGGTCATTGACAACACAAGCTGTAGAAATCCTTAAAATTATACTCAGGGTACTCATATCCACTTTTGCATAAACCAAGAGTACCAGCATTGAAGGGAAGTTGATTTGACATAGGTTGGGAGTTTGTGAGGTATAATATAAAAAGGGTTAACTGGATAATACTTGATAGTATGGCTAATTTAAAAAATTGATGGACTTAGTAATACGCCCTAAAAGGATTAGTAATACACCTCTCCTAGAGAAAAGATTTAACAATGCATAGGATTTTCACAAAATCTATTTGACACTCAGATGTATTATCTTTGTGAATTTAAAAAGACAAAATAGAGCTGCATGTTTTTCAATTCTCCTACCAATCTAGATATTAAATTGCGGAACATGTGTGAGGCTATACAGTAAAACACTATAATATTTTTAAAAGTACGGTGGTGAATTCCCAAATGCTATAAGGATGAGTAAGGTTTGACCTATCGTTTGTATATTTTGAATTGAAGAGCATAAATTGTGTTTGTCTTATTTGAAGAGCGGGCTTTCGGCAGAGAAGATGTTCACTTCAACTTTAACCTTATACGAATCTACTTAGCTGATGACGACAGAAATGATTTTCCAATTTCATTTCAAACTTGGCTTTTTTAAGTACATACGATTGCTAATGCAATATTTCCCTTGTGTCAATAAAAATGAGTCATAAAAGCTAAAATTCGAAATGGACAAACACTTCAATTTAATAACATCCAGGATAGCAAATTGCTAATACCGAGGCAAACAAAGTAATGCCAACCTGTAAACTGAGTGAGCAATTTTCTTCTATTTGTAATCCTTCTTTTTCTTTTTCCTCTCCCCAGATCTTTAAATTGATTACAAAATAATATCTTTCTCCCTTGTTAGAATACTATTCGGAAAGTAAGCTATGACGTATAGACTACTTCACGTTTACCTTGGAGGGAATTCAGGATCGGGAGTCAAGGAGAGGTAAAACCAATTCTTGACAATCCACTCAAGAAAAAACGGATGGATCGTTATTTTATTTCATTTCACTTTGGTTAGCTAACCGATGTTCATCTTATCTTGACGATAGCTAGTCCAGTCACTTCCACTCTGTATTCTTAGATCTTCTGGATCTCATTTCATTCGCTAAAGTGAATGTAAGCTACGCCGGAAAATGGTGATGGAAACTCAACAGTCTTTTTCAAAAATGGACTCTGACTTCACGTATGTCCAGATATTCAGCTCTAGGGGTTATCTATGAAAACCATTTTATAACATTTTTACTATAAATTCCTTTGGCCTTGCTGCACTATACACTACACCAAAATTTCGTCAGATTACAGCAATTCTCAGAAATACACTAGAATATTGAAAACCAATATACCTAAAAACTCGAAAGGAAACTCAATGCAGTTGAGTCTTATTGATTTCCTCTTGTTACTTAATCGTATCGAAAACATCCCTAGTAACTGTAAAGTAATTTAATGCAGGGTGTCATTCAACAAACCTTTTTCCGTACATGCATGTAAAAGGTCAATCCTTGCTCAGTATTTATCCCCCTCAGCACTACTGTGAAACATTTCTATACTTCAGCCCACGAATGCTACAAAATTCTGGAAACCTCAAGGGAACCAGATACCTTTAACAGAACCTCAATCGAAATATGTACTAAGCAAAATGTATTAGTGGTGGTCTGAAAACGAATATCGAATATTTCAGTAAATATGGTATATTAACCGTGGCAATCATCTTTGAAAATGTGTTATTGATTATAATTTTGATGTAGCTGAAGCCCTTGTTTTGGAAGCTTAGTAAGTTATAGATAAGTAGCGGGCAAGGAAAAACTAGGTGACAAACGAAGTTGTTTTATAGTTTTCTCGACTGTTTTTGGCGGATGTCCTGAAGTATGTCTAGAATTTGTTCGTTCGCTTTATCCAGACTATTGCATAAAATGTGTAAACATTCTCTGAAAATGATATAGTTTTGAATACTACCAACTTCAGTTTTGAGGAATTCGAAGGGAAGGAATTCGGAGATTGTGATGAATAAAATCCAGTGCAATTTTTCATGTATTGTTGTCTTCAACTTCAAATTGAGACACTGGTATGAATTTCCGTTCAAACAATAAATCCGGTGCACACAACATTATTGCATTGTTGCAAATGTGGGAATCGACTAAGAAACAGTTGACAGAAAAGTTTAATTTTGTTTAACCTACTGCAACGATTACCTATGTATAGTTGTATTGATATTTCGTTATACAAAAATATAGGTAAATGCTTACTATAGGTATTGTGTAATGTAGAATAATATCCATGAAAATAATAATGATGGTAAATCATATTTCTCTGCCTACTTGCCAAAATTTTGCAATTTGTGCTATGAAAAGTGTTGCAAAAATTGTTGAAGCAAAAAGCCACCTCGCATTTCCTGTTTTTGCCCCTTAGTAGTTGTTCGTGTATTACTTTCGTGATCTATGTAATAATCTGATAGAGAAATCTGATATCTTTAAAAATTAAATGGAATACATAGGGGAGAACATAACCAAATAGTCAGAGGTACCAGCGTATTATGGTATGCAGTGGAAACCCCTCATTATTATGCCTCGTCGGTAGTTGGTAAAACTGAATTGGCATTTGGTGTGCTGTGCTGCATCTTGAGAAAAGAAGTACACTTAAATGGTTTTTTTTACTTTTGCGTCTTGTACTGATTGTGAGCTCTGGTTTCCGTAGTGTGCTACTTCAGTTGGTTTCAAATTATTTTCCTCGCTTTAATTTCAGTTTCTGATTGCCAAGAGCACTTGAGAGCATCTAGCGTTTGTAATGTACTACGAAATGAATTTATCCTCTGGAAATTGGTTTAATGTTTGTTTAGGTAATTATCTACGAAAAAAATTGAAAAACTCATAATGTTCAGTGGAGCCCTACAACATGGATACTTGTTATTGGAGTAAAGTGCTTACTGTAATCAATGGCAAAGATAAGTATATACTCAATATACCCATGAACACTGCTTTGCTTTCAATTATTGTTGCAATAATCCTCAGAATTTCTGGACGTAGAACACTATATATCATACAATATTGTAATCTTACTCATTGACATCAAAATGAAATAATGAAATACCAAAAACATGGGCAAGTAGTTCATATTTGTTATCAAATTGAACTAGTAGTCAAGTATTAAAATATCGTTCAGCAAGGTTGTTATGCTAAGACTACTGTAATAGTACATCCTTCTACTTTTTACTTGAACGTCATTGCTTCTAGGGTTTTCCGAGGTGTGGACAAGGAAACTACGCACTTCCTTGCTGGTCTGAGAGTAAAATTGTTATTGAGCTTACATTTATTTATTCTTTATCAAAGGAGGAGTCACAAAGCCAGGCAACACTATTTGTTTTTTAAATGCCCCAGTTTTCGATACGTGCATTAAATTTTGCTGCCGTATATTGCCTTTTTCGGTTTGAAAACCTTGATGTCCACATAAATGACAAGGGAAAGGACACCTCTCTTGAAAAAATGGTCTTAACTGAGAAAATGTTGCTTAGATGCCTGTCTATTTATAATCATAGAGTTAGGTCAAAATGTAATGATAGCTTTAGAAACTGAAAACGCTGTATTATAGTACCTGTGTCCTTGATATACCGATGATAAAAATATGATATTTAGCATTTATGTAGCTGCCGACCATTGATACACGGGGCAGTAAATGTACTGTAAAGATGCCTATTGACAAGAAAAAATACTATGTATACAAACCAATAGCAAAATTAGCATTTACAGATTGTTCTTCCGTTGTGTGCTGCTTTGTCTGCCTGTCTGTGTTATTTGTATTTTTTGTGCATACAAAGAAATTGGTATTCAAGATACAATAGTGTAGTGGCCAAAATCAGTACAGAGCTGTTCAGTGTTCCCATTGCGTACATTTCCCATTCGCGTTCCGCTTAATATTTATGTGCTCTGACTATTTCTCCAAAAGCTCTTGTTCAGTTTCCCCAGAAATGGATGGCGGTTAGTTGCACCGTGAATGAGTGATAGTGCTCAAAGTGTGTGTTTTTAATGCATTATTGAAGAGTACTGTATTGTAAAGATGTTTATACATGTGGAAGTAGATAATTTTACACATATAATATGTCATTACATTCTAAATGCAATTTTTTAATAATTTCCCTAGTGAAAAATTAGGTTTTACATCTACAAATACTAAACTACAAAAATATGACAGCATTTTCTTGGTTCACGATTTATTGAAAGATAATGCAAAATCTGTCACTTGCAGTCATTTTCAAATATATAAAACGCCTTTAAATTTCAGCCATATCAGACCTTGTTCAATTTCACTGGGAAAAGCTTGAAATTTCTTTAAGCATGGAATTCAGGGAAGTTCACCAATACCAAACCCTTGTTAACGCATCATTCTCCCCTAATTCAACTTCATCTCAGGCCGTCTGTTTCTTTTAGTTGAAAACTAACAATGAGAGAGTCTATCCCTCAAATGTATCAGTCCGAAAGTCAATTTTCTGAGAGCTAGTGTTTATTTTTAAATGGCTGCGACTATTTCATTGAAGGTTGAAAGTAACTATGTTTTAAGTCATAAAAGGTATGTATATTTACCTTCTGGTTTGGTGTATGCAGGGGCACACATTCTAAGATAAACATCATTGCTGTGTAGAAGCCTGAGGAAGTCAAAGGAAATGTACTTTATTTATCGAATTTACTTACCTTGGAAGACTTTCTGCTAGCAATTGTTAGAGAAAGGCAATATTATTCTCCAGGGCTCTTTCAATTAGATAATTTTATTTGTTTAGGCAATAACGGTAAGTTTTTGTTTTTAAAAAATATATTTTCACCAAAACTTTGACTTGTGAACCGCAATATTAAGAGTATTTCAATACAATTTTTGTTTTGAACTCACTATCAAGCCTTGGACGTTAGATATCATGACTTCTAGGAATGATATTAAAAATTTTCCTTACTGTTTGCAGAATTGCACTAACTGCATTCAAGAAAGCTACTATTTTAAAATGAACTAAAATTGCAACTGAACTTCTATCTGAAAGTTGGTAACTCCCTCTGGTCCCGTTTGAGAAATATAAAGTACCGTTCAAATAAAAATGCAGTATAAAGGATTCCATTTGTCCACATTTACGTATTTTTCATATAACTGTCCTGTTGTCCAGAAGTTCGATGTAAGTTTTATTTGCGGGACAATAATTGCCTAATTTTTGAGACAGTTAATTTAACGCTGTATAACAGTTAGCCCTCCAGAACTTTAAGCAGGTTCAAAAAGGCATTATTTCTTCTTTATATTCTGCTGAATACATTACTGGACGAAATACAGTACTGAATGACTTATATTTGGTTTTAAATCTCAACATAAGGGTTAAAATTCATACATAAGGTTTAAATTTGGACTTAAATTTGCCTATTTAGATTTAAATTTGTACATTAGGATTTAAACTTGCACATTGGGAACTTTGAAAACAGATATTTTCTTTCAGAGGGAGAGTTATAAGTCAGATTATTTTTTGGTTGTTACTGATCATATTATAATGGAAACATTTTTGTTGCGTAAAATGTTGCGAAAATTGTTAGGCAGAACCTAAAGTCAGAATAAGAGCAGTTTATTACCAAAAGTCCTTGGAAGTACTTGGAATTTCAACGGCTGTGTATTTATAGCATGCTTAATAGTCATAATTCAAATTCTCAAGTTAGTGCAATACTTTAAGCAAATAGAAAACAAACTTCCTTTGACCTTTCATCATTTGAAAATATTTTCAGGAAAACTGTTCAAGTATCGCATGTTGTATGCCGCTTGATCTCCATAGTGTTAAAGGGCTTGTACTACAATATATGACAAATTTTACACGCCTGAGAGACTACGAGAATTGCTCCTCTTCGTTGCTGATATTTATTTTCCATTTGAGTGACAACATATTCGATAAGTACCTACAGAACTACATTCTTGTTTTATATAACATTTCTGAAGTTATATTTGCATATTTAGTGCATACATACAACAGACAAGTTAGTCAATAATACCACACCAGTATAGAAGTGTTAGCCTTTTATTGAAGTAGATGTAAACATGTAAAGCTTCTCTTTCTGTTCAGTCTTTCTAGTGTTGTGCTAGGAAATTGCCTTTAACTCCATATTCATGTAATAAGCAACTACTTTTAGAATTTTCAATGCATAAAAGTGAGGAATTCTTCGATACCGGTCTTTGATGTAGTTTTAATGTAGTCTTTGATTTACAGGTAGTGTAAGTGGAATAGAGTAGGAGAACTTTAACAAAAGTTATGTTTTATTTAGATGTTCGTCATTAGTGAGGACGAACTATTATTTGTCAGTGTATTTTTCAGTTTCATCTATTGCGTATTTACTAAATGTGAATTGATGCGAATTGTCTAAAATGTCAAAGCGGATTTTTTAGCGTTTGTTCTGAAAAATGTTGCACATTATTAAAATAATTTTAGCAAGCGGTAGCTAGTTCATAAGAATGCCCAAAATAGTCAAAAACATTATTACGAATCATGATATTCGTTGTAATACAGAAGGCTAATGCATAATATTAACGCAAAAAAGTTTCCATCCAATTGACGCATCTGTCAATACTGACTAAATTTCTCTAAGTTCCCTGTCACGAGAGGGAATTCGATTCCCGGGTTGGGTGACTTACATAGATCTTAAAACGAGTTAAAATCTTAAAAGAATTGTCCCCTTATAACGTTGATGACGTCACTAATCGTTCATCTTCACTGCGCAGTCGAAATGCATAAGATAGATCGCGTATTTCACATATCCCAAGGGTGCAGATCGTGGAAGGGGTTTTGGGAGAGAGCACTTTTTACTACTAGTGCTGTAGATTTCTGACCTTTAGTAAGTGAAGTATAATGCAGGACACAGGACTAGGATTTGGCAAAAGATTTTTAAAGAATAAATATGGCGTCCCATTCAATTTTGTGGTTTGCGTTTTTTGAACTATCGTCCAAGAAAAAATTTATCAAAAATGGCTCTTCGCAGCTGTCTCTGTCTCATAAAGTCATAGTCATAAATATGCCCACTACGAATGAACAAAATACCCACAAAAATTCAGTCGGCTAATATGAAACAACAAAGCTCAACAAAAATTTACTGTTCATTCACTGCAAATGGAAGCAGCACGTTCATTTACAAGCAGCGTACTGTGTGTATTACAATAATGCACTTAGTAATTTCGTCCAGATATAATATATTACTATTATGAGTTGCATAGACGCCTAAAATAACTGCACATAAATGTTCTATATGACCTAAAGTAACTTGTATTACATTTAAATGTCTTTGATGTACGAAATACGTACATCAAATACATGCGCAATAAATATTATTCGGTACAGTAGCCATTATTAAGTCGCAAAATAAATTTAAAAACTTGCATTGTCTTTATCTTGTCAAATAAACCCCGAATAACAACCGTCAAATCGAATGATGCATAGAAAAAGATGTTTATGGAGAGTCAATACATTTGAAAACGTGAATGCATTATTTCTTAATGTTTAACAGCAACTACTAAAACATTAAAAATCTAAGATTGTTAAACAGTGTCCTAAAATATGCTTGTAATTAATTATAATTTGGGATTCTTGAGATTTGGGAGGTTCTAAATATGAAAAGTTTGATAGAGAAAGTTATTCCCTCATATTTTGCCATTACAAGACCACAAATGGGGTAAACGCCATTACTATTTATTTATGCAAACACATCAATTTTAAAATAGTCGTTTTATATATCTGCATTATCGGATATTAACGGTTTTGATAAGTTAAATATGGAAAGTAAAATAATGGTTTGAGTTTTTCCATTTCCACAAACGGGTAATGACACTTTAGGATGAGAAAAGAAATAAAAGCGACGTGGTTTATATTATTACTTACAGCCGTACTTGAAGCTAGACTACTACTATCTCTGAATACCCCATGCTATGTTTTTGGTAAAATAGACTCAATTTTAGAAATGCAGAACTGCTTATCATTTGAAATGGCCATTATGAAATATTGTAGCCCAGAACTACAAGTTACAAGTAGAACATATAATTTTTTGTGAAAGACGGACAGATTAAAGGGAACACATTCCCGAACTTTTAGTCATTTTTATGTGGTTTTAATAGATGAGATCATGAAAAAGTAATTATAATAATACGTGGTATCTGGGATGGTATAAATAATGTTTGTATAAGTAATAAGCTATAAAATTAATGTTTCCCCAGATAAGCCATACACGCAATTTTGCATCACTGCATCCATTAATGTAGATTTATCTTAGCTGCGGAAGTCCAATAAGGAGCCTACTTGTTGTGCAAAGGTAAATATTATTATTAGAAATGTAGGTGAGGTAGAGCCGCATAAAAGTATAGAGAAATGGTAATTTATTGTGAAATGGGTTGGCTGTACTTGTGTGTACAGGGAGTCCATTTGTATATTATGCGGGTGCATGTAAAAGTAATGTAGACAGAAAGGAAGTGAGTGAGTTATTGAAAATGTATCTTTATTTGTGAAAAGTAAGTATAGTTGTGTGTAAATTCTGTTAGTGTTACTTAACTGTGCGGTCCAAGCTGGATAGTCTGCTGTGAAAATGGTTTACGCTTCTTGTACTTCTAGGTTTACTTACTTGAGAGCTTTTTGGCAGGCTAGAGAGAAAGTTGGCTTTGGCTGTGACTACAGTGAAGTTAAGTCATATGAGTAGCTGGACTGGAGAAGTCTGTAGACGAGCTATAGTGAGCAGGGAGGGCCGTATACTCGGAGACTTGCATTGGAAGACGAAGAAGGCTGAGGAGTGTTGGCCTGTGAGTCTGGAGAGAGCTCGGCACCACCGAGGCATGTACTTACTTACTCAGTGCACTGTACAAGGGAAACTGAGAGAAGGAAAGCGACAGGACTTAAGACTGGTGCTGCAGAAGCCGTTCCATGTATGAATTCGATAGGACCAGAAAATGAAAACTGAATGTAGTTGCAGTTGCAGACAGCTAGACACATTCACATAACGTGGCTTCGTGTGCTGGATCATCGGCTTCCTTCTTCCCATCTTCGTCTCTCTGGCCTCCATATAAAAGTGAAATCGACGAACCACTTTCCCAGTTTTGCATCAGAACCCGTGAGTCGAGGATATTCAGTCACTTCACTTCCTTCTGTCACTTCCAACAGCATTTCCCTCTTTGTGCACCCGATCCCACCGAAATTCTTCAGTCAGATTCACAAATTCTAAGTATTCTTGCACACACAGGCAACGTGTAGTTACAGTAGCCAACTGCATGCATTTAGGGAGATTACACACTGGTATAATTACATGGGCTGCAATGTACCACAGAGTGCGCATATGAAATAAACGATTTTTAAATTTCTGACCGTGAGTGTTCTGTGCACATTGAGCGAGAGTCAAAGTCAACAACTGCTGATAGTATAACAAAGTGAAACAAAACACTGTGCACGACCACAATAGAAACAACTGCTGGTACGTACATTCGCTGCTTAGACGTGGAGAGCGAGAGTCAGAGAGATAGAAGAGAAGGAAGAAGATTGGTTGGTTAGACGAGAAGCGAGACGACGACGTTAGGCAAAGCAAGGCATTAGACTGTCACAAAGCAATTTATTTGTACCTGAGCATTTCAGCATCAACTTGTTGGTCCACATAAAAGCAAAAAATATTCATAACTTTCGTGAGCAAGAAAACGCTTGCTGCTCCTTCTTCTTTTAATATTGCTACGAAAGTGACAAACTTTCCCTTACCTCTGCATACAATTTACTCTCTAATATAATGAAACAATAAAGTTACATATCTCGGAAACTTGTTTCTCGAACAGTATAGGGAAGGAGCCTGCATCTTGCTCCCACTAAAATATGTGCACTTAGGCACTTCTTATGGAATTTTTATGAGGACTCGAACTTTCACTCCAACAGATTTCAAAGAACAACGTTTTTAATCCGATTTTCTTTTCTGCTCTATTTGAGATCCGAAATAGGATACTACTTACTCACTCTAAGCTACATTACATGCATAATAAAAGCTAAAATTCCTATATGAACTAGATTATATTCGACACAAATGCGATTAACTTACGTTCCACTATATTCTCAGTAACTATACTCCACTGTTAGCAGCTCAGACTTTCTATATGCATATCAACTAAAGTATTGCTAACTACTCAATTTTAATCTTCTGTAAATACAAGGAACTACTCTTCTGTTAAAACTTTTCAACCAGAGCTACAGATGAAGTGAATCTAATAAAACACAAAGTAACTAACTCTAAGTTCATAACATACGTGCTCAATACGCTTCTCAGCTCTGTCTTTCTCTCACGATTACTTAGTTGAATTCTAGCTTTTCTTCTCAATCTACCTTCCCAAAATTATTTAACCTGTGCGGCTAAGTAGAAGTATAATCCATTAGTGTTCCTCAAATACGTATGACGACACAGTAAAAGAAATCTTGCAATTCAAACCTTAGGTCTGTTTACTACAATAGGGAACACTCTTGCAGATGCATATTTGTATTTGTTTCACTTGCATTGTGTATCGCTCTAAGCATTTTCCTGAACAGTAGACACTAATTCTTAATTCAAGCTGAGTGAACAGTTATGTCGTAGGCATTAAAGCAAATCCATCTACTATTTACATTTACCTACTAAGTAAGTGTCTAACGAAAAAGTGTATCACAGAATCCGATGTCCTAGGTATTCACGAAACAAAGGGGAAACATACAAAAAACATACACAGAACTCAAGTTGAATTTCTCCAGGGCTCACACAATCTTAACTATTTCCAAAATCTTTACACTACTTGCCATCATACACTTTCAGCCTAAGCAAAGTTTCTCCAACTTAAAAAAGTAAAGAAATCTCAGTAATTACGCTGTGAATTCTAGTACTATTCATCCGAAAATTGTGTTAGAAATTCGTGATGGAAAACTTCAATTAACTTTCTTTGTCAGACTAAAGGCGGATAACAGTCCAAACAAAGATACTCACTAAAATAAAAGAACAAAGTAAAAGTAAAACTTCTGCTTTAGTTTGTATCATTCTGGTGTACGAACGCTAAACTCAGTATCATATTAACCTTATATCTCACATTTACCAATTTCCCAATCTTTCTTAATATGTTCAGTGCCCCCTGATTCTGCCTGTCTTTTCGGCTTCTTTTCCACATTAGCGGTAACTTGTAATAGAAACTCTGTTGACTTTTACACTAAAACTGAGGTTTTAATTTAATTTACTTTATGAAAGTCTGAAAGTGTGATCAGTGAACTCAGCGTAAGTTAAACTGGCCCATCTTACCTTCTTGACAAATCGATATGGAAAACATTTCTACTGCGTAAGTGATACAGTATATTTTGTAGCCAGACCAAACAAATAACAAATCGTATTAGTAGCAACTGCGAAGCAAAGGAGTCTTTGTAAATATCGTAATAAACAATACAGAAAATCAGAGAACGGACCTATATTGTAATAAATCGAGAAAGAATTTAATTTTGATTGTGTATTGGCGACTGGAGAAGAGGAGAGAAGAAGAATAGTTGTCTAACTGTACATAAGTTCTCATTTCCCCAGAAGCCACTAAAGAGAGAAGAGGTAGGCCATTAGTAGTGTACTACTAATCTGCCTGAGGGACATAATAGCTGAGGGAGCTGTCAGATAGTTAGCAAAGCGTGGATGTAGAAGTATTGGCGAATGTGCTATAGCGATTTGGTGGAACAGGATTTGTACATAGATTGTTAGAAAGTATTGTGAAAGTTGAGTAAGGACTTGGAGGAGAAGAAAGTTGAGTAGCGGAGAAAGAGTTGCATTGGAATGGCGGAAAGGAAGGGACATTAGGGAAAAGCGTACCTTTGGCTGTTGTCTCTTTGTGCTTAGATTATTAGGTAAGGGATAATAGGAAGGAGTATAAATAAAAGTGGACTTGAGTGTGGAGCCTAGATTGAATATAAAGTACGGAGTAGCGTGGAATTGGATTGTGCGGTGTACATTGTTGAGTATGTGATCGAGAGCGGTTTGACTGGTCTGCGGATGGGAAAGCTGACACTCTGATCCCGATAAAACTCCCGTATTTTACTGTAATTGTGATGTGATGTCATTGATTATCTGTATTGTGTCCTGATAAAGTGTTTGTACTCGCAGTGCACCTCACCTACTTACGCCTTCCTAAAAGCTACTTAAACTAACATAATTATAGGGACGCTTGCCCATATATCTATTTCCACCCTGCATTCAGCTCCATCTCCAACTAAGCTAGCTCCACACACCAACTGCACAACTTAAGTAAGTATATTATTTCAATTCACTACTCTAGTAACTAAAGTAAATCTTCTGGTGGAAGGCAAAGAGGGGAAATATACGACTTCGCCGTTACAGGCTTTGACTGACTGCGATGCATTCAACTTGACACTTTCCTATGTTATCTCTCTATTAGACGACTCTGCAACAAATACTAGCTATTGCCCAATGCACTCCTCTACAAACCAACTCATTCAATTATTATTATTAATACCTCACAATACAATAGCTGAACCTCTCTCAGACTTCCAGGCGCACCAACTCTTCCTACTGTTTCTACACTAACGATAAGTACTCACTTGCTAACTGCCTCTCCTAAGGCACCTACGCTCACCCTCTACAACAACTATTAACCCAACTACACAAATTCACTTTTATTAGTCCACATCTTAATTTCCTCCTACGGCCACCTCTCCATCTATATCTTCGTCTCATATTAACTCCACTGGCTACACACTTTCCCAATTACAATACAGAAAACAAGCCAACAATACTATTTTCTTACTAACTTCTATCAATGCTCAACTTGCATTGTAGTAGCTGTGTTAACTAATTCAACAAACACAAGAAAGACAATCTTCAAGTTGGGCTTTATTATGTTACGCTATGAATGGAGGTCCGCACACTTTATTGTAGCCACTAAAATTCTATTCAGCTTTTCTTATTCAATTCACTCCATTCTTATTCCATTCAGATAAGTGCATTCAACGATACACTGAAATATCTTAATAGCTTTTTCAGTGACAGCGACAGCGTATTTACATACAAACCTTGATAATCTTCATTTATCTCCTCTTCTGTACTAACAACTCTCATATCTGACTGTGACTATTCATTCTATTGTATTAATGTACAATCCCTGCCTCGACATTCAAGACAAGATGTAAGGCATACTTCAATTGATGTATAATTAGTGTATATATAAGATGTGCGAGTAGCACCATATAATATATTCCAAATTGCGTGCAAATTTACCTCTCAGCTTTATAACCTATTCGCATTTTGTTGCCAGATAATATTTTACACAAACGTTCGAACATTAGCTGAACAACATTTCATTGTGGACGCAAGAGGACTAATTCAACAGCAATGTGCTAAATATTCATGCGAATTTACATGAATAGATTTGAAGAAACGTATATAATATTTTACATAAAGGCACACACAGAATAGTATATTAAAATATTATAAATAGAAGTTATAGCACATTACCCCATAAACAGTAATAAAAATTGACTGATTTTTCGGGGGAAAAGCGAACGTGTATTTTCAGGCTGGTTCTTGTTCTATCACAACAGTGCTACATGGAAAATACCAAACGAAATCCAATTACCCTACTTAAGTCATAATTATTATCTCTATTGAAGATTACAGTTAGGAAACTACATTTCCACGCTGCCAATTATTTTGACGGAATATATCGTACATTTCAATACACCCAAATTAAAAAGAAGTGGATAGTGAGGATCATACTGATATATTTATTTGAACAGAAGAATCTTAAAAAGGTATGACAAATTTGCACATGTGTTTGCTTTATGTAGGTCTGCAGTTGGGCATAACTTCCTACTGCTATGTAATTATCCCGAGACCAGGGTATCTAAATCCTTTTTTCACTTTTGCAGGTCTATCTCAAGGGTATTCATTTACCAGGTTACATCTCAGTCTTCTGAATCGACGTTTCATTGTATGCAGATCCTGAATTCCAGAATAATCGTTATCACAAACTGAAAATTCTACTATAACATTAGCATAGTAAGGTCTCAAGGTGAGTTATTGCAATGTAATATTGTTATTTATTAAAAATTGTAGAAAAGTGCATCATTAGTACTAAGTATGTGTGAATACTTTGAAACACTTAACCATGAAGTAGTTACGTAGTGTTGTACTGTCATAATAATTTACCGTGCTGCTTAATTATGAATGCTGCTACGTGATCCCATTACATTTATCCAGGCATCCAAAGTATTAGTAAGTAGGCACTTACCTTTAATTGTTTTGGATGGAATGCTTTCACTAATTGTATGCAACTTACGCAATATCCCTGCTGTGCACGTCTCAAAATTCGTCAGATTGGAGGTTACACATTTAGAGTTGGATGTCAAAGGTTGAACTAGGCAAGAGGAAACATAAAACTTTATTCCTAAGCACAAAAATTCCTTATAACAAATTTTAAGTATGCTTGTTAGTTTCTCAGGGTATTTAATTCCAGCTACAACTATTTTTATAATGTTTATTCACTGAACATTGAGACACATTGGGAAAGCACACTAAAGCATGCACAACAGACACCCAATTTTAGTTTTCCTTAATAACTAATTTAATTTAAGTGAAACAAATAACCCAGAACAATGATTACTCTTTGCTTTTATTAAAAATTGGAATAATCATCCACATGCCCTAAAATACTACTTTCTTAATTAGTACACCGAAGTCTTCAAATACCAGCTCTTGCATACCATTTAATGAACTTCTGTGCAAATCATATACATAACGCTTTGAATAATATTTCTTTAGAAGAATATAAGAAGAATGTCAATTGGAATTTTGCAAAAACAGCTTTATGTGTAGAAATGAAGTCCTTCTTTTGTGCATTGATGTGTATAGCAACTAAAACTCGAAGTGTAAACCATGTATACCACGCATAAATTACGTTACATTGGTTTGGTATACAGGTGCATCAAATCAAATTATAAATTGTTATTTTGACTGATTGACTGGTTCTTTGTTAGAATGTCAAGTCGCCAAAGTATATTAATGAATATTACAATACTTTGCTTATCTACTAACATTATTAATACAGACTTATAATAATGAAGTTATTTCCGCATTCCCTAACCTATTCTGCATATTTTCTAGGTATTCATATTGTGATCCTACTAGACTAGATGTATTCATTGCAATTTTAGTACGTTATAGTAAAATTATGTTTATTTCTATTTGTCTGCCAAAACTTCCAATTTAACCGATTTCAGTTAATACTTTAAATTTATCTTTCATTGTTACGACCACTGTCGAGAAGCGAAGTTTAGTTATTGAAGGAGATACTAAATATATTAGGAGGCTAAGCAATACAAATGATTTCAAAATCTGTAAAAGATTTAAAAAGGACAAACCATATAAACACAGCACAGTGCCCTACACTGTCGATTTTCTTACCTTGGTCATTATTACAGAGGAAAAGTCGAAAAGGTGACCATCGAGAGCGATCATACTATAGATTTTCAGTCTATTGGACTCAATCTGCCAGTTTGCCTTTATCGTTTATTAACGTAATACATATTTTCTGTCGTGGCATGCCATATCATTAAGTTATTTTTACTTCATTTACTTTGCAATAGTTGAACAATACTTAAAATACTTTCAACTTTCTTGTGTAATTTTTGCATTTGTACCACCAGTAGTTGTAGGCTTTTATATGTACTATGTGCGTGCTTTTATGTTATCTTTTTGGACTGCAATACAATTACAGCTAACTGGGTTATTGTTCGGTTTAACCAATTGCTGCAAACCGAGACACTATAATCACTTTGATATTTTTTGAACCTAGGCACTTTTGATGCATTTGAGGGAAAGTAAAACAAACATTCAGGGAGGCAAATTTCCCATATTTAAAATAGGTAACCTGCAAGATACCCATGTTCAAAATGGCCGGAGATCAAATTGACCATTTTCGAAAAAGACATAAGATAGGAATTTAACCGTTATCTATATGAGCAGCTGCTATTTTTATTATGTTCATATTCATAATCGTCAGTTTACAATTTAACCATATTAAACAAATATTTGGTACGGTTGGAAAAATCTAAGAAATGAAATGCAATTTTCCATTTTAGTATTCAATTTAGATACTGGAAACCAAGAGAATTGCTGTCATAAAAAGTACACGAAGAATGGAAAAGTTCATATTTTTCAAAAAATCCAACAATATTTGAACAGTTCATCGGATTGGATGTTACTAGACTCATTCAATACAGTATTACTTATCGATGCTGTGCAGGTTAATTCTTCAGAAGGTGTGGGCTAATTGGTATCAAAGGGCATCATCAGTCACCTAGTGCCTTAACAGAAGTCGTGTCCTTAATGGCACTTATGGTTATCCAAATAAATGCCCCCTTTGATTATTGGAGTGGTCAAAATGTGAAAAAATCGCACATGGCTCTACGACTATTCATGTAGGGCGCAAAAAGTTTTTAATGGTAAAAATGATTTCCCAAACAAAATGGAAGCCTTCTACGGACGATTGCGCAGGAAAGATCGGTCAGTCTCCTGCATGAATAAATCAGATGCGCATCATATCATGAGAAATGCAAAAAATATTATTTCTATGAACAACCTTCCTTATTATGCCTATAGGGATTTTATGAATAATTTTCTCGTCAGTTCTAGTGGGTCGAAATTTTTCATTTTTTGATGTTTAGGGAAAATTTATGAGGGTTCCTTCCCGACATGAAAAGGTGACTAACCCTGATGAAGATGAAAATCGCTGTAGTAATATCCATCTCCATGTTTAAAACAGTTACTATTTCCAAACAAATAGCATTATTTGTTGTGTTAGCCTACCCCACCACTTTTTATGTTCATTGTCTATTCTCAAAAATATTCTCCACAACCGAGTTAGTTTTTGATTGTGTGCAATACCTCTGGAAATCGGCCAAATGTAAGCGAAATTCAGTGCATTTAAATAGCAATTATACCGTTTCCCACCATTTACCAGCAATTTCAGGACACTATTGTTAGTCTCCGTTAGTTTCCATTTGTCACCACTTACCTTTTATGGTGAGTTGGTGAGTTACTCGGTGCTTATTGCTTATAGTGGGAGACTACAGCATGGATAACGTGAAAGGTTTTATGTAAAGGTATGTCTTGTTAAGTTTTGGTCTTTTTCACATGGATCAAAATACTATTTGAAGGAATGAATGTGCATGAAAAGAATAAATGCATTTAATACAGCGGTAAAATATTTTATTATCAATTGAAATTGAGCAATAGGAAAATGGCAGACTAGCATGTAGGTGAATTGCGTATGTCTAAGATATACAAAATACAAAGTACCTGATGGTCAGCCGATAAATTGGGCTTGTCAAACAGGCAGTGATAAAAATTGTCATTAAAATATGGACTCTATGAATCAATATTTCAGATGTCTCTCCTAAATAACCCAATAAGCTTAATGACGTAAATTGCATGTATTAACATTGGGTGAAACCTGCACAGATTTCAATTTTACTATTACATTCCTTTATTTTTTATTATAATTTACTATATTTAGAATTCTAAAAGTAGTGTCCAATACCAATGAGTGCACTCATTGGTATTGTACACTACTTTTAGAATTTTTGGATACCACTCGAGTGGTATCCAATTCAGGTATCATATTCCCCTACTCTACCATGGAGTTTCGTATTTTATTATGCCAAGTAAATAGAAACATTATGCATAGTTTGTTAAGAAATATAGACAAGAGAGCAAACGCATTGTACCCGTTTTGCAGCAATGATGTTGCTTTCTTAAGGCGCTTATGTCTTAATATATAAAATATAATATATCCTTTCGGATTAAAATAAGTTTCGAGTTTCTATAGAATAATTCAATAGAACTAGGTACGGGTTTCTTTGAGTTTGACAGCAAAAGGAAATGACACGGAACAAAGTTGAGCTATAGTATAGAACTTCGCTTGAGAAACTCATTTGTTTTTCCATTAGAGGGTGAACTGAAACTTTGACTTCAATAGTGCAGTGTGCAACAAAGAGTGCGTAACATAATTCCAACATAATGTTGGTATTATGTCGCATTGCCTAACAAATAATGCTTTCATAGAAATTGCTAAGATTAAAGTTTACTCAATCTTTATTATTAGTTTTAGTCATTTATATCGGCCTCTAGAGGTCACTTGGCACCTAAAATATTTTGTGACCGATTAACAGGTGCTTCTCATTTTACTATCAAGCTCATAAAATTTTCAGCGAAAGCAATTGATTCAATAATAGAATAGCATTTTTTTCAAATATCTACATCCACTCAGGCTTTCCTCGATTTTCAAAAAGTTTGGAATCTGGTATCCACAATCCCAAAATTTGAAAAGATAAAAACACTTTGTCATTAACTACTTTTCACACAATTTATATTTTTGCACAATGTATTTCTCAAAGCGCAACAATTCACATAATTTATAAAAAAAAGTCCATTACAGAAAACATACTTCAATGCGTGTTATCAAAACCAGGAATCTTTATATTCTTCAGCTTTCGTGAACCTTTTTCAACAATGGAGTATTTATTATAAAATAACTTTTGACTCCATTAGAAGAGGTGCTGTATTTCTTTCTTTTGTGTATTCTTGATAGATAAGCAGCCAGGAAAGATTGCACGAACTTTGCATTAATAATCCATTCTTTTATAAAAAAAGGCAAGCGATATTCGATTTACATTCCAATTAATTTACAAATTACAAAATTGACAAATAAGAATAATGTGCAAATGAACATAACATAATTTTTCATTCCAATTTGCAACGTAACAATTGCAAACATTTGTATACGCTATGTCCATCAACTCAAATTATGTATAGAAATGAAAAATATGTCCGAAACGGAAATAAATAATAGAATTGTATACTGTTTAATGAAAGCCTTGTGTGAAATGGAGACAAGTTAAATAATATTTAATAAAATAGAGTTAACGCGTCTAAAAATAAATGATTCCTTAAAGATGAGCATGCAAAGGGTTTTCATATTTATTAGTCTTCCATAAGTGGGACACTCTAAAGAGTCATAGTGGGCGTCTACAAGTGTATGACGCAAATAGTGGCAGAAAATCTGTGCAACAAAAGACAATTAGTTTGACTAATTGCTAGTAGAAGCAAATAATCGAATAAATTAATGAACGAATCGCATTTGAACTGCATCGCTTACTCCGTAGTGAAAATCAAGTAGACGTGGAAAATTAAATCTAACGATTATGAAGAGAGGAAAGGCGATGGCGATGATGTGATAGTAGCGATACAAATGCAGTTACTTTATTTACCCTTCATTTGATAATTTGATTTCCCTTTACTTTATTCATCGCTATCTCTCTCTCTCTCTCTCTCTCTCTCTGATAGCCTTCACTTTATTATGGCAAACAGGGTGACCATAAATTGTGTGTCTTATAGTTTCCACATTTTATTGCAATGTATCCATTTTCGGACAACACACATTCATGATCCTTTTCTTTACACATTTATTTCTTAAATGCTGAACAATTATTACATCACTGTAATAAAATTTATAGGAATCAGTGGAAATTGACTCATGGTTTTTAAATAGTTATTAGCTAATTAAGTAAACTACTAAACCCTTGAATTACTATTTTGGAAAGATTATTATCACTACAAAAATTATGTTCATATAATTGTTATCATTGTCATCAATGCATTTCTATTAATTAAAACGCGAAATAAAATTAAACATAAACATAAAAATGGATTAAACCGTAAACATTCTAAAGACAATTTTCTTACCATTAGAAAACATTGCACTATTTGTTCTTAGCCAGTATATCATCGATGAGAACTTCAGTGACGTTTTTATTACCCTGGTCACCTTGAATTCCAGTTTAATGTCTAAGAGTTTCTGTCAGTGTTCATTTAATATGAAGGAATTTTGATTGTTAACTGGAGAAAGCTAGAGAAATAATTCTTTCATTATGCAGAAATTTTTGCTTTTAATAGAGCATATGGTAATGCGATGAACCAAAGCCATATTGTAACAGATATGTGTATAACAAATATCATTAGTACGTTTCATTAGTTTAAAATGGCTTCTCTGGCCTTGAGTGTAAAAACATATTTTACTTTACATGGTTTTCTTCGGAGAATTCACCATAGTGAATATCATTTGCAATTGCATAAGGATATTACAAAATTACTTACGGCAGTATCTATGATTTGATTATTATTTAGGAGATTTCTGCCATTTAGGAGGCTATACCAAGAAAAACTATATAGCAAAGGCTTCTATTATTTCATATATATCTGTAGTATTGATAGTTTAAAGGTCCTATAGTCCTTTTGTCCCAAAGTGACTGCAATGGCCAATGTAACCCCAGCTCTCCCATTCTCATGTTTTGAAAGAAAACTTGAAAATTTGCAAATTCTCATTACATGTGTTCATTTGACGATTGTTCATTTTAGAAGTACTTTCGGTTTCCGTAAGGTATGTATAATCGACTCATGTAGTATTATTGGGTTCCGTGGGTTAAGTAATGAGACATGAATATATAAGCATAGACAGTGTAGAAATTGTCATACCCCGCATTGACTATAAAGTTGTATTACATGATATCGGTGGTCACCGACAAGAAATGGTAAAACTACTATTACAAATATAAAACTTGAACGACAAAGTAATTTAATTTCGCTTACATTTCACCGACTTTGGTCCTCTTTCAGCTATTTTCAGTTTTCCTATTGGGAAAGGTCCCTCTTAAAATTTTCCAAAATATGAAATAACTATCGACCAACCCAGATGTTAGATATTGCTAAAAATTGTTGATAAAGTAACGACTGCTACTCTAATGATTATTTCTAAGTAAGGCTAAGCAACGGTTATTTCGAAATAAAAACTGTAGTTGGAAAATTCTTAAAATACTAAATTTTAGTTAAAAAATCTATTTTCCTGGGTACGCATAAAATTTTCCCATACCGCGAAAAGAGATAATGTTGACAAAAATGGGAGTTTTCATGTCAGAGTCTCTCCCGGCTAAAAGATTGCATTCTCCTTCAAAAATCGGTTTTTAAATATTATGGGGAATTCTTTGAGACTTGCTTGAGATTCCCTATTTTGATACTCCATATCATAAAATAGGTGTAGTTTACCTGAACCTAACTGCTGTTAAGAACTTGTCTTACATCAGCGTCTCAGAGTGCCCTGATCCCCTTTGAAAATTAACCATCTTTGAAAGGGGGAAATGTTGCTCACTAAACAGAAACTTTAATTTGATTTATATTGGCAAACACTATTTGATGAGGTATCAAATATAGCGACTTATAGAGCACCTTCTCCTGAATAGAATACACCCATAGTAAATTAAAAATCCATTGGAATTTGCGTATATAATAAATAATAAAAAGAAAGGGTAGATAATTTGTTCTTATTGAATGCATTAAAAAGATTGAAATATAATTGTGTTAATATTATATGTATTACTTGTATCCTTTAATATCCTTAGTGCACTAAGTCTCTTGATTCTAAATAGTATTTTACCCCTAAAATGCATTTAAACCATTGAAATGCTATGCTACCATTGGTATGTTAATTTGCAAATAAAGTTATTAAATGTACTGTTCCTATGAGGGAACTATGCTGAAGACATATGCTGAAGCCAGTACTGAAATTAAGTTCATGCTTTCACCGGTCACTGACTAGTAAGTTGTTAGGTAAAAGGATGTTGAACAGAGCCCCATAAAAGTATACTTAGTTTTGCTAAATGAATTGAAACATTTAAATTTATAATGTTTAAATAAAATGTTATCAATCATGATTCATAGTTAATCCAATACATTTTTTACTAATTTTTTACAAATACAAAAATATGACAAAATAAATATACATTTTTTGAATACTAAATAAAAATATGTTCTTTTTGAATTCAGAGTTACATAGTTTAAAAGACATTATTTTCACACATTATTACAGCTACACATTTCTGGTTCTTTACATAAAAAATATGTGATTATATGTAATATAGGAAATTTCGATTCTGCCTTAATTATGCAGACAATTAAATAAATTCGTCGTATATAGTTAGCTTACAAGTTATTTGGTTAACGGACTGTATTCAAAATTGTTCCTAGTTTTTAAACTTATTAAAGTTCCTTTGTATTTGTCTCTTTTTCAATGGATTTGCATTTGAAGTAATTATTCAATTGGTAAGTTCAATTTAAACTTTTGAAAAACTACAATAATTTTTTTCGATAAATATGTAAGACGTGAATTATTGTCAAAATTTGTTATCCATCAATACATTTCTCGAAGGATTTTGCTAACCGTCAAAGTCGAGACCAAAGTTTTCCATTCCTGCGGAGTATATAGTAAACTAATTTATCTAGCATGAAATTGCATAAATTTCATATCATTTCATAACCTCTATTCAAGAGCCAATACCCCAAGTTGTTATTTGCATTATGCATAATATGATTGAAAGTTTTGCTCAGGACGCAAAGTTGGAATGTCTTATAAACTATGCAAATGCAATGTACATGTGTTTGCGGAAACTCCGGTTCAGAGATCGTGCATTGACGAGGCAAAATTAACGGAAACTAGCCATTAGCAGCTGTTAAATTATGAACAATAATGGGGTATGAATTAACTGCTTATATTAAGCCACAATAGATGCTAATTAAAGGACAATTAAACAGGCGATTAATCCATGATGCCTAAACGTAATTTACGGGTTTGAAAAAAGGACATCTCTCAAACCGTAGTTATGTAATAATTCTAGAATGCATCCATAATTAATTTACGTTTCGTATTTTTACTCGATTCACAAAAAACTATTTTGCACAACAGCAGTAAATACAATCTCTTGATTTCCACATATTTCCGTTAACATATGTAAAAGGATACTAAATCTATATGTTGGGTTAAAACATCAATATCAATGATGAAATGTGGATAATTAATTTTAGTATAGCTGTCATGATTTGCTATCCATTCAAAATTTTCGTATGAAATAAAGTTTTAGCAAATTCAGATAGCTAAGTCTACATCTCAATGAAAAGCTAAAATCTCTATGAAAAAGAAATGTACCATACCACTTTTAATCGGTATCACCAGAGGCAAATTCACAATGGAATAGCAGTATTATCATATAATTGGATATCCTATTGTGGTTACCTATTCATGCAACGAAATGAGTATTGTAAGAGCTGCGAATTCAGATTGTGATGTAATGCTTTTTACATCAATTTTTGCTAAAAGGAGAAAGGCAGGTTTCAATGGGAAATTTTGATTTCTCATTCTGTAGTCAATACAATAATCTTGTATGCTGGTTCCAACAGTTTAGTAAGGAACGTTTTACCAAAATGTATCCCGCATATAAATAAAATGATCATCTAATTAAAATCATTTGCTAATGCTCATTATCATCAATAAATCATAATGCTGAATGATGGTTGCCTACTGCTTGGAAGCTATAAAGACACATTTCCTGTTTTCCCTATACATTTTTCTTCGTTGTCTGGTGCAATTCATATTCCTGCCATGTCCATTATATATATTTTAATGATGTGTGCTAGGCTTCATTCAGCTTTGTAAATTGGGCACTTACATATTTGTACATTGCATATCCATTGGTACTACCATACAGTGTATTTACCAGTTTTAAGGACATTCAGCTTGGAAAAATGAAAAACCAGCACACTAACTCTCTAAGCCTACAATGGAAAGTACAGTTGGCATGTACTACAGATTCCTCATTTATCGCATTAGTTGCGCTGTCAGAAATAGTTGCCAATCAGACTCAGTTAGGTTACGGGTTGTCCAACTAAAAATGCTAGGATTGTATCGTGTTGAATAGGCCGACTTAAAAAATTTGACCTGTATTATTTTGAATTTTGATTGGAAGCCATTTACTGCTACACTACGCACCAAAGTATTATTGATAAGTGGAGAAATGTTAAAATTGGCGGAATACCTTTTGTAAGTTATTTAATACTTATGGGTCTTGAGTAACCTGCAACCTTTGTACTTGTGTTTAATATAATAACGATAATACGAAACTGGAGGGCACACTGACTTTCGTATAGTCCCAAATGCTAAAATGACATGCCTGCCCACTTCAGTGGTTCCTTTTGGATCTGGTTTTGGTTGCACTGTCATGTATTTACAGATAATTAAGTTACTTAGTTTGGGCAATAATGAGAAAGAAACAGTTTAGGAAGATTGAAAGCTACATTATTAAGTTGCATAAGAAATGTAGCCACATTTAGATCAGAGAAATCAGAATGGAACTCCAAAGCGAATCTAAAGCTATCTAGTAAACACACAAGCTGTTCCCGGCATTTGTTAGAACAAGTACAACACCCAACCAAATGCAATTAGAATGAATGAATATTGCAAATTACTTATGCGGTTCTGTTTGTGCAGGGCGTGTCGGCTTCCAAACATCCTTTTCTTTATTAATACACAATCTAAACATGCTAATAAATGCTATTATCTGTCTATACCTTGGTGCACCTACTCTTTAACTATACTATAACGATCAAACTCACTGTCGTAACTTTTCCCAAATTGCATAGTTAGAGAGACAGAATTGAGAAAGGTACGGAAAGATAATCCTACGCTTTACTGACTGTTAAAAGGATACAATCCTCTTAGACAGAATCCCGACCATCTCAAACATTTCGCTTTTCGTTCATGCTCATTAATTCATTTTCTAACATTAAGGGAAATTAATTCATTTTCTAACGAAAAGTAAAACTCTTTAGTATGTGTTATTTACAATGGAAAATAATGCATTATTATAGAAGGTCATCTCAAAGTCAGAAAACTACTAGTTTGTAAATTCATTCTGAAAGAAATAATTTGATTCAATTGCAGATTGTTCAATAACTTCTATTATCTGCTTCTTCTCTCTTTATAAAAGTTATTTTTAGTTGATTCGCCAATACAATCTTCTAAGCTGTCATCTAAACAAAGTTGCCTTTACAACAAATTACACTTACTTAACCGTTGTATGCACTTCAAGTTATTACAATTAAACTTGAGAAACTATATTTCTCTTGATTTTGGAAGTCTCGACCAGGTACCTAGTTTCAACTTTAAATTCTCCTACTGCAGGGAACTTAGTTAGAAACACAACTCAGGCTTTCTGGAATCTGGTTTTAGCTTGAAGCTTTCGTTTTGCTTGCTTGTGTTCTTAACTTAAACGATGCATTTGCAACTTGTCCACATCAACCAAAAAATAAGTGCGATGTCTTTATTAGATGAACAGATACTACAAATATAATAATTTATATGACATTGATATGACAAGAATATCCCGCGAATACCTGTATTATGTACTGATTCCAATGAGAAGTTCTGAAAAATCAACATTGGGACATATAAACATATAAACTATTGCAATAAGGAACTAAAAATTTATTTTCTCAAAAGAATTCTATCGTTTATCCACCGTCACTTGGGCCCATTGCCATTGCAACTACATCGAAACGGCTGGGCTGAAGATTTTTGATCGAAAAATCAAAAAATCAGGTCTCCCATAACCCTAGTTACACATTAGTAACATAATATTATGCATTTCATTAAAGGTTGTAGAACCAAAGAGTTTCTATGGATAATAATTTTTCTTAAATAGGTAATGAAAATAGCAACTTTAACAGCAATCGGTGATTCTCCATTTCCCATTACAAGATGTTGCGGTTTTTAGTTCTGTAAATGCTCTTACAAAAGAAAGTAATTTTTAAAAGCTTTTACTTTTACTCTAACAAGTTCTTTCTTTTGTAAAAGCATTTTAACTTTTACAGTTCTCACCAGTACTGTAGGCACTTTACCTGGCAGAAGGTGTCATGGAAGCGGCAGGTGAGTGGTCAAAAATTATTTAAATATTGGGGATTTGATTGGTCGATTTTTATTTTCGAACTAAACTGTTTTCGACAGAGGTGCTTTTTATATTTCCACAATGTCATTGTCTACTCATTATCATGGAATGCCATATGTGTGCAAAATATATACTAAATATGCGTTTTCGAATGGAAAAAAATCATTTCATGAGATAATACGCAATGTGAAATTGATTCAAGAATTAAACCTTTTTTTCCTCTTTAAACCATTAACAAACAAACGTGTAGATAAATTCACCTCGACATTACGACAAAATAATTACTAAATAGGAAAAAGCTTTGCCTAAGCAGTTTCTTCCTTAAATATAAGATAGCCTTACTGTAGAAAACAGCTTAGTTCAAAAATAAAAATCGACCAATCAAATCGCAATATTTAAATAATTTTTGACCACTCACTTGCCGCTTCCATTACACCTTCTGCCCTCCAGGCAAAGTACATACAATGCTGGAGAGAACTGTAGAAATTGGGATTATTCAATCTTGTCAACAAGTCGATTATATAGGCCCACATAGTGACAGATGTCGAATTATTATGAGTCTGTCTAAATGGTAACTGTGAGTTCGAGGAGTTATTATTTTGAGTCGAAACGGTGACTTGTGACTTCGAGGAGTTATTTTGGGTGAAATGGTGACTTGTGACTTCGAGGAGTTATTTTGGGTGAAATGGTGACTTGTGACTTCGAGGAGTTATTTTGGGTGAAATGGTGACTTGTGACTTCGAGGAGTTATTTTGGGTGAAATGGTGACTTGTGACTTCGAGGAGTTATTTTGGGTGAAATGGTGACTTGTGACTTCGAGGAGTTATTTTGGGTGAAATGGTGACTTGTGACTTCGAGGAGTTATTTTGGGTGAAATGGTGACTTGTGACTTCGAGGAGTTATTTTGGGTGAAATGGTGACTTGTGACTTCGAGAAGTCACTATGGGTCGAAAAAGTCATTATGTGTCGAAATGGCAACTTGTGACTTCGAGTAGTTTATAATATGGGCAATACGGCTCGAAATGGTGGACTGTGACTTAGGGGAGTTATTATGGATCGACTTGGTGACTTATGAAACTAAGAAAACTCAAGTCATAAAAGTCAACATTTATGAAATCCGCAATTCGACATTAAATTACTGCTGGAAACCCCAAATTCGACCCATTCATACTCTTACACAGTCACTAATCCCCATTTCGACCAAAAATGACTGCTAGAATTCCAAAATCCCCATTTCGACCAAAAATGACTGCTAGAATTCCAAAATCCCCATTTCGACCAAAATTGACTGCTAAAATTCACTAATCCCCATTTCGGCCAAAAATGACTGCTAAAATTCACTAATCCCCACTTCGACCACAAATGACTGCTAGAATTCACTAATCCCCATTTCGACCAAAAATGACTGCTGGCAGTCACAAATCCCCACTGCAAAAAGTCACAAATCCTCATTTCAACCCAAAATGACTGCTAGAAGTTACAAATCCCCATTTCGTTATAAAAGATGGCTAGAAATCACTCATCACCATTTCGACTCAATCTGATTGCTAGAGTTCTAAATCATCATTTTGACTAAAAATGATTTCTAAAAGTCCCTAATCACCATTTCGAACCAAAACATCAATTTCCAGATGAAAAAATCGACCCATAGCTCCTACTACTTACATGAAACCACAAATCAGTGTTTTGCCACCTGACTACCAAAAAGGTAAACTATGGAGTTCAAGTTATCTTGATAAAACTAAGCGAAAAAGGCCCCTGACAGAGCATATTTCTTAATTTTTTAGAAAAAACTCCAATTTCAAAAATGATTTTTTGAATATCTCTGAAACAAAAGAGACCTCATTTCTGAAAACTTCAAAATCAGCTTAGAAATGTTTAAATTATAAGAAAATATTTTTTTTAGAATTTTAAAGTTGTGTGCTCGCACACTTTTCTTCAATAGAAGTTGACCCCAATGTATTTAAGTAGCAAAAGTGCCCTCACGGAAGATTTTTTATCTCCGAAACAAAAGAGACCTCATTTCTATAACTTGGGCCAGACCTTCCTAAGATGTTGATGTATCTCCCATAAAAATTTGGTGATCCTAAGTTTGTGTGCTCAATGCGATAATTTGGGCCTAGTGAAACGCTGCTGCACAGATTCTCTTCTTTAATTATTGACAGGAATTTTGTCTACAAGGTGTAGTTATTTTTATGGGGTAGGTAAAATGGGATACCTAATAATTAAACAGTTTTATTGCACATTCAGTACTGCACTGACCAACTCACATTTAAATTTTGGAAGAATAAAGTTCGCCCATAGAATTTTTTTGTGGGTAATTCTTAAAGAAAGATCGGACTGTAACTGTACTATAAACGAAATTTTACCAAACTTGCTCCAAAAACGAGAATTTATATAATTCTAAAATACTCATTCTAGATACCAGAGAGTTGCATACTTTTTACATTTGATTCAGTAATATAAATTCGATTTGTTGCTGAAAGTTGGACAAAGTGGTGTAAAGTGCCTATGCCTTACAAATCTTTTAGACTGGATCGAAATCCGTATTCCTGTAATGGCCATGGGGAGATGATACCCCATGATTACCCATTCAAAAGTCTCTGTATTTACTTTGTTACACTTACATTTACAATTACTACAGTTTGCACTCATTTTCTTACGATATTTACATTCTTTTCAGCAAAACTCTATACACTTCCGGGAAAGGAGATTCATTATCGTAAATAATGTGATACATAAGCAATACTTAAAAGTAATATGTAAATAGGAATACAGTTAAATAATTATTCTTGGATGTTATCATGAAATTGAGAAGAATTGATTACGCATGAAGCACTTAAGTTTACAGTGGCTACTCTTCTGCAAACAACTGCATGTTATTCCAGCGGCTGTCCACAAAAATAGCCAACCTAGATATACTAAGTACACGCTACCACAACGCTACTATAATATACTTTCTTATTTACACAACGGGAAACTGGGAATCACTTTTGTGGTTATTTTTGAGAAACTGGAAAAGCGAATGTTTAGTTAGACTTGTGTCTTATGCTGGAGGTGAATGATTTATTGATAACTTAGCCCTGTGCTAGCTGCGCGAGCTTAAATAATTACACTAGCTGGAAGCTGTGTGAGCTGCTCCCTGTCCTAATATGACTTTGAATTCGTAATTGCTGTGTAGAAAGAGCTGTCCTCGTGATAATCTTACTTAGTCCCTGCATAAAGATTTCCATAAAGTTTGACACGTAATAAATGTTGGCCAAGTACTCTAGTTGGTTTTCTCAATGTTAAATGTACTAAATGTTCCAATTGGTATGGTGTTTGTATGTTGTTATCTGTGTAGTGTTCTCCCACTATTCGTGACTTGGACTTACATACGAATATACTTGTGTTACCTAAAGAGTGGACTGGACTGGACACCCAATATTTTAAATCGTAGAGGAATGAGAAGGACAGAGTTGTAGTTAAGCCATTGGTGCAAGTAAATGTACGTTATTGGATTTATTTCTGTATCTCTGTGTCTATCTTTGTTTGGTTGACCTGTTGACCCAGCAGCTATACTAACTGGAGTGTGTGGTCGCATCGATTGGCTGCACTGGGGGCGGCAGCCAATACTACACTCCGTACTAAGCATTATGATAATTATACTAGAATTAATCTAGCACCTACTACCTGTTGGTGTTGAATTGCGTTCTGTGTCGTATGTACATTATTTATTGGGTACGAGGCTTACCTAAACGTGAAGTGTTCTTATTTAGACTAGTGAGTCAGTCTGAAATGGAATGCACTAAATGTACTCCCATACTTTCTGATGATGATTGAAAGACTTTGGTCTGCTGATTCACTGTGCTGTTGTTAGTGTCGTTCGTGTGGGTGGACTGACTCTGTTGTGCTGTGATGTTGTAAGGTGCTATGATGTAATGTATATTATAATGTATATACTAAGGATAAGGATACCCGAGTGGGATGATGATGGGGTGAAGGGAGCGCAGAAAACTCTTTCACATCAGATCACATTTCCTAGGAAAATTTCGCTTTGGCAGGAGAACAGCGGCCGAGTGAAACGGACTCGCGATCAGAGTCTTTGTCCTCGACGACAACTGCTCCCCGAATTGCCACGTCAACAAACTACTTACCGGGACATTGATATGAACGGTGCCACATAATCCCATACTATTCAATTGACGAGCTACGTAAACACACTGCGGAACAACGGAATTGAGCCACGGCACATCAACTCTTCTTCCAACTACTGTACTTAGCAGAATACTAAGCGACTCGCGAAAGAACTACTCACCTAACATTTCCCCTATGAATCCTCCCGTGCAGGATCCTGCACAGTGGCCCATTCCATCCCAGAACTTCTAAGACCAGCGTCAATACTAGGAAGGTTCGCAATCGGAGTTCCTCTCAAGTCCTCTATCATCCCGAAACCCATCAATTCCTGCAAACCGAAATACTTGGAAGCGTCGCCCGGGCAGAGAGTCAGTGAGCGTAGATCTGCGAGAACAATCTAGAGACAATTTGCAAAAGTAGTCGTTTGACGTTTTGGCTGGATGAGTCGCCATTATTCCTTTTTTCCTAGTCGTGTGAAAGTGAGACGAGAGCAGTTCGCATCAACGAGGAAATCCGTTTCGGAGAACTGGGACCAATCCTTTTGTGATGAGGATAGCAAAATGCCAAGCTTTCCTGACTTGCCCTCACCCACCATCGGAGCTGAGGAAAATATTCCAGACCGTTTGTCTCACCTTGCTGCTAGACAGGTGGGCGCTGCAAGTCTTACTCCTAGTCAAGGCACAAGTCAAGGCACACCTTCGCTCAGTCTAGGGCACCAGGTCCACATCCTCAGTCAGTCCTCCGTCAGCACCACAGAGCCCTTCAGACACAGGGACTCCTCCAGCGGCGGCGAGTACGAGTCCAGCCCCAGGTCCTCCGCCGACCCCGCCGTCCCTCCATGTTTCTGGAGCAGAGATGTGGCTGTCCAGTGTGCCATTCCAACGCAGACCAACGTTCTCCAGGTAACTCCTTTATTTCCTCAGCAGTAGCTCTTCGGTCGCACTTCCTCACTGGGTCCAATTTTTGTGTGCTAATTTAATCTGACTGGGTTTCCGCACTGTGTGGTGCTAATGTGACTGCTGGAGATTTAATGTTATTGAGAGTTTGTGTGAGGAACTCTATTGTTCTGCACAACTCCTTTGTTGAATTTATGGGGGATTTTTACCTAAATTGAATTACTTACTTAGAGACATGATATTTGACTTGGAGGAGTCAACACAATGCGCTGTAATTGAATTAAGGAAAATAAATGGGATTCTCTACAATAGCTCTAATAATTTAAAATGCGGCTTTGTACAAGTGCTTACGCGATGAAACGGCTCTCGTGCTCTACCGTAGACGGAAAGTTCATCAGAGGACAGTCGTTCGTAATTTAAAACTCGTTAAACAAGATGAATTATTTTAATTGAGTTCTTAGTCGGAGTAATTACAAGTCGTTAGCTCCTCTCTTCCTTCCCTATATTGAATACCCACCGCACTTCATAGCAGGTAAGCTGTCCACGATATATTTAGAAAATAGCCGAGTTATAGAAGCGTCCTAGAATGCAGAAAGCCGTGGTTAGTCATGCCAGTTGTTTGTGTTGCGTAGAGTAAGCCAAGAGCACCGCAAGAAGAAAGTGCAGAACTTACGGACAAAGGGTAATTTGATATTCGGCAGACAAGAGAGTAAAAATAGACCTTCTCTCTTTCCTTCCTTTCCCTGTATACTGACAGGGCTATACACATTGAGAAACAGAGATGAAGGGAGGCAAGCCAAAGAAAACCACATAAGAAAAGCAACCGCCAGAGTCTATAACACTTTTCACTTGTAATGTGCAAGTGTATGTGTATAAGTTGCTTTCCCTTTGCATTCTCCGGTGAGTTGTTTAATGTTGTGAATAGAAACAGTCCGTTAGTTATGCAACGTAAAGCACACAATAATAATTTTGAAAACTCCCAGTAAATGCCCACATTTTTATAAATACCTCCAGAATTATAACACAATGTTACTACATAGAGTTTCCTCACTTTAGGTTGATGGTGTGACTTTTAGACAGGTAGACTTGTGCAGAATGTGTACACGCCCTAATGACTATTCAATTCTTTACGGTATTCAGAGTTGCACTTGTAGGAAGGTGTGCAAAAGTAATAGAAGGTAAAAGCTCCTGTCTAGGTATCCATGTACTTTCTTGGAATTAATTCATTTCTCTGTGGACTTTCCATTTGAGAGGAGAGGGGGAAAGGAGAGTGGAAGCGCCTTTCTCTCCGCTGGAGAAAGACAAAGAAAGTCTAATCTGGTGTACACATTAGCAAATAGAATGCGCACAGCAGAGTTAATGATAGTGATAGTAGTGATGAAGATGACTGGATATGCACATGCCTCACTCGGAACCATATGCATTTAAGTAACTTATCATTAGCCTGGCCAGAGTCAGTCAGCTCGCGATAGGCAACTCTTAGTTCCCTTATCTGTATTTAACTTATGTGCCTTGTCTGCGAAATCTGTAAACTTCCTTCCACCACCACTTTTTTAATTGAATTCTCTTCTAACGATAAGTAAAGCAAAAACTACGGATGATATATCTCTCTATAAAGCGCACCACACTTATCGTTAGTCTAATGTAATGTGAGCAGAAATGAGATGAGAACCGAAATCATTTCTCCATCCCAAACTGATTTTCTGCCACAGTTATCATTTACATCGCGTTTTCCAGTCTCTAGGTACACACAATTATTCAGAATAATATAAATAAGTCCGCTCATACACTCAAATCTGAACTCGTTCCAGCCAACTTTAAATAAGATTAATCGATCCAATGCACACAATTACGAAATGTTGCAAATGGTTTCTTAATGGCGAAAATAATACTCATGTAATGAAATGTTATGCTCTAGTCTTTCCTTTAGATGGTAACACTTGCAAAAAATTCTCCCACGACATTTCTTAACATTTATTTAAATGCAGAAATCTTTGTTTCTGCTTTACTTTAATATTCATTATTTTATGTAGAGTAGCAGACTAGCAGGCACACTGTTCCGTATATTAGCGTTCCTAGTTTGGGGCCAAACCCCCAATGAAATCTGGGTACAGCAGACATCACAAAATCAGGATAGTTAATCTACATTAACGCTTAGTAACATCAATTATCTTGGTTAGTCAGTTAAATATTACCAATGAGAAAAGAAAACTTAAGTACTATTTTATCTGAAACGTAGGGGCATGAAAATTGTTCATATATGTACATCCCTTATAGTTAGTAATTATTATGGGACACTTCTTTGATGAACTTTAGAATATTAATGTCGAATTTTCATGATTTTTGAATTCTAGGGGTTTCTTTGTTAATTCCATATTCCAGATTTTTTTCATTTTGATTTTGACATTTTGATCATTTCGAAAAATTAGGTAAACAAAATTTTAAAAAATTGTAAAAATATACGACACCAGCGTTGTAATTGTGATGTGACGCTGATGTGAATTAGCTTATGATACTTAAGAGCTATACTCATAGCTTAAATATCTTGCAACCTTGTGATACACATTTTAATATTTGTCTGGAAACGTAATATTTTCTCGTAAAGTCACTCGGATCGATAAAGGGTTCGCCGATGGCTATCAACTGAATTGTTCTGTCATTCCTCAGTTTATAAAGCCGAACCACGAAAATCCGTCACTTAGAAAATAATGCGATTAAAGTCTAGAAACGTAACTAAACGGCTTAAAATATCAGCAATTCAGAAAAACTAGTTAAAGCGAATAAAGTTTTAATTAAATTTTTTAGATGAGTTAGTGTTGTTGATTTTTACTGTGACTTGCTTTATTTGATTTATGTAGATATTAGATTGATTGTTTTCTTAGGTTGGGAAGGGTGAAGATGACTAAAGCCACAAACAATAAACCATGGCACACGATATAAGAAAGTAGTGAAACAATAGTTATAGCTTATTGACGCAATGCCAATGAAATATTGATTAATACCAATACTCTTAATGTAAATATTTTTAAATGGTCAATAAGCTATCGATGCAGACGTAATTGAAGGTTCAATGACACAAATGACTATTGCAAAACGTATTTAGTAGCAGTAGTAAAGAAGGAAGCGTGTACTTTTCCCCAAAAATCCCAAACATGGCTGAACAATCTTACTAAATAACGATCCAATTGCAATCGAGCGTTCTCTATTCAATCCCATTACATTCCATAAAGATTAGCAAAAGGAAGAATGTTTTGAGATTTTGTTTTGACCACTGTACTGCTCAAATATTCGCACTTTCGTCAAAAAGTGTACTTCTTTAGGACGCAGGGATGCCTCCCAAAAAACGGGACGAATGGTCACCCTGGTTCCACATTTTTCAGACACCTTTGAGTGCATAAACCTAAATTTGGACTGCACACGCAAAAAGAAATGTAGCATAGCTAGTGGGGAGGTAATTGTAGAGGGGAGGTGGGATCTCTAAATGTTAAAATGTAAAGTTATGCACCTACGTAAGTACAAGATAGTTGAAGCAGAGTAGAAGTATAAGAAAATCATATTTTACGAATTTACTTTGCTTTCTGAATAAAAGAAGGCGCATTTCTCAGGCGAAGCAGCCCGACTGCCTTGCATGCTTGTCTCTATGCATTTTTCTGTTCAGGGACCCGTGTGCTAGCATTTCTCCCTCTACAACAAACAAACTTCTTGGAAATCAGAGCAGAGAAAAACTACAGCACTTGAATATTCTGAACATTTATTTAAAGTCGGCCTGGAATTGCTTGCATATGTTGAATCTGCACTCACATACATTAATCATAGCAAAATAAACGTGTACCTACCCACTTACCTTCATGCCTAGGCCAGGCCAGGTAGTCTCCCCTATTCTAGTAATACATATCTAATTCTATGGCCTCCCTATGCCATAATCTTTAAGAGATACTCTTCCGTAGCGTTATTAAGAAGCAGAAGCTTCTTTATAATAAAGCCCTGAATAACTTGTCTGCCCGTCTGTCTGTTCGTTGGTTGCATAACTCCTCAACGGCTTGCGATAATTACTTCAAAAATTTCTATTGTGTTGCTGGGGTCCAGAAGGAGATTTTGTTCTATTTTAAGGTCAATCGGTTGAACCGTTCTGACCTAATTTGACCCATTAATCTACTACAGTCATAAGTTATTGTTAGTGTTGTGTATGTATAATGGAGAACTAACCGTGCACACTAACATATGTAAACAAGTTGTTATAAATACAGGAAATTAAATTGCACTAACTTTTTTGGTACAGTCATGGGCTAGAAGGTGACTTTTGCTGAGTGAATACACTATAGGGGGCCCCCAAATACACTTGTGTTAATTAATAAAGACTTCTGCTTCTCTGTACACATTGGTTGCAATGGTTTATTATAAATAGTATTAGTATAATGTGTAGCTAAATCACCCAGGAGTCATTTCACTTATGTAAATATGCACTGAAGCTATTTTCTCTCTTTTACGTCACAGTTCACTCACTGTTATTCTAAGAATCGCCAATCTCACGGCTAAGCCTCTCTATTGTACTCTTTGGTATTTTATCTTCAAAAGCAGAAATACCACGGAAATTGTATTTTGCCACTTTCTCTTTTCATGTCTTTCAATTCTTGTATTGTAATTATTTCGATTTGATTAAAAGAAAAGTAAATAACCTGAAACTACAATATTATAACCTTTTATTGTCTGCAAACAATAAAGTGAATCCTAAATGTGAGTGATTATTAGTAACAAATGTTTGTAACCTATAATGGTTTAATTGTAGACACAAAAGGACATTAGGCATAATTTTACGTGAGGGATTGGTTATTCTAGCATCCAGGCGTACTTTATGAACTTACTTTGCATACTAGGCATTGTATATTGCACACATATATTACACAGCTTTGTGTAAGTATTACTTGTAGTTTAAATACATGGATGGTCGTAAAGAAAGCATACAGAGATAGATATTTAGATTTTCTAGAAACGTTTTGTGAAGCTACAGAAGTGTTTGAAGAGAGATAGTAAGAAAACAAAGCAGTTTCTTTAAATCTAAAAGTAAAGGTATCTCCTAGGAGTCATTTTTCTCGCACAAAGCCAGACAATCTCTAGATATAATTTACTTGATTAAAATACATTTATAAGCCCTTGAAACTCAGGCTTTTGTCTTGTATCTATAGAACACAAAGTTTTCTCCAAATGACATGCCGTAGAATCCTCTCTTCTGACTCTTACTGTGACCCAAACGACTCTGCAGCTAGCTCTGTATAAACCAAAGAATCCCGAGAAACTCTGTTGTTGTCTTGTTTCCGTCTATTTTCTGCAGCTCAGACAACAGACTCCAATCTCGGTCCCTTGCTTACCATTTTTTATGTTCAGTTCCGTTGCGAATCTCGTTCCAAACCCGTTGTTCCAGAAGTTGGTGCTGATGCTGACTCCTCTTTTCTTTTCCTGTATTCAGTCAATGAGAATGTGACTCGTAAAGCCTTCCGTAATCATTATACTTTGTTCCCTTTTCTTTTAAAACTATGTTCAAATGTTTTTAAACTCCTAAATTAAATGACTTGGCTATGTCCCTATACATGCATTTCAGTCTGTTCGTTATTTTATATTCTGTGGCTGCCACTATCACTAAACAGTTTGGGATACGCGTGTATTGTAAGGTTTGTGTTGTTCAATACTACAAGTAATATACGGATGATAAATAAAGTAATGGGTCCTTAATAGGTTAAAGAAAAGCTGAGAATTACATTAAGCTACTCAAATGCAATACTGCACAACTATAAATACACCAAATTTAGGAAACATCGTTTCACACCAGGCCACCCCGTTAATTTCCATTTCTTTGTAAGAAATAAATCAAGTGAGTGCATTTCCACGTAAGGAATTTCATTAGAGAATTGAAATTAAATGTCACGTGCATAGAAATTATATTTGCATTCCAGTTAAGTAAGGTAGGAGTATTGTTTTTCTAAGGCATTTTCTGTAGAGTCATACTGTTTATTAGTGACAGTACGTTAATTGATTGCTTGTTAATAAAGAATCCTTAGATGTCAATTTAGTATATCTACAGGTAGGCAATTTGTGTAAATAAGAATTATAATGCAAACTTCTTTGAGGATTGCTGTTGATCCTCTACGGAATACACAAATAAACAGAGTGCATTCAAGCAGCAAGTAGTAATGATTTTGCCACTTACAACTTTTATGATTACTAGACATACCAAACTCCCCTTCCAGTGTTCAGAACATCGGTGTTCGGTTTGAGTATCTGATGCGCTATTATAATTTCTTAATTTATTTCCCAAAACATAATTAAACCTTATGGATGCACTACCGCTACATATTATCTGTCCAGAAATGATACCAATGACCGTGTATAGTTAGTTTATAAGGACTACGTTGAGGAAATGTGAACGGATATGTTGTGCATGCAGAGAAAAATTAAGAGTGCGAGTACGAGTAATAATAAAATGAAGGAAGGAGTACATAAGGCTAACACAAATTCTAGTGCATATTTGTATGGAAATAAGCAGGTATGTGCGTGGACGCTATGGTTTACTTATTGCATGTCTTAGCAACATTAGTGCTATAAATATTTTATATTCCAGTGTGAGACACGAATTTGTGTGAAGTAAGTAATCGTAGTAGCGTGGAAGAGGAGAAAGTTTAAGCGTGAAAAAATAATCAGTAGGAAAAGTAGTCGACTTTGTACCTTTCTACTATGGCTACTTTCTCCGACTGGGGTTCACGGTGAAAGTTGAGAGTTGAAGGTCGTAAAAGATTCTGTGTGGTTGGAGATGTTGCATGTGCTATTATTGATATTCTTATCAGAAAGGCTACTTATTAGTTTTAATTAAGTGTATACGAGATGAATTTTGTTTACTGGGAGACTGCGGTGTGTCGGGACTGATTGTAGGAGACGGAACCTGAGTTCTATCCGACTTGAGTGTGCTTGCATTGAAAATTGAAACAGATCTGCATTGCAGATTGGGAGTATTAGAGTGTGCATGAATGATAGGGAATGGATGAGGAAGAGAGCTGGAAGATGTGCATGTAAAGTGTAATGGGGAATTACTATAGTCTACCCTGTACTTATACTTATTTAATAAATAAGTCGTTGGCGGTAGTAAGTATGCAGGGGAGGTAGTTGATAGAGAGAGAGTACCTTTGCGGAATAGTTAAGTAATTGTAAGTCAGACTACACCGTTTTGATTTCTCCGAGGACGATAATGTAAGTGAAAATAATTTGGAGAAAGAAGATAGTTGAGTTTAGACTAAAGTTGCTTTTAAAAATTTACAACGTTTAGGAAAATAATTTGAAGGAAGTGTAAGGGAATGGATATGGGAAGGGAATAGTGGTTGGTTTAAAGCAGTGGATTTGTTGGAGAGTGGGGCTAACACAACGTTAATGGAGCTGTATTCACGTGTATAATGGAGAGCGTATCTGTTGCCTATAATTTAGTATAATAGGGATAAATTCGAAATATGAAGTTAACAAGGAACGAACTTTTGCACTTTACACAGCTGTCGAGACCAGCCATTCGCCATGAGAATCAATCATCTCCATCCTGGGCCAAAGCAAGACTGGGAGTGTGTCGTCGCTCAAAATCCTTTGACTGGAGTCATTTGCCGCAATGGGCGAGTAAGCCCTGGGAGCCATTCCACACTTTCCCCTTCCCTCCCATCAGTTTTCCATCCAGAAGTACGATCCACGCACACCTTCTAGCACCCGCGGACGCCATGAGCTCCGGACTTGTCCCCGACATCGTCACCAACGACCTCCTCCAGCGAACCGTGTCCAGACGGCGGGAGACCATTCCCCTCCAACTCCCCATCCCCTTCCCCCTGTCGCTCACTAACCAGGGCTTCGTCCCCATCATCCAGGGGGAGGCCCCCCCGCCGGGGGTCGAGGGTCTCCGCTCCAGCTCTCGCTCCCAGTCTCTCGTCTGCGAGCACTGCTCCATGATCCTCCAGTTCACCAGCCACAGTCAGACCGAAGAGACCCAAACGGAGTCCGACGACCTCCCCAAGACAGGGGCCAATGCCAACGCCAAGGGCGCGGCGCCCGGCGCCCCCGCCAAACCGGTCACCGCCACCATCGGCACAAACACCACAATTTACGTCTGCCAGAAACACCAACAGACTCTGCAGCCACGTGCGATCGAAGTGCAAGTCACGGAGGTGGGTGCAGGAGGCGGCGACAAGGGTGCAGGGGGGTCGACCCAGCCACCGAGACCCCCCCGGCCCTCCCTGGGCTTCGCCCTGCCCATTCCTCAGCTGAACACCTGCAGTAGTGGGGGCAGCAGCACGACGAACACCACGACGAGCACCCCCAGCGGAGGGGGTCACAGGGCCAGCAAGGACAGTGGCGTCCTCTACCCGGGACACAGAGGTAGCAAGGACAGTGGCTCCGTCAACCCCGGACACAGAGGTAGTAAGGACAGTGGCTCCGTCAACCCCGGACACAGAGGTAGTAAGGACAGTGGTAACGTCAACCCGGGCCACAGGGGTAGTAAGGATAGTGGGAACGCGAACCCTGCAGACGGACGGGGCAAGTCTTCAGCTCTGCCGACTATCGATAGTAAGCACATTAGCGCCATCCGTAACGCAGAGAAGAGAAGACGATTCTTTGCCCGGAAACAAACCAATTCCGCTCCTGACTCTTTTGACCACAGCTCCATTTTTAATGCCACTCATAATGTCATCAATACCACACGTGAGTTATCCATACATAACAACACTTACGATATTTTCTGTCGTCTTCCCTCTACGGTCACAGTAGCCTTCAGTCACTTGGCATCAGTCAATCTTTATGAGCTTTATGCAGATATTCCCTCAAGTCAGTTTCAGTAGTTCTTTCAATTCCCTTTCAAAAGACAACAGGTTTTCATTGCCTATTGACTTGACTAGGCCAGTTTGTACTTGAATCCTCAATTTTATCCATAAGTGATTACTTACTGCAATATTATCTGCATTGCCAGTTAAATCATTCTTCCGTTTATCTGTGCTTTTCAAATTACAATCAAGTTACTGAATGCTTATTCATCTTTGCAGTTAACTAGTGTGAACAATTTCATGTTTTATAAGAAATAGTCTCAACTGTACCAAAACATTCAGTAACTTTAAGAAATTTGCTGTTTCTGTCAGTGTGGTCAATGTTGTGTACAGAATGATAAACTGTACCCGCTATTTTCTATTTATTGGAATTTGCCGAATTCTTCTTTCATATTTCAGTCATCTTAAACGTTTTTGATAAAACATTGTTTTTTCCTTGATTAACTGTCTCCTTTTCTCTAGATTTCGTACAAAGTAGAAACTTTCTTCTCGAGACTTTCATTTCACACCTAAATCTTTCACTTTTCGTAAACACAAACATAATACAAATCTTTCTCACATGTCTTGTACAATTCTGTTCTTTTCTACCATTTAGTACATCTGCATTTACTCTTTTCTGCACACTGTAACACAAACCTTCATTTTCGGTGCACATTTTTCTCTAAACTCCATGTGAGATCATTACGCTTAGATATTTCTAAGAGTAATCAAATCACATATAACTACTCCTTCTGAAAAAATAAATCCAAATGGTTTCTGTGTTTAGGGTACGAACTATCTACAAAGACATGAATTTACTAACCAAATAATATTACTTGACAATTAGTATACGTCAGTGGAAATCCAGTCGACACCTCTCTTCTCTCACGAATCTCCAGTTCCTGCCTGTCTGTGTTGCTGTAAAGTCTATTTATCTCTAACAAACTAATCGTCTTCTCTTTCCTCTGTTTTATAATAATTTTAAATCAATGAGGAATATGCAAACTAATGTAAAGTTCTAAAGCTTAGTACAGTAAAATTAAGAAAATTATTTTAAATTATAAGTATCGTAAGGGTACTTAGTAAGGGTATTCAGAGCTCAGAATCAGTGGAAAATTAAACTTATTATTTTAATTAAAATTTTCATTGAACCAACCAAATAATATGATCCTTTCCACTAAAATAGTAATAATATCACAATTGCAGTTAATCATTTTGTTATTTCTTCATACAGTTCCCTTGCTAACAGTTATACTTTCTATATCACCTGTTACACACAGCATTTATCTCTGTGTGCTTCTATTGATTTACGATAAGGATAGATGGACAGATGACGTAACAAAGCTACCCAAACGTACTTTCTCAGCTAGGTTATGTTTTGTGCCCTGTCAAATAATTTCCTGCAATTCGCAAATAATGTTTTCAAAGTTACTTATTTGCTTTTAGGCTTTCGCATACACTGCGTCAAAATTCAGTATCAAATTAAAGTAGCTTACCTGTTTTTGAATTGCAAAAGTGCATATAATCAAGAATTCAAATTCAGAGCTCGCTTCCAAAAGCTCCCTTGCAATACATCAATTTGCTTAATATTTTGCCAAAAATTACAGGTATATCTAAATGCGTTGGTATTATTGTACAATAAAATAATTTCTTAATGCAATTACTGATATTGTAATTATGATTGCTTAAGAAATACAAAAGCCCTTCTATTGACTATTCAGATAATACAAAAATCATTATTTACACTTTAAAATAAAAACTATGAAATCAGAGTGCAATGATTCTATGTGATTTTGTAGTTGTTTCTGTTGACATCTGATTGACTGTATAATTAAGATTCAAGAGTTAAACAGGACAATTAGGATTAAGAATTCAATGAATTTATCTGACTGCAGTTTACTAGCTTTGGGGGACAAATGTGGCGATTAACAGCAGAATTACCCATTTACTTAATTTGTCAACGGTTGCGGGAAACGTGGTTACATGATGTCAGTGTTCTGAGGACAAGAACATGAGGAGTTGGTTGATGACAGCAGCGAGGAGTAGTGAGGAATAGGGGATAGTAATTAGGTGTGGAAATAGTGTTTACAGGAGATGTTGTTTTGTCGGCGTCCAGCACGAGGCTCGGGAGTGATTAAAGCTGTAGAATTTTATAATTGGAATGTCTGGTAGAATTGACTGACAAGAGGAAGAGAGGGAATAAAGAAAGTGTGCTTTTGTTTGAGGAAACTAAAGAGAAGAGTGAATTGAGGAAGTGGAACAAAACGGTTTGGTACCTAGTACGAAAGGTACATTACGGGGAAAGACACTGTCCAATATTGAATCCATCGATAACTCAATGGCCCTTGAAGTTTTATTTTTCCGGCTTGGCTTCTGGTTGAAGTAAAAGGAGGCGCGTTCATGCACGCTGCGTCCCTCAATGCATATAAACAAAGCGAAACACTTGTTTTCAAGAAAAATCCATTTTGAATGATTTTTTGCAAATGAAAGTTTGAAAAGTAATAAGTTTTCGGTGGTAGGGCTAAGGACCGTGTAGTTTCCACCCTTTATGTCGCAGTCCTAATGCAATGTCTCTTCTCATTTCCTCTGCTATATGAATTGAACTGAAACATGCATGTTTCTTTCCTCTCTTTCCTTTCTGTGACACGAACAAAGCCAGATCCACCCGATAGAAACCTATAATGCAGCCGCCTATATCTCTACTACCTATATGTGTTGTACTATGTTGTGGTTGATACAAATGAGAAAAAGCTTCAATTCAAACTTTGTTAGGAGGAAGAAAGTTGCAAGTACAAGTGGATAAGAAAACTTATTATTAGCTTGCTCCGAGAGCTTAGAGAAACTTTAGTATATGGATTAGCCTGGAGACTCCGCAATAATGTAGAAATAACGCGTTTCTTTCGTATACCTTCGCCGACTTGCATTTGCAGAAGGACAGGAGCTATATCTGTGTGTTGGGTGCAGAAACCTATTATGGTATAAATAGTACGCAGTTATTATACTAAGGATTAATCTAAGAGAAATGTATTGGTGGAATCATTTGGGTCGGCTCCGGTTAGCTTTCCTTAAGACCAGAGTAAGACACGCTTAAGAAAATAACGAGCCATCAACATGGCTTGCTACTTGTTAGGCAACACTATAGAACATACTTAAAATACGAACAAGTCTTTGGCTTTCCAAACCAGAGGAACAAGGTGACCCATCCAGTCAGCAGTAGCTAACGATCAGAAAGAATATTATCAACATCTAGGTATGCTCCAGAAACGAAAGATTTCTTTGCAACGGATAGCTCTCAGAAAGGAAGACCTGATGGAGTTGGCGAAATTCATTCAATACAGATCTGTGTCAACTTTCCCAAGTATTTTTTTCTCTTTTTATTAAACGAGAAAGAACAACGTCAATGTTCAGTCGAATTAATGTAGTTAGCTCCAGGCATTCTATATCTGGCTTTGACAAACTATATTGCATATCCCAGCATGGTCAATCCCATCCACTTTCCCAAATAACCTGTCTAAATTCAATTTATTTACTGGGTACTAGTCCTAGACATGCATGATATTCCCAAAACTTTTCATTGTGCAATTCAAGGTATGTACCAAAAATACCGTAAAGTCCCATATAGTTCAATACTTTAAACTTTTGTCTTCCTTCGCCTCACTTCGTTTCTGTTAATAGAGGAAATTGATCTCCGGAAGTTAGGTACCGTAAAAGTTTGGATTTTATAATGCGAAGCAATGCTAGAAGTAATTTTAATTTCTTTTTGATTAGTATAATTTGTATCTCTAACACAATTGTAATATTTTATGACGCTGCATACAAAGAGAATATTATATCGAAGAGCGATAAATATTAGTAAAGTTAATTAATTTTAACAAGGAGGGCTAAATTATAGGACAGGGTTTTACGGTATCTACATTGCCTGTGTTGACTTTAGACTTTGCTAAATTATTTTCAAATACAACTCCAGATCGTTTGAAAGTTGAGCATTTGATAAATATTCGTACAAGTATAGGAAACACAACTGACATTTGTAGAAAATAGAACCTCTTATTTTGCAATAGTTTTTACATTAGCCTTGTGTAAGTATTACGCAACACTTTTACCTTAAGATATACTTAAGCCGAAGTAATAAAATGAAGACGGAGTGGATTAGAAATCCCTATTACCTATTGAATTACTTTTTCGTTGACTAGGAATATAGTCAACCAGACAGTTGTGAAATATTGTTCGTTTTATTTGTTGTAAAGTATAGCACTTCAATTTCTACTGATACAATAATACAAAGTCTGCACCTTTGTAGATATAAAAATTACAAAATATAAAGAATCAAGGTTAGGAGGGATGCATTAAGGACGGTTTTACAAAGTTTTCTATGTACCAGTACATAATTGCCAAATTTTCAATTGTGAATCTTGGTTGATGAAACTTATTTTGAAATGGATGATGGAGATCAATGTTAACACAAAGGTTGGAATTCTTTTCATTTGCTCATTCTTTCCTTCCTCATTTTTATGTAGAATGCCAAGCGTTTGTTATAAAAATTACTTTCAGTGTAAATGACTTTTATAAATTTCAGTACCAAGTATTACTTTTGAACAATAGTCGTTGTAGGTTGATGATAGGTATTAATTCTGCAGTGGTAGCTCTAGGCTGTGATGCGGGAAGTTTTGTATGTGTAGTTGGAAATTTAGAAATATTGCTCCATAGAATATAAATACATTGCCATGTACTTTAGTAAATAGATGGAAATAGAAACGAGTAAGTTTTTGCTAGAGAAAGTTGGGAGAAAGTGTTAGGATGGTGAATTGTGGACTTTCTCCTACTTTTCGTCAATTTCTTTATGGATTTTCACTCGGTTCGTTTCCGTCGTTTATTCATCTAAGGCCGTAGCAGTACATTGATCTGAGTGGCTGGTGTGCCATGCTAATGTAAGTAAGACTCCATCATCGGCTCTCCCTTCAAAAGAAGTGCTTCCAGCATCAGTGTACTATTTATATCCATGATACAAGGAACATGGAACTCTGTAACTCATTTCATCGAGAGTGATGCTAGGAAGAGAGATGAGCAGAAGGAGAGGCCAACTATTCCTGTTTTATTATTTCCATTTCACTTGTTTGATTTAATTTGATTTAATTTCACTAGAGAAAAGTGCCCGTTTGAATTTACATTTATGCTGCATTATACAGCTGCCAGTGCTAATGCATACCACCACACAGTCAGGCACTCACTATTTTCTCTAAAATTCTCTCTCCCGTTTCCCACGTCTCCACATCTATCTTCCGGATATAAATAGTAGCTATGCACAATTAAATGAATGCAGTCAGTAATCAAATGAATGGAAACTATGTTGCTGCAAATGCAAAACAGGGCAACCCAATTTCAATAAATCCAATAATTCTTAAGCGTTAAAGTTTTAAATCCCACCACGTTTTTTAAATATATTCTATAGAAAGGGATGAAATTTTAGCTTTACGTTTATAGCCTATTTACTATTGCAAATTATATTATCTTAAAGTACAGCAATGCCGAGAAACAAGTTTTACACTTTTAAATAATAAAATTTATCCTTTTGATTGCATTTAACATTTGTATATGAATTAAACCTTTCGAAATAAGTGATATTTTTCAAAGTTCTGTGGTACTTGACAAAACTAGTACATATTTTATATTACGAAAAAGGAGTTGAACTTAAGACAAGTGTGACAGAATAACAACTTATGGCAGAGCAACATAAGTAATGTATAGAACGCGATAAAAGTTTGAGCATCGATAAACAGAGTCACCTATAAATGAATTAAACGAAAGTTTCAAATTCTTGGAGTGAAAATCATTGCTGGAGCGATGAGAGATTAGGGCATCAAAATCTATTAGTATTTTATGAGTCGAGTCGAGTAAGCCAAGCTAAGCTAATATCCTTGACTAAGGCAAAGCAACGAAGTCTGAAAAATTCTTGCTTCTCCTTGACGGTTCTGTCTCTCTGCTGTAGAAGCCACTTCAACTCGGAAAATCAACTTCTCAAAACTGTTCACTGCATGTTGTCTGTTTAAATATTATAGGATCAGATTACGCAATATTACAAGGTTCTCCAGTGACACTAAAACAGCTTTCGTGTGTCACTAGTGACTTATCGTTAGTTGAGTAAGCCCAGATCACTGATATTATGTTCGTACATGAATGTTCTTTTGAGTATTTCTATAGCCTTATGTGCCATATGTGCTAATGCATATTATGTATTTAGCATACGAACAAGTGCCTTTGTTAAAGCACACAGCAGCAGATCCATAACGATATTGAATGCATGGAGAATAGTAGCCACGTATAAACTAGATCATGAATAAAACTATTATTAACGAATTCCCAACATTTCTAACGAGAAAGAATCGCATTTTCCCATTGTTTGAATTTACTTTTAAAGTGGGCTTTGAGACCCCTAACAGTTGGATTCTATTTCTGTGATTGGATGAAGAACATTTCATTTCAGCTTTTTTGATTATATTAAAGTTTTAAACGATATTCATTTCCCTCACCAGTTATTCTCGGTCACAGAAACAAGTTATTTCCATGTTACTGCTTTCACTTTTTTCATACTCAAGGCGTCTGTATACGACATAGAAGAAACCATAATATTGCTGCATAACAGTTATCTATATACTCTGCAGCAGGATTATTAGTACTCTGAAATATACTAATTCCCTTGTATCAGTTTGCACTATTTTGCAATAGATGAAATTTTGCTGCAATTTTAATAATCCTGAAATCATGTAAATATTATGTCTATGTATTAACATACAAAGTATATTTTAAATATTTATTACTTAGAAAGTTGACAATAGGCAGAGTGAGGTGAAAGGACGTTTCTTTACTGGGATTGTCTGTATGATAAGGATTGCATGCAATATTTAGGCGTGAAGCCAAATTTGACTTTTCTCATTACTGCACAAAGAATGAAAAGCTATTTTCTACACGTCATGAGTCAGTACTCTGTGTTCTTAAGATATTAGATACACTACCTATATTACGACTATTTTTCTTTCCCTTGAATAAATCTTTCACTTGTACTTTCATTGATTATTTCGTATAGTTCCATATTAGTATTATCACTTCTTGGCAGTATCATTCTAACCTAAATGTCAGTATTAGGCTGTGATGCTGCTGTAGTATCAAGTGGCTTCTTTTCAATTCTTCCTTATTTCTTAATCTTCGCAAATACTGCGAGGTCCTCCGTACCTATTACCGTATATCTTTGTATAATTTCACACAAGGGATTGACGAAGCAATTTTTTACATCTTCAATAGTAAGCAAGAGATGGAAAATCTTTCCATTCCAATGGGCCACAGAAAGCCACTCATCCCTCATCTTCACTGTTGCCTCCGAATTTATTCAACCAGCTTGTGCCAAATGGGATTGCTTTCTGTTTTAGGAGATATAGTAATACTAACCATAGTCATACGTATCATCGCAGTAATGCAAAAATTAACTCTCCTTCCATAAGGCACAGACGTTTGATTAATTTTTATACCTTGTCAATTCATGCAGGGTTTCAACTTCAGTTTTTAAAATCCCCACAATGGAATACAAATCCCTAATAATAAAATAAGATTGCTTGATACTCCCATATATTTTATATATTATCTGAAAATATACGGACTCCGCATTTGCATGTTCAAAACTCTGCAATTTGGGAGGCAGCATTATTGATCACTTTCGTGAATTTTTGGCACTTTAGTATTAAAGAAACAGATACCCTCTGGTATATCGAAGTATGAATCAAGTCCTTGTCATTTTAAAAATGATCTTTTTGGTCTTTGGACGGTTTATAGTACGTCACGTTCATAGATGAAGTACGCAATATTTGAAAACGTTGTGACTATGTGTCACAGAAAATTTTGTAAAAAGGACTGTAGAAAATTCCTTTTACTGCTGCTCTTTTCCACTGACCTACTGTATAGAGAAAAGTGACAAAATGAAAGTTCTACCTAAGTTAAGACGTGTATGAGATAAGATGGCATTAATATCAATTAAGAAAACATGATATTAAAATATACAATAGTAGGTTGACAGCAGGTTCAAAGTTTGTGATTGGCTGGAAGCATTTTAAGTAGATTATGTTAGAAAAAGTATAAATTTAAAAACGTAGTAAAGTGCTTGGAGTCCATGGATATATGTTTGTAAATGTTGTATAGGATTTGCTTAATTAAGAATATATTGGAGAGGCAGAGTAGTAAAGAGGGAGATGGTGGTTAAATGTTTAAAAAGCAGACTTACATGGGTTTACAATAGAAAAGGGACTAATCCTTGTGATAGGAGAGACTTCCGGAGGATGAGCTTGAGAAAGAAAGAGGTTTGTCTGCGTAATGATTGCGTCATTAAATTGAGGGATTGTGTAGTTGATGATTGCGAGAGTTGATTGTTTGCAACATTTTTGGGATTCATTATAGAGGCGGAGTATAGGAGATAAGTTGGAGTTTGAAATAAAGTTTAAGTGAGAGAGTGTGCTTCATTGACTCACATGACATGGCGAGGAATTGTCATTTCATATGGGCTGCGACTTGGAAGTGGGTTGAAGTGAAGAGTAAAGCAGGGAGAGAGGCAGGGAGCTGCAAAGAGTGCAGTTGATCCGTTTTTGGTGATGTACTTACTCGCGTATTATGTATGGCTGTGAGACAGAAGAAGACGAAAACTATCCCTGTTATTATTTTTCTGGAGGCCGTGTCAATTCAACTGAAAGGGAAAGAAAGAGCAGCCTTTTTCATTATCTATCTTTGTGCATTGTGGTTTGCCATGCTTGAATTGTTTTCTACTTTGGATTTGGATTTCCGAGATGAGGATGACAGTAGTCTTCTTCTTTTCTCCTCCGTCCCTCTCCCAATCTCCTCTCCCTCATCCCAACAGACAACTTTCTGAATTATTTCACTCTCTCCAAACAAAATGCACTACCTTCCCTCTCTGCTAATAATAATAACCACACTGCACGCCCTCCCCTCTATATTTATTATTATCGCTCTGTTTATCTACCTCCATAGTCTGCTACAGGACGACTCCACTGACATACATCCTTCTTTCTCGCAATATGCTACTCGCTCTTTCTCTCCTTTCTCTCTTATCCTGCCAAATGAAATGATTTGACATTATTACGATTCAATTCACTCAAATCCTTTCTATAAATCACCTCCTATCATATTCTCCGCAGTATGTCCTCCTATTTTAAAGCCAAAACAACATACACCATCCATTTTGCCTTCACATACACTTTTTTGCATCTCCTATTCTTCAGCGCTCTGTCATGTCCCTTTACTATGCAAAGGCATCTGTGCTTCTTCACTTGTATACTATCTGTTTACTAGTAAATTGTCAATACATACGAATATCTAGTATTTCCAAATAACTGTCTCGCATACTGAATTGCGTAGTTCAGTGCTTTTGTGTATACTCAAATCAATATTTTTATTACTTTTTCCATATTAGCATTTGCAAAACAATGTATAGCATTTTCCTGAGTAAGTGTTTCTAGTATTTATATTTAGAGAACGAATAAATCCCATAATAAACTGCTAAGGTCACACACACTTCTATGCAAATTTATAAGGTGATCCCACAGTCTTACCGTTCGAGGCAAAAAACCCCATGACCTCAGCATTCAATTCTTTAATGAAGAAAAGAGATATGAAAATAATCATTATATGAACTAATACCTTATATAACAGTGAAAATATTGCAAAACTGATATTAATGAAATGGCCGTTGATAGAAATCCGAAAAATTAGATAATACGATTTGCATTTAAACTCCTATTATCATCAAAATAAAATTGTTTTTTATTAGCTGTAATGCATTTGAATTTCCCATTAAAGCTTTTCTGTAAACGTTCATCAAATGACAGCATGAAGTCCCAAGTGTTAGATGAGGTACAGTGATTTAAGATTGGTTTTAGGAGGGAATGACTTTTATTACGTATTCGGTGATTAGTTTGGAGTTAGGTAAAGGACATTTGTGAAATGTAATTTGACAAGAGTCTGTTTCGTGTGAGGTTAAATTATTTCGGATAAATACTGATGCGTATTATTAGGGAGATTGTGTGGCAATTGCAAAGAGCCGGTGACGAACTGTTTGGATGGTGTACTGAGGGCGACCCGGAGAGACAAAACCGATCCGACGACTATTACACCGACTGTCGAAGGTACATCCTCCGTATTGTGTGTATGTCCTGTTCTTGAATGCACAGTTGCATCTCCTTGACATGAAAATTGTGATTAGCAGTCGTAGACAGGGTTAAATCAGGTAAATGACCATTTATATAGTATACAATGCACATGTACAGCAGAAACTCTAATGATGTTTGAAAGTTAATATGTGCAAATAGCTAACTTTATGCCTGGCAAAATGCGGAGGCTTAACAAGTACCGTAATTATATAAAGTATAGCGTAGGTATACGGTAAAGGAGAAGCGCAAGCTCTTCAAAGCGCCTACAATCAATTGTTATTCATATTATACTGCTTTGTGTCCGCTAAATGCGAGTAAGATTTTCCTAGAAGAAAGATGATCTGCTGTTTTCATGAAACAGAATAAATTTATGTTCCTGTAAGACAAAGAAGGGCGTAGTATAAGTACGATGAAAAGGTCTATTTAGCTTTCTTGTTGGTAACAATTATAAACAATAGTGATTCCCATTTTATATATACCTAAGTAAGGCTCCCTCAGTTTTCCCGCATTTATTCTCTTTGTGCATTATGCAAATTGCGAGTTCTTTGTATCTCCACTATACGCGTAGACATCTTCGTTTCCTCGAGTAATCATTCTCTTATTTATTCCTAAATGGAATCAAATTAGCACACAGGCCATTATCCACCATGTAAAAAATAGCAACTTTAGACATGTAATTAGCATCGTCATTATTTCATCAGGGCAAACTTTGATAAGGAACTGCAGGTTTTCTCAGGAAATCTTAAAAGTTGGTCTTTCAGGTGCTATCAGTGTGTAAATGAAACAAAATATTACACAAATTGTTGTAGTTAACCAAAAAAACAAAAAATGTGTTTCGACTAAATACTGTAAAAAATTGATATTTCTCCATTGACTTTTTAGTATTTCAGATAACCTCAGATATTTTTGATATCTACTATGAATGCCGTTAAGTCTGAAAATTGAATTTAATAGCTGTAAATATTTTGCAATATTTTATTTCTCAGTTAGGCAACTTTCATAAAAATGCTTTCATAAAAATTTAATAGGTATTTAAGGTGATGAAGAAATTTTTTAATTAATATAGTAAACTTAATAAATTTCTGTTCAGCAGTAAGTCTAAGTGATATTTTGTTTTTGTGGTATTATATTTCTATATTAGAGTTGACAAGAATTCAGAATGCATTTTTAAGGTTGGTAGTTTTGTGTAGTTGCTGTTGGGTATTTAAGTGCAGTTACAAAAAGACATCAGTGTCAAATTCCCCTTGAAGCCTTATGTTGATGGTACATTTATGAAAGACAATAGAAATTTATTATGTGTTATGTGTCTAAGGATGCTTAAGTAAAATTATATGCCTATTTGGTTGAATTGCACAAACACTATAGAAACTCCATGTTGCCTGGAGCCATATCCGTCGAGAACTCGTCAAAGCGTAAATATGGCAACTTTCTGCTTAGGAAGACAACAGGGTCTTGCACGGAGAAAGGATGCAAATATTTAAAACTTTAGTAAATAAAATAAAAGCCTACTAGGTTTGACTCATTGTTGTTGAGAGTCGTAATTATAATCGCTGTCAACTGTACAAGGTAAACAGCACAGTTGGTGCTACCTAAGGTATTACACACAGAAGAATGACTCCTACTCAAAGTAAAGCTTAGCTTCCGCATTGATCTCCATTGATGCTCTGTTTTGTGATAATCTGCTAATGTAGAATTTCTTTGCCTTAATTATAAACGAAGTGTTATTACATTTAGAAAGCAGTAATTTAATTTGCATCCGTTGTGAATACAAGCTCCTCTGCATTTTTAATTATTATATCCTCTCATAGTTAATTCTAATCTATTTTTAATTACATGAAGTTTTAATAAAAATGGATTGCTTTCACCCTCATACTTAGTTTAACAGTAGTCTTTGGCGGCTAAGTACTATAATCTTTTCCAAAGCCAATGCTTCTATCTCACTTTAATGAGGTGGTCGCATTCCGTTGAGCAAGTTGACACACACAAGAACAAAATCTTCTTTCTTCGTCTTTGCTCTGTCTGTCTATCCTGTCCTAAATATCTTGTGTTTCTGTTTTCTTTCTATTACTCGTTTATTTCTTTGCACATTCATGCACAATTGCACGGTGCAAGCAACGACTCAAAACAGTATTGTTCGAAAGAAAAGTTTTCCAATAATTTTTTTCTATTAAAAATTGAATCTAAAGTATGAACTACAGGGATACATAAAGATATCAAAATCGATCATTTTTCATTCGAACAATTTACTATTCACCCGGCACGATGCAAGCATCCATTCAAATCACCCTTTTCACTGCTGATTTGACAATAGCCATCATCCAAAAAATCTACTGCGTATGATAACTCAGTAGAGAAAATCATTTTTGTGTTCTCTGAACTCATAGTTTTAAACCTTTGCAAGCCTGTTCACCTACCTTTAATAATTTTTCCTTAGAGAGTAATGAATTGTAATTGTGATCATTATATTCTAAATTTTAATCATGTACCTTTTCTTCTACGTGTTTCTGTGTTTATTTACGTCTCTGTATTTCATGTTCTCACCACTCTGTGTTACTTAAACTTTAACAGTGTTTATTCTGCGAATGCAAAACTACTACATTTTCTAGCTTTCATGGTTTCTTTTCTATTTAAATTCAAATTGAATGTCTTTTTAGTATTTAGGTGTATGTAAGTTCATGAGTAAGTAATTACTTGCAAGAGTTACTTTCTTAAGCGATTTCAGTAATGCAAGTTTAGTGAATTCTAATTAGATGGTACCTAGAATTTTGAATTAGCTGTAATGTGACAGGTAAAATACATTGATTTGTGTAATGTGTTCTAATACTTTGTGAAGTGAAATATTTATTAGTAATAAGGTAGTTTTACAACTTTGTCATGTAGAAGTAGTGCTGTAACTAGTGTACAGAAGCATTTACTAATTACAATGATGTTGTGCATCTACGTAACAACAGTTTGGGAGAGTGAAATTCGGACAGCTCGTTGTGGAGATGTGGCCGTGACACATGTTTCCGAGCTGGACTTCCCTGACGCAGACCCACCGTGCCATTTCTGCTGCGAACAAGCTTCCACCGCCATCCATGACGAATCCAGACTTCAGATCGTCAGTGGAGGTATGTCCATTTTAAGTTGAAGTCTTCCATGAGCAATCATCACACCTGTTCGTACATTTCACAAAAATACGAAATGAATCACATATTTACAAACTTACACCCACATTAAAGCATACCCACCAAATTTACGATAATTCTACAATGTATTTGAGTTGATCCTACAACTAACTACGGAATACGTTATCCGATTTCCCTTTTATTACAAACTTATCTAGTGATGAAATTGCATCCACAAGAAATGTTACAGAGAGAAATAGAGAAACACACAAAAAACTTTTAAAGCAGATTAGTAAAACTACATTGTATTAACTAGTCACATCCCTTAATTGTAAGGTATCACTAAAATTAATTTGTAATCATGAAATACTAGCTATAGACATATTACCATATTACTTTTTTATTTTATGAACTGTGAAGTTCAATATTTCTATTTGGTCCAGAGACCTTTCACCCTTTTTGTTGATTTGAATTACTTTTTAGCAAAGACTCCAGTTTTAGAGACACAATACAAGTTTTGTTATTGAAGAGCTTCTATTTTGGTAAAGCGAAGAATTTGGTTGAGTATATTGTGAGAGAAAGACTTATTCAATGCAACATACATTTGGTGCACCTGTGTTGTGTATATAGTTGGTTTAGAAAAGCAAAGTTAGCACAAGGTGTGGGCTTGGACAATAAAATATAAGCATAGGTTGTGCACATAGAAAATACATTATGTATTATACGTATTATGCAAATAGATACCTATATAAACAATAAAGTAGATTGTTGTGAGTACAGAGACAGGGTGACTAGAGATGAAGGAAGGGAAATACACAAATAGAGTGCATATCTTGTCAGGAGATTGAAACAGTGTTTGCTCAAGTTATTCAGTATGTAGCTATAATGTATGCAAATTGTATATGGATGCATACTTACTTAAGGTTTAAAGTGTACCTTGGTAGATAGTAGAAAGTCGGTCGATCTACATATTGCCCAGGAAAGTTGTATTGCATTGCTGTTTTGTTAGTAAGTCAGCGGAAGACAAGAGAAGAGCATCTAAAACTGGTTTGTAGGAACGATACACGAACAGCAAGACTGTAATATAATTCTACTAAGTTATTGCATTGCAGGGAAGCCTACTAGGGGCAACACGCTAACTGCACGCTTAACTACTTAAGTTAAAATATAAGGGAGAGTAGAACAACACATACGCTGCAGCATAGCATGACATAAAATACATCATGGCAACACATATAGAACAAGATACAAAGGAAGCACGGAGGAACTAAACTGTTGACTCACTCCAAAGTTAGATTCGTATAGCGAAGACGGACGGACGACGACTCATACATTCTAATAAATTCAGAGACTAAAGTGTCAGAGAATGGATGATGGTGAAAGCCTTTGTTCTCTCATACTGCTTTCACTTTTCTCACCATTCTATCCATCACACTTCTCTCCTCTATAATGCAGACCCACATGCATTCTCCATCTCCGTACCTACACACTTTCTCTCTATCCGCTTCCACTGCCGTAAATACACAACCAAAAAATCCAAATTTAAACTCCTTTTGCAAGAAATAAACAATAATTCCTACGTTGACAAATATCTCTTTGGATCTACTCAAAAATCAATTAAAGTCGAAAAGTATCTTATTTAGCAGACAGAAACTCTTAGATGTTGAGCAACACTCAAGATTGTTATGCCACGAAGCTTTGATCTGATATTTGGAATTATTCATGCGACGAGTCAGCAGATTAAAATTGCATAAATAGGGACTATAATGTTTGAAGTGGTGCAAGTCAGAAAGGAAGGACTTGAGGACTTTAGGTGGAGTTTATTATGAAATTTACGGTGAGCGGAGAAGGATGTGAATGTTGGGAGAAAGTGTTGGCGCTGAGCACTCTCTTAGATAGGTGTGCAAACATGGAGGTAGGTATTGAATAGAGTAGTTATTGGAGAGTGCCTAGGTAATATGCATATTGGGAGGACAGTGGATTGCGAGGCTGGAGAAAGTGAGTGGAGTCGGGTAGGTTGAGGCAGAGCACATGAAATCGAGAGAGAGCAGGGACGCTAAGCATTTGTGCATGAGGGAAAGATTTTCGTTGGGACGTGCTAAGCGTTTATGAGAGTGTTGGTTGTGTCTTGGGGCTTATTGTGACTTGAAAAATTCGAGATTGTAAACTGGTAACTTTCAGCGACTGTTTGGCTGTGCATTAATTCTCTTGTGTACTTATTGTTAGATGTGTGACTACATGTGTCCCTGTGCCCGTGATTTCGCGGATATCTCCTTTCACTGTGCACACAATAGCCGTATGTATGTCTTTTCCATTACTGCAGCTACACATTGCATACACAGACAGATATTTATTTAAATGGTAGGAACTGAGAGAGAAAGCAGGGAGGCACGGCATAACTCAGCTATCTGTATTCGGCACTTGTGGCCCTATGTCCCGAGTAAGTGGTATGCGTTCTTTGGGGAAGGCTTTTCTCTATAGACTCTTTCTTTGAACTTTCTCAAGGCTTGGTTCGCAGCCGGGATGGAAGCACTCGCAGCGGCTCAGCTCCCTACATTAACTTACCGTCTCCAAATGTTCAAGCTGAGGTAAGTAAACAATCGCTCTCTACTCTCCATTGTACATAATGCATTCTTTCTCTTGTCTCAGGCAGCCCAGCAACCCATGAACCCTTCCAATAAAATCTACCTATGCACCACACAATACAACTCACCTTCCATCCATTTGGATACAAATCCTACGTCTCGGCCCAGTTCCCCCACAGCCACTCGCACACAACTCCGCACTCCGTGTCCACACACCAATTTATTTCCTTCGACTTTTGCCAAAACTTACTACTTATATTGTTACGTCATCCAGCCTTTCTTATTTCCCAATTATTTCTCCAAACAACCAACACTATCAATTTCTCGGAAATCCACTGCCGCGCTATTAATGTTCGAAAACTACTAGTCTCCATCAAAATTAATTATTTCACTATTTCCATACATCCAAATGCTTTCCCTTTCCCCTCTTCACAAACACAAATTTTTAGTTCTCCAATACCCCTCTAAATACTTTAGTAATTATTAAGAGCGCTTATTATACTAAAGCATAATGGAATACAAGTTGTGCAATTCAGCTATAGCCACTCGCATTTGCAAGGCAATGTTCCGCCAAGCTCTACAGCTGTGCCTCATAATTTGGCTCTTCCATGGACATGACGATGGCATATAATTTACACGTAGTTGTAATTAGTGAAGGGTATTCTACATCCTTTGATTATTCTTGATGAGTTTCTGTCTCTGTTTAAACAAATTTTTTGGAATGCACAGCAAGCAAAGGATATCTGATGTTTATTTAGTTTTCAACGTCATCGCAACACCCACCTACACTCAACCATCAAATACTCAGCCTGTACGTGACAGCTCTATCATGTTAAAATGAACTTACATACTCATCTACCTAACAGACAAATTTATACAAAAGCAAGATCAAAAGATACAACATTCATTTTATCGTTTTACTTCACTTCACTTTGGTTGTTTCTTATATCAAAGCGCGTCACTCAGGGTTTATGGCTTAATGTGCATTTTCCAAAAACACCCGCTGCCTGTCCTGTTAACCAAAAAATGGGTTGCATTAGAAAGAATAGTGAGAAAGTCAAAAATTTTAATTCCCTAATAAATTACAAAAATTTTATGAAGTATTAAAATATTGAATTTAATTTGAATATTAATTGCATGATGATTTTATAAACGGAAGAAAATAGAAAAAATATTTTATTTAGACACAATCCAGTTTTTCAATGTCTGAAGGAAATTTAGAAGAGTTTCGAATTTTGAAAGCCAGTTACAATAATATTAAAATTTTGAAAATTGCAATTAATTTTCTCTGTACAATGGAATTTATATTTACCTACCTAGTATACAATTATAAGATTTAAAAACCCCATTTTTAAACCTTGACTTGATTTATAGCAGCGAAACTCACGTACCGAATATCTGAGGAACTAAATAAAAGTTTTGCATACTTAATTCAAAGTAACACTGCATTAAATTTCGTGATAGCGTAACGTTGAGGTCACATCAAACGATCTAGCCTTTGTCATCTTTAAGGTATAGTAACTTTACTGGTACTTTGTATAATCCTCTTGATACCCAGGAACTTTACTTAATATCTGTAAGCTCAGGCATATTATACGCAATATCAAAGTTTTGTTCAAGAAAGTGTTTTATTTATAGTGCAAATTGCAATCTTTTCAATTTCGACACAACATATGTAGATATATACATATATTTAAATTTCTACTTATATGAAATCAATAACGAGAACTTTATTTCAGTTTTTAATCTTGAAAAGCAATAGCCGGAGTGAAGAAATATCTACAGGTACACTCTGCTGTAAGTACGTTTGTTACAGGGCTTTCCCTGTTTTCAAACAAGTGCATTTCTCCTAAGCCATTCGGGTTTGGAAATTTATTTTACTCTTACACGACTCAATAAGAATAAAGCAAGTCTTGTACTAGTTTCAAGTGGATTGTACAATAGCTGTGTTCATTTCAGCTTTAGTTCAGCTTAGTTAGATTATAAAAATTGTGTAAACTGAAGTGAAATTGTGTCGGACTAGTATAAATTTCCGGTGATCCTATTTTACTTTCAAGATATGTACACAATAAAGCACTAAGTAAATAAAAGATATTACATTAGTGCAGGTAATTTATTTCAGTCGAGTTTATTGTGTAGGTGTTCCATTCCATTTGCAATGTAATTGTAACATGAACCATAGAAATATGTTTACTTAGAGGAATGTTTTATTTGCAATCCACGAATTGCTGCACAAGTTCCTATGCACTATATATATGCATTTATGTTTACTTTCATCTCACTTAAATTCACTCTGAGCAGTGTTCTTTGGATTTCTCTAGCTTTTACTTATTTTTGTTCGAAGAAAAATAACATTTTTCTCTCTCTAGGTTTATTCTATAAATATTATGTTTCTCGGATTTAAAGGTTGAAGCACATATTCGCCAATTGACTACTACTTTGTATACGTAGGTATGTGTGGTAGAGGGAAAGCGTCTTTCTGATGTTGAGAAGCGTGCAGCTGTTGCGCGAATGCTATGAAGATAGTTGGCTTGCGATCTGGTTTTGTTGTTTACTCCCTAAGATTTATGTGGACATTTACATTCACTAGTGCTTTCACTCTATTAGTGTTAGTAGTGTTGTGTCAGCTTTATTTTATGTCAGCCCTTTTTTAAGGATCTGTATCCACATTGCCACGCTACCAAATATTGCTCCCCTAAACCAAAGTGTGTATTAGCACCTCACTACTTAAATACTGATTTGACTACAGATGTACATTACCGTTACGATGAAAAACTCTTATGCAGGAAATTACTCAGCAATTCCCCTTAATCGAAATCTTTTACATCATCATAAAATCAGCTTACAGGGAAAACACTTAAATACCATCGGAATTTCATTGTCTGCTGTGAATTAAATCTATTGCTTCAGAATTCGTAGCAACGAATTGAAAAGCAGTTAAGACACCAAGAAAGTATTTAGGAATGTCGGTTTTGGGATCAAGGCTGTTAGCAATTAACTTTCAAGTTTGTGTTTCTACAGTTTATAGTGTCAAAAGGTAATGCATCATGTAAAATACAGTACTAAGACAGCTAGTAATTTGCCTACCTGCATTAAATATCTTGCAACTATAAAAAGTAAGTTATCAACCATTACAAAATGGAATGTAATTAAAATATCGGGACATAATTTTTATCAGCAATGGCACGTAACATAATGTCTACGGATTGTACATAAGCAATTGAAATGAAACAATGAACTTTTTTTTGCAAACCATCTCTGTCACGTTTTGTTACTTAAAGTTATTCCTCATTAAGAGGCCCACGGTTTTGGTTTTACCACTTGCCATAAGTATGCCATAGTTATGTATAGACTTTTCTTGTAGTGTATTTATAGAAATTTATGTCATTTGATTGATCAAATGACCATAATATTTTCAGTCCTTAGAATGCATCTTCTTACATTCTTAGACTAGAATTCAAAAAAATTAATCCATGAAAATTTTTAGTTTTGAGAGTCAGACGTACAGGCGGACGAACAGAGTGACAGAATGTTACTTGTAATATCTTTGCGATATTAATAATTGAAATTACAAGGTTACAGTCATGAACTTCTTTGTAATTAAGATTTAAATGTAGTCATATATGGGAAGTAATAGGCTTTAGTCGTCTGTAAGTTGAAATCTCTAATTTACTTTTCTCTCGTCGTTTTTTTCAGGAATACTAAAGAAAGACTGACTGCTAAACTATATTAACTATTTCTCTTCCACTGCATACTTTTATGTTGGCTCTAAATTTGCTTTTCTGAAATAATTAATTTGATACATAGAGACTGACAATGTATAGTTGGAACTTGTCGAAAATCAGGAAAACTCTAGTCAGAAACTTGTACTATTATTACAGTTGTGAAATATTTCTTGCAATAATGTTGGACTTTGCCGTAATTAATGTGTAAAATTAAAACGTGAAATTAATAATTCAATGTAGACGTTGTTTCAATTTTGTTTTGCTTTAGTCGCAAGCCTGTCTGTGAGTTGAATATTGGGAGATTTTTCAAGATGTATTTTATAAGTATTTAAAAATGCCATTACCATTTGCTGTTGGTTAGCAGTGCATGAATGTTCCCCTTCGGGTAAACAGATTTTCCCGTTTACCATTACTATAGAATGCAAGGAAAGACGACAATCCAAGAATGTAACGTCGTATAGTGAACAGTAAACGAGTTAGTATAAATAAATTATTTTGTCCCATCTTTGCAATCGATACGATACAGCTCATCCTTAGAAGGTAAATAGTGTGTAGTCAAACCAGTCAAAGGACTTCCAATAGAAATAGAAGTACTTCTATTTCACCAAGACTTTTTGAAATATTGGAATAATAATATTTCAACAAAGTATAATATACATTAGCATTTTTGAAGTAAAATGATTTTATGTACTAAATAAGGTTTTTCATTTTACAAGTTCATGGCTATACACTTAGAAACATTTCAATAATCCGTCTATAATTGTAGGAACATTTCGCAAAGCTTAGCAATAGAAGCAAATAAATAAAGTATATTGCATGTAGCATTGTACATTTTCTTAGCTATTCTAATACCATGCTAAAGTAATGATACTTGAACAAAAGATTTGATTAGATTTTCTAGGTACCACTAGGAGTCCAACAATAGAATGTAAACAGCAATAAAATTTTAATTGAAAACTAACATAATCTATACTGGAATTGTGAGAATAAAAATAGCACATGTGTTTGCGTATAAGAAGTATGCAAATATCCGTATTGCAACAAAGATTGGTTGGTCCTGAAAATAAATAAAGGGAGAGAAAGGAATGTTTGCGTCTAGAAGCGATGAATTTGGAAGCTGATTGTAAAGAAGTACGTCATTGGTAAAGGTGGGTTGTGGGTGCTGGGCCATTAATTTGTATTCAAAAACTGATAGAATATCTTCATAACAAGGTCCTCGGAGACTGTGACTAAAATATTGCCTAGCAGTGCAAACAATGTTATTAGAATAAGGAAGGATGCATTATATAATGCATACACATCGTGAAATCCACTCTGCGAGTTGCTAAACGAGCCAATTTCGAAGGTAGGACGTTAGAGGAAATATAGCTCGTAAGTAATAGTCTCGCACAGCATCTGTACACATAGAATCTCTCATCGTTTGTAAACGGAGGTAGCCAACGCAGGTTAGCTATTATTGCAGAAGGGATACTGGAAAGAATGGCTTGCGTATAGCAGAAAGAACACTTTCCATATTCATCCATCCATTTCCAATAGGAATGTCGAAAGTTTGACAGCCTTTGTGTAAATGATTTATATACCTGGGGATCAGTTCAAAGCAAAGCGAGCAGAGTAACCGAACAGTCAGTGTCAGAATACGGATATTTAGTAATATAAATACCTTGTGGAGGCACAGTGTTCTTTCCTTATTTTGTTATGTCATGCACATATCTCTCTATGACTTGTTAAATCACCCACTCTCCAATAAATACTCTGCGGTCGCTGTGCATGCAACCACAAATAAAATATCTCCCTCCACCTTATATGCAAAGCTGCTCTAAGCTCAGCCAACGGACTCCCTTCCAGTCGATTCACCTTAATGTTCTCCAATCCTCTCACCCACAGTTTTCACTTCTTCGCCTTCCTTACCCCATTTAAAATCCACATCTCTCCATCCAAATCTTTAGCACCCTCAAAATTAACTCCCGTCCATCCTTTTAATATTTAAAACAGTATTTCCTTGATGAACCTTTGTCTTTTATTGCATTTTACACGAGAGCTGACCTTATTGATTATAAAATTCACAATGCGCGTTCAATATAAATATGTATAATGTTGCATTGTAATTATTCAAGAAATCATTTGCCGTTGCAATAAGTAATTCCTGTCGTTATACACCAATCCAGGTGAATTTATTTAGTGGCAGTTTTTCAAATAAATCCTGTAAGTCCTGAGATTGAGAGATATTGTTTTCTTACTCTTCAGAGTTTAACTATATCGAAAATTCAAATCAGAGACTCTATTACGTAATTGTGTATGCTGTGTTCATTAGTTCTATGCCATCTCATGCCAATGTCTTCCTCCCATATTTCCCAAAGTTCATGGACAAATATGAATACAGAATATAAGCATAAAATTAAACGTTATGATCACACAATGATCTAATAAAGGCTACTTGTAGAATAAGTAAGAAATAAGAAGGTAGTATTCTGTATAAGAATAGATAGGTGCTCTTTTACAGGAAATGTCGATATTAAAGTCTACAGCCATCAATTTATATTATTGAACAATGCAGTTTTACAATTTCTAATAAATTTTGCATATCATAAGGTGAGTATAACCTTACGAATAATAATGAGCCATTCTGTAGTGGAAATGAAATATTTAAAAAGTTTCTGCTATATTATGAATTTTCTTGTAAGAAAATGCATGTATACCAATATGCAATTCAGGAGAAAAAAATTGATTGCTTCATGAAGCAGTGAACTAAATGCTATATGGATTCTGCCGAAATAGAAACATTACTATCCAGAAAGTAGGATTGATTCTTCTTAATTACCTAATACACTTAATTTAATAGTAGTAATTTATGCTTATTTTATTGTTTCATTAGATTGTGCAATATTTAATTATTTGCCAATTTTTCCTTCAGATTTTTACAATGAAAGTACCAATGATTCATTTCAAACGGTAATTATAGATTTATCACGAAATTGCTACCTAATATTAACTCAAGACAGCTGCCTTATGAGTTGAGACAAAAGTATACAAATGACAAATTAGCAAATGTAAATAGGAAAGTAGGTGCATAGCGCAGAACGTCATGTATAGAGTTGTATTCGTACAACTCTGGTGTGCAATAATGACTGTAGCCATTCTATTCTATCGTATATTATTTTTTGACAGTGTGTTATGTATTTCCATTTCCATTTATCATGAAAATGAAACCCGCGGTGATTAATTCGACTCTGGTTTAAATAACACACAATTGACACAGTGTGCGAGTGGAAATAAATACCCTCATCCATTTCCTGAACTTGGTTCGTTTGCGGAGGACTATTAAACACATGCAATGAAATTGCATTGCGAGTAAGTAGTGCCGAACGACAATAGTTGTTAGTGCTTCTATGAAGTATAAAGTTTGTCCATAATGTATTAGCAGTCTTACTGAAGTAATAGTGCACGGGCGACATTTATTTGTATTTCGTGAAAGAACATCCGAAGAAACATTTATTTAGAGAGGAGAAATAGGATTTTGGCAGAAAGGATTGTGTCCTTAGCCTTATTGTTGCTGTTCATAATGTGCGCATTGCTTTTCAGAACGGACAAGCGGCAGTATTTGGCAGCCTGGATTTGTCTCCCAGCATGTCGCAGACATTGAGTCCCGGGAGTCATCATGGTCATTCGGTTCTCCACCACCACCACCATCACCACGGCCAGAGTGCTCAGAGTCGCGGCTCTGTCCCATCCACCGTCGGTTGCGACATCAAAGAACGCGAGGAAGAAGACCCGCTTGTCGGACCTCCCGCGTCCTCGCTGACTAGAAGACCCGCTCTCGTCCCCCCGAAACTTATTCCCGATCCCGACTATGAGAATGACGCCGACCGAGACAGAAACTGCAGGTACGTCTCTCCACTCGCTCTCGGCTACACCCAAGGTATCTTCATTATATGCACAATGCCAACACCAGGACCTCCCACTCCCTTCATTACATTTACGGTCCTCTGCATAATCCACGGCTCTTCCTCCACTCCTCACTCTTCCAACTATCGTCCTCCACGCTCAGGATAATAAATGCAGGTCTCCGCCAGAGGTACACTTCTCCAACAGGCCCCTGCTAGATCACTCAATTTCTAGATTCACAAGAATCATTATGTGTACATCGATTCCTATTTAACAGGTACACTTTTCAGTATACTTATACTTGGACGCATACCTGATTGTATATTAACTCTTTAAATACCTTTCTACTTGGAATATTAGTCAAATGTGCAAATAGAACCTTCCTGACATTAGCCTGGGTTCTATTATAAGAATGCAACCTTGAAAAATCCCTCTTAAAGGTATAACATTCCCAGATGATACTAGTCCACGAATACATTCTTGGACGTCCTTGTTGGCTCCCACTTTCTTTGTGTTACGATATGCAAGTCAATGGACTCTGGTATTAGTAATATGGAAACAATGATTAATTTAAATACCCCTGTTCATTCATCCCTAATATGGCAAATCATCAATTAATAATTACAAAACCGTAGAGCATAGTCTAAAAAGTGTGGTCAGGCAATACAGGGAATGTAAAAAGCTAGTATTTTTGTCAAACATAATTTTTTTAAATTTCCCATCTGCTATGAACAGACCACGGATATGTAAGCATTAACATAATATTCGCAGTGGTTGCTCCTAGCCCCCAGAGGCTTCGTATCTATAGTCCACACGTTTGAGGATCACTAGACCTCATACAAAAGAAATATTTCGGGAATACAAGAAAATGTGACATTTCGTAACATATTGTTTTATAAAACAATATTTACTAACATATTTCGGAATAGAAAAATGCTTAGAACTTGTTTTGACTTTTGAACTTTTTAGGCTGCAACGTGACACTGAAAATCAAGAAATTCAGCATTTTAAATGTGACCTAATAATGCAGTTGAAAAATTTTAACCAATTGCTTATTTTATCAAAACGCTTTCTTAAGCAAAAAAAATGTTTGTTCCTTTTCCAATTTTTACCAAAATTTAATTTTTACAACATAATAAATACATATATAGCTGTTTTTAGCACATATTTTGTCGTTTTTAAGTACACTTAAGGATATATTTTTGAAGTGTTAATACATGCATATCCTTTGAAGTGTTAATACAGGTTTTGAGGTTTTTGTAAATATATTTTTGAGGAGTGATCTCATAATGAATAGACTTATATACGACTTTCCTTTAGGGAGTGCTGTACTAGGACTCCAAAACCCAACGTGGAAATTTTTTTTCCTTGGTGCGTACATTCATCCAATTTTAGGAAGTCCAAGTACAGACTTATTCGGTTTTCGGTGTATACGTGTACTACAATCCTATTTCCCCTTCCTCTGTAACCTATGCATAAAATAAGACATCTTGTTAATACATATTTTGGAGAATTCAGTTGAGCATATAACAGAATTGAAGAGCACGGTAGAATTGAGTTGTGAGTTAGTTGACGCTCTTGTGGTTCTGTTTTGCGTCGTTTGTGCATTGTGTTGGGTGCCTAGAAGTAGTAGTGCAGTGGGATGAGCTTCACCTCAACTACTAACCGAACTGAACACCAAACCTTGAAGTGCAATCAGCTTCTCTCTGTTCATTTAGAATCGGATGCTATTAAATTGACTATATTTGACAGCTCATTTCGGGAGTATAGCCATTGTGCAACATTATTCCAATGTACATTGAAAATAGAATAATAATAAGTAAATAAGCACCTATGTATAACACAATATATTTCCCCTCCATTATTGCTTTTCGGTTTCATGAAAAATTTACAGGTACTTTTATTGCAACTGGCAGTTCATTGGTAGTAAAACTTGATAACTAAAAATGTGTAGACTTCATTGTAGCACTAGTGAATCTAGACTATCTTTACTCTCTACAATAATATCTATGACACTATGACATTGAAAATCCTTCAAGTAACAATAGGACTCAGAAAGATGTTGGCCAAAGGATACAAGATTTTTCAGACAGTCCCAATTCAATAAAATCAATTTCTTGAATGTCCTTTATTACTTACTATCAGATGTTATCATCATTGCAGAAGTGGCCTGCTATGTTATAGCCTACATGATATGTTGTCTTCTATTACATTTATCGAATTAGTTCACCCAATAAACCCAAATAGAGAATACCCTCACCGGAGGTACCCATTTTTTCGCGCTTCGCGTGTAATTTTACCCTTAAATTATCATTGTATTGGAGTAGAGTTACTTTCAAACGAAAGTCTCAAAATATTCTTGGTCTCAAAATTATTTTTAGGTTTTTTTTGGGTAATTCTTTTTCATTTGGGCACTACAATGGTCTATTGACTTCACCGGATTTACTAAGGTAGCCACAATCTACTATTTTATTAAAAATTTAGGTATTTCTATCGATTTTTTGAAATTGACGCCACCTCCAATTTCCGAGACGAAATGCCCTGTTTATCGGTCGGAGAAACATGGCCACTTTGTTTGATATAATAATACCCAGCGATTAATGAAATATTTTCTGTAAATATATTAGCGTAAGCCAGTCATGCAGCTGAGAAAACTTTATGATACATTGGAATTTGTGGTTTTCAATTATGAAGCATAACAAGCAATTCATATTTATGTAAATGCTTTCAGCGCTGTACATATAAGCCGTATACTGTGGCATTTAAAATGGCATTTAAAACGTGCTTTAAAAATGGGCAATGTTCATCTCAACTCATTCACAAATATAGTTGTACAGTTACTCAATAGTAGCTACATAGTATGCAAATGAGGAAGAAAAAGCCACATCCGCCACAAGGGTTTCTATTCCTCACGTATATACTACTGATTACTATCTATATAGCATATCGCAGTTTTCACGGTGTTATAATTTTACTAAATTTACGTCAATATTTATTGATTTTGTAAGGTGTATACTACGCGTTACTCAGTAATCTGACATCATATAGCACTACTGATGCATAATCATTTCAAATCCTGGAAGTAAGGACCCAACGGGTTATTAGGAGTTGCATATGTACTCCACTGCGTATCCTATGTGAATCAAAGAGGGATGGAAGGTGAGTTAGATCCTCTTACATTATAGTCGCAAAATGATGTGAACAATGTAGCATTTTATTGCATTGTTTACCTTAGTGGACTGGCTACAATAAAAATTAACAATTTATATGAAATACTGCAGCATCAGTGGAAACTCATGTACAGCTTTAAAATAAAGCATTTATGACATAATACAATACACATAGCATATTCTATGTATTTACTCTTTATACTAAAAAGGATTGCATATTGGCACCCAACAATATCTATTTTAAAGGACCGAGTGACTAAACAATTTAGCCACTCGATGGCAGTTAGGAAGTACTATGCTATAAGGTATGTACATACATATGTTGTAAATAACTTATGTCTTAACTTAACTCCATTAAAAAGTATAATTTTTTATCTAAAAGTATTTTCATGTTAGTTGCTGGTTTTACAACGTTACGATGTGGCATTTAAATTATCAATTTTTATTGTAGTCCAATACTTATTAAAATAAAAACCTAAATTAAAGTCGTTACATATGATTATTTAAATAATGTAATGGGGTCTAATTAACTTTCCCTCTGAGTTTGATTCGCCAATCTGCTATTCATTGTTTTTCCATTTTTCGGCTTGAAACCGAAGTTTTTATTCCCCGATTTGAAGATAAGTATTAAATCGCCATCGACTTCCCTTTAAAGCAGTCTAACTGACAGTATATGTAATTATAAGACCAAACAGAAAAATCAAAACAAACTTGTATTTTAAACAATTGGCGGTTACTGATGAGTCTCCTGTGATATCTGAATGAATTTCTTAATTTGATTTCGCTGTTTTTCCACGATTTCTCTAGGGTCCACAGGAAGAACATTCTCACAATAAACTCGGGAGTGTATTATGTTTTGGTTAATCTTTCATGACATAAATATATTTTGTGGCACAATCACATAAGAATCCTCGATGCTCTTTCGACTATATACCTGGTGTTCGATATTATAATATCATAATCTTCATACCGAAAAAACTACCTATGAATTCATACCAGTTAAGGTGGGTAAATATATATCTATTCGGAATTCCTTTAAAAATGAATTCAGAATGGCCAGTAGTAAGTACTCATTCTATAGGTATCATTAGAATACTTTTTATCAGGTCATCTTATTATGGGAATCTCTCCAATATTACGAATAGACATTTTTGTTTTATGTACTGTCTTCTCTATCCAAGAAATTGCCACACGCATTTCACTTCAACCTACCAAATGTAAGAATGTTCCTTAAACCTTGTATAAGATAAGTTTTAGAAAGTTTATGATTTTCTCATAGAGGGGTTTTCCTAGGTACTGGATCTCGTGGAGTTCAATTCCAATCCAACTACCTAGTTGAACGAAGGGAAATGCATAACACACGCAACACAAAACGCAATTTCTGCAGCTCGTTTCTTCTCTAATCCCATCAGAAAACTCGCATATTTATATAATGTTTTAGAGTGAAACAAAGTTAAAACTGAAGCCTAGTTCCTTATAGAGGCATTAGGTGCACGAGTTTGTATTTGTGCTTGGTGGAAGTTAGGGTGAGCAGTATGTCGTATTATGTAGTGCTTCTGTGGAAAGAATAGGTCAGGTTGAATGGAGAGGGAAGTCAAGTCAGTCTGGAAGTTTAATCTGCAGTACAGACGAGCATCAATCTATCTCTGTAGGAAACAGAATCGAGTCAAGCCAGCGAAGCCAACTTTATTTGTCAATTTCTTGTTTCTCTTGAATCTCTTGACTGTAAAATCAATTTGAGAGGGAACCTCCTTTCATCATTCATGTTTTTTCTGACTCTGACTTTCACTTACAGCAATTGCATTCGAATTACGTATAACTGTAAAGTAGGAGTATACCAATGCACCGCCACTATCAAGGCAGGATTCTTCCATGTGCATGAATGCGTATTGCATACCCAGTAGATTTCAACTTTCTACGTGCTCACGCCATACAATTATATAACACCACCAACAACAAAAACAATGAGAAAAAATCAAAATGCGAAGAACCTATGGTCTTTGAAATAGCATGACTTCTCTCCTGTTGTGAACCATTTTCTCAGCACTTTGGGTATACTTCGTGGATGCAATATTCTACAAATAGCCTTAATACGATAAAGGCGAAACCAAAACATTTGTTTAAAATCCCTAATTGAATTTCATCTATATTTGTAACCGATTAGTAATTTTGTATCATTGAATTTTACTGCTAGTAAGTGACGGATACATTGCAAGTATTCACGTTAATCTTTATTATCATTGAGAGTCATCAAAGATAAATTAATTAATTGTGCTGTAATTTAACGTTACTACTGTAAGCTTCGTTTCCCTTGTAATGTCAACTTGTTTCATTAGTGTTTCTTCGTGTGTATTCACTATGATGATGCTGTGATTAATTTAGGGAAGTGAATGCTTGAAAACCGATTTCGGTTTAAATTGAACATCTTCTGCGCTAGAAGGGAATCCCTTAATATATGGGATTGGAGAACACACTACATTGTCACCATTTACAATGAACGTATTTTCCCAAATAGTTCTTCAGTGACAAAACTGCTTGCTGTTCTGGCATGCTTAGGGGTTAGGTCTCCGATATTGTTAGTAATGGAACAATACTACAGGGAATTGGAAAAGCTCTGTCACTCTGTCGGTCCGTAAATGGTATAGCTCTTAACCGATTTGAGATACTGAGTTCCCTTTCTAATGTGTTCATATAGTTAATAGCACGATAAAACTTAAAATGGTGGTTATCGGTCAATCAATTCCACTAATAAATTTCGAAACTGCATGATTGATTACACCAATGAAATATTACAACCAACCTAGGTGTGTTTTAGAATGAGGACACCTATATTTGATCTGTAACTTACATCAAGTAATAGGACGTTTTGATACAGGAGACCGCTTTACGGCCGCCAACCAAATAAAACAAATGTAATTACTGTTCGCTTTAAATGAGTGCTTCGAACTCTTTCAAAAAAGATTGAAATTTCAAATTGACAACTCTTATTTCTCTATCTGCAAAGAATTTAAATCCTTTTAACCTTTTCTTGAGAAATAATTGAAATAAACTTAGACTGCACAATTTTCTCTAGACATCACTAAGTGCCGTATTTAACTAATATAATAATTGGTAATAATAAAGTAATAAAAATGGAGGATTTTGAGGTTTACTGAGGGGAGTAATAATTTAGGACGAGAAAATTTATAGTCACAAACTTTCTAACTAATAACTAATTAATATATTTAACATTTCAACCGCAAACCTGAAAGTTATAAGAGTGTCGCGCATTAAGAAATACACGCGAAACATGCCAACACTAGAATATAAAAACATTATTTAATTATTCGGGATATAATAAAATGTGGCACAAAAACCATTGTTCACTTCAGTGTCTTCTTCATAGAAATGTAAGAGTCGATCCCCGTATTCGATCTTTCTGGAAACGAGATAAGATTCCCATTCGAATGTGACCTGAAGGCAATTTCAGCCTAAATGCTATATACGATTGGTATTAGAATCCAATATATCTTCAAGACCGATACACTATTTGCTGTTGTAAGTCTACCAGTCCAGCATGTTTTGTTGTAGGATTTGATTTATATTGGCTCCCTTTTCACAATTGAAGGATAATCTCTAATTAGTTACGGATGAGCCGTTTCTTTCATACAACAAAATAGGAACTTTTATTTACGTGTAAGCTGCATCCAGGGCCATTTAGTTGTCGTACGAAGGAATCATGGCTGAATTGCAGACTTACAGTTCTCCCTCCTTCTCCTTTCAATCAGCCACAGCCACGCAATGACGTCTCTAATAGGAAAATGAATAAGACAAAATTCCCTGCTGAATTTTATTTCCTATCTGCTCAAAGGTTTTCAAATTCCTTAACTTATATTATGTCTATATTCCATACCCCGTTGCGACTGAATTATGTCCAAGAATAACAAACGTGATTACTGCTTGTATTACTTATGCAAATTTTAGTCCATGATTCTGCTAAGCTAATTACATCACTCAATAATCAACAAAATTAATTCTACAAATATAGTTGCCATCGGAATTAATTAAAATTTGAAATCGTTGTCAACACCCATTTCATCGGCAAAAATCGTTGTACGGCTAGGGTTGCTAACTCACCATTATAGACACTATTTTGAAATCGTTTCAGATGATAAGCCATTATTTCTCATGTACCCTAATGACTTCAGTCTTTTCAATCACCGTTGACACAAGCCGCAATGGAGATTTTAAATTACTTTTATATAGTACAAAGTGTAATTACATATATATAAAAGAAAGTATACATTTAAATTATAAATAGGACAAAGGTCCAGTCCCACACTTTTTGCATACATCGTCATTTTTCCAATTTGGTTGCCAAAATGTGGAAAATCATTTTTGTGTAAAGTGAAGTGTTCTAATTAATGCGCACGAAATTGTTTTCATGCGTGCACCTGTACGAAATGCACAGTGTTTTAAACGCACCAAATGCAGGTTTATATATGTTACCCTCTATGAGTTAACGCAGCCTGTGAGAATGATAATACTCAAATGCACTGAGAATAGGGTTCATTGCGAAAACTCATATAGGTCATTCAACTCGTGAAATTGCATTTTAATGGTAAAAATGCCACTTAGAATCATGAGATTAATTGTAATGAGGAAAGCTAACCAATAACATTAACACAAAAATGTTTGAACCAATTTCAGGCATCCGTCAATTGAGGCTAAGCAGTCTGCCCTATCGTATACAATTTTGTCAAGAAGTAAATCTCAATTGAATTGAACGTAGTTATGCTCGTTAGATTCACAAAAATATGCTCTATACGTGAGAATATTTGCCTGTTAAGTCAACTGGTGTTGATGAATACAAATCAGCTTGGGTGTGCATTAGAAAGACACTGGTTCTTATGCACAAAATTGAGGCTTTGTAAGGATGGATATTTATCAAATGACATAAGTCACATGGGACTCCAATGTGAGCCAGGGCACTAACCACAGTTCGGGTTACCTAAATAAATCATATTTTGATGGTTGGGTACATAGGAAGAAGGGAAAATCCAGAAAGGTTCAAGGGGGTCATAAAAGTTACACATAAAAGCGTTATAATTATTTATAAAAGCCGAATTTTGAAGGGGAAGACGATCTCCTAGCCAAAATGGGACCCGTCCGGAGGAACGGTTGTTCCCCCGGATGGGTCCCATTTTGGTCGATATCTTCTCTGTAGACCTTCATGAGAAATATATATAGGTATCATGTCATTAGGAGAGAGAAAATATTTTTACGTAGTACAAAATTTCTTATTTCGACAAACTATTGTATTTCGAAATAATAATTACACAGCCTTTCTTAGGAACGGCATTAGTGATTTTATAAAAAACTTTCATCAAAATCTGAGTTGCTCGAAATTTTTGATTTTTTGCGATTTTGGGAAAATTGATCAGGGGGGACCCTTCTCCAAGTAAAAAATCAACGACCTCCGATTTGGATGAAAATTGTTAGTTCGTCTTAAACATAGTGATGGCTATTTCAGCAGCAATTTTCATTGAAATCGTAAGTAGTTGATTTTTCACTTTGGGAAGTGTTCCCCATGATCAATTTTCCCAAAATCACAAAAAAATCCAAAATTTCAACCGCCACAGATTTTGATGAAATGTTTTAAAAAAATCACTAGTGCCATTCTAAGAACGGCTATGCAATTAATATTTCGAAATACAGTAGTTTGTTGCCATAAGAAATTTTGTACTACGTAAAAATATTTTCTTTCTCCGAATGACATGATACCTATATATATTTCTCATGAAGGTCTACAGAGAAGATATCGACCAAAATGGGACCCATCCGGGGGAACAACCGTTCCTCCGGACGGGTCCCATTTTGGCTAGGAGATCGTCTTCCCCTTCAAAATTCGGCTTTTATAAATAATTTTAACGCTTTTATGTGTAACTTTTATGACCCCCTTGAACCTTTCTGGATTTTCCCTTCTTCCTATGTACCCAACCCTCAAAATATGATTTATTTAGGTAACCCGAACTGTCGTTAGTGCCCTGGCTCACATTGGAGTCCCATGTGACTTATGTCATTTGATAAATATCCATCCTTACAAAGCCTCAATTTTGTACATAAGAACCAGTGTCTTTCTAATGCACACCCAAGCTGATTTGTATTCATCAACACCAATTGACTTAATAGGCAAATATTCTCACGTATAGAGCATCTTTTTGTGAATCTAACGAGCATAACTACGTTCAATTCGATTGAGATTTACTTCTTGACAAAATTGTATACGATAGGACAGACTGTTTAGCCTCAATTGACGGACGGAAATTGGTTCAAACATTTTTGTGTTAATGTTATTGGTTAGCTTTCCTCATTACAATTAATCTCATGATTCTTAGTGGCATTTTTACCATTAAAATGCAATTTCATCAGTTGAATGACCTACATAAGTTTTTGCAATGAAGTATGCAATATTCAGTACTTACGAGTACCGTCCTATCTCTGAGTCTGAATGATACCGTTCCCTTACATGCTAGCGGGCTTCTGTCGGAAACTATGTTCTGAGTCTCATAAGCTGCGCTCCCTTAGATGCGGTGACATATTCGATTATATTTAATAATGGTATCCATCAATATGCCTGTATTGTTATTGGGATTTTTATTTCTACATGTGAGGCAATTTGGGGTCTCCACACGGTGAAAACTAGAACCGGCTATAAGACGTAAACTTCAAGTCAATGTTACCCTTAACAACCCTTCCTCCCCTCACGGGACTTGTGGGGCAAAAAGTCCCATAGAAGGTCCCTGTTATATTCTGAGAATTCCTCACATGAGAATCTATAGAAACATATTGGTATCAATGATAATTACTATTTCTTTCATTTTATGCATTTTGTGCACTCCACATTGTGCATGCGCTACGTATTACATGCAGTGCATGTTATGCATATATGCACTGCATGCCAGTACACTGCTAACGCGGCAGTTTAATGCTAATAATTTTAACTTAAGCCAGGGGGTGTAAAAGTATGTCGATTATTTTTTGCATTAGCAATTCCTTATTAATATGGAAGAATTTGCATAAAATCTATGTTTATAGTGACGTCACGCAGTCCCATTTTAAACTCAATGGCTCGGTCGCGTTCGTACGTTTCATTTCTTTACCCTATCAATATATTATTTTCTAGTGCCCTGAACTTAAACAACAGAGTTTTAGTACCATTGCTAAAATGCAACACAGGTAAAGAAAGGGGTAATATAAAAAACACAGTTAAACTAAAGAAACCAAAGTCAAATCAAAACCTTAATTAATCAAATATATTATACCAGTCAATGGTTTTTGAAAAGTTCTAAACAGTAAAAGTTAGCTGAAGTGCAAGATATGTATAGTATAATAGTGACAGTGTTAAATTCATGATAACTGATTTCTAGGTATTACATTTACTTATTTTACCAATTTCTGGAAGTCTCAAAGTAAAATGAATAAAGAATAGGGAATATTTTAGGTGTACCATCAAAACAATTGGGTATCACTATGGACTTAATTTTAATGTCATTTTAAAAACGGAGATTTTTGTTCCGATGATGTAAATTTTCGTTTTATTCCATGTAAGTCTTCGTCTTAGTATTTAATTTTTCTTTATAGTTATGGTAAACAATACTTAGTGTAGATTCCATACTTTTCTGGCATTTTCATCTAAATTGGGGACAATTTTTATGTGCGTGGAGAAATTTATTATGATATACAAGCGGCTGATTCACAATTTTGATTGGTAGTAAACCAATAATTTTTGTGGCATGTTGCAGACGAAGTATATTATGAGAAAGATTGGATTTTCTACTGTCCCTAAGTATATCCCTTTAAATGCACATTGTGTTGTTATTACTGCATATTATTTGTTTTATCAGTACTGTGTATATTCTGTAATGTATTGATGATAGCGTTGTTCAAAATAGGAATAGACTTGCGAGTGTGACTGCTTAAGCTAAACTTATTTCTCTTTTGATTTCGACACATTTCAGTTGGTCCCACAAAAACCCTCTGGCGGTTTTCATGAAAACTCAGACACATTACATTCATATTTGAGATGACTAGTAAATGGATTATTTCCTAAAAGGAAAATAAAGTACCTACTCTAAACCGTTCCTTCATTTTAGATTACCCTGTCATGTTGAATTTCTCAAAAGTTTAGTTTTGAACTGGTGAATAAAGCTTCATATAGTTGGGTGGATAGAAATGTCTTTTGTATCCGTGCAAAATGCCATTGAGCTACACAGCGATGTATGTAATTGTTTATATTCATTAAAGTATAGTGTATGGAATGATTTATCAATAAAGTAAAGATGTGTTTGTGTGTGTTGCACAGCAGAAACAGTGATGACAGTACAAGCCCTCGAACGCGACGAAGCTCCATTGTGGTGATTCCGCCGATGCAAATCTGTCCGGGTGATCTCCTCGTATATGGCAAAGTCCTTAGCCAAAGGAAAAGTTTACTGGGTGAGTTCACTTACAGTTTACTTTCCCATTTATTTCTTGCTTACTAAAGTCATTTTGTTATGGCAGTCCGCATCTGCCCAACCTCTTTCGAATAATATCTCTCTGGTTCGCTGCGTGTTGCATTGATTGCTCTCCTCTTCCTCATTACTCTTATCATACATTTATGCTCAGTGTAATAGTCCCACATAAATACCTATTAGTGTTGCTATTCAAACTTTCAATGAATACATTCTTTATGTAGAAAGTTCAATCCAATTCAGAATTAAATGCAGACATGCATACAATAGATAGATTAACGTAAACGAAACGAAAGTTCAATATTATCAAATGTATCGTATGTATGTTTCGCTTAATTTTGGGCTTACGCTGAGGCCCACTCACTGGCTTTTAATCAACTGGTTTTTATGAACAGCGTCAGTTAACGAAACAGTCCTAATATTTGTAATATTATCCACTGTTTATTATTAGATTAATATTTTAAGGGTTAATGCAAATAATTGATTTAGACACAAAAGAGTATTTACCTGGAAAAGTGAACATTATTTACAAAATGCGCGTTAATTTTTTTTAACTTTTCTTAATTTTAAGTTATGACTCTAATTGATTAATGAATAACTAACCAAATTTTTATTAGAGCAAATGCAAGAATGAGAAACTAATAGAAAGGGGACAAATGCCACCGCAATAATATTTGGATGCTTATTTCTATACATTTCATGTGTAGTCTAATCTAATACATAGTTTCAATAGATATAATCTTCCCTATGGAAAAGTCTTCCATACATAGGTTATTTTGAAGGGGAAAACAAGTTTAGAACAGTAATAACCAAACAATATTAACCTAGACCAATACAATAATTTAATTATCTGCCTACAATTATCATTTAGACAGGAGCTTGGCATGTTTACGCACTAGTAACAAAATACTAGATTGGAATTTGCCAAAGGGAAAATGATAATTCCTCGTGAAGGAAGAAATACCAAGTAATATCATATAGATTTTGTATCTATTATAAGTATTTGTGGAAGGACAAAACTTATCAGCTTACATGCACAGTAGTACAAAATCATAAATTCGTAGAGTTAGGTTATTTTTGTTTTCGTTTGTTTTGCTTCTGACCCTTTTTCAAAACGTCGAAATTTGGTTTGTAGCAAGATTTTTCTAGCAATTGAAGCCCTTTGAAGTGAGTCAGCGTATATCACATTACCGTTTGAACTAGGAAATACTTTTTCTTCATTGTGAAGATACAAAACTTTGGAAGGTATATAATTTAGCATAAAGAATTCAGGGGAAATTTTGAACGTCTTCCTCTTCGTTACATATTACACTGGTAGGAATGCATCGTTTCCTTAAGAAAGTCTATAGCAGTGAAGTTTTGTACACCTGAAGGTAATTTATGCTTGGAATGCAGACAAATAGAGTACCTCGTTGTATATGAGAAAGCAAATATCAATCTCTCTTAGGAGGCAGTTTGTTTAGGGACTGTGTTGTAGCTACGTAAAATAAATAAATAGATTAAACGATGTTTACGCGAAGATCTGGTTTCTTTATCAGTGTTTACTTAAAACGGGTTTATCTATGTAAACAGAAAAGAACAAGGGAGTGTATTTATAGTCTAGCCACGATATTGTGTTATTATTGTGCGATTAAGAAGTCGAAGATTCAATGCTTGAGATAATTGCATACTTTTAGTTTGTCGTCAATTTGGGTTTCTATCTCGACAATCACGTAACAATTGAGAAATCAAAGGAAAGTGAAAACTAAGAACAACAAAGGCATTCCAGACGAAATGCAGAGCTGGAGGTCTCGTTTCTCCTCCGTCATTGTATTCGGTGCGGTGCACCTCCTTTCTTGCTGTGGCTGGTTAAACGTTATCGCAGGGATGGACGATAGCGGTTAATAGAACATAAAATAAAATGTGTGCGCACTTGAGTAGAGCCAAAGTAGTTTCTAAAACGAGCATAGTTCTGTGGGTTGGTTGTTCGTGTATGTACTTATGGTGTGGTTGCAGGGCATCCTCTATCCAATGACTAAAGTCAGTTTCATCTTCATCAGGAGACTCATAATCAGTTTCACATCACCATGCACCAGACCAGACGAAACAGTCAAGTCAGCTTTGCAGGCTTGGCCGACAAGTCAAAGAATGTGATGTGAAATGTCTTTAATCCTTTGCTTGCATATTCAACTCATCCCACCCAGTCCAAACAATTCTGACGTTAATCTGCTCCGATATATAATTAGTATATGCAGCCATAGCCCCTCTCCTCCCGTTCACCACCGCTCTGCTTAATTTCGCTTTCATCTATTTTAATATAATGAGCCATGCAATATCTCCCACCACTTTACTCAACCAAGAAATGAGAAACATGAGTAGGTATAACTCATACTGCCATTAAGAAACCCATATACTTATTTACATGTTGTTCCGCTCTTCTCAATCTTTGTTCTTTTCCTTTCCCCACAACCATCAGTATGCAACGTTGTATAAACAGTATACATACTAATACATATTCTGTTGCTTCTGCTCTGTCCAATCGATACAAAACGCTACAACCAAAAAACTATTTACTTTAACGGCTTTTACCCATAAGGCACTTTTGAATGAATAACCAATGGCATTTGTTGTAGAATTGGAATAAGAGCTAAACCATATTCATACATTTTACGATCTTCCATAATTATTTCAAGTAAAATCAGTTCAATCATTGTTTGCAAAATTTTAATGTTGATGCAGAATTATAAATTTGCTGTGTATTTTGTATTTTTCGGCCCATTGATTTTACAAAGCAAATTAGTCCTGGCTTTGACTTTGAATCCCTGGTTACAATGTGTTACAACTCCCTCATAAAAAATCGAAGAACAGAAGACCTAGGGACGTAAGGAATAGGAACAACGGCTTAGCTGCCATGTGATTTTTTTGTCGGTAAACAGAACTTACCTATGTGTGTAGTTTTTTAGAATACAGCTAGTATTCTTCTGGTATATGTTACTCCTACGAAAAGAGGCATTATAGCTGGCTGTCAGTGTACATTATGAGACTGCAGTTGGCAACCAGTAGGTTTAAACCAGAAGAATTTATCGTTATTTAAGATCATGGAATCCACCTTACTGCTTTAGTACAAGCATTTCCTGTCCTTCGCTTTCGCTCCCTCAAGGCTTTAATGGTTTATTTTAGTAATAGTCTTTCGAACATTTTATCGTCCGGATCCATCCGTGTTTTCTTTTCCTATGGAACTGTTTCAGCAACAGTATCTGGTTGGCAAAAATTTAAATGCACCACCAAAAAAATGAAAGTATCATCAAATCATCACCAATAAATAACTGAATGTGCCTATATTTGACCACCTTTCTATGATTTTGCCAGATAAATCCTTACTCAATGCCAGAAACTGAATCCGCCACTTTTTAAACTGAAATTACCGCAAGATTTATTAATTCTACTTTATTTATTTTATAATTTTATGTATGACAATGTTGGCAAGATGTATAAAACTTGTGGTAATTTAAGTTTAAAAGCTGGCCAGTTCGACTTTTGTGGCATTGAGTAAGGATTTATTTGGCTACATCATGTAAAGGTGGTCAGTTAATTCATGTATCCATTTGGCATACTCAGTATTTCGTTGGTGATACTTTCAGTTTTTTAGTGGTATCTTTAAATAACAGCCTATCTGTTTCCAGTAAAAATCTTAGCATCTATTGTAAATCCATGGCTAGCCCTGAGAATCAATTTTTATTGATATAAAAGACGTTTCAATTTCATATCGCAATCACATTATTTAAAATTGTATTACGAGACTGTAGTACGTAAGAATACTATTTAGGGAAAAACTTCCCGAATATAGCAAATAAATCCACCGAGATCTCTAGTAGCAAATACCAAATATACAGCTCTTAAATGCCTCAGAATTTATAACGCTGTCCGAAATAAAAATACATGGCGGATATTTTTTAAGACTGACTTCTTCAAATGAAAATTGCAACATTTTCACTGAAAGGCATTTCTTAATTTTGTATACTCAGATAGCGAGATAGCCAGATGGGGGATTTCATTTTGATCGTAAGAATAAAAAAATATATAGATTTTTCGTATTTCGGAATAGAATTTTCCTAGATGCCTTAGCTGCATACAAGGACAAGTACTTTTAGACTATAAATATCAAAGAAACAACTTTTTCAGTAAATATCGTTAAAGAAAGAACCATTGATATTCTACATTGATATTTCGACAAAATCTCCGGCTTGAAATAAAGTATAAAAGGCTTTATCCATTATTGTCTACAGTAAGTTTTTCACAAAAGTATTTCGGAAGCTATTGAAGAAAACCTATTATTATCGTAACATTTAACTTTGTACATGTCATTCATAAACTATGTACACCCTGACGATTTTTCGGTGACCCGGATTTTTCATGGCCGGAAAAGCAAGTTTTTTGAAAAATATTTTCACAGCGGCAGTCCATGTTGTATGAGTGATTTTCCCTGAAATTTTCATAATAATCGAACAAGGTTGAATTTTCAATTTTTCTCGAATTCCCATTAAGACTCAAGAGAATTGCAGAAAATTCCAGAAAAGTTGAAAATAACATTAACACTTTATAATGTAAAATATATAGGTTATTCTGATGACGGAATGATTCTTACAAATGTAAATATTTGACATATTATGATTGTATACAGAAGACATTGGTCTGCAGCAGTACTAGACAACTGTTTTACAATCTCAATTTCTTACTAATCAGTGCAAAGGAGTATGTAGTCATACACGAGTCATCCTTTCAAAGCGCATATTTTACCATGTCACATTTTTGAGTAAAACGAAATATTGCTAGTTATGTTGGCACAGTTGGTTGGTAGTTAGTGCTAGTGACGATTTCCTTAGCTGGCAGCTCTTGATGCATAATACACACATGTAGGTTACTTATGTAGTGGTATATTTAGAAATTTGAGGCACAGTTAGCCTTCCACTGTTGATATAGGAGGAAGTCCGTACTATATATTTAGGATATGGTGTATGTATTTTGTGGAGGAGATGACAAGAATCCCATTTAGCTTGGCTTAGCTATTTGAGTAATTGCTGGCGCAGAGCAATAAGCAAAGAATAGCCTTGAGCCACTCTGTTACTTTCACCATGAACTTTCACTTTCTCTGTTGCCGTTGGCCAGAAACGACTTCACAATCTTACACTCTACTTTCGTAACTCACATCATAGTGCCTAAGCGCAACATGTATGTACAATGCTGTCACATACTCTTGTCGTCACTAGGGCACAACATTGCTTTATAATACTCGAATTACCCAAATAAATATAGTCATACTTGAGTGACTTGTTGGTAAGCTCAGATTATTTGTAAAGGTTAACTGGAATTTTGAGTGAATTTTGCATTCTTTACACTACATGTCATAAAATTTATATAAATGTTTTCCATTAAAAGTTGAAGCTCTGCTGCAGTGAAATACTAATATTTGCATTGATGGTGTTTCTATTCAAACAAATAATAATGTATCCTAAGAATTTAGGAAAGGCTTTTTGGTATACAGTGAAAGTAATATTGAAAATATCTAAAATAAAAGTAGGAAATAATGGGGAAATTGTGAAATGCTTACTAGGCAAGATAATATATTGTACGAAAATAGATGCACATGTACTTAAATCCTGGGCGAAAGGAAGATAAAGACTTTTAGGTAGATGTTTTTGTTTGATATCTATTGTATCTTCTATTCCGTTTCTTATAAGGCTTTAAAAATGAATGGAAAGACAACGTGGCCCTTAGATGAGTGCAAATTCTTAATGGAAGACGGACAAGCAAATGAGATTTTATACTTAAGGAAAATTCATCTAGTTGAGAGAAAGCGTCAAAGAAAATGTCAAAAGTTCTTTTGTTTTCATAATGGCTCATCTAGCTTTCTTTTTATACCGTTTCCAGGTACAACCATTGAGAGTCCTTCGCCTGTTACGTCTATGTTTGATACAGGTAAGGTTCTCGCACTTTCTTCTTTCATTTACAGCGTATTCCTAGGTAATGCACACTTTAGAATATTAGTCCTGCGTTTGTATTTGTGAACTTCATTAAATTTCTTTCTCCTTGCCTTACGCTATCACAAATGTATGTTCATTGAGCCGTTTTATACTTACATAAGGCAGCTATATACACAGTCAGCATATACGTATACTAGGCAGAAGCACTTAAATAAAAAATATTATACAAAAGAAAGGTTGATGTAAATTGGTTGAGAAACATTGAGTGAAAGCAGACGCGATTTTGAGCTGCAATTTATACTTGTCATGCAGGTGGCATGACAGAGCTGAAAGTAATCTCTTACAATAAGGATTCTTCCCTCTCGCTAAACTATGTACCTACCTACTGCTCTTGTGCAACAGTAAAAATCTTTGTCTGAGGGATTTATATAAGCTTCTTTCCATATGCCTATATACTTATGTGCAACAGGGATTAATTTTCTTGTGCATGTCGTAAAATTGTTTTTTTTATTAATTTTGGTATTTTCTATAAATTTCAATCAACATTTTTAGAAAATAATCAAGGTAGTTCCTAAACGTACACTCAGTACTAACTGCCATTTTCTCTAATATTTGTATTTCATTCTAAAATCTGTATCTATAAATCTGTAAACTATTCCGTCAGCATAGTTTTTAAAACTGCGGGAAGTGTTTAATGTAAGTATAGTCCTAAATATAATCCCTTGGCTGGTATATATTATTTATTCGTTTACGGCAGAAGAAAATAAATTCGTATTTACTCACAGTTTCAAATACAGCCATAAATTTGCATTGTGCATGCCTATCACCACTTTTACTATAGATAACTCTGCGTCATTGTAACTGACAGGTGTCTCATCTCTTTGTGTTTGTTGTGGTTGTCTTGTATTTTCTACGCAATATGTTTCATCCTTTGTCATCCAAAAATAGTTTGTGCTGCGATAAAGCGTCCTGCACGAGAAATGTAATCTCCTGTGTTTCAATATACGAGAGTGACTAGAGTAAATGGCTTTTTCATATTTGCAGCAAATGTACCTACAATGACAAAGCTAATTTATATACTGTGCTTTACACAACACTCTCTTTCCATGTACCTCCTAAGAGGTGTGCACCCAGTAGTGCTTTATTTCACTCAATCACTTCTCAAATATCGTTTCTCTACCTTCATAATATTAACTGTGAACTTGTTGATTTGGCAGATGTGTTGCAATGGTATCGAAAATACTTAAATAGAAATGTTAAGCTTTTCCTATAACTGCGCTGCAGGAAATCACCAAAATTTAGTACTATAGGAGAAATATTTAAGTCTTCTGCTAGATATCAACAAAATCAAATTTTAGAACATTTTCAATGAACTCCAAATCAGTATGTGGTCTGACAGTCTCAATCAGCCTTCAACAACTATGCCATTTCCTTCAGAACAAATTATTTGTAAGGACGAAAGCAAAAAATAATTGGATATCCTATACTACTATACTGAATATTTTTATGAAGTTTATTTTTCACTATTTTCCTTTATACCACTATTTATGAGGTGAAAGTAATATCGATTACTGCCATAACACCGTTTATGTCTATAGGAGAGGTGCAGAATAAACAACTGCCTATCAATTTATTTCAAAATACCGTTTTAATATTTGTAACAAACTTTTCATATTGCTACGCCGCATAAACCAACAGTACTTATATGGAGTAACTACATATTTTTACATGCTTTTCATGTACGTATTATGTATTACGTTCATTTCATTTGCTTTTCTTGTGAGTCTAAAAATCTGACATTTGTGTCAGATTTTTAGACTCAAATTTTTACAGACTCAATTTTTACACAAATCTGACTATGATCTTTTTTTCTAAGTTGTATGTATAATTTCATGAGAGGCCACTATAACTGAGGTTTTTTACTATCGCAGTGTGTTTGGATTCATTTGCGCTTAATTAGACAAGTAAAGGTAAAAGGTAAAGAGGACACTGAATCTTACAACCCAAGTGGGTTATATCTCATCGGAGGAGGGAAACTAAAGAACTTTTTCCAATACTCCTGCAGGCCAATATGAATCCACATGAGGCACCTATCCCCACACTTTGGTAAAAACGACAAAGGTCGCACTGGTCACTTAAGCCCGGTACACAATTACACTACGGTAACCACAGGAGTTGCTTTCACGTGTTGAGGACGCACAGTAGAATGGAGAAAGAAACGTAACTTTATTCGACGCAGAGCAGCTCGGCATATCTAGCGAACAGATATGACGAATAAAGAAAGTGAGAGATTACAGAATGGCAAAGACAAACAGAAATGCTAAAGTACCAATTGTGGCAATCGAGGTACAGGGAAAACCCTTACACATTTGTAATTAATGTACTATTAATGTATTAATGTATAATTAGTGTATTAATGTAATTAATGCGCACAGGGAAAAATTTAGTACTATACCAATGTTAACGTTTTCCATTTCAAAGAGGAAAATCATGATACATTCCATTTGTAAGTTTGAAAATAGTGCCCGCCACGCTTAAAAGGTTATATAGCATTTTAGCATACCGTACAAGTAAGGAATACTTTTCATCTTACCGAATAAATATTAAGCATCAATTAAAGTTTTTTAATTGCGTGCAATTCTTTTTAATTTGAATTTTTGTAGAACAAACTCCAGCAAGGAAAGGCAAAAACACATGGTCTCTAATGAAACTGGTAAGTATCGGTTAATTTTCCACATTTTGTTGTATCAGTTTTAATATCGACTTTGCATAAAAATATACGACCTTTATTCTGAAGCATAAAGACTACTTTTCTGCATAACGCAATTATTCATTACTAAAGTTTTCCTACAATACATAGCATCAAAATATCAATGTATGATGCATATCTTTTGCTTTGTGTACACTTTCACACCAAATTGAAACTTTACTATCCACTGGCTCAGATAATTATTTACTCATGAGTGTCATGAGGCATAAACATCGCTGCTAGTTCAACATGCTATACAGTGATCCAATGTAGATCTCTTTTGAACTACCAATGTATATTTATTTACTTGATTTGCCATTCATTTCCTGTTAAGAGACACTTATTCCTGAAGAAGACTTTACTGGTGGTCTTGAAGCATCACTTCTCGCTTTAGTTACGAGTATTATTTGATTTATTTGGCTCATTTGAAGCTGCCAGTGAAGTTGTGTTCAACGGTTGACTTTTTGATGTTCTCAGGATAAGTGTTAGTTGACTCTTTTGGCCAGTTCTCCACTTGTTGCATTTTAGTTTACTGAACTGAGGTAGAGTGCAGATTGCCTTGTAGCCAAACTAAAGTATTAAAGAGTTGGGGTTATCTCGCTAGTTTGGTTTCCCTTGCCGTTGGGTATCTCTACCTCCTCTTACCAAATCTCAGCATTCTGTTGTGAATCTTAATTTTTCTAATCCTGGTCCTGGAATCTCATTCGCCACGAAACGATCTGTTAGCAATCTAGTCAGTTCTACATTGCCAATACATTTTAATATATTATACACTATATGAACATAATATACATACACTGTGAAGACACTCCGTAGGATTTATGTATCTCATCGTTCCGTAGATTATTCTGCAAAATAATTAAGTTGACCTGCGTGTAGCCATAGGGTCTTCTTTGCATTACCTTGATTGAATTCGTATATTTCCTCATATATCGTTTATTAAACGGAAATCTGTGTGTAGATTGAGTTAAGTTTAAGAAGGGGAGTCAAATATAGTGCAATTAGATGAGAGGTGGGTGGAGTAAGTGGATGAGGTTGTGGGAGGTATCTCAACATTTGGTTGTACTTAATGGGCTTAAAATACTTGACGTTACACCGTGACGATAAACTGAGATATCCCCTGGCCGGAAGAACCTGAAGTAGCACAGCAAAACTGATTACACCTATTGAAACCCAGTAGATAGTTACATTGAAATCCAAGTTTTCATCAAAATCGATTGAAGATAAGTAGGTCAAATAATTTTGTGAAAAAAGTCGAAAAATTTTTACCCAGTTTCTAATCTAATCCAGAAACTAATCGCCCAGTTTTTGGTGATTAGTATTTTTAACTGCTAGAAAAACATTTTTTTTGAAAAAATATTTTTACAACAGCAATCCATATTATATTTGTGATTATTGTGATATTTATGATATTATTTGTGATATTTGCGATATTTGTGGTCTGGAATTTTCTCCAAGTAAAAATATTTTTTCAAAAAACTTTTCTGGCCGTTAAAAATACGAATCGCCGAAAACTGGGCAAATTTTTCGACTTTTTCTTTTCACAGAATTATTTGACCTACTTATCTTCAATCTATTTTGATGAAAACTTGGATTTCAATGTAACTTTCTACTGGCTGTTAATAGGTGTAATCAGATTTGCTGTGTTACTTTTGGTTCTTCCTGTTTAGGGGGGTACTTTAGTTTCCCGTCACGGTGTAGTTGGTCCTCTAATGAGATCGTGCGATAAAATTAAGCAATTCGAATCCTTAATTTGCGTTGTCGTTTTTCGAGGACATTGTGTGTGTTGTGGACTCTGTAATATCCTTTGGGACATGACTCATTGCATTGCAACGACTTCAGCTGAGCTTGCTCCTCCCACTTCATTTATTGAAACGAATATAACACTTGGTTTCCCTCCGTGTACACGCGTGTGTAGCATGAAGTCATTGTGATGCAATGTATCAGTGATTTTTCAATCTCGAACATTACAATACTAGTGTACTAAATAATGATGAAGGCTTACGTTCAAACTTATGATGCTCTATAATCTCATCCTTATTTATTCGAACAACTAGTTGTGACATTACACACTGCAATGGACACTACATGAGAAATCAATTCTATTACTGAATATACATTCTATTTTCGGATAACTCCATGTTGCTATCGAACCGACTGTGATTATCAATGCTGAGTTAATACCCGCTTGATCATAATTATTTTAGAAACACGTAAGAGCATTAAGACCAACCCGGGTTTTATTCATGTTTGTCTTTTAACTTAAAATGACAGACTGTAGAGTATCGTTAGGCAAACACAACTGAAATCTTTCACTTTCTGGGGATTATTGCCTTATAAGCCGATGGACTTTCTGAAGCACATGCTTTAAACACACAGTCCTCCATTTGTGATGTGGGCCAGCCCTAAATAATTGGTGGATTGGTGGATAACGCTGTAGCACTGGGTAACTTAATACACCGAAGGAATTCAATTGACTCGTGATTTATCTCCCATCTTACGTAGTTGTTCATTCTTATGCTATTGCGTTGTAAGGGGCTTACCCAGATATATGATCATAATATGTACATGTGACAAACAAAACAAATACTTGCATCAGTTATTTACTTTATTTATGTTACTGTTTGTACAAACTGCCTTCGGGATTCAATTCCTCTTCCTGACTCTTGCGGGTTTGTTAGGTAAATAAGCCGAGTTGAATCACGCAGCGTACTTGTCTTTTAGTAATTAAAGCCCAACTGTATTTGCACTACCTGTGCACTACATTATTTTGTTGATGTTTTAACTAGCTAGCTAGCTATACCTGTCTTCCCATTATGCTCACCGAATTGGGCCGCAACCTGAGCACTTTGGAATGATTTCTTTGCATTGAAACATGAGAAAAACCAATAAACCTTAATGTGATGTGACATTCAAAATGTTTATCAATACATCAATATAATTTTTGCTTGTAGAAGAACAGTACTACCAAGATTATTTGACAACTATACCAATTTTATTCTACCATGCACTGAAAATATCAAATATTGATCGATTCCATTGGTCAACTCATGATTTTCTCAAGAATGACTTTTCTAATGGTTATTCATGGCATTCCTGGATGATCAAAAGGATACCCTTACCGATGGAGTCTTTGTAGTTTTATTGCATATGTAATCCTTAAGTAGAAAATCCGTTTAACTACAACATCTGACCACTACTCTTAAGTAGGCAGCAGTTTAATTACATTAGCTAATTATTGTCTGTGCGCAATTATTATAATCAAGTAACAATGAGTTCATTCGTTATTGAAAGCGGGTAATGTCCACGCTGTATTTGATTTGAATGGTATTACTAGTTTTCTTTCATGAACACTGAAGGCAGCCACAGTATAGATCTCTGGAGCTTCAATCGGATTTCATTTCTCTGCTAAAGTGGCGCACAGCAGAGACAAAGGAGCTCAATTGGATTGACTTATGTTGCTTTGTACTTTCTTTCTTCACGGAGGGATTTTATTGCCGATTTCCTTTCAAGGTACTCGGAATGGGCAATTGAATGGTAAACTTTTCCATTGTGAACGGGGTAACTTTCTTTTGCAATAAGAAAGTTCATAGATACCGTGTGATTTTCTCCATTACTCCCCTTTTTTACAGAATTCTAAGAGTAGCTTTGGATAAACTACTTACCAGTGTTACCAGTAATATACTGATAGTAATACGTTCGCTCTGAAGAATTTTCTTGGTTGACAATGTAAAAAACTACAAAAGAAATGGTCATTCTAACGTTGTAGTGAGCAACTACTGGTAAAGTATGCGCTACATCCACGCATGTAATGGTTAGCTCCTAACTATGTTATTGAGAAGTGTTACATATATCACAGTGAAAAGGTGATATCCATTGTTCAAAAAACATAATCAGCGAATATCAATTTACTAGTTTCGTCACTTTGGAATTCATCTTAAATAGGTGAAGATTTTTAATGCATCACCAAAAAACTGAAAGTATCACCAATGAAAAACAGGAATGTGCAATCTATATGTGAATTGACCACCTTTATGTGGTACGGCCAATTAAATCCTTACTCAACGCCAGAAAAACTTAACCGGCCACCTTTTAAACTGAAATTGTCCTACCTAAATAGATGACTATAAATTTTGTACAAAGGTTTCTGTAGATTTCAATTAGCTTATCCTTTTTAAAAGTGAAACATTTCACTATGGACTAGCAGTAAAGATATCCGATACTTATACAGCTTATACCGCACGCATGGAGATGCACAGGGCCAGAAATAACGGAAATTAAATCAATACATGGTGAACAGAGCTAACTTACTAAATGTTTGTATACCTTGGTTGTTTTTCTTTGCATGTTGTGCCTTTTCATATGGGACACTGCATGAATTAGAATACTGAATAAAGTAATGATATTTATTGCGTATTAAGTCAAGTAAATATTGTGCAGGAGTTGTGCAAGTTTGTATGTAGTACACATCTACTAAGAATCTCTGGACGAGAGCCAACTGAGAGAGATCTGTGGGAAAAGGTATGCTTTGAAATGACATTTTGTAGGAAAAACTGGGCTTTTGTGAAGCTTGTTGGTAATGGATTGTAAAGTGCAGGAATAGGAAGTGGGAGTAGTAAGGAAGTTGCCAGCTCCAAAAATTCATTTTAGAAATTGGTTCAAGGCAGTGACATTTTGCTATTTCTTTTGCACAGAACAGAAATCATAATAATGGAAATTGTATTGTGCAATGCACTGGCCAGGAATTGTGCTGGCCATTCCAGGATCTATTTGTAAGGAAGTACTCCAAGAAAAAAGCTAAACGTACTGTAAATACTGAAATAAACAGGATATAATATGATGAGTAACATAACCAATCTGTATGAATTGCACAATATAAACTTAAGTCAAACCAACTGACATTAAGCTAGCAAAGCGTTATTGCACTTCAGCATATAACAAAGCATTTCCTTTCATGGTCCGTAGGTACACAGAATGAATATGATGTTCCTATTGTGACCACAGTCAGAGAATTCCTCCTGTGTAGAATTAAAGTCCTTTTCTTACTCGACTAACTTCAGGCATGCAATGGCAGTTGCCTGTTAATCAAATTATATTTGTGATGATATTTGTCACAGAAAAGCTCCATTGTCTAAGCCAAAGATCTCTGAAATGCTTGATCCGTTTTGCGTAACATTGAAAAACTAGTGCACCTACAGATCAGAAGAAAGGATTTTATAATCCGCGAAAAGGGTTGAAATGTACCGCAAATATTTTGGTTGCAGAACAATATTGTTGCTCTAATTTAAATACCGAATACCACTAAGTCAAGCCCAGTGAAGCAGAGTGCTTATCCAATTTGCATCTATCTTCATTAGCCAATAAGGCTATTATTGAATAGTAGAGGGGTTTTGTGTAATGGGGATTCTTTGCATGTGACATAATATGTCGTACGTGAACCAAGAACTGTATTTGTACAGTTATGCCAACCATGACAAGAATATCGTCATATAGGAATGATACATAGTAACGTACTATGTAATGTAATGATACATAGTACACAAACATATAGTCAGTTACCCATTTTGGACCTCTCTGGCTTTCATGTAACTCAAATTACCAAAGCCCGGAAAAGCAGGCACTATAAATGTTAAAATAACACTAAAAGTAGACATTAAAAATCCAGAAATAAGCACCAAAATTCGAAAAATAAGCACTAAAAATGGGCACTGAAAACTATAATAAATGAAGAAAAAAGATACTTTGGGATTTATTAGAAATGATGTGTCTGAAAGTCGTGTTTTTTATTTTAATATAAAATATTTATTGTTTACATTTTGCATTATTCACAATTTATCATGCGGCGTTTTGGTTCATTTAGCAAAAATTATTTATCGTTCCAAAATGCTAAAATATATGCCTATAAGTCGAAAAATCCAAATAGGTACTAAAAACAGATAATTTACCGTTATAGGCAGCAAAATTTGAAAATAATAGGCTTTAAAATACGGAACTATAGTAAATACTAAAATACTAAAATAGAATATATAAATAAATGCCTAGACAAAAATAAGCATAATTTATAAGCACTATAAGACTGAAAAACTAAGCTCTATAGGACGTGAAAAATCAAGATATAAGTCCTTAGGTCTTAGGATGATTGGATGTAGCATACAACAGAAGTTTTTGCCTGCTTTTCCTAGCTTTGCAAATTACTTTACTCAATTCTGTTCATTGCCGGTTCAATTTGCGATGAGCCTGTTTTTGACAACTCTCGCTGAAATACATTTAGGAGCAAATAAATTCTTAATATCATAAGTATAATCACTGTTATTTGCTTTAGTTTCTCCCTGTAAATAGTCACATTCAATACCATAATCTGTCAAAATGCATACCTAAATATTTACATATCATATAATGTCATTTCAATAGACGCAGACGAGTTAAATAATTCACAACCCCAATTTAAAAAAAATGTTTTCTAGTATTCATATATTTCTTAATCTGAAATAACGATTTGAATTAATGAACGTGTGAACTTTAATATTTATTCCTGTTGCTTTATAAGTTATTTTTGTGGTTTCAATCTTTATACAACGAGTAACCTACATAATGCCAATTACCCCATAAATGTTGTTGCTAGGAAACCAACACACTAAATCAAGAGTTGCACAAGAATGTAATTCTTCCAACTTATCGTTTTTGAAAACAGGAGTTGAAGAAAAGAACAAGTCGCGCAATAAATGTGGAAAGGTGAAATATACTACTTATAATATTTTTGGTGCAATATAAACAACCAAATTATAGTTTGCGTTTACTTTACCAGTTCCCAGGAAAACCAAATAACTATGTACATTGTGCTTTAATATGAAAGAAAATATCTGAAAATGCGACTATCCAGTCAGCATGTCTCAAATATCTACTTGTTGGTGATAGGCATACATGCTTTAGTAAATCATCCAATTTGTGAATACACGGAAATAGAGTTTAACTAGTAGATCATAAATACATTAGTATTATATTTAGTACGTAGCACGTTATATAAAATATCTGAAAAATTCTGTGTAGTATCGCATCATTCCAGTTCAAGAATTTATATAGGAATACTGCTTTCGCTTTTTTACATTTTTAACAACGTATTTCTGGGTGTACATGTCAATGTACCCTAAAATCTTTATACTGTACTAAAGCAACTCCCACCGAAGTCTTTTTTAAATATTTTCCTATAGTATTACCTTTGCCAATTTCAGCTCTTGCTACTTGACTACTGCTCAGGTGAACACAGCTTCGTCTCCCGTAATCGAATACAGTAAGAAGCAAGGAAAGTCTTTTAGCGTAGAGAAAAATACGGTTTTTGCTGGAAAAGGAAAGTAGCTGGAGTTTCCAGTTTCTTTCTGCCCTCCAGTTCCTGTAGAGAAATGTATTGATATCTTACCTGGAACTAAACTACACATACTCAATAACACAGGTATACTTGGTAATGGCAAAGCTATTATTAAGTATACAGTGCAAGCTATAGCAAAATATACGCACGTCGTGTCGTATTTTCGGCAAAGTATCATGTGGCAAATGAAGATGGCCAAATAGCTACTGTATTTGTCAATGTTAGTACTTCTTCCCAATGACAGTTAACTTTTAATTTATAAATTTTATTCTTTTATTCGAGGAATCTTATACATTTTGATACTTATTTAATTCGAATTTATCGCATAATCATTTAGCATGATATAAACTTGGTTATATTGCCAAAACTTACTATTCCAAATGTTATTCAATTTACGAAAACAATCAAAGAAATAAAATAATTAATTTTAGACTTAAATTCATTTGTTAGTTTATATTTTTGTAAAAGGACTGACTCTATAGGCACAAGCATTAATAAATTTAAATTAGCTTTTGGATTAATATTACTTTCTAATTTATATTAACCACATAGCATTTGCATTTCCCTAATCCAAGGTATAATCTTTCTTTTGGCATTCGACCTCTTTCATTTATTTTCATTTTCATTTTGTATTTCAATAGAATGGTTTTCCATTGCCGAAGTGTGTTTTGCCAGAAGAACCTACAAAGCAGTGTAGTTTGTTAGAGGCCACCCTGTTGAATCCAAACTTTCTTTTTTACTTTCCTGCAGTGCTTAGCAAAAATGGAAGCGTTTGTAAGAGACAGTGGGAAAGTCTTTCGTTCGACGCACACCAAAATGTGATTTCTTATAATCGTGGGTAAATACAAAGTACAGCTTGGATATGGTTTCCATTCGAGTCATTCGACTCTTCAATGTCAGTCTATATAACTTCAAGTCCGCCGATTAACCTATTTATAGACGATACAAGAAAAGTAAATACACCGAAAAATGTATTTGCTCTTTCCTGAGTTAGGATAAATAAACGTAGCTTGGGATGTTCTTACGTGGAGATAAGAAATTCAATATTTCCACTTGCCCATGACATTCTGATAACAAAATGTTTAAATTGATGAGAAAACATCCGAAGTGCTTTCCTCTAACAAACATGAAAGATTTGTAATTATTTGGAAGAACATAATAATGTACAAATAAAAATTTGTTTTAACATGGTAAAAAGGGAATTGTCAATTTAAACGGTCTAAAATTTTCTTCCTCATTTTGGCTTCCTCTTCGCTTAGTGCTGGTTTTCATTACGTCCTAATTGCAATGTTATAATACCAATGCTCCTCTTTCTAATATATACTCATTTTGGGACATAAAGTAATTTGCAGTATTTGAGAATGAACATTCTTTCTGCAGTTTATTGGGCTACATAGTGAGCTGATTGAAGTTTCTATTAGTACTTGGTATCCTCTCTAAAATTGACTCTGACGCATGACGTCTGGACACGGACTATCTTAGTGAATGTGAGATCTGACAAAATTGAAACCTCCCCCAGCGAACAATGATAAGCCATCGTCAACGGCCGTTTAACGATCTAGCTGTGTGGCTACTGTGGCTTAATTACTAAAGGCACAAACCTGCTTAATTAACTGTCCTACTAGAATGTGGACGTAAACTGTGTACACCTAAGTGAGATTACTCATAATTATGTGTACTTTTTCATAATAGAAGATTTTTTATTTATGGCGGTAAGGTTCTTATTTACCACAACTCTCTGCATTAGCTCTGATTATAGTAATCGGATTAATCTGAGCTAGGTATAGACATAATTCACGAACTTGCCCCTCACATTGGGAAATATAATGTCCACTGAAAATTACTTAATTACTCCCCACATCGAAATATATTTCTAGTTTACCCTACTCAGTTTGCAAAATAGGTACCTTTGGTAGAAAAGGTCCCCTTTTATTGGAATCTCATTTGGGTTGGGGTCATTCAAATAGTACCCAAAGCAAATTTTGCCGATTTTAGACCCCTTATCCCACAAAATTTGCAAATTAAATAGTTGAATATCAATGAAGCAATATCCTACGCTCTAATACGGTATATTATCTATGCCATATAAACCTATCCCTTCTGATGGACATCCGTTTTACTACACTGAATGATTATTTCATTTATTTATGCTGTTACCCATTTATGTTGGCGAAATATTAAGTAAACAGCGCTCTCCTTAGAAATGTGAGGCCCCCGGCGTAATGGTGCAAAAAATTAAAAAATGTTAATATTATATGCGCGAATATATTTTTCTATTTTAACAAATCGTCCTTAATTTTCCTTGATTTTGAACATCAGTTTTTGGATTTCACGAATGCTTGTAATTTTGAGGACCCTAAAATTTTGTGAGGCCCGGTAATGCCGGAATTGTCCGTCCCTAAGGCGGCTATAATAATAAATATTGCTCTTGCAATGAAGCAATAATTATCTTGAGATTTATTTCGGAGTATTTACTTCAAAATGTTCGATAATGTATGGAATTATCAGTTTTTAGATATATGTGACTTTTCAGACTTTTACATAACTGTGCTGTAAAAAACATGAAATGCCTTAAAATGAAATATATTCCTGTTGCAGAATGTACAGCACTGAGCATTTAATAATCCCTGCCATATGACCTGAATAATACCATATCAACTATCTTCATTAGAGATCATTTTCTATGAAAGGCTGCTCCTCTATTACTAGTTTTAGTGTATAGGCTCTGGTTTGGCTTCATTTAATTAGAAAAATGTTATAATAGTACTAGTAAGTAATGAAAATCCTATCGGTGAACCAAATACTCACAGAAAATCCCATTTCGTCATCTCCGAGAATTTGTGGGCGAGCTAATTGGCTAAGGTGTACACAAATATGATATTGTTGATGTGCTCACATGATAAATGGATAGGCTGCAGGATAAAAGGATCTCAGTACACGAAATTAATCAATGTTTTGTATTAGGCCATTTAATTGAAACCCTAATGGAGTCAGTAGATGACTTTTCTATTACACAACATACTCATGATAACGATGCAAAGTAATCTTTTGGCATGTTTTACTGCTCTTGTATACAAGAATGGTAATGCAACACAAACCGCCTTTTAAAATTCATAAGGATCAATTGCGCATGGGAAACAACCCAAAAACAAAGAAGAGATTGTGATGATTTTGAAAATTCCCATCGAATATGAAATTCTATATCCAAACACCTACGCACCTAAACACCAAAACATCCATACAGTTCGAAAAGCCTGATACTCGATGGTGGTCGCCAAAGTCGTAATAAAGCGAGGCGCAAATAGGTATTATGTTGAAATATTTGGCATTATTAATATTTGGCATATTATTAATTTTTGAGAAGTGTAATCATTTCTGTCGAGACTATGAGTATCATATTTTGCTTTATTTCTTGTGTTCACCGATCGAGTTAATGCATTATGTGTATTTGCATTATGTGTATTTCATTTCGCAACGATTTTGGTTGACTCCAGGTAACCGATTCGTACGTAGCATTTTTAAAATAACTAATTTCAGACCATTAGACGTTCACGGCTATACATTTGCATTTCACACCGAATATTATTTGTGGAATCAAAAAGCACGTAATGTAGTAGCGAAAGGCGAGCAAGGAAATAGAAAACATTAAAAATTTTATGACAGAATTTTATGTATAGTGTAATGTATTTTGTTTAATTTTGGAGTTATTGATTTTTTATTCGAAGGTCATAGGTCAGAAATGGTCCATTTTTGAAAGGGAAATTATATTTAGTCCCTAGAAGACCCATGAAAGTTCCAACAAAATATTTCAAAGCGTTTGAGTTATTAGTAGGTTCTCTCTGACACACTAATAGACAGACAGATATACGGACATGGAGTTTCTTTAGAGCAACTTACTGAATAATGCAATATACTTTTAAATGCCATCATTGATTTGTGAGACATTTATTGACATATCTAGCTTATGATATACCAACCATAAATCCTAATTATGCTTAGTTTTACTTCAGACATGGCTAAGCGAATAATAGTGTCAGCTTTACTTTTAGTTGGTTTTACTAGTGCTTTGGGTTATAGATTTAGACGTTCTCTAAATATTTGCGCGATAGCAAACTCTTTGAAATCTGTTGGGAAATATTAAGCGTGTATTATCAAAGGTCGCATTTCATTTCAATTTCAATGACCTCCATTTGGCTCCTTTATTAGCATGCTTGATTAAACCTAATTTTGAATTCTTTTCATAGATGCGCTACTTTTCTTTGTGGTATCCATTGATGTTAAAATTCATTGCCGTTAGCTTTTTGATCTTTTCTTCATCAAATGAAATCTAAGGAAGATATGACTTTGATAAACTTTAGTTAGACAGTTGACTATTCTCCAATAGCCTTTATGGTTTATATGTTCCTATGAGAGTAACTTTAAATTCTGAGGCCCCACTATAGGACTCCATTTATAACATATAGGAAAAGTACACACTGCGTACACAATAGTTTTGTCTTCCATTATCTGTTGAGTGTAATTTGTGGGTTTCAGACAAAGGAAAAGTTTCGTGATTCGAAATCAACTTTTACTTTTCTCTGTCCTATTGAATTTCTATTTCTCCAAAACAAGAGCTACGTACACCCACACAAACAGTGCACTGGGCAACTCTTTGTGTTCATTCATCTTACTTTATAATGAATGTGACGAAGATATGCCGGAGACTCTTCCACTGTATTCCTCTAATCTGCTGTTTCTTTTCGGCTAAGGGTTTAAAACGTGGTTACTGTGAATACTGTGGTGTAACACGACATTATTGCTTTTCGTAGTTATTGAAGAAAGACTTTAATTCGGAGCTTGTCTATTTATTATTTACTATTTCACGATTCATATAATATTAAACACAAAATAATAATGATAACTATAATTAAAGAACACTAACGTGGGTAGCTAACTATACTATATGAAAAGACGGAGATAGTATATTTACGAAACGAATAGCGTTATTATTACTAAAGTGCACCCTCAAAATCCTTTTCAATCATTCTACGAATAAGAATCTCTTAAATAATGAATACCGGATTTAAGATAGTTTGGATTGTTTTAGTTTGAGCGCGGGAGCAGAACAAAAGGTGGAGCAACAGGGACGCTTGAAGACATAATGAATCTGCTGCAGCCGTGTGATTTCAGCGACCCGAAGCTGACCCGTTTCAAGGGTATGTGCTGGTCGGACTTCGTGTCCCACGTGGCGAACCAGAAGACGAAGAAGTCGGAGTCTTCCTACAGCGTGGCATCAGGCAGCAGTTCGGAGGGAAGTCAGTCACCCAGAGCTTCGACATCCACTGCCCCCGAGGGTGACTTGGAAAAGGGGGGTTCACCTGCGGGAGGAGCTGCTGGGGTCCCCAGCACCACGCCATCCTCACAGGCCCCAGCAGAAGTCGTTCCAGCCGTGACGACAACAGCAACCACTTCCACGACGACAACTGCGACGACCACGAGTTCCCCCTCGACCTCGACGATACTGCCGGGGAAGGGTAAAAAGGGGGAGGAGAAGAAGGAAGTGCCAAAACCGCTGATGAGGAAGCGGATGGGGTTGATGAGGACGATGAGTGACCGGTGTCTGGAGCGGAGGATCACCCCGGCGCTGTGGCGGGTGAACCCGGGGTTCCTGCTGGGCGAGAAGTTGGTGGAGGGGAAGGAAACGGAGTCGGGTGGCGGGGAGGCGGGCGGGAGCGCGGGGAAGGGGGGCAAGAAGGCGGAGGGGAAGAGCGCGGCGGCGGGGGCGGAGAAGGAGGAGGAGAAGGGCGGGAAGGAGGCGCCGGCGGCCCCACCTGAGGAATCAATATCGGACGTGGAGCCCCGTCAGAAAATGAGACAAAAAGAAGCCCTGTGGGATTTGTTCCAAAGCGAGTGCTCCTTTCTGTACGACCATCTCATGGTGCTGAAAAATGTAAGTTCTCTTCCACCTCCAGTCACTTTCCTTCTATCTCGAATGGCACATGCCTACCACTCTCCTTAAGCTCCCTGCTCGCTCTTAGAGATGTATCGAAAGAACTCGCTCCAAGATCAACTTTTATCTCTCGCTGGCAACAAAATTCTGTCTGTCGGTTCTCGTGTAGTCGATGCATATCTCCCCAGAAATTCCTTTCGCTAGATACCATAACTCTCATCCTGCACAAACTGAGATAGAGGCAGGCTACATTACATACTTATTGTTGCTACTCTCAATCTTCCTCTATCTCCATCAAAAGGTTTCTCTTTATATGGAGTAAATAGTGCACACCAAGTCAGTCTCTCTGTAAAAACACTTAAGGACGCGTACGAGTATTTACACCTTCTCTACACTGAACATCAGGAGGAGTCTTCTCCCTATCCTAGACTTACTAGCACTGCCAGACAAGGATAATGTCATATATGCTCCATTGTGCTTAAGTACTAGTGCTAACTAAGATAGATTTATCTTCTTATTGGTATAGCTCCTCTATTATCCCATAACTCTAAGAGTTATCTCCACGACTTTGGAATGGCCACATTCTTTTCTACCCAGGCTCTTTTTACACTAATCTATTATTGACTTTCTCTTCTTTTACTTTTCCGTCTTTCTAATCCAAAAATGCATTTTAATACAGTATACCTCCCGTTTCCTCTGTGTGGATTGTGGATTACAATTCGTAAAGTGCCAGAGAGACTATATTCATTATTTATTTGTAAGGATATAAACCTGCTTACGATTATAATTTAATTTATATATAATGAAAATATCCAATACTTTGCTAAAATATTTTATCCCAATATGTAAAGATGTAGACAGATAACATTATACATTTAAGACTACCAAAGTATGGCACTCTACTATAAAATTTACAGAAATATACTTTCATGAAAATAAATAAGATTTCTTAAAATTTAACCTTCTTACTTTTTTAACTCACACATGATGTGTTATTTTGTTTTAATTTTGCTAAAATCTCATAAACTAAGATACCAAGAATTGTGTCTTTCAGGTCACAAGGTTAAACCCTTTTACTAAGCACATGCAACACTTTTCATACGATAGAAAAAAATTCCTTTATGTTGTCTTCAATAGATTTTGATATATGATTCGAACAAAGTATTTTTAAACAGATTGGCGCTATAAATTAACCTAAAATTTTCTGTTAAATAGTAGAAAAACCCAGTAAAGCCAAAGAATTAAATCGTCTGAGTGGGCAAGGAGGATCTTTGTAATAATATATGGGGGCAAATGTTAATTGTCCGCTGTATCTGTTCAAATTATCACAATTTCTATCACCTGCACCAATTTTTGAGTCAAGAGCATCCTGTTTGTTTGGTTATATAGCATATGACTTTTGACATTATGAATTTTAATGTTTGCAGTCTGTTGCTAATGAATTCTTATTTGCTAAGTGCTTGCTGAACATGCAGAGAAGAGACTCTATGTGATTCGCAATTACACATTGTGCCGTGTGAGTTTCTCCTATTGTTTCGGTAGACACGACTTAGCAATAAGACTTAAAATGTTTCGCCTTAGGTTACTGTTGAGATTAAATTAAGCTCTTTGAAAAACGCACACGCAGTTGGGAAAGAGAACTTGACAGTTGGTATAAACACTTACAGGAATGCATTTGGAGATGCATTACATAAACAAGAAGTAATGTAAGTAGATGTGCAAATATTATTATTGAGTTTGGTATGGTTCACGTTGGCTTTTCAAGTCTGTACACAAATGGTAAGACTGTACATAGAAATTGGCGAGGAGAATTATTCATATATGGAATTCTGTGTTGAAATGTCAAAGGTGTTTATGGAGCCATTGAAGAGAATTCAAGTGGAAGGATTTGCTATGTATGCGGAACCAGAGCTACTTTTTGGTAACCTAGATGAATTGTGTGCCGTAACCTACGGATTCTGTAAGGAGTTTATCCACCTGCTGCTCAAGTTGACGGATGCCATGGGCGAACTGTCCACCACTGAAGTTCTTGCCAAACTCTTTGAACCGGTGGGTCATGATTACTTGCACGCTCTCTAATAACTGCCTGTCAAATTTATTGACAACCACCTAATTACTAGCACTTAAATACCTTAAATAGCAAACATATTCCCACATTCAATCATTATTGTGTGTATTTATACTGCGGTCAGTCCTCCATGGTGTTGTTTTCCATTCCATTGTCTGCCATTGGAGAACACAAATAATAGGTCATTGAAAAATATTTGCTGAATTGCCGTCAGACGAAGAACACGATTGAGTCTTCCAGCGTAGAAAAAGTTTTAACATTTAAAACCCCAAAAAATGAATATAGTAAAGTGTTTATGTCTTTCTATGTTTTAATATAGTACACCTAAGTATTTTAACAAATCATTTATCGGATATCATTTTCAGTTAGGGAGCCCGAAAAATATTTCGGATAGAGTGAGTGCAAGCAAATTTTTTCATACTAAAACTACATAGAGCCTCGTCCATGTGAGTAGTCCCACGTTAATAAGCATAACTTACGATATGATGTAAATACATTATAATATTCACCCTCCCAGACTTTTTCCATTTTCAGATTTATTTTAATAAATTGAAAGCACTAGACGAAAGTTGATTTAATGCGAAGGAAACCCAGAGTTTGAAGTGAAAGTTGGTAGCCCAAGTATGCAGGAGACGACATTCAGTCTTTTGATAGCTCCACAACAGCGTATAATGTGACATGAATAGCCCTAGTGAAGAGAACTCTTTTGCAATGCGTTCCATCCAATTTCCGAAACTCCGGTCGCAACTCCCAACTCTCCTATTTGCTATACTTCCTGGATGCTGCAGATGTTTTACTCTATGTACCTCTAATATATGTAGCATTACAGCATTAGTAAAAATGAAGCTCTAGTAGCCTCTTGCATTGCTGGTGACTACCTAGTTGTATGGTGAGTACTTTGATTTCATTTCTATTGTGGTCATTGTCCAAAGACCCAAATGGCTCTTATTCTCTTTTGCTCCAGATTTCATTCCGTCTGATCCTAAGCTTTAGTTCATAGATTTCCATTTATTTCCACCGTATTAAGTCGAAAGGATTTTTGTACCTCTAATGTACATACAAACCTCGTTTTCTTCAGCATGCATACCTTTATGCAAATGTGGTCTCTCCATTACGCTACGATTCGGCTGCGAGATAACCTACGTTTGCACAATGCCCGTTATTCAGCTCCAATGCCAGTCGAATGCCAGTCGATATTATTTGTTTTGTCCAACCTTTTCTGAAATCAGATTTATGCCACTTATTTACCTTTTATCTAATTTCTATGTAAGTAAAATTTTAAACATTATTACATGCTTTGAAAATATAGTGAGTAAATATTCATACTCGCATGCACAACTCTTCACAAAGACCTCGTTGTCTTAAAATAAAATTTTACATTTTATAAAATTTATATCAATGTTATAAGGCTCTAATAAATTCTTAATTCACATTAAAATTATTGATTCGTATCGCTTAGATTTCACATTCCTAAAACTAACTTATCAAATCGCCTTTGATATTACATACCGAAATTGGATAATTTTATGCAAATCTTGCAATATAAATTGATAAGCTTACTGATTTCTTTAAGATTAGAGAGGGTTTCAAGAATTCAAGGAATGGAAAAAAAAGAAAGATGAGATATGGTTGTAAAATAATTTAAAAGGACTCGTGAGAAATATGAAAAATGATTGAAGTATCCCAATTTATAACTATTCATGGAGAATGAATGTGCCATCCGGTGTTAAAATTTTGTCATTAAGGACGCAAAGTCCCTCACCGATGGTAGATCAGAACACCTATCTAGTTGGTAAATATCAGTGAAACCAATGATTTATAGAAAAGTGGATATAACTTGAGAGGGTGCTGTTTCGTAACCACTAATTATAGATTGAATTGCGATACAAGATGTTTTATGTAAAACTAGAATCTACGTGAGTTAGCGGAGGGAAAGGTTTTGATAGAAAAGGGAAGATTTGGATTTGGTATAAATTAGCGGAAACGTATTGAGCGATTTTGACTTGAAAACAAAGAGCAGCCGCAGAAAGCGAAGACTGAAAAGGAGGATTTGAAGGACTTTGTCTGGGAGACTAAGTGTTTGACTGTGTGAAATTTTTTCATGTGGATTTGATGTTGCATTGGGTTGTTTTACTTTTGGATTGCAGAGCAGCAAAGCACGAACGATGTCTCAATCGTACCATCGCTACGCGTTGAATTACATCAACGCCCTGAACTACCTGGAGACCCTACGGCGACATTCCGAATTTTGTGATTTTGAAAAGGTCAGCAGACTATTTTATTTTCTCTATCTGAGAGCATTCCACCTACATGCTGTTTACTGTACAAATAGAATTTAGCTTACTTAAGACTTGGCCTCTCCACCTAAGCTCTTTCATAAACCGGTGTCTCGGAGTACGTGGAGTGGACCAGCCGACCCGGGTAGCGGAGTCAAGTCAATGGAATGAGATCAACGAAAGCTAACTGTTTGTAGTCAGGGAGCTTCTGCCTTGTCATTCTTCCTGAATCAACCCTAATAATAATAATATATCATATCTCTGTTCTCCGCTCCAGTTTTGCTTTTCTTTGCACGTTTCAAGTGTCATGTCCTTTGCGTGTACACAGAAACGGCATTCACATCCAATACAATCCACGTCACATCAAGTCATGACAGTGCCACAAGGAATTCTTTAGAGAATGTGGGCGAACTGTCTTATCACTCTTGCCTCTCGCACAGCTTAAGAAAATGCCTCCACTTGTCCAAATGGACTTTACCAGCACTTCCTTCCTTCGTGTAGCTATTCCCCACCAATTTACCCGCACTAATACAAGAAACTTGTAAGCACCACTGATATTGATCAGTATGCTGCTATGGCTTTGTTTCCTCCTGCTATCACTCCCTTCGCTGATTGATCACTCAGTCCGCCACACGAGTCGCCCAACCTCATTCCTTCGCAATGGAGATTTCGCGTCAATTGACAAACCAGTTCAATCCGTTACTGGTTTTCCCCCAGTCCAAATTTTCAATTTTTACATGTCTCATTTAGCTTCTATCAACTTTGGCAGAAAAGTCCGGCCCATTCCTGCCATTTCCCATTTCTTAACCATCTGCAAGCTCATTTCCATTGTTTGCTAATTTCACCCATTATAATTGCGTTGTGTTGATTTACATTTCATTTGTTCAGTTTTTATCATCTCAAATGTATTACCAATTTTTAAATCTTAAAATTAACTTTAAAACCCTCTTCCGGAGCACTGGTGCAATTTCCTTTCCAATGTCCAATTTCCAAATACGTGGTAAAATGTTTCGCTCCTGAAACAGCCATATCTAGCATTATCTTAGGAAATGGAATCTAAATCGAATATACTTTTCCGAAAAGAAGGGCACGCTGCTAAATATCAAGTATTGTGTCACATCTTGAATCTTGGTACACTTTACTACTTAAAAGTACAGTGACGCTAATAGAAACCATTGTGCTTAATGGTCGTCTAACTTCAGATAAATAATTTTGTTTTAACTTATTTGTAGTATACTTTGCACACAGAGCAAACCAGCAATACAGTACTTTTGAGCATAGAATGAAATGAAGACAATTGTTTGTAATGATTTATCAACAGGAGATATTTACAATGAACTCGAGTTACCTAGTCATCAATTACCAATTTAATCAAACGGAAGTTGTATGGACTCATGAGGGATTACTCAATAATATTTAATTCGTGAAAACATCTCGTTTATGTCTGTAATATTCACATCTAAAATGTAACTGTACTCACTGTCTCATTGAAATATTCTACGACACAAAGAAGGATTGCACATAACCTTCGTGTTCATGTACTCTTTTCCACTAATTTACAACAATGAAAACAAATACTTCATTGGTCAATGGACATACACCCTTCGAATTTTCAATGTATTATGAATCTCATGTAGTATGAATCTCACTGTATTATCCCCACATATACAAATCTAGTTTCCCCGAAGATATTTACACCAAGCGGCAAGCACTTCCACTTGGTCCTTTTAATTTGAAAGCAAAGTAAATCTGCTTAATTTTCTCTTCTCTCTCCTGAATAGTCTCAGCCACCGATATACTATTACTAGATTACTAGGTCTCAGCTCAGTAACTGTTAGCAGGCAATTTCACTACCTTGACACTACAATAACAATGCACATAGAGAGTCTTGCAAGTGACGCAAATGAGATCCACAGGAAAGCTTGAAATAAATTATTTGCTAAGACTAAGTGGTTTCAATAATGCAGACTTTCTAAATATTTCACATAGTACATTAATGCTCTGAATTATTTGATATCATTGTATACTGAGAAATCAATTCTTTCTTACGGCCAATTTGAGTTTGCGAAGTTGGAATCATCTTGAATTGGGTTTTCATTTGCTCCCCATATTGACATCTCTATTTTGGTATTGAAATGATATCGCCATTCGTTTAATTTATTCATTGTAGGAGTTCCTTTAGCTGTCAACATTTCAGTAGGTAGTAATCTTGTATTTAGTTTTGATCACGTAAATGAATCACTTTGTTTTACATTTCGGAAGGCCGGCATCGGTTAAATGAACTAGGGGTAGATTTTCGATGATTGGTGTGATGTTTTGCTGGTTGTTATAATTGTTTGTGCTCATCTGTTACAGAAATGAGCTCACTCCTTAGAGTTTAATGCAGTGTTCAGGCAGGGGAAAGTCAGAGTATAGATTACTGGTGTGCTGGTTTTATGAAAACTAGGTATAATTCTCAAGACATGAAAATAAATGAAAAGGAAATGATTGGTATGACTTATAGCTGTGCATGAGAGACCCACGATGTAAGAAATTGCAACTGACTGATTTATTGGTGTCGCCCGTCCAGCACATCATGAAAGTTCCACTCATCCTCAAAGACATTCAAAGTAGAACAAATGAACCGCAGGAGAAGGAACTCATAGCTCAGATTCTGGAGATTCAAGAAAACTCCATTCGTAAGTTCTTCTCTCCTTTTATTCCTCTTTCTTTCCTAGTCTCAGTTCCCTTTATCAAAAATCTACTCAACTTCATTTGAGTGTGTCAAGGAGTGTCTCCCCTTTTCAATAGAAAAGGATAGCCATCAGGAGGCATATTATATCCAGTCTTAAACTGAAAATAGCACTATTCATGGAACGCTTTTTTACATACATAGTACATCGTAGAAGAATAAAATGTCAGACTGCTTCTGTGAACAAAACTTCATGAAAGTGCTATTAATGGTGGTTACGATTAACTATGTATTTTATGTCAGATATTCTACTGAGTTTTATTGGAGAATGGTTTCCTTTGAATTAGGAATTTTCAAAAATTATGATGATAACATTCATTGGTCAACATTTCTGACCATTTATAAAATGATCATTGCAAGAACTGTTTGAACTACAGAAAATTCTTTCTGTACAGCGTTAGGATTTGTAAACTTTGTTTTCAATGGTTTGCTTTAACAGTGTTGGCATAACTGTTATTTCATGCACATGCAAAAGAGATATTCAGCTTTCATTTTCATATTTAGAATTTTTATATTATTCACTTCTATAGATCTTTTTTGTTTGCAGTGCCAATGATACAATATATGTACCTTTTATTAAAGAGAATGAAAACTTTTTATATTAACTATAATTTAAATTTCGAAATATTGCTTCTGGCTTGCATTAGTCTAATGTGTGTACATAGTCTATATCCAAAAACATTTCTAAGAAAAATTAATTTCAGCGTGGTGCTAAGCATTTTAATATAAGGGTTCACTTTTAGATTTCTTGTAATTGAAATGTTTTATTACAGAACTTTTTAACTAGGGAAATGCATTATAAAGATTATGCATAATATAAATATTTATGTGCATATTGCATATTTCCTCCCTCCGGTCTTCATTTCAGTTCTACGATTTAGCAGTTATAATTATATCCTTATATTTTAGAGAATAAAAGGCGGCACCCATTAAATATTACCTAAAGTTTTCACTGAATTTGTTTTTTACCTATTGCGCTCAACAGGTGAGCTGGATGATAAAATGCGATGGCTCAAAAACTTTGAGCGACTTCTTGAGATACAAAGGAATATTGTGTGGCCGTCAATACTTGAAATGGAACCAAAAGTAAGACTACAAAATTTCTTTAGTACTTACTGCAATCAAGTCGAGGCAATGATAATTATCAGGTTAAGGCTGCAAAAAACGACATTTAGTGGATTTGTGCTGAGTTAGAAGGTTAAGGTTGCTTCACTGATCATTTAGCCTAAAATAGAATGGACACCTAATGGAAAAACACACAGATTATCATATTACTATTGCTTACAGACTTGGGTTCCAGACTTTCTACGTGTGGCTCTGGCACGGCAGCCGTGCGACTCTTTAGTAGTTTCACCTCGACGTCAGATAATACACGAAGGCTTACTTCAACTTTGGGATACAGGGAAACCAACCGAAACGTACGTAATTCTGTTTGACGACATGCTCCTCATCACAAGGAGAAAGAAAGGACTTAGTAAAAAGGTGAGCATTTTTTACCGTTTTGTATCGTTTACCACAATTCTATTTCCCTTTTCAATGTAAACTTAAGGCAACCATTTCCATGCATCAGAATTCATAAAATGCCACATGTGATTTCAAAACGTCTCCTTTAATGTTTTTTTGATTGATATTTATAGCAGAAACAAATATTGCAGAGTAATTCTGCAAAGTAAATTTTGGATAAAACCTATAAGTACATTGCAAAGAAATTATAGAATTACATAGGTATGTTACTTACTGATAAGAAATACCATATTGAGTTATATCTCCTGGGAAATTGTATTTTCGTTGGCATTTACAAAGAAAGCACGGTATAAATCCCCAGATAGAACTTGCATTGCAGGTGTAATAGTTTTCGAAGTGTTTCAAAAGAGATGCCATGCACATCTGTTTGACTGATTATAGACCTAGTTGGTTTTGCTCTCTGTTATTGTCTTTCGTATGACGAAACTATATTTACGTACAATTTGTTTGTTCAGAAATCGTCCTTGACTGAGAATTGGTCGACAACTTGTGGGAAGAACAGCGGAGTGGTGGGGAGCGGTTTGGAGACCAATCACCGATACATTGTTTACCGTCAGCCCATATCCTTGGATCGCTTCTTCATCCATGACATTGGAGAAGCTGAAAATACGACTGCGAAACTGGATTATGCTTTTGTCCTTGTCTCCTTGAATCGTTTCCAGCAGATCGTCTCTGTTCATACTTTTCAAGCTCCAACAGATCAAGTCAAAGTACGTTTTCCTTTACTCAGCTTCTTCTTTGCAAATTTTTAAGCCTTAGATCTTAGATCTCTATACTGGCACAAGTCCCAACCTCTTTCGTATAAACAATATTCATACGCATTTTAAATGACAAGTACATCTTATCTTTCTCAGGTTCCTCTTTACAAATTTTTAAAACTTAGGTATCATTAGAAGTCAGGGTACCACCCACTTTTGCGTAAATAATATTAATAAATAGTTACAAACTTTAAGCAAATTTGGTGCCAAATTAGGGCAAATTTGCACCCGGAAAGCAAGCTCTGATTAATAGAAAAACGTACATTATAAACAAGCATTTCTATTATCAACTTTTTTACTTCCCAATAGTTTTTAGTTTTTTGAATTAGTTTGATTTTAGTGCAAAAAGTATGAATTTGTTGGATTTTATTTATTGACTGAAATTGAGTTTGAGCTTATTAGAACAGAGGTTACAAATTTAGACTCACAAATAATTATAAACTGTCGTCTGGAAATAAGAGGATTTGTACAAATCGAATTTCATTGGGAAGAACCGTTATAATTACTCCTTTGTAATGATTTGTTATTAGGGAACGTGGCTCCTGAAAATGAAAACTACTCAGGACAAATGGAAGCGTACCTTGCAAAATACGGTTTTCCGAGGCGTCCGCTCTTCCACGGATTCTGGTCAGTCGAACGTTGCATCATCAATTGTTCTCGGTAGTCTTGCTTCCAAAGCGTGGAGACACGAGACTTGACTTGATAGTTAATGAGGGTCGTGTTATGGCAATTAGCAATTAGTTCATCTTATTTTCTATAAAGTAAACAAAATCTATCGGTATTGCTAGATGCACATTTATGACTGCTAAAAATGCTATTGTAGATGATACTATTAGTAGTAAATAAATTGATATCGTGAATACTATTAACAGAATGCGTCACTTGTGCTTTTATTCGCCTTCACTACCAAATCCATATGAAAGATGCAAAGACTCATCCTTAGCATCAAACATGTTTCTGCAATGGCAAAAAGTTAACAATAACTACAGAGAATACCTATTCATAAATTGCTAAGGCCGTCTTTGATATTTCCTCTAGTCGTTCAGGAACTACCACTTTGCATTACAGCCATATATCTTAATTGTTTCAGAAGAAGCATCAAATTTTTGGTAATTTGCGAAACTCTTATTGCCAATTCTCCAAAATATCCAGGTTTGCTCAGATGCTTACATTTAAATATGCACTTTACTGTCTACACATGAAATCCACGAATTATTTCTAGATATACTCGATGACATCTCTTTTTTGAGTAAAACCAGTTACCAGAAAGACTGAGTAAAGTTTGCAGTTTGCCAAAATTAATATTAACAGTTTCTTTTATTTAGTAATTTAAAATAACACGACAAAAAGTGTAAATTTCCATTATTATTTACCTCCTAATCCATAAGTTACAAAGAACGAATGGTGAATTCGGGGTGACTTATCACATTATTCTGTACATTATTGCACGGATTTTATTAAACAATACTTTTCTTTGGGGATACTGACTAAAATAATTAAAACGAATGCAATGACGCTGCGACGGCTGCATTGGAATGATTTTCAACATAATCGAAAGAACAGATCATTTTGGTTCATTTTTGCCCATGTGAATGTGCTAACGAATTCGGTTTTTGCAATGTCACTCATCATGTAATGGCCACACACGAGAGGATCCGTTTCCAAAAACGTACAGAGTCTGTCACTCTTGTCCACATAGGCACCGCCTTTTGAACTCCCAGCTTGTGCTTCTTGGGGACTTGGAGGAATACTTGAAATGACTGATGGCGAATTAGGAGCTGCCATGCCTTCGTTGATCCCAGAGGCAAATACTCGCAGAAGAGAATTGTCTGACTTGAACGATGCAGTTGGGGGAGAGCTTGCATCCGAGGAGCCTCTTACAAACTCAATTATTCTTTCCTCGGCAAGAGAAATTTCATCCTAAAGGCAAACAAATGCAAACTCCATTTTAAACAGAATTGAATCGCCCTTTTGCAGTTAGTCAAAATTTTATAGGCATTTATTTGTGCCTTAATTTATTCTCAATGCAAATGCAAATAGTAACCAAAAATAATACACATCAGCATACGGATTGCTAAAGCAGTTACGGTTGATTGAACAGAAATAAAACCCTATTGAGTAACCCTGAGAATACTTACAATTCTTTTGGAATGAGACGGCGTCACTGTAACCACATTCTCATTGCTATCAACATCTACCTGGAGGATTGGGAAGGAAAACAGCTCACTATCTTCATTATTTAGTGTCATCACGTACAATTTCTGTATTTAAAATACCAAAATCAAATATCAGATCCCTTTATTACATTCCCAGACATTAATATTTATGCCTAAAATAAAAACGCGCTTAGGTTGATTGAAATGTGAAGCACACTGTGTAAATGTTAGGAAAATGTGTAATATTCTTATATTTGCAAAAACATTTCTTCTAAAACATTTTTACTACTTGGGCCTATATTATTAGCGTTGCTAACATTGAGTCACAAATTCTTTTTTAGTGTTCATTCTAGTCTTTTCTTAGTGTGTTTCATCCCTTCATATTAACACACGTTTTATAGTCTTTTCAAGTTGCACATTTCAATCAAAATATCACCACATTAAATTGATACTACGCAAACGCTTATAAGGCCCCAGATTTTATCAACACAAAGATTACGTTTAATATAAGTTATATAAGATACGTTTAAAAAACTTAATAATTTGTTGAAGAACTAGGGATAATGATTACATGTGTGGTAAGAAGACACGACACGAAGGTCCTCTCATCTGACGTCCGGGGACTAGAAAGTCTTGTGGCGTCAACGACAAGAAGAAGTCTTTCGTCATCCCCCTCCATATTCTGATATAATCTCCAACGCAATTTTAGCAGTGAATTTGAACAATTATCCAAATATTCCACGTACGCGATGTCATGCTTCATCTATCAAAATTTAAAAAAGAAAGTTTCTGTAAACCATATTATGCCACATACTGTATATAAAACTTAACATAATTAGTGAACACCACAATTTTAAAACCCAAAAATATTTTTTGAATTCAGTTACACGTTAACACTCATTATAAACTCGTTACACTCATTACACACGTTAACACTCATTATTTCATATTTCATTAAATCAATAACTTTTAAGCTTAAAAGTTTCCTATCTGGATATCCCTCAAGGATCGCTAAACATCGAAATCGATAATTGTGTTACCTTGTACATAAAATCATAAGCTATTCATCTACGTAAAATTTACAAGGGAGTGCAATTAAGATAGAAAATAGGCAATTAATGTTTAGTATATCTAATTGCGCCATGTATAATTACCACTTTTATATGTTTTAAGCTGAATCAAATAAATTATTAAACAAGATATTGTGAATGCAAATTAGTATGCATATATTAATATACACAAACTAATATGCACGATGGGGAGTAGCTTACAAGTCGTAGCAGTTGAGCATTTCACTGACATAAAGTGAGAAGATATTTGTCTTACGAATTAAGGAAAGCAAAGTTTGCAGCACGTTCACTACTTTTAAAGTCTTACGAAAATCTGTAATCTCAATTTCATCGACGAATAATTTTTGATGTATATTTTCTGTATTTAGAGTGGATTCGCCAAAGTAACTGAGTAGAAGTCTATCAGCAAGTTGTAAGCTAGTTTAGAACCTTTGAGTGTTTCACTTTGCATTTGCACTTCTGCTCTTTGCATCTTACAATTAGTTAGTCTGCTCCTGAGTTCCAATTTCACTTTAATGTTTTTCTCAAGAAATTTAATCAAACGTCTCATCTTTCTTTCTACAAAGCGTCTTAAATATTCTGTGTAAAGTAACTTGAAAGTTCTCAACCTTTTTCTTGTTCAGCTTGGAAACAATTTAATAAGATATGCAAAGTTACAATTGACTCTAACAGTGACACATTATCTGTATAGCCATTGAGAGTTAATCTCCTTATTGAAGTTCATAACTTTTCACACCATCCCTGACGACAACGGCTGATATCAACGCAGTGGCTGAACCATGAACCACGCATATTGCCAGTCGCGCTAATATTATTGCAACATATTTTGATTATTAGGTCCTGCTACTATAATAATTTAATATTAATTCTCATTTTCATTTTGTTTCCAAGAACATTACCCAAGGCCCTTTAATTAACTCTCATCAAAATGTTTTGATCAGGTACATGATTTTAAAGGATAAATCCTCTGCATCTTGGACAAAGCCTTTTCTTTGAAAGAAGCAATTAAAATGTTACCTTTAGTCGAGGAGTCCATCCTGCCCCACGAAGAAGACCTTGACCAGTCATAGCCACCAACTCTACAGCTCCTCCGATAGGCTTAGTGACAACTCCAATAATCCCTTTGCCAACGCCAGAAATGACACTAGAAGGTGTAGCTCCTCTTTCTATGACATTTTGTATGGGGTGATGTGCTATTCCTCCTACAGCCCCTGCAAAACCCAATCACAGAAACTCAGTAGTTTATACATGCGAGAACGCTACTCATAATTAAATCCTTCATTATAAAATCGTTCTGGGCGAAAAGTCGAATGATTTGCATACTTCCTTCTAAATGAAAGACTTGAGACAAGCGAAATCAATGACTCTCACTTCTCAGTTGCTAGGTATTAATTAGTACGAGTGTGAGAAGCCCTATTAAGAAACTGTTTCTTATATTCATACAAATAAATATTTAGAAGAGCAAGATTTATCAAAGCTTTACAACTTTTGAGGAACATACAGTAAGTTTCTATTTTGACTCTTTTCATTTACAGAATGTTGTAATAAGATTGCAAGCGTCATCCCAAAGGAACCTACTTCGTTTCAGGTCGAAAGCAGGCAGGCACATATAGTTTGACGTAATATTTTGAGATCTGTTTACGTGTTGAATTATTTGCACTAACGAAATTTAAGTTCGAGGAGTCTTTACAAAATCTAAGAATATCGCTACAGCGAGTCATCAAACCAACCGTCGTATATAATAAATCTACAGAGTTTAATTAACAACATCGTAACTATTGCAAATATAAAATTTTCAGTTAAGGTTTAAACTAGTCACTAAGTGAAAGCACTAATAAAGATGGGAATCAGAACACAATATATTTTATCCGTCACAAACTTGGTGAGTAGAGAAAGCATCTTGCAATTCGCCTTTGAAATTTGAAACTGACCCTTTTGGCAAAGGTAATTTTCAATTTTTCCGATAATTTTGCGTGTGCTTGTATTTTTTCAGAATTTTGAGATTCAATATAGAAAATATTTTTCAAAATTTGTGACGTCGATATTATATTATAAGATAAAACATCTGGCTATTTTGCCAAACAATGGATGCCGAGAAAATCCACCGTTAAAAAGTGTGCATCATGCAGAATAATTCCATGAACTCGTAGTAGCAACTTTGCTAATACTAAAAGTACCTTTACTTGCACTTTGGAGAAGATCAAGTTCTTATGTTGGCACTGTCAGACAATACAAAGCATATCGACTGTCACCTAGTAATGCCTGCGTTACCATTGTGTTCCTAACAGAAGAATATGAAATTTTATTCATACACAACAATTGAATTCATTTGCAATGCAATGGCTGTTCTGACTGCTGACAAGGAACTGTGCATGAAGTAATACACGTGAGAGTATGCGGATAATACGCGGTTCGATGACTTTCCAGAAATGCCCATCTCTATTGCTTATCGTTAGCATACTTACCCAAAAGTCTTATCCCGAATCCAGTGAATCCTTGAATCAATCCGTCAGTGAATCCTTCCACTTCAACTCTTCGACCTTCTTCCGTAAAAATCTGCTCGTCTTTATCAAGAGTAAACTTGTCTATGTTCCGAGAGACGCTCCATGCCCAATTAGTTACAGAAGTCAGCGTTCCTGAAATATCAACGTAAAACATCATGGGGAATAGTAATTTAATATAAAGTACACTTTATACACGTGGTATCTTCCTCTATCTCCCTTTTCTTGCCTTCTAATAAAATATAGTAGTTTTAACTCCATAATATTCAAGTTTACATTGCAATGATCTTGTTATAGGTGCTATAATCACTCCAAAATTGTACTAGACTTCACAAAATGTCTTTGTTCTGAGACGAACCTGTTTTCTACTTCAGACTCACTCTGCCCCAGATTGACTCCTTCCTACAAAGATAGTGCCTACTCAGCACTTACTACCATAGACAGACGGAATTACTAATCATGCATTAACATTAACATAAACAAATATGATTGGCAAACAAAGAGGAAAAAAGCTGACGATTGGTGACAGATTGTATGCTGAACAAACGTGTTTTGGTTATTCAGTTTTCGTAATAATATACTATACCATAATAAAAATCTGACTACTTCAGACTTTTGAATATTTTTGCTTTTGTATTGTAATTATGAAAGTGTCCCACAAAGATTAATCTTGACAAAGACAATGGAAATAATAGAAATTTCTAAATATTTGTGCGGCATTCTAGTAATTTCATTTCATCACACAAGAATACTCCATCATCATTTCCGAGTAAAGTCAAAACTTCTTTTGCATTAAGTCTCGCTGTTCCGCATTGTTTGATTGTATGAGTTTTGTCAACGGAAACTACGAAATTTTACTCTAAAAGTTAGTCAAGGAAGAAGCTCGGACTTAAAAACCAGAACATTCTGGGGAACAACCGATTTACAACCATGTGCCCAAGAAAAACAAATATGGCAAATTTATCCAATAAAAAATGTAATGTGTGTAACATTGTTATTTCAAGTGATACAAAAACTTTTTTAATGGAATAATCTTACGCGTTATTACTAATGAAAAGTTCTCTAACTTTGTGTTGCAACTTTAGAGGTCGAAAAAGACGCAAATCTTGTACACACATCAAGCATACACACACAAGTTTGTAGATTATTATTACTTAAATTTTCTGCAACCCTCGCTGTTGTTTACCAGGAGAAGTTCAGAATGCGAAAGAAGATAATAATTGTCTATTCCACTTTCATTTCGTAAGACAAGACATTAAATTACCTGCGGTGACATTTTTGAGGAGTGAACTGAAGCCGTGTGTAAGTCCGGAAAGAAAGCCTGTGGGTCCATGAAAAAGTCCTTGATAAGGATAAACAACGAAATCACGAAGACCAGTTCCAACACTTCTAGCCAAACTTCCTGGGCTGCCTAATAATTCCATGGAGCCAATTAGTCGTAATGGATTCTTAACTTGGAAAACAGCTCCTTTAAAATAGTGTGCGGCAATAGACTGTCCCAGTCCGTAGCTGGTGGTGTGCAAAGAATAGACGTACAAAGCATCCATGTGCATTGGTGAATGATCTACAGCCAAATACATTGTACGGAACATTCTAAAAGTGACGAACATGTCACAGGGATCGATGCTTAGCTTGCGTAGCCAAATAGGATTCGAAAACTGATGCAAAACTGTGATTACATCGGGAGGTACGTCTACAAACTGAATTGGCAACCACGAAAACTCCATAACTGACTCGGTGTCTTCAAAAATGTCATTTATCGCCACAGAATCATCTTTCTCAGTACCACTGCTAGGATCTTCAAAAAGAGCTGCAGGCTGTGGTCTCACATTAAATGCGCGCTGAGGAAGATTATGATGTTTTCCAATGAGAGATTTAGAAAGGTGCATTTGTTTCCAGGTATCCAAATCATTTACACTCGTGTAGAAACTTTCCGCTTGAGAAGATGCATCTGCGTCCATATCGGAAAGGGATAAGTTGAAATCGCTTTGTGAAGGAAATGTCAGTTGAGACAAAGGAGACTGCGTCTTTCCCGTTAAAGTCATCCGACTTGTGCTCTGTGATTCATGACCATCAGAAATAATATTGGAATGTTTTTTCACGTTCGAATCTTTAATAATTAATCGAGTTGATGGAGAATATATTTTCGATGGTTGGAACAACGGTAAATTTTGTTCTACAACTTGATAAATATGACTAAGGGACGGCACCACGCTTTCTAAAAATTGATCTTCTATGTACACAGAGAACGGCAGTAGTTTAAAATATACTTCTTCTAATCTTTTTCCAGAAGGATAATTTGAGGTTAGGTTAAAAATTCCCTCAATCATAAAGCTTCCTTCAACCCTCTGGGCATTTAGAAAATAAGGCAAGAATTCGGTAGGATTGTTTTCAAAAAATGGCAATTCTTTGTACTCTGTTTCTTGCTTCAGTATGACCGAAAAATCACCCTTTTTATCACCATGTGAAGGACTGTCCACTTGAAAATCTCCAATCTTCAAGTTGATTATAGATATCTCTTTCGGTCTGCAAATTTAAAATTCATTTGCAATTTGGTTGGTAAACATTCACCATAAGAATATAGTTTTGTTTAACTTACTGGTTGCAGAGAGTGCGCAGTATAGTTTTCTCATTGAAGGTTTTCTGCTCTACCAAAATATCTTGGAAAGTAATACTGAGAAATTCAGGCTTTTGTATTGGATTTGGAAAGTCGTCCGTAATTATAAAATTCACTTCAGGGAAATACCCTTTGAATTCCCAGCTTCCACGATTTTCAAAAATTTTATCTTCAAGTTCCAACGGCTTATTTCTACAAACATATAGAAATACAATAATTAACTATTTACATGACTCTTTTATTCACATGGATTGGGTTGCAATATGTTCATAAATTCTCCATATTAAAAATATTTAAATTAGAGGTACGTTATTCCTTCGAAATTACTGTATTACCTTTCTGGAATTTGGGGACTTGATGGAAATTTTTCCTTTATCTGGTCATTGAACACTGGGTTCTCAACATCATGAACATTGCCCAACTGTGGAATCGGAGATATTTGAATTGAAATATGTGTCTGAGGAGAGTTACTGTGATCTACTAAATTGCCCGAAATTCGTCCCCGAATATCTTTAGCAGAAACTTCGACACTAGAAGTATTTTCTATTAATATGAAATATGATTGACACAATCTTTCAACGTGAATTTTAACATCAATGGAATCTGACAGTCGATAATACTGTTGCGACATATTTTCTCCATCTATTCGTATTTCCTTTGACCACTCCAAAATTTCTGAAATATTTAATATTCAATAATGAGTATACTGTTATTGGTTATTGCTGTACTTCAGAAAATCACCAATTGCAATCAAACCTGAAAACATTAGAGTGCCCCTATTCCCAGCAGCCTCATTTTCCGATGCCACTTCGGCATTAGGCATCGCACCATTTAATAAGGCATTGGTATTGTTTTCCGCGTTGCGAATCGGTTTATACGATGGTAATTTTTCTGCAACTACTCGGGATATAATAAGAGTTGGGAGAGTTTCTTTAACTCCAGCATTTAAATCGGGGAACTTGGAATTCGAGCTCTGAAAAGTGTAATGTCCTTTGGTATTCTTAGGCAGCAAAAGATACTGTTCAAAATGTTCGGTTTCTTCGCATGGAATATTTGTCAGTTCACTCGCTCTAGCGTAGACAAGATCAACATTTGTCCTATTACTAATTATCAGTTGAGGGGACGTATCTTCTTTCAGCGATATCCAAACTTGACCATTTTTTGACATCCAGCTTAAAACAATTGGTTCAGTCGCCATTGTATCCATTTCCCTGTAGAATTCATTGACATTACATTTTACAGTTTTAATAATATGCTTGTGTTAATTCACATTTCATTATTTTTATTTTATTGCTTTATTGTCAAATTTCATAAATTCTGTGTCCCAAAGAAGGGCATAAAATTCACCTTGCTGACTCAAGATTTCCATATTTTGGTAATGAAATAGCCATTCTTTTTGCCGGAAATCCAATATTTGCTGACATGTTGTCAAATATTAACTCGAATTTCATTAGTTGTACAAACCACCAAGGGCCTTCACAACTTAGCGCTAAATATTTTAGTCCATTGCTTCCGACAGTAGAATCGTCACAATTGCAGGAAAAAGTTAAGAGTGGAAGACAATCCCTGTTTTCCTTTTTATTATTTCTCTTCGGTTTTAAAACCGAATATTTAGAAATAGAGGACCAGTCATCTGGATTTTGAATGTCTGATCTGACTAAGGATATACCATGCACCATAAGTCGAGAATTTGTGTCATTTTTTACAGAGTATGTAGGTTTGAATGCCAGTATAACAATCCCTTTGTGCATTTTGGCTTCCAAAGTCATATAGAAAACCTAAAATAAAACAATGACGTAAATCATATTACCATTTAACAGTTTCCATTAATTTTGAAGAATTCGGAAAAGAACCTCTTTTAGGCCATGAATTTCCAAGCGGCTGAAGCAATCAAGTGGAATTTTATAATTGCTGTTCACATGATGAACATCTGTTCTAAACTTTTGCTCAGTAAAATCAAGAGGCAAAGTCCAAAATGTTCCAGAAGGGGATTGTACTCCAATTTTAAATCTCGACTACACCAAAACGAAGTTCACATATAAATAAGAAATATCTTCATTTTCCCAAATAAAATTAGATAACTTACGGCGAATTTCTTAGGACTGAAAGCACAGTAACTGGGAATAGAAGATATTTTATCAGTCTCGGCATCTGAAACAAGAAGTTCTGCCCCACACATGTTAACAAACAAAGCCCATGGCTTAGCTTCAAGTAAAATCGAAGGCAAACCTTCTATCCAAGGTTCGGATCCAACCTGATGGCGAAATATTCAAAAGTGTACGTTCCTCATATTAACAATGATTAAATAATAACTCTTTAAAACTTCTCAATTTACCACAACTTCGATTTCCTTTTCGCTGTGATTACCAGCTATCCAATTCTTTACAGGAATATTTTCATTAACATATGGCCACTTTAAAGCCCCCGATGCTCCATCGCCATTATTTGTTTCCGAGCAGTTTAACTCTATTATATTTCGTAGAATATCGTCTATTGGTCGTACTATAGGAGATGTTTTAAACGCGGGGCCACCGGGCAACAATGGAATGGAAGGCGTCGAAGCCTGTAAATGTGGACTTCAGAAAGGAAAACTCATTAATATCAGAATATTTAGTTATTACAATGGGCTGCTCATGCTCGTGTGCAATGAGGCCCCAATAATGATTTTTTATCATTTGTTTGGTGAAAGAATTAATAATACAAAATAATATAGTAACAAAAATATAAAAAGGGTACACTACAAATTTCAAGCTATAAAAATTTGGAAGCTTCTCTAAAAGCACATAGCTTCATACAAAACAAAATAAAACAAAAATATATGCATTTTGCTAACATTTTGTGATATTTGTATAATTCGTAATAAAAATCATACTAGGTTTTAAAAGTTAGATGGTGGGCGGCATCAAAGTCCCCAAGAAACTCAATTTGCATATCAATGCACTTTCCAGGTAAGACAAAGGAATTTTCGGTATCTTTCTTAGATGTTGAAATGTGAGCAATGGTGTCAAAAGAGACACACGATCGCATACGGAAGAAGGGACACACAACAATCTGTATAATGCCAATTATAAAAACCATTAGTAATGTAATGTAAACTATACTCATTGTGGGAGATTAAAGAATTGTACCAAATATTTTGGAATTCCATCATGCATTTCTTCAACCAAGGAACACCATACATTATAAATTTGAAGAGTGCCTACATCTTCCTTGTACACTGCACAAACACATTTGCATAAAGTTAATTAGATGTAAAACTCTTAGACGATGTTAATAATGGGCTTCAGAAATTTACACATTACATTGCAAGCAAACAGATCCATTAGGAGAATCTTTTAAATCCTTTACTGTGACAATTCCACTCCACGGGTGATTGCTCCCATCAACAGCAACAAACCTGAAACGGAGATGCTCAACATCTTTGATGTCAATCATTTGTGATGAACCATAAGCCCGAGTTTGAACACTCCATTTTATTTCAGTACTATTGTGTCGGGAAAACAAAGCCACTTCTACGGGTTGATCCAAAATATTGCCAACGGTGAAGCATCCAGAAACATTTATCTGCATTAATGAGAAGTAGAAAAGTGAGTTGGTAAATCATATTTTTATAACGAGCTTATAATTACAAATTTTACCAATCGCTGAGATGACGAAAACGGAGAAATGTTAACGAACAATGGTCCTCTTGTTGGGATGATGACAACAGAACTGCCAGGTTTGTTAAAGTCTATTGCGTTACTCCATTTCCACTCCACGTCCCGAATCCCAATTTTATATTTCTATGTAAAACATGAGTTCAAATATAAAGAATTTAGAAAAAAATTGGCTTAGTACCTCATATTTAAAAATTCTTACCAGACTAGCATTTTCGCTCGGAAATATTATTCCAAAACACTCTCTGCTCTTAATGACGATATGTTTTTCTGAAGCGCCATGCTTTAAAGCTATATCTTGACAAACATCATTGCACAAAATCGAACGCGACAGGATTATGTTTTTACTGCCAAATAAAAATACGTTAAGTCACATACGATTTCGAAAACGGGCAAAGAATGGCATTAACTCCACTTACCGATACTCAAAACTTCCTAAGTCTACTTTTCTCCCATCATAGTTTTCCAAAACTTGAAACCAAGTAACTAACGATGACATAAAAGTATGTGCAGCGGAAGCACCGAGTTTCACTACCACATGATTCGTGAAAATATTTGTTTCTGAATTTATTGTGTTAGAATTGGGGATAGTGTGATACAAAGAACTCAGCTGCAAGCATAAAAGAAAAGTTGGTGTTTAAAATCACTCGCATAAAATATGAAAAGTTTTTATTTCCATACTAATATAAATATTTACACGTTATACTTACCTTAACCTTTATCGGTTCAATTACATTTATGTTTGTCAAAAAAGCGTAATCGACAACATCCATTTTGAAAAATCCACTGTAACCAATCGATGATTGGTTTATCCAGGAACCAATCATCAAGGAATTCGTGGATATATCAATGGTAGCAAATGGCTGCTCGTCAAAACTCATTCCACCCATTGTATACTGTCTTAGGCGCTCATCTCCAGCTAACCAAACCAGTAATATCGTGCACAATAATTCCCTTTTACCTGGCATTATATATTAAGTATATATCAACTAACCTTTCCCAGAATAGTATAAATGATTCATAAGGTTGACACAAATTAGAGGAGTGATAATATTTGCCCTCAGTTTTGCTAGAAACGCAGGTTCATAAATTGAGTCGACTTTGAGACAAGCTGCCAATACTTCAGGTTTCACAAGGTGCCACAATGAATCTTCATAAGATCTGAAAAATTTAAAAATGCTTGTTGGAAATACGAGAACTTAATGGCATACCTACAAGGCTACAAGTAAGCATATCAAGATTCGACTGGACATTGGCTGCTGAAGCAATATTGAAGTAAACGGGCCAAATATTTTATAAATGCAATGTGTAATTAAATTTCTGCTGTGATTAATTCCAGCAGCTCTAAATTGTAATAAAATATAATTTCAAAACTATTAATTTCCTTACTCTTCCAAAGGAGTAATCAATCTAATCCTCCACATTGTTGAGATATATGCGTGCAATTTATCTTTCGGAGGAATAATTACTTGACCTTTTTCGTCTTCCGAAATATAAAGCACTCCATAGAATCCAAAAGCTTTTTTGCATTCATCCCAATATTCCACGACACACTGAAGCTACAAATGAACGGATAAGAAATGAATTTCAAATTTGGAATTCATTTATAGAAATCTAAACCACAGAACAAACCTTTTGGCCAGTCATATTGGAAAATTGTGCAGAAGTTAAAGGAACTTGTGATGCTTCGATACATATCAAGGCTCTAGGTTGCGGATAGCGCCATGTCATTGTTCGCTGTGGTTCGCAGAAGATTATTTCGTAAATTGAAGGTAATTCATCATATCTCGAGGAATTCTTGTAATGGAAAGCTCCAGCTCTCAAATCGTCTTTGAATACATCGACTGTGAAAGCTGTAGATGTGTTATCACTTCCCACGGTCTCCAAATATTCATTTTCTGGGTTATAGGACCTTAAATTCTATTAAACCCAAAATAATTCCCACTTAATTAAGTAATTCCATTACATAACACAATTAAATTGTCTAAGCATGACAACCTTCCAAAACTGTTGTAAACCGTGGTAAACTTGCAAAAATGCCAAAATATTATTTGGACCAAAGTTAATGATGAGAGGATCCAATTCTCCACGGACAATGCTGTAAGGTTCGTCACTCCAATCTTTCCATCGGCATTTTCCGCCAATATTTACATTAAAAGGATTCACCATTACGTCAGTCCTGAAAATAAGAAGTATAATTTACTTTCTTTCCTTACATAAACATACAATTTATAACTGATTTTTCGACTGAACCTTTCTCCAATTGTGGTTGACAGTGCTACAAGGTCCAAATGGCAATTTCCACTAGCTTTTAATGCAAGTCCTTGCTTTGAAAGTTTTTTATGGAATCCTGATCCCAAAATATTAAACTGGGCGGCTGACCACGATACCGTTATACCTGCCTTGGGAGACTTAAATGAATCTTCAAGAATCCCAACGACAAGTTGATTAAAGCTTACTGACAGTTTTTCTACGCTTGTAATGAAACTTCTCAAAGGATTTACTCCGCCACTCTTTATAATTTCTGTCTCCCCAGAACCTTTCCTTGACAGTTCTAATATTTCGACAAATTTTGAAAAGTTCTGAATTCTGTTTCGGTTTACAATTATTCTCAATGGGCGAGTAATTTCCATTGAAATTCGAACTGTAAATAATCACTGGAGTTAGTGAGGAATGCTCAACTTTACGAAGTGAATGTGAAATGAATCAAAATTGCAATTTTACATTGTTTTCCGTGAATTTCGTTAATATTAAGGTTGATCAAGGGGGCCACCATTCCAGTCTTAGGGTTTCTCTCTCCAAGAATCGACTCAAACAGCTTGAGATTAAAATCGCTTGGTTCTGGAATTTTTGATTTCTTAGGCAATTCTAAAAATTCAACAATACTTTTAGCACCTTAAGCAAAATATTTTTAATCGCAATAGTACAAATTTTAGTTTTCAGATGATAAATGCCATATGATGAACCATTCTATATTAAGCTTACTGTTTTTAGGAGATGCTAAATTGAAGGAAAGGTCAAAGACAGATGCTTCAGCTCTGTGCCTGGAAGACGCAGTTGACAACATCAAATGAGGTTGCCCTACAAAAGCATAAGCGATAGGAGTAACGTGAATGCCACTTTCAATTTTCTGCTTCACGTCATAAATAGTGATTCTCAGAGCAGAGCCAGTAATCAGAAGATCAAAAGGAACTTTGTCAGTCAAGTGACGATGTCGATAGACTAAATGATCAGACGAATATCTCTTCCGCACAACTTCCTCCTTCTTATTCTCACAGTGTGGGTTACTTTCAGCATCTTGCTCTATTGGAATTTTAACAGCCTCGTTTCCTTCATCTATACCCGTATTTGTGCTGATTTTATTTGATTCATAGTGAGGCAGGTTTAAATCAGCTGAAGGAGAAATATCTTGATGCCCAGGCCCAGTTAGTATGTTAGCCAAAGGGGGCTGTGATGTATCAACACCAAAGCTCAAATTGTTGCACTGGGATTCATTACTCACAAGAGATTTTGTAATTTGTGCTGCGTCAGTTTGGCAATTTTCTTCCATTGGAGAAGGGGAGCATTGATTGGCCAGAAGACTTGCTTCGCTAAGAAAGTTTTTCATAAAATGTAGTTGATTTAAATTGAGAAACAAGGATGTGTCATTTGTAAAATTTAATTCTGCTGAGTAGCCAGCCACCACGAGAGATTTGCAAGAAACTCCAGGAGAACGATCGTAAACTATAGCTGGTGCAAAGTTTAAGCATATTTCCAGTCTGCAATAATTAAAAAAGCAATTACGATGAGTCATTCTAATGTAAGAGAATCGTACATTGTCGAAATAATTAACCTATCTAAAAGAGGCTGGGCTTCCACTTCATCCAATGCATGGTCCCCAAGCATATTGTTCCAGTCCAAAGCTGGATTTTCCCCTTGTGTTTTTAGAATAGCACTAGGTCGTTTATTTGGCATCCTGCGACTGCAGTTTTCCAAGTCCATCCATTTAAAAGTCGAAATTGAAAATCCATGGAAATCAATTTGGTACTGCCGGTCTTCCACAGGCGAACCGGGAATATTCAATATTCTAGCTCTTTCAGCCATACTGTATAAATGAGGTCGGATTTTCGTACGATGCAAAGCGTTTTCACTCTGCAAAACAAAATTCATTTATCACTATCATGCTAGTATAATAAAAATGATAAAAAACATTGTCATTTGAAACTAATACCTGCGATTGCAAGTTTATAGCGGAAAATTGAATAACTGCTCCATCCGTGCAGTTTAACGACTGATCATGATCTGCTTTAGTATTCAAAAATATGCGAAAGGTTTCAGTCTGCAGATAAACTAATGGCATGGAATTGTTATTAAGATAGGGAATAGAACAACTTTCAGTTCCCCCTGGAGTAGCCAGAATGTTTTTCGGAATGTGGAATGACAAAAATTCTTGTAGGATTTTATCAAAAGGCTTAAACACACTAGGACATATCACAAAGTCCATCGAACGCAGAATTATATCGATTTCATGCAAACACCGCTCGTCTGCTTTTTCGAAAGGCATATAATCATCATAATTTTTATCATGGTACTTTTCTATTGTTGATACCCAACGCGATACGGGAGAAGGCACATCCGCTTTCTTGTGGAAATTATTGCTTAGTACACTGGTGAAGGTCAGCACGAGAATTCCACGAATCTTAGAGGCACTGCTTGCAGAAGGTAAATGAGGCACTGGACTAGACGATCCACTGGTAGTAACTATGGCGTTATTCGTCTTTGGACACTGAACAATGTGAATTGCTCGGGTTACATCATCACCACTTGAAACGACAACCCCAAGGCAATCGCCATGGTCCCATTCTTTCCCGTTTCTGTCCAGAATAAATACATTAAATAACGAGAAAAGTTTTGGAAACACAATTAATATGCATGAGAGTAAAAATATAATACCGTTTATAAGATCTCAGGCTGAAATTTGTGACTTTTAAATTCCATTTGACAAATACACTTTGGAAATCTAATGATGAGAGTACGTCGTTTATTTCCAGAACAAGTTTGTGTTGCGGAGCATAATCATCCTTATCCGTGGAGTTGAAAATCACCACTTGAAATTGGGTTAGAGTGATTTGCAACCACAATGTGGCTTTAGTCTCGCAATTTTCTAATGGAATCACCTCCGACGCTTGAGCTAAACATTTAAAACCGCAGAAATATTCAGTTTATCTCTGTACTCCTTATATATTCCATTCATATTCGGTATGACTTACATACGTCAGTAATATATACTAAATTAAGCTTAATTGTAAATCAAATGCAAGTGAGACTAATAAACAATAATGTACATTTTATTGCTCCTGATTCTAAGAACAAAATATCCTATTTTATAATATTCCGAAACTTCAATGGACTACCACAAATAGAAATACCAGACATTCTTACCTGGTAAGGGATCTTCTTCGTCAGGTAAACTGAGTTTATTTACAGCTGGTGGAGAAGGAGTAATGGAGTTACGTTTCAGACTAGAGGATGTTGTTTGACCTTTAGAGTGTGAAATTATACTTTCAATGTACGCGGATGTATCCGAAGCAGCAGAATTTAAATTTTCCTGAGATCCAAACGTTACGTTTTGCGTGGACAGAGTGGGAAGAGAACCAACAGTCGCCAAACTGCCATTTTCTTTTGTAAATGACAGTAGGGAATAAATAATTTTTTGTACAAGTTTTCGGATCACGCGTACCTAATGTTTGTATACAAATTCACAATAATTAATCAAAGTCAAATTATCGGTATTTTGTATATTCGTTCAATCATAGTAAAGTACCTGAGGATGCGAAAAGGAAAGCTTATATGAAGAAATATCACAGTGAAGATAAGCAGCAATTATTGGAGATTTTCCCTCTGCCAGTTTTTGTGTTAGTGAAAATGTTGCTACAACTGATAACGGGGCCGAGCAGTCATGTTTCTCTCCCTTTTCGCATAGTGTAGAGAAGCGCATATCTTCCAAAGATATCAATAGTGGGTATAAGTCTCTACCTGAAAAAACATTCATTTTACGATGAATGACAAGCGAATTAATAGAATTTTGAATACACATTCAATAGATTACCCTTGATTTCTATAGGTACTGAAATTGGTAGCTTGTGTTCCGTAATTGCAATCCATTGTTTAATTCCACGGGGCTGGAGACTGGCTTTGCCGAGACTCAGAACTACGCCATTTGATTTTTCGGTGGCTACATCCAGATTATGACATTGCAAAGGAAACCAAAATTCCACTCCTGCGATGTTAATGATTGTCAACGTGTTCTTAATCTCAGACAAATATTCCACTATCCAGCGCTCAAAACTTTGTACTTCTTCCTTAACTTGTTCCTCTGCCTTATTATCTTCTAATTCTAAATTTGACAGATTTTGACGCACTTTGTCAGATATGTAGTTAAAACTACTACCATGGGATTCTGTTACTCTACTTGACGTTTTGGATTTAAATAAAGCTTGGAAATCCGTTCCACTTAAACTAGTGGCGTCAACAGAAGCAGCAGATGAAGGCAAAACCCCGCTTTTTCCCACAGAGTAACCTGCATCCGAACGACTGAGCGGAGTCATCGGAGCCATAACTTCTTTAGCCATGCGAACAGCTAACGGAATTGTTGTCTGTTGTGCCTTCGATTTGTAATTAAGATAGGCAATAATACATTCGTTGTATTCTATTTCAAATTTTGAGATGTCAGCCAGAAAAATTGGTGTAGATGCGACGTCATAAAATTTGGCACTCCCCTCAGTTAACTTGTCAGGCTTTGAAGAACAGCGTTGGAGCATACAAACCATTAGATCTTCTAAGAAGTGTTACAAATAGAAATTAGAGAAAATAATTAATACTTAGGTATTGACGTACATTTATGGGAAACTAATTGGAAAATCTCAGAGTGCTACCTCCCGACTTTGGATGGCTTACAAACACTGGAACCGGTTTAGACGAATCACAGTTTTCAATGGAAATAGCGACATCTCCAATCGCAACCTTTTTAGAAGTGGTAAACGTAGCAATCACGTTTGTGTATTGGAACCGAGAGATCAGAATATTTGCAGTAGGATAGTCTGTCGATTAAATGATAGTATTAATTTTTAAATTTCTTAAATCTCAAAAAGACAATTATAGCGTAACAGTACCTAAACTTTGGTCCTCCAAAATAGTTGAGAAAGTCAAATGCTCAGAAATTGCTTCATTGTAGTAAGACAAATATAAAATTTTAAGCAGCAATAACTGAGGAAACGATGCATGAACTCGAATTTCATCTGAAAACAACCATAACAAATATTTAAACAACCAGTTCGAAATTATTAATTTCTGACAGCGCAAACAAAAGTTATGCACCGCTTTTCAATCCCCATGTCCAAGATGGTTTGAAGCTTTTATCCCCCTGCAAATCCATTCGAAGAAAATAATCTTCATGGTAAAGGCCTGAGCAATGTTCAGCCACATTACGTTGTAGCCCTCCTACCTTCATATCAATACTGGTGTCGGAAATCTAAAAAAAATAAGTCATTCAGCGAATTCCATTAAGTATTATAAGAAATTATTTACTTACCAAAATTTCCGACGTTCTTTTAAATTTTTCTAATACAGCTCTCGGTGTGTTTTTATCACATTTTTCAACGACTGCTTTAAATTTCATATTTGGATCCCTAAGTTTCATGTTGACTTGGTTTATTGATATTAACAGTTTAGGCCAATTGTTGATGACAAAAGAAAGAGGTGTTGTGGTAGTCATTCTACGTCGACGAAGAGTGTGTCGGTGTCTTGAGTTAATGTCGTAATCCGGATGATCGGACGCGTATACTTCTATGACAGGTTTAATGAATTGAATTTCATAAGTATCAAAAGCACTTGAAAAATTATGCAGATATTTAAAGTTTGGTTCCTGTGTTGAAACTATTTTTGAGGAAACTAGGGGAAAACACAAAACATTAATGATGATAATTAAGGTACCTTAATGTAAATAAAAATAAATGCAATTGAACAACATACAATAATTTTGAACATGATCATATGGCTCGTAGTTGTAGACTTTTACGGAATAGTGTATCATTTTTAATCTATGAATCAAACCGGAGTTGACTATCAAATGAAGAGGGCCAAAGAACATCCGTTGACTTAACTGTACAGAGCTGGAAAATATTCAATAACAGTTTATTAGCTCTCAAGAAACAATTTCACTACAAGTATTACCCAATGTACCTAATGTCAACGTCAGTAAACCCAGAATCCAATTCATCAGAATCATCCGCCGTTTTGTCATATTTCGGTTCCTTAGTCACTTGGTTGTATTCCATGGCAAAAGCATGCTTGCCTTCATTTATAAGTTCTAAAACGCACAATGCATCTCATTAATGCAGATTTACGCGCAGACATCAAATGCTTCCTCATTTACTGGCATCTGTATTTTATTTCATACCTAATGTTTCGCTTAAACTCCATTCTCCACTAATTCTGTCTAAATCTTCCTCAGATTCGTCTGCCGACTTCTCCTTAACTTCAACGAACAAAGATCCTTGAATATATCTGTCAGTTTCCTTTCCCATAGTTAAATATAAATTTCTATCTCTAATTTTCTGATCTTGTTCTTTTTCATTGTCAGAGCAGTCAACAACTCCACATGGACAAAACCCTATTCCTTCCACTCCCATCTAAAAAATTTCAACAATATCCACTTGTATAACATTAAATTAACATGCATTTAATTTATAATGAAACTTGTCAATAACATACTTCGCTTATGGAAGCGTTATAGCTGATTTCGTTAGGTGAACTACTCCAGTTGTGCATTATTCCCTGCAGTCGTACTTTTAAAAAAGGTAGAAACTTCACTTTTATTGTTCTTCTGTCGTAACCGCTTTTATCGTAAACTCTTTCGAATGCTTTAAATGTTATTGTGGCATTATTAACGTAAAAGGCAATGTGTGATTGGAAATTTAATTCAGGTTCTTCAAATGATGCCGATTCGTCCTCCTCCTCATAATCCCCAAACATCACTGACGATACAGAATTTACGGCCCACGAAGCCCAATTCAGAACTCCACTTTCTTCATCATTTGGCAGTTCAGGATTATCAAGTTGATCTTCCAAATCATTTGCACCTGCTGTGCTGGTGGAACTCGTCCCAGTTTTTTCTGAACAAATAAGGTTCGTACAAGATTATTAAATACGTACTTATTGAATATTTCGAAATATAAGTAAACTTGTTGAACGGTTTAGCATCTTTGATGGCAATGAGGGTAATCGCGGAATTGATAAATCTGGCTTGGCAACCTTAACAAATCTTGTAAAATTTTATGTGAACGCACCAAGCTAAACAATTGCCCTTTAGTCACCAGGTTTACCAATTTTGGTAAAATTGGCAAACTTGCCAGCTAAGCATGCTAGACCAGAACTACCATGAGGATTGTTATTATAATTATAATTGTTATAATTATTGATTGAATTCCCTCAATAAAATTAAAATGAATATAAATTTTACATCGTAATCTACTTCTTTTAAAGCAATGATATGTAAAACAGTTAATAAAAATGCTGCTTTAGTAAACACCTAAAAATGATTGAGGTGATATCCACTTTGGATGACTTAATGACATTGTTTTCAAGTTGACTCTCGTTAACGTCACCATTAAAGTGTAAAGTCTCATTAACATCGGAACCTGAAAAATAAAATACTTAATTAGTAAATAAATTTTTTTTAAACAATGTCTGTAGGTTTACCTGTTCATTAGTAACGGAAAATTCCATTTTATCTATAAGAAAATCACTTCGGGAGAAGTAAGCTTGTTTTGCTTGAGGACTTCTATATTTTTGCATTATTCTTACATTGAAAGAACACTTGTAAAGAAGGGGTTCCTAAATTCAAATACAAATGCACAAACCAGTAAAACTAATTAATACTTTGACTAGAGGAAATGCTGATTAAATAACAGTTAAGCAGATTTAATACCTGGTAAGCGTCTATTTTTCCTGCCGAATTACATTTGTCCAGACATATAGTTAAATCTGAGACTTCTACCTTTTTCCTCAAAATATAGTCAGGAGCCACCAGATCTTTAATATAATGGATCCAAATAACTGATAATTACATATATAAAAGGCAATTCAATGTCGCAAAAATATAATTTTTATTACCAACAAAAGCTCCCTTCCAATTGCTATCCACGGTAAACATACACATTTTCATGACATTAAGGCTCAACACAATATCTTCTTCAACATATTTTACAATCACGTTTTCGAATTGAAACCGAATATTAGTGAAAAGTTTGTTGAGAAGAGATTGTAGATAGCTGGTGGGAACTGCTGGATCTTTGCTGACAACCAGCACATCTCTGCAAATGTAAAACGTGCTGGTTACATATTTAAGCATGAAATTGGAAAGTTCTAACAGTTCAGATCTCACTTAGATGACGAGGGCTTGGTAGCACCACTCGAGCCATAATCCTTGCACTGAGATTTTAGTCGTAAGGATAGTTCTATCACCAAATACAAAGTAAAATGTAAAAACCAAGTGTTTTATATAATGAATAGAAAACATTCAAAACATACCTATGGTATTGACACTGATTACAATTGGATCGGAATAGAGCTTAGTCCATGGAACAGTGATGCGTAATTCATGGATATGGCCGCTGACAAACGAAACCGGTAAATTAAATTCCTCATCCAGGACATCTAAATTCAAGTTTAGGTTAGTGAATGCTGCTCCTCCACCCCAGAGAGAAACCTGCAAAGATAAGGCGAATTCGACATATTAAAAAATTATTGATTTGGGTAAAAAATACACTTTTATAAACATCACACACGAATTCTTCTATCTGGCATTCAATAACTCGTGAATAATCAGGTTGGCAAGTATAATTGGTAATACTTATAACAACGAAAGAACATTACCTGGAAGTCCGCTGGATTAAAGTTTTTTATATACTTATCCAAATATGCCAAAATATATGGCGTAATAAAAGATTCAATTTTAAACATCGCAGATCTCTGGAACTACTTACGAATTGGACATTGTCAGACAAATCTGCAAGGAAAACCAATGTCAATTAGATAACAAGGCAAGTTTTGAAATTACTATGTTTTACTTCAACAGGACGCATACATGCATACTACCATATGAAGGTCTACTACAATTAATTAATTCAACTTGCCAACATTCTGTTGACCATGTGTTGGGTTTGGATAAATTCACTTATGATTAAATAGGCATAAGCAATGGAATTGGGGAAACTCACTCTCAAATGTTTAGCAATAATCCTGTCAAATGTCGGGACGTGGTTAAGTAAACAATAAAAATTAAATGAAGCAAAATTGCATTCTATTTGACAGGTGATGTGTACTCCAATTCCAAACAATCCAAAATAGAAATTGTATTCCAGTGAAATTTACCTCAACCTTGCTAACTCCTCCGAAAAAGGAAAACAGATTTTATGTATTTTATCATTGACGACACTGATGACGAATCACAACAATATTTATTTCTTATGTTTCATGCAGAAGGCCAACATACAAATCTCCAACTCACATGTGACTTGTAAATGACATGAGAAAATTATAGACTTGATTTTCAAAATTCGCGGTATGAGAAAGTGTACCTTATTACAGAATTGTACATTACTGATTTTTACATCATCATATATAACATCTCCACATTCGATGCATCTGTCTGCCGAATGAGATTTTCACAGATTTGCTACTTACAATTATAATCACTTTCTAATGTATTGTATATGGCACTGGAATATAGTACATCACAGTTTCACAGTATTGTGGGATTCTTATGCATGTGTGATTACAAGCGAAGAAAGCGAAATAATTGAGCGTACATACCGGTAGAGTTATTACATATTGCTGTAATTGTAAGCCAATATTACTGAAAATACGGAATTTACAGTCTCCTACGGAACACTGCGAACTGCGAAACCCAACTCAGAACATCACTTTCTTCACCGTTTGGCAGTTCATGATTATCAAGTTGATCTTCCAAATCATTAGTAACTGATGCGCTAGTTGTACTTGTCCCAGCGTTTTCTGAATATACACATATTTTAATTAGAGTATTAAAGATATGTATTAAAATTGAGTTTCTCTTAATGTAAGTAAGCTGATTGAACGATTTTGCTTCTTCGATGACATTAAATGGAAGGAAAATGGAATTGCACATATTTACATCAAGTAGCGTAAATGTTTACATATAAGTATAATTAACTGGTACTTTAAAACCATCGTAGGAAAATGCGATGAAATGAGATGCGAAAATGCATTGTAATAAAAAAATAGAAAAAAACTTGAAATTGAATGAAGTGATATCCATTTTGAATGACCAATGGCATTTTTTCGAGCTAACGTGATTCAAAGTTACCATTAAAGTATAAAATCTTGTTAACATCAATCGGAACATCTGCAAAATAACCCATGCCATATCCAATACTATATCGATTCAGTATGACCAGTATTTTTGCAATTTATTATTAGGGCCATAATTATTGTGGAGTAGGGAAACTGGTATAAACTGGTACACTGACATATTATTGTTTCATTTAATCACTAATTGCTGTACCTAAACACCTATTGACGGTATGTTTTTTCCCAACACGGCAATAAAAATTGTGCAGAGGCGACTTTTTCAGGTTTTTACTTCATCCATCACTTCAGCCTTTTTGATTTGAAACTAAAATCTAAACTTCTCTTAAAGTATTTCTGCCTCAGAAGAACGTATCTTACAAAGAAACGACCGTTCCCAGGATAAGTAAGTTCTGTGGTATCACTACTTCGAATTGAGAATAAAAATGAGATTTCTTCATCACCTAATGAATAAATACTATATTCAGTTTACGTAGAAACTCTGCAATCAATATCGATATTTGAAAGTAAATAAAACAGGAATATTGCAAAAATAAGACAAGTACACTATTTGGATATTTAAGAAAGTTAATATGCATTGTAATTAGTGAAAACCGCAAGAATTGTCTGATTAGAGTACATATAAACTCTTAATGTATCGTTCATTTTTAATATCAATTTGCAGAATAGAATCTTCTTACTAATAACAACATCCTACATATCTAAGGATCACTACCGTAAATTCCGAATTAATTCCACATTAAATTGCTGGTTCAAGCGAACTCTGTGGCTCGTAATAATTGCCCTGTGGGATTGCCTTTTAATACAATACAAGCAGCATAAAGCGTGCATTTCTGATTTCTAGAAGAATATTTGTTCAAATCTTTTAATGGGCGCACCCGATTCAACAAACCTGAAGCCTGAAGGCTACAGTCTCATAGTCTCAATCTAGTTCGCTTTATAGATAGCATACATATAACCTAAACTAATATCGTAGCATAGTCAACGCGGACACTTCCTTTTTACCCTTTATGTCAAATATTATAGATATACGTTGGTGTACTTACCACTATCACATATGACCACAGTAAGTTAAAGGGACAAAGTAAAAGGGCGTATTTAGGAGTGGGGATTTACTTTTCAAAGAATAGATTTTGAGCTAAAATTAGAAATAATCCCCAGAGTGGGGAATTTAATCGGACTTTACGGTATTTGACTTTCATAGAATTACAAGTTGACAACATTGGAAACATTGAATGCATTGTTCTTAAGTTATCTAAGGGCTCATAATTGACAACGCATGTTACCGCACAATATAAAGAGTAAGTAATGAGTAATGATGATTGTCGCATTTCACTATTTGTAACACAAAACAGTCAAAAGAATAAAATGAGGCATTAGTATAATTGAATTCGTGAATAGCTAAAACGCATCCTTTTAAAAACCATTATCTACTTAGGTATCCGTGCACATGCTATAGGACGAGTTCACTCACACGACACGTCTTGTCAGTACACATGAACACTCTTTACATAAGCGCCGCGCCATAAAAATAAGAAAAGGATGATGTGGCCGAGGTTGTTTTCTTGAATTTAATAGATGAGAAAATGAGAATGGAAAGCAGACGTGGAAACAAAGAAACAACCGGAAGGAACGCAATTATGCAAATTATATCAAAAAAGTTCAAGTTTTCATGATGGCAAAAAAGGATGTAACTAGGTATATAATTTCTGTTCAGTATTGCTAACCACTCGTGATCTCAAAAGTTATTCAATTTGTTTACTCGTAACATTATTATTTAAGAATTACACAACTGCCAGAACGCGTATCGCACATATTCTGATTATATTCTGTAGTTGTAAGTATCTACCTAAGTATGTAGTTAGCTGTAACTACTATTCTCGATTGTTGACTATTTACCTGTGATGAATATGAAAATGACATATAACACTACCGTCTTCCCACACCGATAAGCTAGCTATAAGATATACGAAAACACTAGGTCTAAGGCATTGTGCTAATAGAGCAACATATATTAGGGTTGGACATGAACAGTATTATAGATAACGGTATGAAAGTGAAATTTGCTGTCAAGCGAGTAAATTCCCTAAAAGAATGAAGGGTTATTGGGTGCAGCCCTCGTATATCCTCTTCTGCTGCTACAATACAGTATACAGAAAGTAGCCGGTCAAGCATTTGTGCAAAGGTTTTTCTGCAAAATCTACGAGAACCTACTTGTTACCTGTATATGGCACTGTTTACGTGGTGTTACTTACGAACTGACTATTTGTTTCCCTATAGATTCATATATTTAATTGACACGATCTTTCAATTGCACTGTTCTTATATAACCACTAAGCGTATGCTTGAATCGCACAGCAACTGCACGGTATGACTCAGATAATTAAATTGACATCAACTCTTAGTTTGGGTAAGAACAACAAATTGAGGTTGGTTTTCGCGATAGGACAACACAATTTAACTGATGAACTCTCTACAGTCAAATGCATGGAGAGGTATTGCGGAGTACATTTCTTCTAGTCTGCTCTGACACATTATATAGAGTAAGTTACGCTGCGTTACGTCATTGCAGTCAAACACACTCAGTTTTTCTAAAGGAGTTTTTTCACAAAATTTCTACAGTCGAGAACTTCCCACCCATTCTTATGTCTTTCTATGACACTTGCTAGGATGATTCTTTCTTCCTGGTTGATTCGGTTGAGTATATAAGAGAGGGAAGACTTTCCGATGGTCACCCAGTCAATCGTCAACATCGGAACACCTCATTACCTCAAAATTTACCTCAGTGCTTCACTTTTATCTGTTTCTATTCATCAGAATTCTTCGCAAATAAACTACATTTACAAAATGTTCCCCAAGGTATGTTTCTTTGGATTTCTCCTATTTCTTAATTCAACATTGGTTTTCGTCTAGACCAACCTTATTCGGTGCTGTAATTTTTGAAAGGTTCTTCGGGTTTTTTACTTAGACAAAAAAGTGATTTTCCTTTTGCATTTCAATTTATTTAATGTAATAAATATTACATCATACATGCACAACATTGTGCAAGGCTTACTATCTTGTAGGAAAACGAAATTATGTCATTTTTTATTGAAGGACACATTTTCTTGTGCTAAATCTACTTACGACAATAGTAAATAAGCCAAATAGAAATCAGATCTCTTGTTGATTTTTTTTCATTCGTCTTTTTGACAAGACAGTACATTATAGTATGCAGCTTAGACAGAATAGATATAAACCACTAGCGTTCGAATGTGCTTCGATTTGCTATATGAAACTGTAACAAATCTCTTTGTCTTGTCGTGTTACTCAATTGTAGTAATCAGTCGAGTCAAATATTAAAATACATAATTATATCCTTAAATTTCGTGGAGACAACCCACTGTTTCTATCTTCTGCAAGGAAAGTGCTAATCTGAACTGTCTTTCTGTCTTGTCAAGTCTTTTGTATCTGAATTGTAACTAATTCAGAATTAAGGCTGTTTGCCAATGAAAGCTAATACTGTGCCCATGTTAATTGACATTGAGCCATGAAGCAATATTATCGACTTAAACGAGTACCTGAAATATTACTCACGCAGATTTCTATTCATAACTACTTTATTCTATGCAATCTGATAAATCCAACTTGGTTCATCGTGGTTTTGAACCATCATTTTGCGTTATAGTATTGCACAATACCAAGCTTAGACCGCAACCTTCTAATAAATTTGCATGAATTGATCGATTAGCCATTTTGACCTTTTATTAGAAAGGAGCTTTATTCAAAGTAAATATTATTAATAAAGGTTAGTGTAAACAATTTGTGAATATTGTTTAATTCTGCAATTATGCGCAAATTTTACACCACATATGCGTACATTTGTGACATGGCTTCTTTGAAGTTTAATCTATATAAAATTTTCTTTTTACAGATTATCATCGCTTTTGCTGTGCTAGCCGTTGTCCAAGCTGGACATGAAGCACCACCACCCAAAGCTGTAACATACAATGTTCCCTCTGTTGCAAAGGTGAATAATCAGATTTAGAATATAACTGATTTGAATTTGAATTGTGAAGTAACTCTAATGTGCATGTTCTTTACCATTGTAAACAGGTTTCCTATCCAGCCCCTACGGTAACGAAATCTGTCGAAACTTATTCCGCTCCTTCCATTGAAAAAACTACCACCATCACTCGCACCATTACAGCTCCATTGAATGCCCCTGCAGTAAAAAGTGTCACATACAGTGCACCATCCGCTCCAATTGTTAAGGCCCACGCCCCAGCCGTCTATGCTGCTCCAGGTGAAAAATAGCGGAATTTTAAATCCCTTCACATGCAACATATAAATAATTTCATTTGACAGTCCTGTGACTAATTACCGATATCTTAGGATTTGCTGCTCCTGTTGCTTATGGAGGTTATGCTGCCCCAGTTGGGTATGGAGTCCCCAGCAAGGGATACGTTGCCCAGACATTGACTTTGTCAGCTCCTTCCTTGGGATACGCCTCTGCTCCTGCTTTATCCGGATATGGCGGAAGCTTGAATCATGCTACAGTCTATGCCGCTCCAGGTAGCAACTTTTTACTGATCATGCATGCAATGTGAAGGTTTAGGTTCATGGATACCAGTAATTTCACCTTTTCCATATTTGCAGCTCTTGGATACAGTCTTGGAGGAGGATATGCTGCACCAGCTGGCTATGCTGTTAAGGGCGGATCTTCCTACGCAACTTACGGAACTCACTAAATTGCCAAATAAATTGTGTTACTAATTACCTACCGAAGTATCCTTCGAAGATGCCAAATACAGAGGAATCTTTGTTGACCTGCCTTTTAGTATGTAATATGAACCATTCAAGTGATCATTTCTGTTTTGGAAAATGTCTACCCACATGAATTACTTTCACGAGTAGTCCACGGGTTTTACGTTGTTTTTCCCTTTGACCGATTATTCCTGGTCTTGTGTACTGAATTGGTTATCAACTACCTGTATAACGTATTTCATGTTAATCAAAACTTACCTACCTACTTGAAGCATTTATTTGAATAAGCATTTTTTATCGTCTGTCAGTGTGTTGTATGCTGCTGTGCACGCTAATTTTTAAGGTCACGGATCTAGTCGCTAATTTGAAGTTTAAAGAACTTTACAGAAAATTTATTTTTGTTTATTAAAATCTCAATATTCTATGAGTATGTATTTGAATATCTGTGTGTAAATGTTCTCTATTAAAAGTGCAAATGAAAATTAAATATTTTATAAGCAGAACTTACAAGTTGATCTATTTACTTATAAATTGCAATACATTGATACATACATGATTTTGTCCTCCACTAGTGGGAAATAGGAAATCTATTTTGGTGGTATAGTTTCCCTACTAAGAAAAAGCCTTAAATATGGTTTACTGAACTTAATGTGGAGTATCAAAATGTCGTTTTGCATTTTGACATTTTGCCCGACTGAAAAGTATTTTCACTAAACTTTCATAAAAACTTTATCATTAACTAAATATTCATTTCCAATGTGGTGGTCCATCTACAGTGTACACACACAAAGTTGTTACTGGGATCACCACAAATTGGTTATGCTAAGGTATTACGTAAAAATAGATGCATTTTGATTGCGATTAAAATTAGAGAGAAATCATACCTAGTTTTGCGACACCACAACATTCCCAATCCATAGGCAGACAACAATATCTAAGCCACAATTCTCGTATTTACATATTGTTATTATTGTTAGGAACTGCTCAGAGGTGCAATATAAATATCATGCCGAAAATACCCTGGTATAATCCCAGGCTCACAAAATGACATCCTTTGACGGCAGGCTTATTTTATATGTTGGATAGAAATTTCACATTGATGGCATTCAAGAATTAAAAATAAACCAACAGTATTTAGGTAGCGATTTGGTTAACAGTTGTCATTTGAAAATTACCTGATCAATGCTAAATTAAACTTTTGCGGCTCATAAATGGACAATTATCTAGTTATTCCATGCCAATTTTCTACATCTAATATTTTCCTTAGATAAAAAGGTCGATTAAAATGCATAAGTTGATACATAACTCGAGTACTTGATAGCACACTGGATGGCATTGGTAGTAAGCCAGTACATCGAAATACTGGTGTTTTTATTTTATCAAGAGCTAACACAAAATCCACACTACTTAAATTCATTTTGTGAAGGTAAATGGTAAGTGCTCTACATCGAGCTTGCATCAAATGAAGTTTTTACGGTACGAAGGTATTACAGTTAGGAGTTACACATAACAATCAAGTCGTCTCTTTAAGCCCAGCTCAGTAGGTGTTCCTTTGTGTGAGTGATGGACAGATTTTGAGGTTAGTCAGCATAAGTATAAATACAGTCAAAGACCATTATTCAGTCAATATACCTAATTTATTCTGTATTTTCTTTCCTAATCTCAATCAATTGGGAAGTTAAATAAACCATTCAACCAATGCACTTAATGAAGTAGCAGAAGCGACACATATGTCCTCTGAACCGTAGCAACACAATATAAAAATTTTAAGTATATGTATCGAAGCTTTCAAGAGTTATAACACCTCAATTCGGTGCTAAAAATGCACCTCAATTTTCCCATGGACAAAAGTTAGATGACATAAGTAGTAAGAATGCACCACTTACGCCACCTATCTTTTCTCTATAGAACTTTCCAGCTACACAACACTTTTAGCCCTGTGTTAAGTTTGAGGACACAGGGTGTAACAAATATTGACAAAAATAAAAATCATCAAAAAAGCAGTTTAACGCAATTATTAATTATACGTCGTTACCGAACATCAGAAAGCGCGCTGGAGCGCTGCAGGCTCCATTCTGACCCATAAAATAACATTAAGCCCTCCACTCTTTACTAAAATTTTTAAAATGCGTTCCCATTAGTAGTCTAAATCTTTTTATTTTTATAAGCCAGAATGGAGCCTATATTGTGTGCGCACGCTTTCTGAGGATCGGTTACACCGTATAATTGCGTTAAAGTCAATTTTAAAATTTTATACGGTGAAGACCGTATTTTAAAATTTTTCAATATTTGGTACACCCTGTGTCCTCAAACTTAACGTTTTTAGTAATACATGGAATTCTAGGCTCTATACTAATCAATTTTTTTAGTGGATGTCATTTATCGATCACACCCATTTTCGCAGGGGACCTTCCTTGGAACTCCAAGAACGTACACAAAAAGTTTTAGCGAATTATATTAAGCCGTTCATGAGTTATAGAGCCAACAGACAGACAGACAGACAGACGGACAGACAGACAGACGGACAGACAGACAGACAGACAGACAGACAGATTGTGAAGGGCATTATTATAAAGTAGCTTCCGCTACTTAATAATGATGACAAAGATTCCATTTGATTAGGAAGCATCCAAGAAAACCAATCATAATACTTACACTCACTAAGCCTCAATGGATAACTGCAAGTGTTCATTTTGATTAAAAGGTGATACCAGTGATATTGAATGTGCATGCGGTACAATGAAGTAGATGGAGTTTATTTGGCTGCGATAAATAGAATTTGAATTGGCAGCAATTTCTCCAATGCTATGCGGTTATCATAAAGACGGACTCTATAAAGGAGTGGCACGGAAAACCCATTTTAGAATTAATTTCCTATTTATTATTGACAATTTCATCACCTTAAGAACATATCAATTAAATCACACAGTTAGTTATTACTATTACACTTTACCATTTATAGCACTTTGTAAAAATATTATTAGTACTGCTAAGTCATAAGTATATGTAGCACATAGGAAAAGATAGTCATTCAGCTAAAAATAAAATGAAGCCAAGTTTAAATCGCGTTGCATAATAAGTAGATAATAACAAAATGAAAGTTGCAGTACAAACATCATTGGAAGTTAATATTTACTTTTGTAACTTTAATATTCAGGTGAATGTCATTACGCCATACACACTTTATCCAACTTATTATGCTGGTGGATCAACAATTTTAGAATTTTTGTATTAAATTAAATGAGCCAATTGGATAATAATATTTACTGTGATCTAATGGAAACAACGACTTCCAGGTGATACAGTACCACATTCTTTAATACAATGCTCGTTTAATTAATCATTGCTTCGCTTCTGAATGCTTATTTCTAAATATTAAACTAAAAAGGGTAGTTTTAACCCAACCAGAAATACAAATGCGAATGAGAATGCCACGCAGAGCTAAAGTAATGAGGTTTTGAATATATGGAGTTATTAATAATAATGAATTTCTGCACATTTCCAGGAAATGGCAGAAATGCAAATTTAAATCACAGATTTCAGTCAGTTGAACCTTTCTGTGAGGATGTCCATTATTGTGTAATACTTTTTATTGCTGACATACAGGTAAATTTTTAGCACACACAACAATTACAAAATCCGCACGTTTGTTTATTGTAGTGAACCACAAAATCACAAGGACTTTTAACAAATATTTGGCATTTAAATTTTGGGACTGCACGTTCGTCCTTTCAAATCGATATTGGGTTTTAAGGTTACAAGTGTGACAACTTTACTAAGAAATGAATCTGTGTCATACCGACGTCTATTATATAGTTATTGATACCTGGACATAGTCATTTATTTTTCAGTAATGTTAACGTTGATAATAATGTGCTTATTAATACACAATAGCAGTGACAAAAGAAAGTCTGGAGGCTTTAGGGCAAGGCGTGGTGATGAGCTACTATTAAGTTAGATTGATCATTGTCTATCCTATAGGGAGACTAAAAGGGTATTACGGTTTAAGTATTTATTGAATGGTAGTTGTGATTTTGAGTGCAGTGAGCCCACGTAAGCATTCTAGTGGAGTTTATGAGCTGCAACAATAATGTAAGCGATTAATTGTGTTATAAGAATCGCCTCCGCAATTGTTCTGTGCTATCATGTACTTCTGGGAACCGAGTTTAGTTGGTTTTACTGTGGCCGTAAACATGAATGCTCAACGAAACGCAAAGGCAGAGCTTAATTCATAATAATTATGTTTCTTCACTTAACAAAGCGGATTCCAGTTCACTCCTATTGTGAATTGGCTAAGTTAATGAATAAAGAATAACGATGGAAGAGTTAACAATAAAAAGGAAAAAGAATGCTATCGCTTATTGTTAGGTCAGGTAGAACAGAAATGTATGTAGAGATGTGATGTGAGTGAACGATGAATTGAGTACCTACTTATGCAATGAAATCAAACCATCTATATCTTGTACCTAGTAACTCTTAATCTGCTATCATAATATATTATCGCCATCGTCAGTCAGTGTCTCACGTAAACGTGTACGAACAAATATTACGTATCATTGTTATTACATGTAAGGATCTTGTCTACATACGTACACAACGAATATTTACATCTTGTGAGCAGGATTTGTACGGAAAACTGATATGTGTAGCAATAGCAAGAGATAATATACCTAAATGAGACGAGTCGTGCAATTAAGGTTGTCTACTATATTCTGCACTAAGACAAGGAAAACCAAGTCACCTCCACTACTTTCGTACTTTTTCTTAACACACTCAAAATCTTCAAAATTAGGCCACTTATCGTGTTACAACTCTAATGTAATATGTTCATGTATTTATGCACAAAACTATCCATTTGAATATCGAGATTGAAGATATTACATGTAACTGAAAAAACTGCACGAACTACTCATCTACCTCCATCGCAAATGATGTCTTTAGTGCTGATATTACATGACATCGTGTATTGTATAACCAATTTTTATATTTGTACAAAATACAATAAATTCCATACCATGCCTACTGCAACTGCAACTATTTAGTACACATGTGCCACAATAATTACACTTAAGTGTGTCCACATTGTCAAAAACAATACTTATTATCATAACAGTAAATAAGGTAGTTTGTTGGTATACTTAATTAACTATTCCTGAATAATAATTTATTGATACATAATACTTACATTAACTATTATAGGTACTTATAGGTAATTTATAATGTATGTATGTTATGCACATGCAGAGGGATACATTATTCGTATTCAGAGACCTACTTTGAAGGGAAACTACTTCAGATTGATTCTTTTCAGTATTTTCATAATGCTTAATGATTGCGAAGCGTAAATGTAACCGACACAATAGCGACACAGATACTATACTAACCTAGCGATAAGTACGTTTGGCAATTGAAGCTGAAAATAAGAATGATGCCAGTATCGGCTGCAATGAGATTATAAGGTACAGAGGTACCCAGCAATTTTAATTTCGTGTAGATGATTAAGTCAAAAGAAATTTAAAAGCATGTTGCATTAAGTAAGAAATTCCTCACAGGACTACATACAGTATTAAAGTTTAAACTAATATTACAAGATATCCTTTATATATCGTTCGCATAAAATGTTGAGCACTTATTGCCACCTGATTTCTATGCTGAGTTTATTGTACTCACATAATATTTGCAAAAGTAACAGCCTGTCATTAAGCAGTAAAATGCTTTCTGAAGTTAGGGCACTCAAAAAGAAACCACAGATAAACATGGTGAGATATGCGGTACGCGAGTAAAGAAGTTCTTGCAAACTCGTGCAAAATATTTAACAACTTTTTATGGATGACCTACTCTTTAAGATCCCAATGCAATGTACATAGGCAATCATTGTACTTTGTACAATCTTCGTCCAGCATAAAACCAGAATTTATGCCAAAGAAATAGTAAGTAACGAAAAGTTCCCTTAAAGTTTAATAATCAAATGTGTTTTCAGTAACATCATCGATGTTTCGTGGTATATAATCAATTGGTATTATTTGCCTTTGCCGTGGGAATAATAGTGCAAGTCCCCTGCCTATTTTTGCCTACTATTGTATATTTTCATGTATAATTCGTATTGAATTACACTGGTTGTCCACGTTTATTGTTTGTCACTGTGTTGAGGAATTTGTCTTTTAGTTGCCATAAGCTAAGAAGGAATATTTACAGGAGTTCTGCAATATTAAATTCTATAGACGCATAACAATTGCAAATCTTTTTGACTAATGGAGGATAAAATTTAACTAATGTCAGAAGAAATTTTGCCTACGACGAAAAAGTAAGGTATTATACAATGGTTTTACATTAATAATATCATTTGCCATTACGGCCAAAATGTAATTGTAAATGCTGGCTCTCTATTACGTGTGCAAATTCCGAGAAATGAACCACATTACTATCTTTAAGAATTAGCGTTTCCCCGAAGTTGGGTTATATAGATCGTTTTTGGTAATGTTAACATGGTAAGAAACCTTGTTACATGTTACCCAGTCGCTAGTGAAGTATTAAATATTTCGCAAATCATATCTATTTCATACCTCCTATATAGATTTCAGTGAGTTCAACTTCAGTTTAACTTTGATGAATACGCTTACACATTAAAAAGCAGTTTAACTGTCTTTTTCAAAGAGCTCAGTGTTGGATATATTGCAAAATACCTGGAAAGAGAGGCAGACTATAATAATAGATCAACACTTTTCGTTGCTCTATCTTGACTTAATTGCCATTTCTTTAAGGATGCTCATTTTATTCATCATAAGACTAACCGGAAAAGGCAACACCAAAAATATGCAATTTTATGTATGGAAAAGTGTTGTCCTCCAAAAAAATCCTAGATATAGAAATAATGAATCGCTGACCAAAAATTTAAATCTCAAAAGACCCATGTTGTGTCAACTTTTAGTTGGTGCAATTATAATAGGTAAAATAAACAAACAACCAATAAGCAATAAATGATGCATATTTATGACGCAAATAAAAGTAATTTAAAATATTTATTCCTCTCTTTGATTGCATTTTAACTATATAATGTGATATTGGCCGATACAGTTCGTGGAAACACTTAGACGAGTAAAGTATAGAAAGAATGAAACTATGAAAAATGAACTGATGTTAATTATCTTAGGTATTTATTTGTTATTGAAAGGTATTGTATAATATGTACTTACCTCATAGTAAAACACGGAGGTAGTTGTATCATTCAGAAGGATAGAAATGTACACACGCTACATGAAACACGAGGGAGCTCTAAATTGCAATTGCATTGTTCATTGCGAATTTGTATATGTAAGTAGAATCAGTGAGAGTAACAGTAACTCCATTAAGATAAAGTAGCAGATACAATTAGGTAAGTTAATAGCAAAGATATGTGATACGTAAGTAGAGAATGATGAATAGTGTCGTATTATAAAAATACTAATGTAACGGCTATTTACGCGTACCATACATTATTACAGTAATATGTGCAATGTGCACATGTAATTACATTTAGTAAGTCAAACAGTTCAAACCAAAATAATGTAGGTATTCATGTATGCCTAAACAATTTATTTACTACTCTAAGGGAGTGAGTCAACTTCGGCAGTCTGAGAAGTAAGGAATGCAGAATCAAAAGTATTAAAAGAAGACAATAAATAAAAGCAAAAGCATGGTACAGAGATTTGGTTACTCATTTTAGTAGCACTCTCAATAAATACTGTACTAATCGTAAGTTGATAAAAAGTGAAAGGATTGGGATAACTGTGCTTTGTTAGTGCAAATTCATATGTCCATGTATTATCAATATCCACCGTAGCATATTATTGTCTTGTGTTAGCTTATAAGGATGCACCCTTATTACAGGCACAATGGAGAAGTGTTATACTTACTACTACAACTACTGATAGGAATTACCAATTTTATGCATGGTAAATAGTAAATAATGGTAAACTGTACTATAGCTATGAGCAGTTTAGTACAGTAACAGCTAATTACATGTACCTTTCAGTGTACATGTTCACTATACTGGCATACTCAAATAAATAAGATGGCAAGACTTATATTGTGGAGAACTGAAACCCACGAAAATTCCGCCCTTGTGGACCCTCATATATAAATGCTTCAAATATATTATGGAGGTGTCAGTCTTCCTTGCAAACCTGTGAGAAAAGCAACTAGACTTTTGTCGAAACTTACACAGCAAGATATTGTGCAACAAAGTACAGCTCAGAAACTTTAAATTGCATAATGATCGCTAAGGTTTGTTTTTTTCATTTATATAAAGTTTAATAACTACGGGTTATCAAAACTATATTCGTAATTGTGATTCGAGTGAAAGTAGTGAAAGCAATTCAAATAAATATATTTCGTCCCACTTGTAAATGGGACACTTAGTCTAATTTAAAAGAGATTAAACGGTTTTCTGCCAACAGTGCTTAGAAGTTTTTCAAACACATTTCGCTGGGTCCTATAAGCCTTTTAGTTTTATATACGTCTTCTAAGTTTCAATTAAGATTAACCTGAATATAGTTGGAAACCCTTTTCAGTACCCATCAATAGTGCTCTAAATAACCTTTCGATATTTAAATTTTCGATTCGTAGGTTTTTGTACTTGTTTCTTTCTTGGCTACCGTCCACGGTGGTGTAGCTCCTTCCATTGGAGCTCAAGCAGAACACACTTTCCGCGGGTTTAATGGCCTTTCTTCAGTTTCCAAACAATCCAAGGTAAAATATTATCAAAGTCACATTCTCTTTAAAATCATAAGCAACTGATATATCAAAATCCTTCCAGGCCGTAGACTCTGCCTTTTCCAGTGTTCGTAAGTCCGACGTTCGCGTTACCAACGATGCAGTAGCAGCATTCCCTGCAGAGGTTGAATATGCCCAGCCTGCTTATGCTGCTCCAGTGGCTGTCGCCCAACAATATGCTCCTGCTCCAGTAGCTGTTGCCCAACAGTACGCTCCTGCTCCAGTAGCTGTTGCCCAACAGTATGCTCCTGCTCCAGTAGCTGTTGCCCAACAGTACGCTCCTGCTCCCGTTGTAAGGGTTTACTGAAAAATCTTGCATTGATAATCATACGTCAGAATTCTGTTTTAAGTGTATAATTGTATAGTGCTTTATCAATACTTTTTATGCTTTCCATAAGATAATTGCCATAACAGGAAATTCTAAGATTTCCATGCGATGTATAAAGTTTAAATACCTATTTACTGTTGTTTTAATGTGTAGGACTACAACAGCTATGGTTATGATGCTTCCAACTATTTTGTAAGTGAAGTGGATTATAATGTTCACTTCGAGTGGTAAACAGGTTGCCGTGATGGAATTTATTTAGTAAAAATTTTCATGGAAATTCAATTATGGACCATTTTGTACCATAATTGTAATTTTGATATGAGATGATTCGATCTCGTTCTAAATAGCCGAAATCTTCTGCAGGCTATAGTTCCCAGAAATAGGCTTTTAAAGCATTTTTTACCCATTTTTCTCAAATCACACGTCTTTCAAAAGAAAGCGTATAGCGATTTTAAATTAAGTTTTTAATACTGCAAACTTCATACAAAATTAATCGGAGTTTTTCATCCATTTTGGAAATTAATAGATACATTTCAATTTTGTGTACAGAACGCATCTAGCTCGCTAACATGAATCTTTAAAAATATTACGAAATATTTTCTGTTATTGTTGATCTGATATTTACCGAACTCTTTCCTCTATTTAATACTAATTGTTATTTATCACTTTAGGCCTACTCTGCCCCAACTGTTGTTGCAAAAGCTCCCATTGCTTACGCCGCTCCAGCTCCTGTTGTAAGATATTTACTTTGATTTACCATTGTATTATATTTCTTAATGCGAGATGAACAAATGTATATTTCTAAAGCAGAAATTAGAATCGGGCAAGTAATTTGCTTGAATATTTCTATTATGCTAATCTTGGAGGCTTAGTATTGCATTGCAGAAGTATTGCAGAAGGAGACTAGTCAATTTAAATAAATAAATATTGCATAATGCTTACGAAATAATGGCGAATTTTAAAATTTCTATATTATTTTATGTTCAGGCTTATGCTGCTGCTGCTCCAGTTGCCAAAGTCGCCTATGCTGCTCCTGCTCAAGTTGTAATAATAATTTTTGACGTATATTTAAATCAATGTAAATTGAATATTTAATGCAGGGAATTCTTTAAAAAATGATTTTACTTAATGGTTACATATTCTTACATTATAGGCATACACCAACTATGCTGCACCAGGTCATTACGTAAGTGAAGTGGAGACTAAACTTTTTCACTTCTCAAGTTTTAGAAAGATAACTAGCAAAAATTTGTTCTAAAAGCGACCAAAAGACTAGTGTAGCAAGCATAGTTGATGTTCTTATGCGTATCTATTAGGACGAAATTTTGAAATTGGGGAAATGTAATTTCCTGCTTAATTAGCCCCAGCTGAATTATAATTAATAATTATCCATCTATAAATGCAGGCATACGCTGCTCCAGCCGCTGTCGCTAAAGTTGCCCCAGTAGCTGCCCAAGTTGCATACTCTGCTCCAGTTGTAAGTTTTTAATTTCTGATTGACCCAAGATTTACAAAAAATGGATTTTTTCCAACTGTGTTCTTGAGAACGCAGAAAAACAAAAACCAATGAAATTGTTAGGCATGTAATCATACTATTCTTTCTTTAGGATTATAGCTTTGCTCCACAGGGTCATTTTGTAAGTAAATATGGAAAACTTTTAGATTTCATTTAAATAAATTATATTAATATTTACGGCTTCATTTTTAAAGGTTCAACAGGCGGCAGTTAAAGTTGCTGCTCCTGTCGCTGCCGTTGCTCAGCACGCATATGCTGCTCCTGCTCCTATTGTAAGCAAACTTAATTGAACAACGGGATTTAAACGTTCCATAAAGAATATTTTATAAGCATTTTCTCAGAATTCATAATGTTTTTTAAATTAATTATATGAACACAACTTGACTGACTTCCTTTTATAAAATATAAATACAACCTGTGCTATAGGAAATCAAATGTAATTCTATTTTCTAGGCTTATGCTGGTCCACAAGTTGTGGCTCAAAAAGTAGCTCCAGTTGCTGCAGTCGCTCCCCAGGTATATGCTGCTCCCGCTCCAGTTGTAAGTTGAAAATTACCCCAAAATACGTTACGATATTTTAAAGAGTTGCAATTCATGAAAATGTTTTCTTTTTGTATAGGCATACGCTCCTAAAGTCGCTGCACCTATTGTAAGTTGACATGATTTTTTAAATTAATGGGAATTTCTTTTTGTTTTGCATCATTCGATTGACTTGATAACAATTCAAATACAATTTTAAAAGGCATTTTCCGCTCCTCACGCTGTTGCTAAAGTGGCTGCTCCAGGAAGTCTTCTCGGTGTAGCTTACTCAGCAGTGTCTCCAGCCGTAGCGACTCTTAGCTTCAACGGATACGGAATTACGTATGGATATTAAATGTTGATGGCCGTATTGTATTTACGGTTTACGATGATGATTGGAATCTACTATTTATTCTGTTCATATTACCTACTTCATAGTATTTCTGGCTAGACTTATATACTATTTAATTATAAGGTAGCTATGCATTTCCTTTATCTACTATTACACCTGCTCAGACTATTTGTGTGCCAATGAAAAACATTTATTTTTTAATATTTCGGAAATAAAATATGAGAAATAATACTTATAAAAACGTACAATACCGTTATTGTTTTACTACATGCTGACACGCCGCCTTTAATGTTTCGATTGGGATATACCGAATTAGTAATCGATATATATATATAATTATAGCTCCTCCAGAGGCTTATGAAGCTGACAACCTTCCTAATTCCTCTCCTCCGCCTCGAGGGACTATTTCGTCCAAGGGCTTATGCATTCAATGCAATTTTATAAAGTCAACTCTTTGTAACCCGTTTATATCAAAAGCGAATTCTGAAAAGTTATAAAATAGTATACAAATGTAAAGGTCGAACGCCAAAACATAAATATCAAAAGTAAGATTTGTCAGTATTATTTTCTTGGCAATTTTTTATGCATTCATGACAATTTCTTAGCCATTAATGCGTCCATCAAATGCCATTTTTCTAACTACTACTAACAATTAGTAACCGTTGAACTATCATTTAATACTTCCCTTTTCATTTGCTGCTGTCATCAAAAACTTTAACTTTGATTCAGTTATTAGTCTTTCTCTTGATGACAAGAAAACGACCTACTTTCCTAGCTCTACCTACCACTCAAATTGTATGTTTTTCCCCTTCATTCAGGGACCATTAACGCTAAAGAATGGGAATTTTCGAAATGAGCAGGAAATTAAGAAGAATTTGTCAGTTTCTAGTCTCTAAGCATAAAAGAAGTTGTCGTTTTTTTCCAAATCAATATCATAATCAGTCATCATTAGTTATCAGCATATTTTTCAATTGTCAATTGGTAACAGAACTTTTAATTAGTAAATGTCTTTTCGATTTGAATATGGAGAACTTTTTGTACCGTTCATTTATACGCTGTCTGCCATTTCTCTATATTTTTCCTTAATAGAAACTAATTGATTTTCTAAGTGATATAAAAGAGAGATGTAGGGAAATTATAATGGGTTATATGCGGTATAGTAATTTTCCTGACAGTGGCAAAAATAATACAAAATATTATGATATACTGGTGATTATAGGTGTACTTTAATACTTTATTTGTATCATTACTTATTACTAAAGAAAAAATCGTGTAAGCGAAACAAAATAATTTTCTCGAAAGAAATCGATAAAAGACTTACAAGAAAAAATAATATATTCAGAAAAATTTATTGCTAAAAGTTTGTAAATCCTGTGGAGGTTACATAATGAAGAACCGAAGGATCGAACGAAGAGTGAAGGATCGATTGAAACCGAATGGATGAATGTTCGTCCTCATTCCTCTAAAATGAGATTTTTGAGGGATCAGTACAGGAATTCAATAGTGTCATCAAAGAAATTGTTTGATTGGAATTTGACTTTTGTAATAATATCTTACATATTTGCTATTTAGTATTTCTCTTGAGTATTGGTGACAGCGCTCTATTTGATATTCATGTCATTTGAAAAGTGTAGAACTAGGCTCTGATTCTGAATACAGAATTCGGGACCCCACAAAGAGGTGCCTTGTAGAGTTGACACTCTAGAAAGCGTATATTATAAATGTTATACTATACATCAGAGACACAGACTCAGTTTATGCTGATGATGGTTTTTACAAGCAATATTTATTTCCTCACAATTTAATAACAAACAAAACATTCTTCCAATCATTCCTCTTCTATAGTGTACTTGGGGTCTAGCATAAGCACTACTCGGTATAGTAGATGTCAGTTCACTTGTACTTTTCGCTGAAAATTACTTTATCTGGCATTGCCATTGTGTTTGTACGCAGCAAAGTACGTACGGTACGGTGTCTATGTTTTTCTGCACAGAGTGTATAGAAGGAATAGAAACCGTGAGAATGATGATGCAAAATATGAGTCATATGTACTGATATGGGATTTCTCTCAGCAGCACCCACGTGAGCAAGTCCACTTCAGCAAACGAACAAATTATTAACTCAGCTGCTATCCTATACGAAACGAACAGTAGATTTCCTCTGTTATATATTATTCCATTGCTAACTAACAAACAAACGGAGAACGAAAAGTCAAGAAACCGAGCAACTTAGTCTTCATTACCCGGAAAACCGAAAACATTGTATTCTTCATCCATCAATGTGATGTGAACGTAAGTTATACAACTTTCAGATATAAATACATAGTTCACTAGTAACAAATATTATCTTTAGTCGTAACGTCGTAAGTTGTCATTACTACTGTGGTTCACATTTTCAACTCAGTGAAATCCCTTATTGTCAATTTGTTGCTACTTTCTTACTACTGATATGTTTCTTTCGAAGTGCGAAGTTTTATCGTTTTTAAATCATCTTCATTTTCAATTTGTGATAATGTATTACCAATCATTATCGCGAATTAATTTATTGTGATTGCATTTATTACTCGAAATAATGAACAATAATTTGTTTGCAAATGAGCAGTTAATAATTATTATAGGCTTATTATTACAAATAAGCCATTGTATCTATTGTGCTCAGTAAATTTTGACTGACAACCAACAATTATCTAATGGCAGTACTAGAAAGGATTATTTAAAAATACAGTTCAACAATTACTCCCAGTTTTAGGGAAATCATCTTTAAATTTTGATTATTTTATTCTGCCTTCAACTGTGTGCTATTGCGTATTCTCCTCTACAAGTTTACCAAGTTAAAAGACCAAGGTAATCTAGATTTAATTCTGATGGAAAGAGTTAACTTCCATGTTTACGAGTTTAGCTTCTACATTGGAGTGGATCTTTTCCTCATTTTTGTAGACATTCAACTTAATCCTAATGCAAACGGTGATTAGGATTTTTAATATCATTGATTGTCATTAAAAGATAATTTTGACATATGACCAGTATTAGGGAACCCTATGTAGGGCTAGATTTAAAAGGACTTTTATTTTACGTATTTAAAGGAACGTGCTAATTTAAATATTTTAGTTTTACTATTTTTACTAAGCTTTCGTAAAATGTAACCTCCAAATTTTTTTAATTCAAAACAGGTATATGTAACTGAGAGAATAGTTTATAAAGATGTTTATTATTAAAAGAAAATGTGTATTATATGCCTGTGCAGCTATATGTGTCTTTGTCATTATATCTTATGTCTTTTAAGGGAAAATGAAAAGCTTTTCAAAGTTTCTTAATTGTGTCACTATATCAGAATGTATTCTTAAGAAAATTCAGAATCTATTCGATTCTCTTTTAGTAGTCAAAAATTAAAACCAATGTATTTGAATGTATTTATTATTGCAAGAAATCAAAAACAATATTCATTGCTGAAAGAAATAGGACAGTCAGTGTAAATTAATATTAAGTAGTGTTCCATATATGCCGGACATCAGCAACTAATATGAGTGGCGGGTAACCTTTTAAGGACATTTCCGATTTTGTTGGAAATTACCCATCATATCATACTAACAGACAACCTGAGAAAATAAGCTAATCTTGCTTTATTATTTTCAATTCATGAATCTGAGGTTTCTAAGACCTGAGACTTTAAAATACATCTTTGGAAATAAAAGTTTTGGGAAAATACTCAATAATTTTTTAATATAATTATAATATTGACTTTTCAGATGTCTTTCTTTTCAATTTCTGAAATCATATTAAAAAATCTTAAGTGATACCTAGCCCGAAATTGACAAAACGATTGAGTTGAACATTTGTAGTTTCATTTAGTTTAAGAAAAAGCTTGCACTATTCGTTTCGAAGTATACTTTTAAAGTTAAAACACTTTTTTGATTGGTGTCCTTTGTCTTAATGGCATTTAAAAGTTTAATTTCTTAAAATCAAAAATAAAGAATTGGTCAAGCTAAATTTTACATATGATTTTATAAAAGATTTTTTCAGTTCACTCTATTGATTACTATGTTGCTTATGGCTTGGTCACCTCAAGAGTGATGACATTTTCCATACCATGTTTTAAATGAAATCATGGAAAGTCCTTCTAATTGTATCTCTTCCTTGTGGGGACAAACTTGTGACGACGTGTTAATTAAAACGTGTTTCCAGCTGACATTTAGTCAAAGCAGAATTGTGAAAATGTCAATAAAAAATTGTCAGCTTGAAATTTGTTTTATTTAGCAAGCTGTCGCCTGTATCTTTAATCCATTGAAATCATCCTAAATGTGATTACCGGGTTAATTTTAACCTACCTTGCATTACTTTACTACTTACCTTGGTGAACTTGCCCTACTTGGTTCCTACTTGGTACAACTCTGCCCAGTGTGTTACTACACTGGTGCTAATTTTCCTGACAGATATGTAATTCAAAGTAAATTAAATGTTTGTATTAATAATGTGTATTTATTTTGAACAAATAATAGTATATTTCATCAGATTTCATTCTAATTTTCAAAAAGTATTGTTATCTCTGAAATATGATGGTGGCTGTCAACGTTCAATGAGCCACGCAACAATGAAGTGCAAGTTGCCAAGTGTAGTTGTTCACAAAAGTAAACCATCAGTCATCAGGGTAAGTTACTTAAGTAACCCGTAGAAGTTACCTACAGTTATAGCAGTTGTCAAGTAAGGGCATCATATTATCTACATAATTTATTATCTCGTGCATTGAAAATGACCTAAAGTAATTCTTTTAATTTTCTGCAGTAGTTAAGATTCCTTCGCTATATAATAACACCAGGTACTCCTGGTGTTAAAGTTGTTTGCCATGTTTTATTCACAACTTTGATAATCGGTGTTGTTTGGAAAGAAACCTTGAAATTCTCATAATCAATTAGCGCAAGGAAAATGAAATGAAATTTTCAGACGTTGTTTATATTGGTATGTATGTGGGTATTACAGAAACTTATTTACTAAAATTCTGCCCAAGTCCAGTTTGTGTGTAAAAGTAGGTGTGAGAATTGTGATAATAATATTGTGAACGACTTTCCAGAAGACATTGCCAGAATGTTATACGTATTAATCGTATAATATGTCTATACTGTTACTAAACTCGTTTTCGTTCGCATCGTGTTGCACAATGCAATACGACGGATAGAATAGGTTTTGATTTGAACTTGGGAAGTGTACCTTGGCAATATAATACACATGCAGACAGTAGTATCTAGGCAGAAACATAAAGTGGTAGTTCCATTTTATAATATTATCTCTACACCAAATTAAATGCCTGATACCTGTATACATCTGCTGTGCTTTTTGTAGGAGGTTTACTTATTGTTGAGTGGTAATGGAACTACAGTGTTAAAGTGGGCTGAAGTACACAATACATGTAGGCTATACTTTACCTAGCAGGCAATGTCCAACGAAGTAGAAATTCAACTTCTAATCCTTGCTTGGTTTTACCACTCTTTATGTAATCAGAAATCAGAGTTCATTTACCGACCCAACGTCCATGAGATTAGACGTAATATCAAAAGCAATCCTTCTGTCTTAAACTCACATTCACATCCCCATGCATGAAACCTTATTATGACTTTATTTATATGCTACATGAAATCTAATGCAGGAATATGCCACTTGGTACATTTTGTGTAGGTTTAATTTCACAAACTACAGGAAAGGTTTCTTTTAAAGTCCAAAACTACCTTGAGAATTACAGCATTGCATTGCACCATTGAAGAAGTCAGAACAGATTAACTGATGTCATCAATTAATATAAATGTATTACCTTACCTTACAGGATAGAAGCAAACAAAGCAAACACGAGTAGTGAAATTATTTCATACCAATTTAGTATGTGATAACTGCTCTTCTCAATTGCTAAATTGCAAACTTTTCATTTTGGCAGAGGTTAATTTGTGTCGCATTTCTGTTGCATGCTTAATATAGACAGAATGGAATGGCAATGACACTTAAAAGTATGCGAGTTGTTAAAGAAAATAATTTATGTATTCAATATTATTAGTGTATCGTTTCATATATTATGCGTTTCCTGTAATTTAGCTCGTTCTTGTCATTATGTGTAAATTAAGCATGTACAAAACTTACTGCACTGCATTACATGTAAGATAAACGTAAATTATATAACGAAAGTATCATACAGAAATAACAAAAACCTACTGTGCCTTTTTCGTTATTGAACTGATATACCTAGTATACTACATTGCATACTATGGACTTACCAAAGTATGTAGGTATATGTATCAAGTATCATGCCATACTTTGCTTGGATATGGCTTATAAGTATAAAACGTAATTTCAGAGCCATTAAATGCGTAGATTTTCTTGTGAAAATCTTTCAGTATGGGATAACGTAAATTACATGGAAGTATGTAAAGAGTACAGAGTCTGTATTATATGGAATAGTATTTTACTTGTCTTCCCACCACAATGTACGTAGGTATCTATCTATACAACACACCATATTTAATATAGCGTAACATTTTAAGTATCCACTGGAAAAATTGGCACACAGTGCTTCTCTTCTATATCATATTTTATCTTTATACTGCTCTGGTACGCTGGGAAATTATGTTCTCTGGTTTATACTCTTACAGCTCTCAATGCAATATTGTAATGTTATTGTTAAATATATTGCACTGAGGGCTAATGCCGTCACTCATTCTGCATTACGTGCTTGTTGACTTACTTTACCTGAGTTCCACATTAATAACTGAGAAGTAGCAAGTTATTGGACTGAGGTGGGCCATTGCCAGAATCTGCTTATTTCACATATTAGATCAGTGAACAGGACTTACGGAATAAGATTCCGTTACTTTTAAGTCAAAAGATTTATCAAGTTTATAATAATTCTGAAAAGCGTATTTATAATTGTGAGTACTATTGCTTGGCTTAAGTAGAGATCGATTGCCTTCCTGAAATTTATAGTTATAGTTTGTATTTAGTTTTTAGTTCAGTGCTCAAATAATAACAATACAAGGTAAAACGTGTGAGTTGGATCACTGTTCCTGCTTTTGCATAAATTCGATTTTTAAAGTAAGCGAAATTAAAATACAAAAATATGTATATTTGAGAACAGTTATTAATCTAAAAATCTAAATCACTCTTTTAAATAAAGGGATTATATGGATCGCTGTTTGCGCTATCGAATTATATGTTGGCTGATTTTAAAGGTGAAATAGATCAAAGTAGTGAGGCAGAGCGCTTGGGAAACCCCTTCTTTAGCTAATAACTAAGGAGAGTAAGCATAAGACTAAAACTAAACCTTGCAGCATGCAGTCAGTGTAAAGTTTCTAATGTTTAAGAAGTAATATTCCCACTGTGAAATAACGAGTTTCTATCCAGCATATGTAATTCTGCTTATGTTTGGATATCATATATTACGTAGGTGGTTTATTTGCTATTATTTCGATTTTTTGCCCAGAGGATTGTGAAATCTTTCTTACGGGAGCTTGAGGAAAACTGCCACTTATTTCTGTCGAGTTGAGTCAAATATTGGCATAGACAGTGATCCTAGTAGTTCATGGAACTGATCAACTATTCCAGCAGTAATGTCAAAACTGACTCACGCGTCATCGCTATCGTTTATATTATTTAAGATACGGTAATGTTTTATAAGGTATAGTTTATAAAACATTGGTTTGTTAATATTCCATTGAGTTTACGGTATAGATTTTACTTACGTACACATAACAAGAAGAACCTTAGCGAGGCTGATTTTGAATATACATCTTGAATACTTTGGTAATCCATTTAACTACGTGGTATCAAGCAGCATCTGTTCTGGCATTTGTAATAACTTTCCCCGACTAGAATATAATTCCATTCCTTATCTCCGGTAAGCTTGCCAAATGTCAATGCTTGCATGTTTAATTGGAAAGACGATAATAAGTGTCAATAACCCATGAGGCGTTTTAGAGCAGTTAGTTATCCACTACTATTATCTTATCAATAAAATAGCTTAAAAAAGATGCAGATGAGGTAGGATGTGTGTATAATATAATTATATTGATACCGAATGATACGAGTGAGCTGCGAATAACTAAAAAAATAAATAAATTTTTTAAAACTTTCGAACCCATTTGAAATTTGAGGTACATGAAAAACACTGAGGTATACAATGAGAACTGATATCTAAAAAAACCATTGTTCGTTTTCAAGATACTTCGATCTAAAATTAACACCTTTTCTAGCAGTATAGACTAATGACTTTTGAAAATTAAGGGTAATCTGATTCAGCAGCGCAATATGTTGAGACCATTATAAAAAGCAAAGTTGTAACTTTTTTTGTTATAGAACTGATCCATTTCAAATTACCATTATTAAGAGGAGCGCAGCGAGCTCTTTATAATAATGAATGATCTGTCTGTGTGTCTGTGTGTTCGCGATTGTGTGTTCGCTTTAAAGCTGGGCACAGCAGCTCGCAGTAGAGGTGGGCACAGTGACCCGCAATCAAATACTCACCGCTCACCACGCGACTCTTTTTTACATCTGTTAACGGGTTTATTACCACTTAAGTTATTTATCATTTATAAAGAGCAAAATATATCAATGCATTGCAGGCTGGCTTGCTTGGTCTCAGTCTGCAGAACCCAAAAGTAATGGCTTGCATTTAAGTGTACCTCAAAGACAATCGATTTACCTCAAGAAAAATAATCGATTTACCTCATGAATACATTTCGCTAATAAATATTTATCCAGTCTCAATATCATTACTCCGAACTGAAAATATACTTTTGCCTCAAGTTGTACCAATGCAATTTGGTAATGCTTTAGTACATTTAGCTCAGGTATAATACAAAATCCACACTATACTTGAGCTAAAACATTAGCAATTTGTACTAAAACTTTAGGCAAAGGTATATTATCAGTTCGGAATAATGGTACTTGAGACTGGATAAATATTTATTAGTGAAATGTATTTATAAGAGGTAAAGCGATTTTTTTTCTTGAGGTAAAGCGATTATTGATTGTCTTTGAGGTGCACACAATTTTCCCCAAAAGTAATTAGGATGTCCACTGAGTGGAATGTAGCGTAGTCAATTTATTCCTGCGTTTCAGTAGAGCCAGCATACATTAAATGATATCACAATAACGATAACTGACTTTATCTGTAATACAAAGTACAAATAATAAGCAATACCGTTGTATTGAGTATTATAAGTTCGGCAAGTTTAAGTGGCAATGTGACCATATCACAAGAAGGCAAATATCAAGTAGTGCATTATGCCCATATATTTATCTGGTTTTTGTATAATTTTTTATGAATATATATTAATATAATAACTTTTTATTTCTGAGCTGCAAAGTTATTCGCTAGGGGGTTGTGACGCCACGGTGATGTAATATTTTTTAAAGAGTAATTCACAGAAATAGATACGCTATTTAGCAAAAAGAGTCCCTGGATGTGGTCCATTCATTCAGTAAACTTAAAATTTATTCTCTGTTTACAATAGAAGCTGCTTTGATGAGATGTGTTCCCGTGCTGAAGAAGTGACTCATCCTTGTCGTAATCATCGTGTGATTCCTTTTTCAACATTTGTCCCTGACTGTTTGTCCTACAAAAACCTGAAGACGGCAAAGAGACTGAAGAAGAATTTGCCATCTCGGCTGTTGGCCGAGTGACTTTGGTATGACATTATTACTTATTATTTAAAGTCAGTATGATGATTTCACTTTGTTGATTTTTGTATCTAGTTTGTTTTTCAGATATGCATGCCTATGCATACTATTGGTATGCAACATTATAAATATCTTCATTAAAATGTATGCAGATGTCGTAAAAATCATAGTGATACGTGTTTAAGTAAAATATATTCTGAATATGCACATCGATATGCAAGTATCTAAAATATTACAACATTAAGATTATTACGTCATATGTGTAGAACAATTACATGCTATATCCCGATAGCTTAGTATCTTAGGTTTTAAAAGGAGTTCACTAGTAGAAAGTCAATATATATTTTAATTCTACGCAGAATTGGTTTATTTTTTGAGTCACAATAAATTCATTGTAGTTAGTTTAACAGAGAGTTATTTGTAACTCCTAATCAGCTGAAGAAAATCAGTAAGCTAAAAAGAGTGAGGTTTACGATAGCGACGTAAAATTAGCGCATGTAAAACGTATTGTTTTCTTGCCAGGACATTGTTATGTAAATAAGAGTAAGAGGAATTTTTCAAGCTATGGTTGCCAAAGAACGCAGTGAAATTTTTTTGTTTACAATTTGCGTAATATTGTCTATCAGAATTTTGTTTATCTAAAGACGTACAACATATTGACATTATCTGCGACTTTATGCCAACTTGTTTTCTCAGGAAAAGTAAAGAACGGGATCGGATTTTGAGCAGTTCAAGGAAACTTCAGGTCACAGATCAAGATCAAGCTCTAAACATCTGATGATGAGCCAACTTTAGTTAGCTCATCAGTGCAATATTCAAGGAAGGGATTATTTTAGGTGAAAAGTAAAGTACGCCACCACAAACCGTATCAATTTCTGTGTAAGTAAGATTAAAAGTGGCTCGAAATGAATTCAGAGTTGTTTTAAAGCGAATTTCTACGGACTTTGTCGTGGTGGCGTGATGGTGAATTTCACAGTCAAGAGCATTATCTACCAAGCGTTTATTTAACCGTATGAGAAATAAAATGATTTCTTTGTGTTTCAGGAAGAAGAATTTAATGAACACTCCGGAGTCCGGCAAACAAAACGGAGCAGAAAAATTAGTGAAATTGAAGTAGACACGTCTCTTAAAGTGAACGATCTCATAGAAACGTCGTTGTGAAAGTTCCAAAGTTGTGATAAAAATTGAAAGTGGAATAGTGGATTGCATTTTATTCTTGCAAAAAGTTGCAAGTTTAGTAATTAATCATGGTGGCTCCGAAGAAACGGATCACAACTGACCTGCTGCATATAGCACTGGTGTTGGCTCTCCTTCGAGGAGACGCTCGGCACCCAATGCGGTATGATCTCTCTTACCATTACATCAATGAGCTGAATTACACATCAGATCATATTCTCGGCCCCAGTTGGGCCTACACTCAAGCGCGATTTCATTACAACATGTATGATTCGCCAAATATCCAAGTGAAAGGTGTACCCATACCTCCAGACGATTATATTGACGAAGATTTTGAAAATGCCATTCTGGAGGAGATCAGAGCTATTACTCTCAGGCGACTGACATTCAACCTTCGCCATGCTTTCAAAGCTGCTGCATTCCAGGATGTCACTGCTTACTTAGTAAGCAATACTACCAATCAACCTCTGAACAGCAACGGACGCCTCGGGTTATCTAATGGACTCACATCTTCTAACTCCATTGGTAACACCAGCCCTACTCTGCCGACGGCACCGAATATCCAAAATGCAATGCAAATTGAAAATTCGACAGATTCTATAGGCAGTGATGAAAACAATTTAACAACCGAGCCGGACGAAATTTTGGCATATTCATCTAGTGGATTTCAGTCCGAAAATGAAGATGAGTGCCCACTCACTTCGGAGGTGCATTCCTTTGAAGAGGACAACCTGGATGAGAACATTGATGTGGATTTGCATGCTGATCTGGATATGACTAATGTTGTAAGTTATGTTTCTCTACAAAGATTACATTTCATAGTTGTGGTTTCTTTCACTCAATTCACCAATGTGGCTCTAAGTTTCTGTCATGTGGTTATTAAATCCATGTCGCTTGTAATTTGTGTTCCGATTTTGCTTTCATGCAAATGGAAGTAATCTTGCTTGAATACGTAAATATAATGAGATAACATTGTTTTTGGTTATAAAATTATCTATATAACTTCGTATGAATCGTTTATGCTACGTTGATCAGAGTTATTTCATTTGTGACGAATTCTGAAGGCTAATGCCTCTGATAATATAAGTAGTAGGTATCGTACGAGGATTTAAATAAGTTAATCTAAATGTCAAAGTCAAAGGCATTTCGACTTATTGTTGATGTTGAAGCATTAGCGTTGGCGGGCTTGGCGAACTTGCTTTCGTCGAAGAGATTGAACTTTGGAAGTTTAGCTGGCGCCTGTAGTCTTCACTACAAGTTTTCAACTAAATTGCACGATTTGGACTTGGTGGGCCTTATAATAAGTTCAGTTCATCTCGTTACTACGCACTCTAAAAAACGTTAACATAACAATATTATAGGCTGGTTGGAGGGTACACAATAATTGATAGTATATTATATCTTCAGATACATTTGTTCCCTAGTTTCGTTTCATTTGTTGACTGATTTTAGGTTACTCAATATGGATTTTGAGGCTGACTTCCTAAAAAGCAAAGCATTTTGTATTCATTTAGCTTTTTGTGCGAAATGCTTGATATAATTAAGTATAAGTAGCAAATTTTGCATAAATTCCGTAAACCCTTTTTAGAACTTTACTTTTGCTGTATGCAACCCGTAATAATATGTATTTCATTACTTCAACGTCAACATTTGTTTTATTTGTTTTAGGACTATTTACTGCAGAAACAAATAATGAATTTTTTAGTTGGCATGAGTTTTCTCTGCAGTTCATAAACAATACTTGTCATGGATTATTGTAAAATCGTGTTGATATTAGTTGTATGGTATTATTGGGTAGATTTTAATTTTCATGTCAGGAAATTTCTTAATGATGCTGATAATTCTTTAAGTAAGAATGGGCGCACTGGTAGAATGTACATTACTGGTAGAAAGGGTGCTACTAGGAAAACGATCTACAAGAGAACCAACAGTATAGAGATTCGATGTTTTTAACGATAGAACGAAAAACCTTATAAAATAATATTGTGAAGGCTTGATTTGCTTAGGTTGTCCCTTATCCCCAAGAAAGCATAAAGTGTGGTGATCAGTCATTCCATTAAGAAAATAAATAAATATTTTGAGGTGAAATGTTAGAAGGGTAGTGGGAACTACACGATGATGTATTATCTGTTAAAGTCTCATACACTTCTGTACATCAGAATCGTGTGCAACGTCCAAGAGTAATGAATGATTCAGGAAGATATATTAGCTGCAGAGACATTATTTAGTGTCGATCCCTTTGAGGTTGACTTTTTACAGTGGATCATTGTGAATTCATTTGTAAGAGATAGTGGGACGGATGCATAGTGATTTTGATGTAAAGATAACAGAGAGAGTGGGTACAAGTAGAGGATGACACGATGAATGCTTGTAGTTGACAGATAAGACGGAGGATAAGACGGAGGGCCTGAGATCATTGGAAAGAATCGGATGATTTGTGAGGAGTTGAAATTACGCGATTGTGTTTCTAGCATTTGTAATAAGTCGTTGTGGTTGCGGCGTGTTCGAACTAAAGGACCACCTTCTCTCAAATGACTCTGCTCTGACCCCAACACTTCGCTCCCTTCCATTCAAACCACTTTAGTGCATCTTTGAAACAAATCCATTTATCAATGACACCTTTCCAATACTCGACAGTGCAAACTTAGAATGTAGGATTCGTCGAAACAGGTCCTTCGCCATAGGTATTCCTATGATATCACTTTATACCAGAACCCAACTTACAAATATATCATGAGGTATAACTAGGTATGTTGTGTCCTTGTGTGGCAATCTTTTAGTACTAATCGGTAGTTATGTAGTTTTCTCCTCAGTCTGGCTTATTTAAATCCTGCAACGGGATGACGTGGAATGTAAACAATTTTTAAATCTTCAAACTGTAAAAATGCACTCTGTAACTTGAAATGTAATACTTAACCAATGATAACCTGAGAAGCTTTTTTATGCAATCTGATAGTATTACATTCTAGGTAGATTATTTCAATATTTAGCTACGGTATTCAAAATTCATAATATCTTAGTTAATTTATCATTATTAATTATCCTTTACCAGTGCCGCTATGATATCTTTCTTGTGATCAATTGAACTCTATCACTAAAAGATTGATTTACATTTTCTACTTTATTTTTGGAGTTGCTAATTAAATGTAGAAAATGTAAAAAATCCTTTACTGAATCTTCTGAATTACTTCTGAATAATAGTCCGTGTTCACATTGTGTTTTTGTGTTTAGATTCATAATACTTTCATTTTCATTTTGAGGTAAAACATAAGAAAAACTTCTGAAATATCCCGAATATAAATAAATTTTATAACTAACAATTAGTGATACCTAGAGACTATATTAGAGTCAGAGCATTTTTAATTCACGTTTATGCGTTTTTGAATATCCAAATATCCAAGTAAGCAATTTTCATTACTCTCACAGTAGCTACAAAAGATTACTTGTAATAATGGTAAAGTAGAAGAAAATGAAAGTACTTACGTTGTTTATGGTGATGCAGTGTCGTTTGATTGTGAGTGGAGTTAAGCAAAGCATGAGGATTCTGTCTTGAATCTTTAGTCTGGCGATGATGAGACGGCAATCCTTTTTGACCGATTCATGACGTTCTCTTGAATTGCATTGCATTGCAATTGTATTCAGCACACAGACACGGTAGTTTGCTCATTGTTAGTCAAATGTTAATACACAAATAACGAAAATGAGTCAGTTGGAAAATACTCTGTCTGGCTGGGCTAAATAAAGGGAGTTAAGTCAGTCAATCTTTAGTCAGCAAAGAATGTATTATGGATTATTTCATCTTAATTATATGTCAATTCTTGTTACCTAGATTGTATAATACATTTCCACGTGGTTATAGCATAATGCATGACTAAAACGCGAATTTGTGATTCCTGACATAGAAAAGTAAAGCGTTGGGTAAAAATAAATTTGCGAATTTTTAGTGGGGAGTTTTAATTAGTGTGGTAAGCGTAGGAGACTAAGGAGTTGAATGTTGACTAAGGCCAAGGCTTGACACTGTTGAATTGCGTCTCCATTCATTGTAAAGAATAATAGAGCAATCTAGTTTGGTCAGCATGATGATGAGGATGACTTGCCGGGAAGAGATTCCTCGTAGTTGTGTCAAGTCAAAGTTGACTTAAGGTTGCTGGGGCATTGCTGTCTACGAAGCAAAGCAAATATTGAACTGGATTCCGAATTTTGGAAGAATCACAATGACTCAACAAGAGTCCACCCTCTATAAGAATAATAGCCACTTCATATCACAACAAGATGATGCAGTGTTTTCCTCATTCCGTCGACACTCTTTCCCTTCGTGCATTTCATCTCCAGCCAACTTCCTTCATCAATGAGTTTTCGTATTTTATGTCCCACTTTTCAAACTCCTTTCGGGTATTAGTCTTTCTTTGAATTTGTGCTTGCCTTCATTCCTCTCTGTCTCCGAACGTTTTCCTTCCTAGTAGTTCCTCAGTTTTCATCTTCACTGCTAAATCATATCCGAGTGCGCAAATCCGACTGAAATTTCTGCCATGTGAAAGTAATACTTACCAAAACGCATGTGTAATAAATAACCATAAGCAGACGAGCTCAAGTTTCATACTATTTCTGGAACTGTTGGGACAAATATTCCATTGTAACTTCAGCCTCCTCAACAGGTGAATATTTATTGAATTAAAGAGTATTCACACGATAACTGATCATTGTCATTTAAGATTTATGACTGGACAGTCCTTAGCCTGTCCCAAATAGAACCGTTGTGGTTTTTGTTTGAGATTAGTGGTAAACCCTGAATTAGAGAGATAATGTAGCAGTGTTCCATTTCCACGAGGGAAAGGGTACAATCATTAAGGGTAGTGATTTCTCTTGTATGGACTTGTGTTGTGAGTACCTAAGCCTTAATTCTATAATTAGTCTTGAAGTTGAGCACTGTCCCTATATTTGGTTAACTCTCTATTCAGTTGCAATTTCCTAGTGCCCTAAGTGATAATATTGCAGAAACTAAGAGCCATTATTGTTTGGCATTTGTATTAAAGTGTGTGTGAATTTTTATATTTGAATAGCAACCGGAAGATGCTCTTGCGATTCTATTTAATAATAGAGGAGCGGATGCTGGGAGTTATGGCTTACCTTCCCGATTTGACGAAGGAGCTGCGGGATTCGACCCGGTTCCAGGACCATCGTCCGATTTTAATGGTGTCGAATTTGAATCGCTGGATGATCATTTGTTGTGGGAGGGAGAAGATTTTCGTCCCTTTGATTTTAGCTCCTTCAAGGTAATTTTTTGTTTATATCTAATGTAATATAGTAAAACTTTGTTGCATTTGAAATGAAGTTTGGACTTTGCATTCTCCACATATTCTCTCGAAATAAGTCTATAGATGGTTAGAAAATAAATAGGATAATTAAAATTAAAAAGTGTTGGCATAATATTCTTGTTGAAGGCTGTCTTTCTATTTAAAGTAAAAAATGAATGTTGTTAAACTATTCTTAAGCTGAGCTCAAAGTCAAGAGTGCACACCTTAACCTCGGATGGAGAGCTCAGTTTTGATTGGGAATGACAAATGTGTATTCAAAGACTAGCTGAACACTTTAAAAGACAAAGTCGCATGTATTCACGTAGTTATCAACACTTGGCATTTACGTAAGCTTGCCTATAAGAGAAATGTCCTCCCCTCATGCATGAATGTTACATTATGTTAGCTAATCAAGATGGAGTCCTTGAAAGATCTTACAGTCAGTCAGATTGTGGGTAGGTAAGAATGAAGTTCATAAAAACACAATGGAGTAGCAATATAATGCACACGTTTAGTTTGTGAGGCTTCAAAGAGGACCTCTTATTATCTTCTGTATGCATATTCCAACACCAATTCTAAAGATTCATTCTTTTAAGCTATCTTCATGCACCTTCGAACCTTGTCTTGTGTCATTAGTTTCCTTCATTTAATTTATTTACTCGTTTCAATCCAAATAGGAACATAGGCTAAAAATAGTAATTCGCTCTTGGGTGAATATTTCACTTGTGAGAAAATAATAAGTGCTGTAATGAAAATGAGTATAACCGAAGTTAAATGTAGGCAATATTTTTGCGGTATCACACCTTAATACCACTTCGTGTTTGCCATATTGCATTACAGTACTCACCTACTTGGAAAAGCATGTGAGTTCTGACAAAAGATGCTGTAATGTAAGTAAAGTGTGAGAATAGATTCTAGGACCTATAGCCGGAGGACTAGGAGTAATGTAAAGGAGAGATTGATGGTCACAGTCAGCCACAGCAGTTGAGATGTTAGTGGGAAAAATAGAGACTCCGCCTTCCTCAGATTCCAAAGGAATGGCTCCTCAAAGGCGCTTTTGTCAGTTATCTCTTCGTTGTAGTCAATAAGAAAAAAATGAACTCGGATAGCTGAACTGAAACCCTATATTTTAACTTTTCTGTTTGCAATGATTTACAATCATGTATGCAATTTTACTTTTGATTTTCATTTAATTGTTGCTACATACCTTTAACATAGTAATAAAAAGTTAAACAGCATTTTGGAATGCTATCAAATATTACATAATAATTTACGAAATAATCAAACATTGGTAAGTCAATATTACAAAGTAACTTTTCTTTGCATTTTCAACAAAAGTTCGTTGCTATGTATGAATAAAATAATAAAGTATTTCTTTCTAAAAGTACTGATTTCCCTGGCCAATCAAAAATGGCAACATCATATTTTTCATGATTTTAGTCCAGGTATGGGGTCAATTCCAATATAAATATCTAGATTCATTTCGGACTACTTCAGCAGATTCTGCCATCAAATTATTTTATTGTACGATTTCGATTATTATAATAAATATAGTCATTTATCACGCCGTTAATGATAGTAGCGCAACACTCGAATTAACTTCATAGAATTAGACGCATGCCCGTACTTCACGAACCAGGAACTTCACAATTACAATAATTAATCTTATCATCCTGTAATATAATACTTATGATTTAACTTCCAAAAGTAACACAACAGAGTAATTGTTTGCAAAAGGTCAATGATTATCGTCGTACTGTGTAGACTCACAGAAAAAGTTAATTTTGGAAACTATTGGTAAAGTTGGATTATGTACTGCAACTTGACTATTTAAATAATATTTGCCATACTTTCACCAGGCATTAGTAAAGCTTTGCGTCTACTATTAACCTCTGCCAAGACATCTTATACCAGTAATAAAATACAAGACAGAAGTAGCGGCCTTGTTTATTTCTATGTATATGTATAAAAATTATGTTTTTCAGGAGTTTGCGGATTGTTCGGAAGAAGAAATGATGAACTTCATTTCGCCTTATGCTATGCACAGTAAGTACAATTCTCATTAATAAAGCTTTGAAATTCTGCAAATGAGTATGCTAGCATTTAAAAACTTTTGTCTTTGCTTAAAAAGCTTGCATAGAGTAGAGTTCAGAATGGCTCCATTTTGTAATGTGATATTATAAGATTGGAATTTATTGCTTGATATGGAATTATTTATTCTGTACAGCAATATGATTCTTTAGTATGGATGGGCACAAGAAAATTATAAGACGGCATTTGGTTGATGACACTAATAGCATATCTTCCACCTGACAAACTACTTAATCTGCCAAGAATTGGTTGTTTTTGGATGAAGAATTGGGTGATCCTTTGACTCCGCTGTCTTGGCTTCACTTATTATTAGTTTTTTGTTGTTGAGGTGAAAAGGATTTGATTAGGGAGGAAAGAGAGAAGACAGATTAATTAAATGGACTACTCTCTCGGTATTCATATAATCAAGAGTGAAAGGAGAGTTAAGGAAGAAATGACAAGTCGACAGCCGGGTCACGACCTTCCATTCCTATAAGTTGAAGTAAACCCTGCATTTACACATTTTTTACCTCTCTCGTTTTATACGCGAGTGATAATAATTGACTGCATTAATGTTACTTCTGTAATGTCGACTATTAGACTACGAGAGTGTTGCTGGTGAAGACAGCCAGACAGACGGGTAATGTTTCTTATTTCATAGCGATCGTATACGTAGGTATGTAATAAGTGGAATTGAAGTTCTATTCGCTTACTCGAAATTACTCCACTTGAGAGTTGCAGGTTGAGGATGTTCGTCTCTGGCAAAGGCGGTGAGGTACTCATTACATTGAAAGCTTCTGATCTTTTCATGATAAGTATTCCTCATTTTCAAGTTGTACCTTTTCGACAAAAAAGTCACCAGAACTCTTCATATCCTCACCACAACTCACATTCAGTTCAACTTGATGAGACAACTTATGAAAAGACCAAGAGCAATGTTTTTCTAAGTCCTCCGCACATATATACACTTTATGTAAGTATTAACACTAATATCACTTCAAATTCATATTCTTTATATGCATCGAACAAATCTTTTCCTAGGAAATTTTACCTCGCTTACTTGAAATCCAGGGATCTCTTCATTCTACCATTTCAACTACTGCTTTTTAGACGCTATTGTACTTCAATAGAGATGATAGTGACTTGAGATGAGTTTCTTCAGCTAATAGTACCGTCTTTTACTTTTGGAAACATTACGATGACTTGTTTACTTTCAGGCTTTACGCAAGTCTTTGTTTACATAGACTTTGAGAAAAGTCAGATTTTCCTCTTATGGGCTCCAATTACTCAATTGTCTTCACCCTGTAGACATCTATGCCCATATTCAACTTTCTAATGTATCTCCAAGTTTACATTTTGTAAATACTTATTGTTTACTGAACAGATCCACTTCAGATACATTCTTTACAATAATGTGTATAAACTTTTACCAGTTTGACGCAAAGGTCATCATTTTGTGTTCTAACATTTTCACACCCCGGATAACGAATTTACACGATAGAAAACACCTTTAAACACATTAATATAAATCCATTCGATGTAGTACATAATTTCGAAGAAAGAGTCTGATTACCTTTAAGACTATATGTTTAGGCTCCTAAGTATTTACAAAATAACACATTCTGACTTTTGTTATCGGACTGTCCCATCCCCGTTGTCTACAAATCTACAGGCATGTCTCATTTACTCCTAAACATCCTCTCAAAGACATGATTGAGCAGATCTAGAACGGTCTCCTTTAAATCATGTAGACGGAACGTAAAAATTAAGTTCCTTATCTTATAGACAGACGTTTTTCCTTTTTAAGACACTTCTAAATGTGTATTTATGTCCATTTCATTCCTAGAAGTTGCGCTATGATTCAATGACAGCCGCTTTGTCTGACAGTCGACATCAATCAGTAACTGCTTCGTGGACGTGGGAAAATTTATCAATCTCACAATCCGTGCGAAGGTTGTTATTTTATCACTTTTACTCATTTTGTATGTACATAATATTTCTTCGGCATCTTCATTAATATACCTAGCATTTACATAATATCGATTTGGCTAAACATAGAATGTAGGATGGTTGCCCACCTGAATATTAAATTAAGTATTTCATATCAGTAGGTCTGCCGCAGCTGTATCTCTTTATGAGTACATCGCTTTCTTCAATATAATTGTGTACCTTACCAATAAATTTGTTTTATTGTCATCAGCAATTAATCATGTCGTGTTCAACCAAAAGAACCATTTTCATTTCTTTATATGTCTACAGTGCAGAAAACTCTGGATCAATGTTCAGGGAACGGTAAAACAATGTATTAGTGATTTTCAGAATGCACTAATGAGATACTTAAATAAATGTTTTTACCTGTAATGCATTGTACAATAGTACTTTTACGTTGGCATTGTAAAATATTAAGGTAGGGTTATATTCGAAGAAACATTATCCACGCCTCAGCACGTTGAGTTCGATAATTATTGCGAATCTGTGTTTCAATAACCATGTCAAGTAATTCAGCATATCTTCTGATAATTTCTGTTTCAATAGAAAGCAATTTTGTATCGGATTTGGAAAAATGTATGATTGGAGAAAGTAGCTTTACATCTATTGATAGGCTTTTTGAATTAGAATTGAGTTAAAAAAATGTTTAGCTACAGTGTGCAGGGAGGATAAATTTGTGGGGTTGGATTCTGTTAGTTTTTGGTTTGGGCAGATGATGATAATATAGAGAAGAGACCGCACCGGTGGGAATTGAAGAGCAGGGTAGCTGATATGTGGCTGGAGAGCTGTTGGTTTGGAGTTGGACGCCGGAGTAAGCCGTGTCGAGGAGAGCTTCGGTTGTTTGTAGGTCGTGTATATCATTAGCACCAAAGCCTGGAATGATAAAAAGGATATTGTAAAGAAGAGAGAAGTTAAGATAGGAGGGATGGCTTTGTTGTAGGATTGGCTGTAGAGACTGCAGCATAGATAAATTTTGACGGCTCCGTACCATTTGTCATGTGGCCCGAATTCCCATTTTTCATTTGAGAGTGGTATTTAAAGCTGGACACATTATATTCCATTGCCTTCATCAATCTTTTGTGTAGAATTTGGCTTGGCTTCGCTCCGCTCTTCTCAATGTGTTACCATTCCGATTTGCTCTCTCTAAACTGTGAGTGTGGGTCCTTCTACGTACTCACAATCAGTTTCAGTTCAATTCTATTCCCGTGTACGAGTAGATTACACGTACTCATGAGTAATGCAATAGAACGTGGAAATGCATATATCTATGATGTCTGTTGTAGGATTGTTTGAAGGTAGACGCAAAAAATATTATTATTATGAAGTACGTTATTTTTAGGGATCAAGAATATAGGGTCTTACATTCATAACGGCAGAAAGGCTAGAAACTATTTTAAAGAAAGTAGCCTGAGTGAGACTTGGATTGTATTTAAAGTATTTGTTTAGGTAGAGTAGGGGGTACAATTATATTGCAGTGTCTGTGACAATGACTTTGACTACGAATCTGTGGCTTAACTAAAGCCTTTTTAGTTTGGGGTCAAAAACTCAAGTCAAACCGTATTCAACCCCATCGCGCTAGAGTATCATCCACCATCCTCATTGTACTCAGCCTCTCGTACACTAATATTCCAAATCTTTGATTCTCCCTTAATGCTATTTAGATACGCATTCGCCATATTAAGCTCACACTGCACATCCTTTTTTTGGCTGTCGAATAGAGCTCCTGGTACCACATCAAATCGTCTTTTAGTATCTCCTATTATGTGGAGACATACGTAGTTGTCTTTGTACAATTACACTATTTATTATTTTAGTCCATACATCTTACACAATTGGTCGAACTTTGATCACTCACAATCAGCTTATAGCTACCTTTCAATCCACCGTGCAGTGTATCACAATTTATTTGGCATATTGCTGCATTTGAATTGAATTTACATATCTATCAATGCGTGTACTGTAGCTGCGAAGCACAGGTCTTTGTGGAAACATAAATCGAGGATCCTTATTCTGTATTTCCTACTCATCTACTGGGTACATGATATATGCCGTGTCTAATTCAATGCTGCAAATGGAAGTAACGTATAAGTTCCCATTATGGTATTCGATTACCAATTGCTAATACACCAAGTCGAGCCAAATTCACGCTTTAAAAAGTTGCAGGCCTAAATTTCATATTGGGTGTCTCAAATGTTCGGGCCCCTTTCCTATTTATTAGTCTCTGTAAAATGCTTCTCGCCGATTAAACATAATCAGAGGAATTCTCATTGTCTTCTACCCTGTATCAATCTGTATGTGTTTCCGCTAGGCAATTTGTGGACAAGCGTCATGGATGTCGACCGAAGTTTATCAGAATTTAAATGCTTTTTACACTCGGTAACTGCGAGCATAAAGTAGAGGCAGACTGACGCAGAGTTTTTGTGCTTTTGAATTTACTGGCATAAATGGATTGCTATACAGAATACTAACTCTCATCTCGGTATGCACTATCTTTCGTTTTGGAATTAAGTGCACGTACAGGGAAATATCTGTACGTGAACAAGTGTGTTATATAGGCGTTTAGTTATACAAAATGTAACCACGAAGTTGCCTACCTTAAGATTTTTGTTAATGTAAGTAAAGTTCAAACCTTAAATCAATTCGAAATTGAGAAACGGTTTGTTGCGCTTTGTTCAGCTTTACTAAACACGAAAACTTTGATCTGTTGTGCTTGCTCGTAGTTTCATTTATGCAATGTAATAGTCTAATAGTTCATATACTTTGGTTCTGAGTCGAAAGACCCAACCTTTGGACGAGTTTATCGGCATTTCCTTTGATTATTGTCACTTTCTTGACTTATGATTAATGATACAACATATCATAACTCAAATTTGACCTTCCCTACATAATGCAGTATTTATCAGTAATATATTTTCTAAGATTTCTGCTTCCAAGATTATTATTCCAAGTTCCGTAGTTGTTTTGCAGTAAGAATGTAAACATATTAAACATTGTACATAATCCACAAATAAGTATGGTATAGCAGTAGTCTCAAAATTCAAAGTTTCCAGTTACCTGCGAAAGTCAATAAATAATTGTACATTACAGGAATAACATGAGCTCAGGTATACACTCCATGTGTTTATCCTTTAAATAATAATAAGCTACGAAAAAAGTATTACTCTAAATTTTTTTCTGGTTTTCTTTACATATTTTATAACAATAAACCAGAAGTTGTTGGCTAAATTTTCCCTTACTGCACTCTAAATTACATTCATTGAACAGGAAATTTTGAAATATACATGATGGGAAAATCAAATTATAATTTAAAATTGAGGTTGTAGTAATATCTCTCTGTGCTATGGATGTGCTGGTAAAAAAATTTTTGGGACACTGTGAAGGAAACTATTAAGTGTAGGCTTGGTTAGGAGTTTGGCAGCCGCCTTTATGAACTTAGATAAGCAGGTTTAGCCTTTTATTGTGCTCTCTCCTTCCGTTTCGTGTGCTCTGTCTTTTCTATAACATTATAGTCCTTATTAATAATTTCATGGACTGAAACAGGATTTTCGCATTAAGTTCCCCGTGGTTGTGAGTGGAGAATACTGTCTGTCGTTATGCTCGGCTGATCTCACTATTATATGTTCTTTGACTATTATATTAGAGTAGAATAAATAGATGGCCATCTGAACAACCTGAAAAAGTACAAAGCTTTGGTAGAAACAGATAAACTTAACGTGCATGAAAAATATTGTCAAATTAATAATGGAATGAAATGAAAATTGTATCACCATTATTCCTCGCCGTTATATTAAGGTATGCGGAGTTTGTTGGTACACCTGTAGGATTTTTATTAGCCAGTGAACGAATACCTAAATGTACTTATCCTTTGCCGATAGGAGAAAATGTGGTAATACCACACACAAGAGACATTATGTACAGAAAAATGTAAATGCGTATAATATTAGTTGTGTTGAAAGATATCTCATAGTTGTAAAGTATTTCATTGTTGTATTAGCGTACTATGCTCAGAAAACACCGCTTTTGCTCCAAACTTATTAGTGGATTGTGTACTGAAATTGTAATTTTATTCTAAAGCCTTCTGTGTGGGACCACTCACGAGGGAAATTACTGTTTTATATTCGGTCTGACAAATGGAAATCCATAGAAAGTCGGTAAGTGGGTTTATGATGAGCACATCAGACTTTCATACAACAAAAGTCATAGTCATAAATGTGTTGTTGGTCTATATAGTTAACAGTGAGCAAAATGTGACTATTCTGCGTTTCAAATACTGCAAACCCATTGTTAGCGGACCACTATTGAGAAAGTTCACATTCAGAAGACCTCAGGGAAAATGTTTGGTATAATATATTTATTTATTTTAGAGACATGTACTCAAAAAGTCAAAGGGAATTATTCCTATCTTTATCTAAAGTAGTATTTGTATTCAGTGAGCTTAACCTTGTTTCTTTAAAATAATATTTGTCAATATCAATATGCAGTCTAAATCTGAATAGGTAGTTAATTTTATAGGATTAAAAATTAAAGTCCCAAAGGCTAGAGTGGTCTTAGAATTTAATGATTAATGTTATCATATTTGGCAATTAATTAAGACCTTGCCTCAGATCACAGGTAGGAAGAGTACGTTCATATTATTGAAAAAATGGTTTTACTGTATTACTGAATAATATTAAGCGGATGTAACACATTGTGCTACTAAACATGATTCCATTCTGTATTTGTAGAAACTTTTCTGTGCTTAAATTTGTCATGTATTCCTGTGTAAAATATAGTAGGTATATACCATATAAGATAAATTATTTGCAATTAGTCTGAAGTTTGTGTTATTGTTATTAGGATTCTTTGAGGGTATTCATGCCTTATCCTGACTTTTCTATAATACTCATTTGCTGTGGTTTCGCCAATTTTTCACCAATTCTGTCCTCACGTTCTTCTTTGCTAATGTTTCGGCACAATATTAAAATTGCATTACTTTTGCGTTTGGACACTATCTTCGTCACATTTGATGTGGATGTTGTCGTCTTCATTGTAATCCCAAAGCGGTGAGTTGTAAACTGCACTTTGAGCATACAAACTAAAGCATTACGCATTTGCGACTGGATTACCTATATAGCTATATCCGGGTGGTATACGAAGTTTATACAAAGCAATAGCTAAGAAATTGAGTTGAATCGTTAGGACTAAAGGATCCCTCGTTCATATCACACATGCTAATCCACAATCTATGGTTTACATATATACATGTGCTAAATGAACAAAATACATTGAAAAGAGAGTGAATGGAATATGAAATGGTATGTAATGTACATGCACAATCTTTCATTGTATATAATATGCGGTATTAAACTCACCGGCAGAACAGGAAAGTTTATATCAAAAATTGTTTTATTTTCCACCATTTGCCTAAGTGTATGATATAGGCAAATTATTATACTACTATTACCTAGAATTGCATTTTAGTAGTGTAGTGCAGGTAGTGATTATCAGAATTGGAAACTTTTTTGCGTGTAACGATGCAAAATGTAAAAAAATCTGTATTTAAGTACATACGTATGCATTCATTGTGTTTTACAATCAGCATTTCCTTATAAATTTTAGAATGGAATGCAAAGAATCATTGAGCACAGTATAATACCCAATTCTAATCAGTTTTGTTCAGCCACATGTAAACAGGGAATTATGAGGATTTAAGGTTTAGGATGTATATAGGTAGCTATAATATTATTTTGTATGTACATGGAGTAATTTCAAACCATGAACATTACGCCAATTACCAATCAGTGCGATGTGATGTGAAATGAAAAATATAATTTAATATGCTGTTTAGGAAACTTGCACAGCACTTGCACCTATTGTTATTTGGAGATGTAGCGTTTCGTCTCATTTAATAGTTAGTTCTACTGTTTTTCATTTATAGCACCTGCATAGGTAATAAGATTGGATATTATGCATATCCGTCCAAATCAAGTAATACGGGTTAAAATTTGGAATGGGATGGATGGATAAAGATGAGCTTCTGTGATTCTGTGACTGAGAAGTAGACCTGCTGTGTTTTTTGAAAATGCGGCTGTAGAGTGATGTGAGGAGGCTAATGTTGATTTCAATATGCATGCACACATAGTTTTATATTAGTTGTAGGTACTTACAAGTTACAATAGCACTATGAAAGATTCTTTTGCTGCACCATTGCACTATGTACCGGCTCAACGTATCACTTTAGTCAGTAAAAGTAAGGGTGAATTTTGGAAGTAAAAACTGCAATATAACCCGACATAACTAAATCTCGGGTAGCGGTCAGCTAACTGCAATGTACATGCATAGGCATATGACATGTAAGCGCACCCTTTGTAGTGTAAAAGGGATGTGACTGCTGGGTACAAGTGTATATAAATAAAGTTATACTGATTTTAAAATGGCTATAACTATTGAACCGCATCGTATCGGGCGCTGTAATTTTCATGGAAAATCACGCAAAAAATTAGATTTCAAAATATTTAGGTATGATCAATCAACTCGAACAAACTGGGGATCAAATGGGACTTCAAAAAGTCAGATGGCTTTTTCCATAGTTCCCAAGTCTAGGAGGACTGACTAAGTGAAGGGATTGTGTATGTCCTACTACACCTACTGCGGCAATACATAGTGCATGTGTCTCCTTCGCTTAACTTGCACCCATCCTTGACATGACTTGCATTCTTCGTCATTCGATTCGTTCATGTCCAACTGATATTGTAAGAACGAACCATCCATGTTATCTTAGTCAGTGTAGAAATAATATCTCTTCAACCATTAGGCTACAGTCAGCTCAGTCTTATATGAAGAACTAATGTAAGTCTCCTTGCTTTTGTACATCCATGTCTATTCTTGCTTATACTTACTTAAGTTTGAATTCTAAGGCTAGCTATTCTGTTCAGTTATGTTGTGAGCCAGTGTGCAGTAACTTCAATTATTTGACTCTATGAATTCTACATTACCTGACTATTTTCTTACTGCACTGGCACTGAACGAATGTTATCAAAATGTCTACACTGCAGTACAAACGCTTATGATATAAAGAAATGTACAGAAAGAATTACTACCGTATATTACTGTAGTCATTCTTTCTGTGTATTTCTTATGATCATGTAAATTGCATACAGGTACATTAGTATATTCACGTATCTATGGTTAGTTGTTGTAAGGCAATATATCTGACACATTTGACTCTATTGTATTCGGTATGCATTATGGTATCATGTATGCAGAGTCTTCTGTGGATATTGTATTATATCCTACCTGTACTATGATGTTTACATAAAATGCATGAAGATAATGTATTTAGCTATGGTGTAGTTTAAATAATGTTTTAAACCGATTATACAGAGACACAGGCTGGGCAACCCTTCTTATAAAATGATGAATGTATATCTAGTGCTGAGAAACACCTGGGTTATATTTATATAACTCTCTCAGGTTCATAAAGATTACTGTAATATTAGAACTTTGAAATAGCACTTTTAATTTATACTTGTTAGGCATGCACTAAGAAATCTTACATTTAGGTGAAGCTGTTTATAAATTGTGTTACCTACAATTATGTACACATATTCTACCTGTTAATTCTCATCTCACTTTTTATCAAAGCAACCAAATTTGGTTTACATTAATTCTTAAGTAGTAGTTTGACTGCATAGTAATACGTTACAATGAAGGTATACGATTTTCTGTACGCGGACGGTTTCTGTAAAGTAGAATATGTGTAACTAAGAACATGACTACTTAAATTGAAAAAATTCCGTGTTTTGTGTTGCAATGTGAACGCAGAGTTAAAAAATGTAGAAGGCAAAGCACATTGAAAGCAAGCGTCCCCTTTTTGTCTGATTCAGTAGGAAACACTTTTTCATTGCAATCTGCCGTTTGTTTGGATTTAGTATTTTAGAAAGAAAAAGGTAATCGAGGAAAAGACACTATTACCATTCATGGGTGTTTTCTGTCTCAGTTCAGTTGAATTTCTTCTATCGGTATTGTACGATTTCTCTTTATTTCAATTCTGGCTTGAGCTATGCCTCAAGACGATTTTAGTAGTGAACATGAATAAAACAATGAAGCTGAGCTCATGGCACCACATACCTGACATTGGTGCAGCACTTGTGTAATCAGTTTATGTTCTACATATAACATAATAACATTCCGTAGATAATCAAAGACTTACCATTCTGCATTATTGCTAACTAAAGTGAGGCAGGAGTTAGATAATGGATGAGGTTGCTTGCACTGCGCTCCTGAGCTTGAATTTATGGTAGAAAGCGTTAAAGAATTTACTGTCCTTTCTTTCTCTTAAGTCGTCTCCTCTCCAGCAATTGTTCTCACTTCTTTTGATTCACGATTGCCTATGTCAGCCGGATTGCCTTGGAGAAGCACATGTGAAGATGATCTATCATTCTCTATAAAGCAATCCTTATCCTACAATTAAGCAACCGTCTATCTAGGCTCTGCGTAATAAGCTTCTAATTAGATCTATTTGTTCACTTAGCTTTTTGCAAGGGTTTACATTAACTTATCCTTAGGTGTGTGATGCGCATATCTGTACAACAAACGCACATTTACTTGCACATGATAGCACCCTTACTGTCGGCTCACTAAATCCAGAATGCATACAAAATAAAATAGGAGACCATGAATGAAACTTTCATTTATTTCTGAAACCATAGGTGAATCCATCTCTTGTATATAGTTACATTGATTAATTTAAAAGAAACAAATAGTTGCTCCTATTTCTTCTCGGTATACTTATTTCGAATGCTAGGCAAAATTAAGTTTACACAGCTGCTGCACTATTTGTAATAAAATATTCATATAAAATTGGATCTAAATGATAATTTTCTAATTTTTAGCATACTTTATTGCTAATTTCTGCATATACTGACACCAAAAATTAGATTTGTATTAAAACAAAATTTTTTTCAGATATTTTTCAGTTTTAGATTTCATATATTCACAGTGGAGCGTAATGGAATGTAGACATATTTTTTAAAATTCATCCCAGATAGATGCTGCAGTTGTGAATTATATAATAGTTTGTGTGTACTGAGTGTAATGCAATACACAATATACACTAGTTATTATTCTACAGGGTCTACCTAAAAGAAGTACTATTATAACCAAAGGACACCTTCTCTACGCATATCTTTGATTTATCGTGCCGTGATGTAACACATTGAATATGAAAATATGAACCTATCTACACATTGTGTTGCTGTGATGAAATGGGTGCCGCTTTATATGAAATCGAGATAAAGAGTAGTTTGTGTACTTTACACGAGTGAACCTCTAAATCTTCTTTTGTGTTCTGTAATGAAGTCATTGAATTTGTAGTTGTGATCTATCGGCTTCGTACCTGAAGTCGTATGAATTGCAGACAAAGTGGGGGCACTGGGCATAGGAAACCAAGTTGTAACATTGCTCCGCACGAGTGACGGTCATAGGCATAACACGCCCTTCTTTCTTTAGTCCTACCCTATCGTGGAAGGACTATTAAATACAGAAATACATCTCAGCTAGGCCAAGCGCCATAATTGTGCTGACCGTCTTGTATAATTTATCAAGCTTTTGTAACACAAAAGTTGCTGTAACTTAAACGCTTAATTCTATCTACATTTTATTTTTATATTCACAAATAACATGCGTATACACGCATGCTATTTTACTATATTATAATGGTCTGTAAGGTAAGTAGACATTGTCGTTCAAAAGTTCTATTGAAGCAATCTTCATAGAATAGTATTCATGGTATGAATATTGTATAGTACTTAAAAGTTACGACATATTTTGCACTTGTACGTTTTTTAAATCGGCTCTAAAGGACTTTAATTAATAGTCAAATTCGAACATATCGTTAGTAAGGCTCTAATAATATATATATATACTCTTGTGGTTTGATTAAACGCTAACTCAGTGATATACGGAGAAAACATTATTTTGTAGAACATGAGGTTATTTTAAGGAAATTTGGATTTTAGATATAGTTCTACGGATGTCAGAATTAAAGTATCACTAAAAGATCTTGAGACGAATAAATATGAGGAAGAATTTAAAGACCGAAGAGAGCACCTGCAATGTAACGAGTAACGAGTTGGATTTGTAATGTTTATGTAAAAGTTAGGTAAAGCAAAAATAAATGTCCAAATATTGTGTTTATGTAATGAATCACGATAATATTTAGGTGGATCAAATAAGTAGAGCGTTTTCAGTTTTATTGGATTATATGTAAAGAGGGTCCCCAAACCATTGCTAAATTTCTACAGCTTGTCAACCAACAATGAACTTACTGCTCAGATGTTCTCAATAGTCCTTTTATTTAGCAGGTACCTCGTGTTTTCCTTACAAACCTATTATGTTGTATTATAGATCGCAAACAGAAACAGAAACTCATGCTTAGATTCCGTCTTTGCATACTCAGCATGAGATAGCTGATAGTGATAATGAATGGGCAGTAGTCGATTCAGCCATTCAACTATTTCCCTCCATTTCCTATGCTGCATGAGACAAGTAAATAAATAAAGAGGAGACGTAATAATAACTGAGACTTGTCAGACAAGAACCCACTATTGGCATGTTTCATACAATTCGCAAAGTTGTGCAAACATATGTAAGGAATCATAATCTCTAATCTCTGATAAAAATTCACTTCTCCCCAAATAAAGCATTATTTTGAAAACCAAGTTAAATACTGCAGTGTAAGAATTTCTTCTGAGAGGGAGAATTAGCCAAAATTGCTCAATTATTACATTCAGCTACATTGTTAGTACCTATTTAGCCAGCAGAATGGGAAGGTGCATAAGCATAGCAGTGGTACTTAATTAGTAAATCTCTGTAAAATTATATGTTCTGCATTTCTATCAACATATGCTACTTAAACAATAAAAATAATAAGTGGCTTATCGTTAGTTTATTTTAATTTTGTTTCGTGGTTTGCAAAAATAAAAAAGTCCACAGATGTTGAGTTGACTATGTGAAAACGGTTATCCTCCATACGAATAAATATTTTGAAAGAAGTAGATCTGTTATGCAGTAGAATATCTGTATAAATTAGAAGTATAAATATTATACGTTGGCCACATCACATGTAGTATTTTAACGGTAATAAAGGAATTAGTTCTGAATTATTACACCTAATAATAGGAGTAAGCTGTGGCGACACTAATAACTAATCCCTATTGACAAGAGTAAATGACAGGTGAAAATACACATGTACGTGTATTTAAGAATCGGATTAGTCTCAGCCAAGTATACGCAGTTGCTATCTAATTTGTCCATCTGTCACCATCTGCACAGAAGCATGTTAAAATTAAATTTCTAATAGAGAACTTCTAAGTATCCTATTTAAAAATTGCGAATTTTCACACACTGATATATTATAAGGAGACACATATGTTAAGGAAGACGAAGGAAATCTGATGACAGATTTGGTACCCTTGTGTGTGCCTTTGGCAACTTAGGGTAGGATTGGCAGGTTAGTTCGTTTGAGTCATTGTAATTGGAATAAGATGGAAATTAGTTAATTGGTCCCAGAGCAACAAGTACGGAAAGAAACCAATAAAGAAGATAACAGGTTAGCTTGTGAAAAGACTGATATAATTTAGTGTGCTTGTAGGCAGAGTGGCAAAGCAAGATGATATTAGTGCGTTATTTGAGTCAAACCTTGCAAGTTGTCATGACTCGTTCCAAATTGGACCTTGCCATTGGGCCAAGCATGACTACTCATTTTCAAAATTCAGTAGAGCCTTATACACACATAGCTAAGTTAAATAAGTAGTTTGTTTTGTACTAATATTCTCTGCCTTGTGTGTATTTGGTCATAGTGATAGTAGTGTTGGTGCAGTGGTTCTGTTGCAGCGAGGTGACTCTTCCTATCTATTTTGTTGTCCTAGTCAGTTTATTTATACTGACATTACATAGTCATTGTCGTCCTCATCATACATTCAACCTTTTAGTTGTCTACCACGAATTCCTCTACTAAGTCTAGTGAAAACATTATTCCAGTTTCATTCACTTATTTACACTCAATTCATTACCAGAATTAAATAGCCCTTCAGTTCCCAATAGACACACATGCAAAAGGTAATCCGCATTCAATTTTCGCAATTGACTTGTCTTTTGCATTGCATTTACATGTTCAAATAGATATTAGGGTATTTATTGGTACATACAATGAATAATATGACAAGTTATTGAAATAAATATGAAGTACATACGTGGAATTAAACCAATTACAAATTTTGTCTCACCGGAAATTCTCTTTCCTCACTTAAAAGCTATTCAAAGGCAATAACAATTTCTTTTGAGGAGTATACTTAGAGTTTCCGGTCAATAATAATTTGAGTACTATTCTGCATGCAGTTATTATTCGGTGTAGTTCTGGATATCTGAAATGTTGCAAATATTTTGTGGGACAATGCAATGTTGTCGTTTCAAAACAATATATACTCATCCTTGCAGTCATTTAAAAATAAAATATTGTAGTACTACTAAGTACATTGCCTAATAAAAATATAGTACTATTTTATCAATATAAACAGTGGTTCTAGCATTATATAATAAAGAAACTGGTTAGCCAGAGATGTTTGAGGACTTGAAAATAGTTGACGAGTTTCTGAGTAGAAATATAAGAGCGCTATCTTATTCGATAAAAGACTATAACTGTTTCGGATAGGATCTCGCCTACAAAAATTGAAGTGACATAGTGTGATGTATTGTGAAGCTGCGATGTCTATAATTGGATGGTGTAGTACTAATGTAAAATGAGTTTTACAACAGGGACGTGGATATGATAATTGTATGAATCCTGTAGCAACTGTGTCAAATGCGAGGCATAAGTAACACAAAAAGAGCGTCGTATCATGTGTTTGTCACATTTGCGATTTTCAATTTTGATGGTTGGTTAAATGAGAAGACAGAATAGTGTTCGCCATTGAGCAGCTGTGTCGTTTATAAAGGAAATACGTAGTAGAGTAGCAATGGTAATACAAAAGAAGACACAGTTTTAGCATTGTAGTCTAGTATAATAGGAGGGATGGATGGTTAGTGTTGGAGTATTAATGTTAGATATAAATAGTTGGATACCTTAAATAATTTAATGGGATTGACGAATGTGGGTCCATAATAAAATGAGTGGAGTGTATCGGCATACATTTCGCATACATATAGTATGTTATTAAGTATAGTTATTCGACAGGCAATTTGGATCGAAGTGTATTATAGTCCATTATTTTATACGAGTGAAGCGAACAATAATTGTGTAGCTGTTCTCTTCTCCATCACATTTGTTCGTCTGAAGGAAAAAAACAGAAATTAGGGTGTGTGTGAAGGAACAAGGATGTCTTCAGTTTTCACGATGTAGTTGATGTGTTCTGCAAGGAAGAAGATGATGGATGCATCTTAATCATCATAATAATAAAATGGTAATATGATAATGATGAGGGTTGCGATTGTTAAAAGTCAGCTTGTGACTCTCTGACTCACCTGACGAAAATGTCATCTAGAAATATTAAGCTAATGTTTTTCTGTGGAGATGTTTGCCTCTAATAGACGCTTTCCTCGAGAATTGACTTCATGTCACAGCACAATGACACAAGAACATAGTTTCGTATTTCATACAGAGACGTGCCTTCCTATGTACATGTTGGCACTGCATGGTTAAGGAGTTGTTGCTGCAAAGCTCCATGTATGTGTTTGTGTTTATGAGAAATTGCAGATATGATTTATGTTTGTGACTTATAGTGTGTGAGAATTGTAAAGCACTCGAGAACATTTATTTTAGGGGCATAGTGCATTAGTGGGACAGGCGAGTCCAAAGACGAATATGCAGGAGTACAAAGTACAACTCCTACATTATTCCGTTCTACCTACCTGCCCTGTCCTGTCGTCAAATTGCATTGTGTTTTGATGGGTTCTTGACTGTTTCGTTGACATGCCATCTCAATGTTTGTCTTTACCAAGGAGGCTATGCATGAGACGGAGATGATGAGATGAGTGCTCTTGACTTCTTCGGCACTTTAGCTAAATATGTGGTACCATTCTATCTTTACCTATACATACAGCAATAATATGCTTATACTTTAAGATGTCTTTTCCCTTAGTGCCCATGTCTGTTGTGTACATAAGAGTTGGATGTACTCTTACTTTACAAACATTATTATGTTTACAGGTGTTCGCTAACCAAAATCGGTATATGTAGTCATGAAAATGTAAACAGTTAGACATCCTATTGCCAAATTATCCGTAAATAATGGTAACTTTACGCAATTTCAATGCCCAAAAATCGCGTCAAACAAAATAAATAATATATAAATAATCTCATTATTACATTAGTCATTTCCTGAAAACTGCAAAAATATATACCTATACAACTCTAAAATGATGTACATTCTGCTATTATTAATAATTTTTAATCTCAAGCGAATTAAAAACTACTGCTTATATTAAATTAATTACAATTAAATGCGTGTAGCTAATGACATAAACGTATAGGAATTACGAATGAGTATTCAGGAAGTGTACTGTGTAGACGTGCGCTCATAGAATGTAAAAATTTAAAAATGTGACAAGTTTTGACAATCCATCTTAGATAAGGACTACTTGAATTGGACACTTGTCCATTTCCTTTATTGATTTGGAATCGTCTGTCAGAACTTTTTACATGGTTTAATTCTGCATTGTGGCTTGTGGAGTAGTCCTCTTTCTGTACTAGACTGTTGCATTGTGTTTCAAGTTCATCGGATGAATTGGGAAGTGAAGTGAAGGAAAGTCAGGTAGTCAGTTCAGCGGAGGCAGTAGGAATCTCGAGTAAGGTTGTTTGTGTGAGCATTTCATGTGATTATTTATGTGTGTGCATTATTTTCCTGTGAGATGCTAAGTTAACAATGAGTCTCGTCGGGCAGTCGACGTGTCCTCCTCATCCTTTTGTCAACAGAATTGTCCGTGATTGTTTCCCTGCTTTTTGTTGTCCTCCAAAGTCCTTTAAGCGACTTCTTACACACTTATGCATGTACAGCCCAGGACTTACCGTTAAAGCATCTATCACTCAAATTGTTGGAATGCACATTATATCCAACATATTTCTCCCAACCAAAGATTCTTCATCTTCGTTATTGACTTAATTTCGTAATTTGAAATTATATGAAGACCAAGACAATAGGTATTTGTGTTTATTGGTTTTTAAAATATATTTTCGAATGTTTCAAACTTGCAAATGCTTTGAGATTACATCCTCGTCATTAATTATTGGAAAATACGATTATATAATACTTGCACTAATTGATGTAATACAAATACAGCATAAAGTTCGCTCAATCATTACAGCAGCAGGCCTTGGTTTGTGAGCATGCAGTAATTTTTGTTAGCAATAAGCTCAAAAGAATTAAAATAAAAAATACTTTTATTCTATAATTTAATTCAATATAGGTAAATATCGAAAAGAGTAAAATAAGGAAAGAGTGGCACATATTGTAGGTTTCGTGCCCCAATAAACTCATTGTTGAAATTCCACATATTGTATTACTGACAAATGTAGTTATTTGACTGATTAAAAAGGAATAAAGTTTCGTAGCTTATTGTAAAATGTAATCCCTTTGAGTAAGTGTAGAGTAAAGTAGAAACTAATGTGTACGGGTATGAGAGTTAAAAATAATTGGATGTAAATTTAGTTTTATTAGGCAAAGTCAAAGTTGAAGTCAGGAGAGTAGAGTGGAAAAGTGAAAAGTGTTTGGTCATCGTAAAGCCATTGTGAGTGGTCGATGGAAACAATGAGTTGTAGAGATTGGTTCCATTGAAGATACAATGGGATTAAAGCCCCCATACTGTCGGTCTTTTCCAGTCTTCCATTCTCCATACCATTGCAGAACACGATACTATCTCTATGTGGGAATGACTTTTTAATATTTTTAGTTTCATCCCGTGTGTTTTGCTCCATCCGTTCATCTGTCCATCACAACTAGCCCATCGAATCAACTTTCAGTCAGATCCATGCAACTGCTCTGCCTGTCTGTCTTATACCCTTTCCTGTGTAGTCCTCATTGTGCCATTGTGTGCCTCGCTCACTATTATACAATTATTATTACTCCGTCTCTATAAATGTAACTGCCTCTTCAAAGGGTTACAATTCAGCATAGCACACGGAGTCGCTCATAGAAAACGGTTACATTTACCGAGTTTGCTCTTCTTATAAAGATATATGGTAAATGGTTGATAGAATGATAATCTAGAGAATCCTAATCTTTCGTGCTTGTGTTATTGAATGCCTATTGACTGCCTACCTACGGACCTTTATACTTTTTATACTTTTTAGTCATTCGTTGAAAGGCAGTGCCTTGTTTATCTTGTCTTATTTTCAGATTATGTCAGTCAAGTTGAGACAGTGCATTGGTGTCCAATCTATCCCTTATTCATTTATTCAAATCCTATGCATAACTCTAAAAAATCACAAATAGGAGAGAATCATAAGTGCGGCTATACTTTCTGATCAACACTGGGCTGTTGAACAATATCAACTACTATATCAACCACTCTCGCCCTGTTCTACAGGCATTCTGCGATTGTTCCTTACCCATGCTTTACTTCAGTACAATATTCAAATGCCATTTCATGTATATAGCCGAAGCACAACAATAGAAAACATTTCATGTTTATCGATTCCGTTTTGCATATCCCGAATCGTATAATAAATGTGTTCATAGTATTTTGTATACAATAGAACAATGAAAAGCGTAAAGGTCTATCGTTGGGGCTTGTAGGCTGTCGAGATTTTTGATATGCTTACTTGTAATGAATTATGTCTAATATTTTACAATATGCCACTCATTACATAATCTTAGGCTATTTTAATTACTACAATATGAAACATTAGTCCCCTTCTTTTAACATTACTTTAATATTTTATAAACCTACTTGAATATTTAGAGCAAATGTAAACCAATGTAATAGGCTATATTGCATTATTTTTATATTTAAGTTCAACTTTACAGGCTTTTCGTTTATTCATAAGTTATATTTCTAAAATTATGCGGTTGTCTGATAAATTAAAAAAAATTATAAATGCTTTCTTGCGTTTAGGCCAAATTTATTCTGTGTATTACGTCTTTAATTTAATATGAAAGCCTGTGCATAGTATTATCTCTATTGTGCACATTCTTGGCGAATTTATTACCAATGGCTAATAGACAAACTATCTAATAATTGTAGGACTAAGTGAGGATGAAGATGAAGGGTCAGTGTCAGGACGAAAATTACAGCGACGCTCGAGTCACGGTGACCCGGCAACTCGTCGCAATGATGGAGAAAATGCTGACGAGGAAGGTGCTGCTGGAGGAGCGACGAATCATGATGACATCATCGGTAAGCATTCTAAAGCCTTTTCATTCTCAGGTTTTTCAACATTGGGTCCCGTAACAAAGTCAGCTCAACTCTTTATTTGTTGTTCTTAAAATAGTAGATATTACCTTGGTACACTACTCCACATGCGAATATCGCTGCAAAGCAGTTACTTTTAAAGACCAATGTTGTGAAGAAGTTAATGAATGAATTGCCATTAGATATAAGAATGTAATTTTGATATATTAGTTCAGGTAAAATAAGTGACCAAAAATCAAATATAAAAATTTCCAAAAGTCTGTAGAAATAGAATTAAAAACAAAGTAAAGCTAGTTTAGGTTCCCTTTGCTAAGTGATATTGAATAACCTAACATAGGATCAATTTCTGGTTCAAGCGATCTACGTACTATGCACTTTGATTTGAAGGATAGAAAAAGACAATGGGAATAAATGTACGCACCAGTAATAGATGAGACCAAGAATGGACTAGGATTAGTACAGTGCTACGAACTAAAAGAGGTTGATGGCTTGCTTACTCTTGCATATTATCGATTTATAATTGTATAGGATGTATTATATATTAGGGATCTGTATACAGAGAAGTGGCATCCACCTTGGTTCTGTTACCTCTTGAAGAAGTTCTTCGGTGGTCAGATTTTGTGGTGCTTCCTCGCTTCGTTTAATTTATTCGTTGATATGCTATGGTGTCTGGCTGGCTGGAGTGGCATAATAATATGATTAAAGTGTAACTGCGGCTATAGTGATCATTCTTGTATAGTAGATGGAAAACCCGCCGTGCGTGCGTGATTACGTTGTATTTTTCTGTGGCAGTAAAGTTCACTGCTGCACGTAGAAAATTGGAAATGGAAGTTGGATTCTGAATTTGGAAAAGCAACAAGTTGTTTCATAACGCGTTTCTGTCTGTACAGTCCCCACCTACTCTACTATAAGGTGAAATGAAGGGGTATTCATTATTAGTTAGCTGGTAATAGTTGGTGGTGGTGTTAAAGCAGGTAGACTGCAGTCTGGTGATTGTAAGCGAGTGATGGATAATATTATAGCGAAGCAAGTATTGTTTCAAATCGATTAAGACTTAGGACAAGATGAGAAATAGAGAGTGTGAGAGAGGAGAATCAAGGGCCTTGGCGATTTTCAGAATAAGAAGGAGCATGACTCTGCAGATTCGATGAAACGAACCAAGGAAAGAAGGAACGAACGACTCAACTCACTTCACACGACTCAGCAGGAGGTTGAATGCCAACAGCAATCTATTATAAGAGAACCCAATCAAAAAATCCATCATTAAAAATTTGATCCAATTCGTTTGCTCCGCTCTTCTTATGCTTCATATTCCTAACAAATCAACTTCTTAGCCTATTCTCTGTCCATCTGCAATAAATACCAACTCTATATCTTATTGCTATCACTTTATTACTTATTATGCAACAATAATAAACAATATTTAACTATAACCTAGGATTATAGTAAGAATCTCTGTTCATCTAAACCTAACTTATACTACTTCATTTGCATGTTACTATGAACATGTTTTCTGTATTTTGTCTTCGTACAGAGTTAAGTGTGTAAGACTTGCGCTAACTCTGACTGGCATCCAAAGCTGAATCGAAGTATTCTAAAAACTTTAAAATCCTCAAGTAGACTTTGAAAATTAAGAGGCATAAAATTAGATATCTTATCTGCTGCATTTCTATGTATGTACACACTCAATTTGACTCAATGTTGAGTCTGAATGCGGAGAAGAGAAATAGTATAGGTCTAATGAAATAATTGTCTAATATACGTGTGGTGTCTGTAATTTTCAAGCAGGTATTACTTTAAAAAGGACCCTGTAGAGATTTTCTTTGAATCCTTGTAGATAGAAGCTTCAATGCCTGTTTGCATTGTTGTACCTATTGTAATGGTAATCAAGAAAATGCGCAGCATAGCACAGAGCAGTGGTGATGGAGAATTCATTAATTGTGTCCTGTTTTTCATGATAGTGTGGCTGCTATTTAAATCCTCGGCTAGTGGATGTGGAATTCTACTGTATGTAATGTAGGCATAGGTACTGCTAACTTTATTTATAGTACCTGTTTATATAGTTTGAATGCTTACCTGTATTCTAAAGATTGTGCATTAACGAGATGAGAAAAGGCAGGCATATTATTAGGTATGCAGGTAAATCTATAGGGTTTGGTTATTGTAGAATTACTAATGGTGCTGCAACCGCAGGGTCAGGTTGACCATGGAGTAGCCATCAAAAATAGAATGAGCGCTAACTAATAATAAATAATAAAAGGACTTGGTTTCATTTTTTCAATTATACAAATGCTCCTGAATGCCAGTCTCATGAACAACGTGGAGATGGTGAATATGCTTATATCTAAATACAAGGAACTTATGATTATTAGTGAATCACGTAAAGAAAATGCATAAAACGAGAACGAGAGTTAGTAATTTCTGTAATATTGAATGCAGAATGTAAATGAAACATACAAAGCAGTAGTAAATTAATCCTTTGCATTGGGTTGTGTATCTAGTCTGTAATAACAAGAACTATCTGTTATTTTGTAGAGAAGTTAAGCACCTGTTGCTCCGACATGTATAAAAGAATTTCTCCTTAACCCTATTAGATAATATGGTCGTGGTTTGATGATTGTATTCATTATGAGTTGCAATGGAAGCAGAATGATTTAAACCTCGAGTACACTATCCTTTGTTTATTTCCAGTAGTTTTGAAAATAATCAACGAAGGAGGTCTGTTCATGTAGTGCCACTCTGCCGTGGCACTAGCATTTTGTTTTCCGACAATCCTCTGTGGTCGTGATCCTGATCTGGCGTCTATGACCCCTCACAGTGTGGCATGAGTTAACATTACCTAGCGACCCACAATATTTTCATGATACGTTTTACTTGAACATCTCACCGTAACTCGAATTTCTGATGTGTATTGTAGAAAGACACTTTTTACACTAAGTGCAAATACTACTGTAGGTAGTCATAAAATAGTGTATTGGTAGCCTGGTTATGATTAGATTTGGATTATGTAATGAATGCAGATGCACAAGTGAGAGTCTGTAGAATGTAAATGTGGAGTCGCTGAGCAGAGTGGAAGTGGAGGGTATTTGAGAGGAGTGTGTGCTTAAGCGACGCATCTGAAATGGAGTAAAATAGAGTCAAAAAGTTTAGAAGGATAGGAGAGAACAGAACACCCTTGTGTTGCCATCACTATTGCCATTGGTTGCGTAAGTTTACCACCCCTAAGCATAACCCTCCATTGTACTTCATTCATTGGAGGGATGAATGGCTGGCTTCACGATCTCAACTCTCTGCTACGTTATGTCTGTATCTTCTAAGTACCTATCATTTGGGAACGCTCAACGTTGCTCACGGAGGCTTGTCTTCTCTATCTCCTCAAGTTGTCTCAATCCAACTTCTCCGTTCTCGCATCTTTCTGCAGTGCAGTATCAGCATCACAGGCCCCAGTCAGGTTTTTCAGTCTCTCCCCCTACCAAATGCAGTCATGAAGTCGACATGATTATGCTAAGGACCCTCCGATTACGGTGGAGCCTCACATTTTTTATTTTCTAATTTATTCACTCTGTTTTTCGTGGATATCTGCCCAATGTGGCTAAAGGTGGATCATTTAGAGTAAATTTTGCTACCCATCCCCCTTAGCCCTCTTTCTACATGCCATTTAATATTATGAGCAAGTCAACTCAGGAATCAGTTTGGGCATTACTGATTACAAGGATTACTCTTCAACGACGATATTAAGAGAGACATACGTACAGATACATAAATGTTGTGATGTAAAGTGGTTCTTTGGTTAGCTTGCCTTGGAGTAGGGTAGTGGATGCTGGATCATAACATAGCATAACACAAGCCAAACGGATACCCCAATCGTCATCATAGTCCATGCCACAGTGTATTCTTGTGCATTCTGAGTTTCTTTAGCAGCCCCGGCTTATTCTATCCACTCAGTTTATTTTGCTACATTACTTTACATTACCGTATCTTTTTTAACTTTTATTATCAGTCACAACACAGAAGTGTTCTGCTCTGTGTACGACTACCACTTTACCATTTCCTCTCATATCAATACCTTCAGCAAAATATAGTCAATGCGTCGCTTCTCTCCTGTCATTCACCAACTTTGAAAATACTACATGTGTTACCATTTAGCAGTGCTATGTTCCATTTGTTAGTTTTTCGGTTACTAAACTTTACGTACTGTATCAACAAAAACCAGTTTACATCCGCCGTCAATTTTATTTGAACGAAGGATTCAGTGTCATGACCATTGTTTTTACCGGTGAAAATACAGGTGTGCTAGTTTCGGAAGATAGTTTTAATCTTTGTAAGTGATAATCTTAGCTGTTTTGGTGTTAGAGACTCTTTAAATAGTATTTTAATCTACTAAGTACAGATTCTGTTTGTGATTTGTGGAATATCCAGTGAATAAGTAGCATTTCGTTCACGTTGCTATAATTGCTGTGAAAAGTGTCAGTTATCAGTTAAAGATTTAATGACTTATTAGTAAGTGATGCAAAAAGACTGACTTTGAGGCCTTCTCCAAAACTTCATTGACAAAAGTATATTAAGTATATTTTACAGTAGCTGTTTGTTGTCACGAATTCGGAAATACGTGTACATCATAGTGATTGACTAAAATATTTGTGACTTTGCATGTTTCATGAACCTGTAAGCATTACAAGGTATTTCGAAAATTTATTGATTTTTTCTAGTAGTGATGCAAACAACTTTTAAATGCACACCATCGCATGCACTTTAAGTGGCTCAAGATAAACATAATACTAAACATTTGTTTTGTGTAATTGTTATCAGCGGTAGAATAAAGCTATTAGCAATCTAGACTTCTGAAATCTACATTTATTTTTAGATAGGCACATCAAAATACTTAAGGAATAGAGAAACTTATAATAGACCTAAGATTGATCTATCAAGGCTCGTCTTTTCTCCAATTTTCATTGAATGATTTTTCTTGACGGACGTTTAAAGAGATGCATGCACAAGATATTGCCATGCATTCAGGAAAGAAGTCAGTGCTTAATTATATGCATGTATGCTTCGATGTGAAATATTAATATATCTGTATTATGTACTTGTGAGTACGGTTTGGATTTCAGATTTGGTATTTGATGGTGCATTCTAAGAGAACTTGAGTATTCCTGCATTGTATATTATGTTGTGTCTTGCTTGTGTGTATGAGCATAAAATTGTAAGTCTTGTAGTAGTGGACAATGGCAAAGTGTCATTTGCATGATGATGCATTGTATCGTAATGAATTGACAATTGACGTGATAAAGATGATAACATGTCATCTCATGTCAAAATACAGTGAGCTGGAAAGGGAGGTATTCAATTCTAAGTTAATGTTATTCATATACATATAGCAATTAAATGTACAGTGCCAGGCACAAGCCTAGAAAGATAGGAAGGCACACATGGCCAGATATAAGGCATTCTTTGAAGAGTTAAAAGGTTGTTTTGAAAGATTTACCAGCATAACATCCTCCTACTGGTATAACATATGCTGTAACATTAAAATTAGGAAGAATGGTAGTCTTATTTAAATAATTCATATAATATTGGTAATAGTAGTAACCCAACTTATCTTAGACATACTGATAAGCCTAAATAAATGTAGTACATGCAACTGCAACCCTTTTCCTCTCTTATCTGTACATCAGACTGTCAATCTTTAACTCTTTTTGATATTCTTGAAGAGTAGGTACACAAATGAAAAACTCGCTCTCCTAAGTCAGTTCTAATGTGCACGTGAGCACTCTTCTTGTCTTGTCACTACAACTAATTCAATATTATAGTAACTATCTAAATAATTGTTTAGTATGTACGATTTGGTACAAAGTAAAGTAGAGAAGACGCCTTAGGTAATAATCAGAGCACTCAACCACTTAGAAATGAGAAACAAGCTAGAGATACTACGTACTGTACTTCTGATTTTAAGATTTATGTAAATGTGTTTTATTTACCCAATGGAAAACTTGTATAATAATTTTGTGATTTTGAATGCGCGGAAACTCTTTTTGTAGTCTATTTGTGGTTGTTTCAATAATCGCTTAGGTACATAATAAAAAATATTATGTAGATAATAAGCTATATAGGGCAACGTAATGATTGAAGCAAAAGTGTGAATTTTAAGGTATGCATGAAAGTATGTGCGCTACACATATTCACAATGGAATTCTTTTATTTTCCTTTCTTTTTTATTATTTTGCACGCTCTAGCTCCGAACTTTCGACTTACATTATACAATTAATGATTTCATAAAGTGTAAAGCTAATGTATTTCTTTGATTCTTGCCTCGTGTTATGCTTTGTAATGTAAGTAACTAATGTAAGTGGCATAATCATAAAGTAGGCTACATTTGCTCTGCAAATTATATGCATTTATTACTTTTGGTTGATTGAATAGATATAGCGGTGGATATGTGAGTTATTTCTAATGAATGGCTATCCACACTCTTTTTATATCACTAAATAACAGTTTCTCAGCTTTTTCCATGTGTTATGGGGAAATGCATGGCACAAATGAGCCAGCCAGTCAATCCACTTTGTTACACACTCTGAGATTTACTCAGTGTGCAGATGATATTAGTGCCACAGTGAGACATGGCGTTTCTTGTTCACAAAACATTTAAGTAATTGGAGCATACCAAAATCGATTTCGATCATTTTAAACATGCTTTACTAGAGCTAATGATCTTCATGTTTTGCCACAGGCTCTAATCTTTTTAAATACTATACTGTGCTCTCAATAGCAATTAGAATCAATAATTTATATTTACATGTACGTAGTTCCAATGGCAATTCATGCATTCATCTTCCAAACTCATAGGTTTAAAACCATCTCTAGTATTTTCCAATTGCATGTATTTTTTCAGGAGATCTTTGGGAAACCGATAGCGGTATCTTTGATTTATTGGATTCATCGACTGACCCCTGCATTGATGAAGCATTGGTTATTGAAAAATTAGAAGCCGAGCTTAATTCGCCAGAGTATTCAGTAAGTTACAGTTGAAATACATTTACAGAATTTTAAGTTTACAAGATATTTTATGTAAAATATATTCGAAATAGTTTTTAATTGTTGAACATCTCAAAATTTAATTGTGAATGCACGTAATTATTTCCGTAGAATTTACAGTAGTATAATGCTGCGACTAAGTTGGGTTTGATTTAAATTTATCTCAGGAACAATTAAGAGAAGAGCGACTTCTCAATGGGGATTCGGCTGAAGAATCCAGCAGAGAGGCAGAGCAAGAAGATCATCCCGAAGAAAGAAGTTTCGCAGAGATGATTCAGACAGCCCCACTGCACACGAATGCACGGCCCACACCCCATTCAACTCAGCCCAGAGCCTTCCAGGTAATTCTGCTTCAATTACTCTTTATATTGGCTGCGTACAGATTCGAGGGCAGGACTTTTCACATTACACAAGCACTACGAAACCTTAGTATATACCTACTTAGTAAAAGGAAATCCTGTTATTGTTTGCCAACATTTCTCACAGCTTCATCTCATCATTCTCATCACCAACTCGAGTCACTGTCAAAACCAACTCATTGATTTACCCTTATTAGCTAATTATTCTTTTCCTAATTTAATCTCAAAATGGACCTTAGCATCCGCGTTTCGAATATAGGATTTGAAATGCATGCGGATAGGGGAGTGTGCTTTTATCTTTCTTTTCAGTATAGTTAAATTGAATTGTGGGCGTTTTATAGCATTAAATTAATGTTGAAGCAAAATCTTATAATCTTTCGTAAAATTGTTATGTAATATAGTTAGAACCCTGTAATAATTTGCTCATCAAAACAGTTACAAAGTCACTTTAACACTTAAGGAGTATCTATATTATATTCAATAAGTATTATATTATAATTATATTTTGAGATTCGTGTTTCATTAACTTTTGACTTCCTTGATTTGTCACTGCCTATCAACTTTTCCCCAGCGGGGTGTCTTTAAAGGTCTATTGCCTTCTCACCTTAACGAAGATTAGCAATATATGCAAAGGCGTACTGATATCTTAATGTCTTTCCCAATGCATCTGTGGACATGTTGGTTTTACAACGTTAATAGTCCTGTTAAAAATACTGGCAATTCTAACCTACCGATAGGTACTTGTAGTAGTTATAGTACAGTCAAAGGAATGGCTGAGAATTATTAAGCACATGTATGTGAGTGTGAATAGATAGTTTAGGATTTTAATATGTCATGTACAACAGAGGATTAAGGCTACCCATAGAATTTACTAAGAAATTCTTTGACTAATTAGTACACTTGACTCAATGTAGCAACATAAGTAACACCTTAAATGAATTGATTGATTTTGTTGTGAATTGGATTGATAAAAGTAGTCTAAGTTATTCTTGCCTCAGGTCTCATTTCGTCATTAAAGAAAATTCTCGCTTTGCATTGCTCAAACTATATTCAGTTAGTTGTATGTTGATATGTAAATATTTCATTCCGATGATGAAGCGTAAACATTCGATTCAATTCTGCCAATAGTATTATCATCTAATACTTTTATTCTTCTGTGCCTATCAGTCTAACTAATTTGTTATGCCTTGCAGAAAGATAAGTAACGAAGGCCTAAATTTTCCCTTTGCTTTGAATACGATGAGTTGAGTTCACTTTTAATGACTATTTGTACATGCGTTATTCATCTTAGTCTCACTCAGCTCAAGCTGCTCAACTAGGTTCTAGAAATAATATTCCTGATGAATTAACCGTATTACCAAATAATAATAGTAACTGGTCTCTTCAGAATGATAGTTTAGATGGTGTGGACGATTTCGTACTTGTAATTATGCATCATTACGGCCGTTTCACGCAGGAGTTTGGATAGCCTATCGTGTAATCAAAGTAGCGATTTTGTGGAGGTAGGGATGACCAAAGTGCGCTTATGAGAGAACAGAAATTGTTTTATTATATATTCAATAGAATCGGATAGAATTATATATCGAATAGATATAGGAGGATCGAGATAAAGTGTTGCACAGCTACGCGAGAGTCGCCACTGTATTTAATGTAATTGCAATTATTCCTGTTTCTGATCTGCATTTTAATTACTCGAATGAGCGCGTTGCTTCACATTTCTTTTATCTTTCATTCTTGCTCACAAAAACTGTATAGATTTAATCTAGTAAGCCAAAAGAAATTAAATGAAGGTACTTACATTATTTCATTGATCAAATGATTCTCTTGGCAGAGTGGGAAAATAATATTGTAGGTTTGCATATTATAAGTATATACACATCATGTAATATAAATAACCTTACTTTGCTTATACACTGCATTTCACTTACAGAAAGTTACTTGCTATGCATAGAGAGTATCATTTAAGCAAGCATGCAAGTATGGTCTAGTGGTAATTATTAGATAGCAAGGATTGTGTAATCAACAAAAGGTTGTGAGATGCTTACTGTGTCTATACTTTTGGTTTTTAAACATTTTAATGATAGATTCAGATTTATATTACTTTCTATGACTAATTTAATTCGTTTATATTGTTCTTGCTGCAAATGTTACATTCTTACGCATTTATTAGGGTTATTATTGTTGTTATTAGTCCCAGTTCAGAATACTTGTGCATAATAGTATATTGTCAAATTATAAAAAGCAGAAAGGAACGGAGATTTAAAAAAATGAATAACTATATTTACCTTGTACTACGGACTTGTCTATTGGAGCATAAACATTGGGATACTATTTGGCACAGAGAAAAAGTCAAGTGGTTAATCGATTTGTTTTTATTGGTTAAGAGATTTGGTATTAAAAAGTGGCATTGTTTTAATTGAGTATTAAAGTATACATAGCGTGAATGCATTCATGTTAAGCATATTCTTTGGACAAGGAAGTTGTGTTTGTGAAGTGTTGTTAAGAATTGCATTGAATTGACCAAAGGAATGACGGCAGAGTTGGAAGAGTGTGTTTTGCCTTGTTTGACTAGAGTTGTCATGTTAATAAATAATATATGATTGATGTGTGGTATGTATTGCTCCTGACAGATTGTGTTTCGGGTATATAGATATGTAGAAAACAAATTTGTGGAGAGCGTTTGAGTATAAAGATACAGTAGAATGGTCACATTAAGTAGGCAGGTATGTAGATGGCAAGTGTGGTACAGCGATGGAGATGAAGTAGTGTGTGTAGCTGAGGAGTTAGTTACTTGTGCATAGCTAGTAACAAATTGACTCATAGTTATAGCATTAAGAATAGTCATTATCTGTAAACGTGTAAGAAAGAAATGAATTGGTGAATGGACAAAAGAAAAAGGACGACGAGCAAATGAGGGAATCCCTCTAGGCCATCCATCTATAATTCAATGAAGTATTATAACACGCAAATAAGTACTTTGTATATGGTGACGAAGTGATGTAATAGTGTTCTTATGGCGTATACCCATGAGACATCCGCAAATATCTTGCTCTCGTGTTTCTCTGAGCCTCGAGTGAAGTTTGTGGAGAGATGTTATGTTATTAGTGCTAGAGACTGACGAGTTTCTTCTTTGCCACATTGCTATCGGCTATATTTAGGTGAATATTAGTATTATTATTAAGTCTTAAAGATTCTGCTCTGTAGGTAAGTGTGTATAAGAACTATCTCCTTACAAATAATTTTCTCAACGTTTGTCGTAGTGGATTATTGTATAAGGAGTATGTAAAGGTGGTTTTTTGTCTTAGTTATATGAGCACTTCGTGAGACAAAAAATGTAGATACAAATACACCTTCAGAGAAGGACAAACTATTTTTCTATGCTATTTCTGAAGGGTTCATTTCATCAAGCCACCTGTTACGCTTTGCTCTATCTCTTCTATTTCTATCCATTTTGGTGCTCTGAACACAGACATACTGACTACTGTGTATCCGATCCTTCTTTAGCGTATTTATCAAGAAAACATGGTACATGGTCCACCGAAATACTTACTAATTTCAATCCACTTTTTACGATCAGCCATATATGTATATATAGTTACATTCTCAGGTTGGCATTCCATTTTCTACGTCTCATCCCCACACTCTTTAATCTCACCATTTACCATACTTCTTCCTTAGATTCATTTATTTAACGAGTCCTATATAGATTCATCCATTCACCAAAAAGACAACGCACTGCACGGTAACAAGTAAGTAGTGGCAATGCTCAGTTCTAATCAGTTCTTTCCTCAACGTCTTCGTGACAAATCTTTCCTTTAAAATTACTCAACTTCCGTTTACTACTTAATTGTATTTACTCAACCCAGCGGCAGTCACATGTTTAAGTGCACTTCATCCATGTGCTACTTTACTCTTAAATACACCAGAAGTGCCGTAAAATTAAATTAGGAGTTACCTTCTGTGCAGCATATCATAATTCATGTGATTGCTATTTGCAGATTCACTTGTGCTTAGGTGATATAACGTGTGTATTTATTAATGCGTGCAAAACACAAAATTACACGTCAACTGACCCACACTAAATCCATTATCTGTGCATTTGATTTCTAAACCGTATATTTGTCTAAATAATTATCGATTTCTTCAAGAATTAGCGTATGTAATTTTGTTTACATGTTTAAGCAATTTTTAACGTTTTCAAAACTATAAAATTTAGTCAATTGCTAATTTGCAATATGTAGGTAGACGGGTTGTTACGTTTTCGATATTCGACAGATGCAAAGTGTTTTCGATATGAACCTCAAATTATTGTTTTGTATAAATGTATCTTGTGGGAACATTTTTCTTTCAACTGACAACAGACTTTACTTAAAAGTGGAACAACCGCCGATACCATTGTTACAGTGTATGTACTTACTTTTACTTTAAGAACGAATAGTTATTGAGGACTTACCTAAGAAAAACAGGTCTAACTTATGTTTCTTCTGTTTCTGTTAACAGTTTTTAAAAAGACTACAGAGAAAAGCAGAAATGTGAAATGGTAAATAATATTTGATGGAATATAATTTGAAAAACGGATGCTTGATGTAATACTCTATTGTCAAGTTAAACAGTGATACCTGGGTGGATTTTAGGGTTGTGTGGTATATCCCTATAAAATGGGTACATGCATTCAATCATATTATATGGGGCATATATAGGACAAATTGTAGGTATGGGTACGTTTAAATATTATTTATATGGTTTGACTAAATAAATAGGGTTGAAGGAGCCAGGCTTTTGAAGGTGAGCGGATGATTAATGTTGGTGTGTAGAAGCATAATAAATGTGTGTATTATTATGTCGTGCTTTGTTGCAGCAGTACAACAGGAGACACTACAATAATGCAATGGTTTGACTAGCTGATTCTGGTCCGACTGTTGTCATTATACCTAGTAGCATTACCATGTGTACTCATTTATGTAGGAACGTCATATGAATTATTCCCTAACAGTCTCCGATGCATATAAGAAAGATAGTTTAAGATTATCAAAAGTACAATTAGCAACCTTACTACTTTTACCTTCCTGATACCGAACACTATTTACATGCACATACCTAATACATTTACGTGGATACGTGTATGTACGTCGAATCTTAGGATCCTCACATTGCCACTAGATATAGTTATCCATAATATTATTATAGTTGTACCACACTTATTTTGTTCGTAGATCATAGCTTAGCAATAGGTATTGTTCAGTCATCATTAGCTATACATCCATGGTCATCGAATATATATATGTATAAGTAAGGCAAATAACATTCGTGAGCCAAGTCAGCTAGTTATATTCTGTATCCGACTCTGAGTCCATCCATCATGAAACTTTTAACTCTCAAAACATCGGCTTTTACCTGTTTAAACAAAGTTTTTCATTTTTCTGCTTTACAAAGATTAGTGTGTACTCTAATGATGTTTTGCATACCCTTTAACCGAAGATAACTTCTGTGCCGCATTGCATGCTCTTTTGTAACCGTGTTTCCTGTATAATGTTTTCTTAGAAATTTGTGCAGGTATTTTCGATTGGAATACGTGCTACTTAATGGTGCTAACAACCGATAGGTATTAATATCATCAGAAATATCTTGGTATTACCATAGTGTAGAAACCCTAAATGTTAAACGTTGTGGCGTTTATAATTATTGACTGAGAGAGTGATCTTCTCTTTATCTCAGACTAAACTGGGACATACACTACTAATACAGTATTTCAGACCATTCAGATGAGATTAATAAAGTGCGTCGGATAAAGCGTGTTTAGATGTACGCAGTATTTGGTTTACAATAGGTGTTATAAGGTATTATTTTACTAGAAAAGATTCTTGTCTCTGTGAGACCAGACGTCATTTGAGATTCAAAAATGATGAGACCTATTAATTAGAGGTTCTCACTCAGTTGTTATCTCCTTTAGTAACCTACCTAGTCATTATTACGCCGACTACAGACATTAGTTCGGTTTCTAGAAGCCTGTACAACTCAAGCGAAGACAAGTATCTGAATCACTCAGTACATAGCTAGTAATAATTTAGATAAATGTAATCCAAATGAATTGTTCTTCATGATACAACGTTGGAATTGGAATATTGGGTGTTGTTCCACATTCTTAATATCACAATAGTAACATCCATACTGTAGAATATTTATGAATATATCATAAAGTATTTACATTAGGAGCGTATTAATCACACGTAAACACTAATGCGTATAGTGTAGTTCTATGGAAGAGCCACTAGTAAGTAATACCGCTGTCCATCTAATACAGAACTTTTAAACTAATTTGACAGAAATTCTTAAATAATGGCTAATTTTAAACTATCCGTTTGTATTTTCGCCGTAAGCATGCATTAATAGGGTTTTAATTACATTAATGTAATCATAATTCCATTGATCTTTAAGATGTTTTGGAGCTAAATGTAAACTTATATCCTGTACACACATTATTTCTATTTTCAGTAAGAAAGTTACAATTTGCCATTTTGTTTATAATTAAATTTTATTTAGTATCCCTTTTATCAATGCTGCATTAAGTTCTCAAATTTTGATACATCAATTGCCAATATAAAGGCGGTTACCGAACCGAGCGGATAGAGTTGCATTGGTTATCTTGACATACAGGCCTCAGGCCTCACAAAAGTAAATGCGACGTTTATATATTCAATGATAGTAATAGTAATATTATATTATATTTATGAAATATTTATCCGTCCCATTATATAATTTGTGCAGTGGAACAGTCAGTCTAAGTTTCAATGACAACTACCTGTAGATGCATATCTTTCATATCGTCGTAAACACGAAAGAAACCCTTTTGTTTTTTCATGTTAGTTGTCAACGACTGTCAATTTATAACAGAAGAAAAGGAAAGCCCAATCTAGAATAAGTCTTTCTATTTGTGTTACACTTGTACAAGCATACAGTTGAAATGGTTTAAAAGTAGACTTGGTTAGGTTACCATTTAGGTTCAGAAACCGTAGTTTTTTATGCATCTAAAACAGGTTGTCAATACATTGCAATCTGTACAACACACAGATAATCCTTGCAATTAATCTTATACCACAAATTATTATGGTTCTCTTTTTCTACATGGTAATTAAATTGTGCACATAGTTTCTAAATCTGCGTCATCCAGAATTTAGATTCTTAGACACTACTGTCTATCTTGCGATTGTGATAATTACGAATCTGCCCTCGTTTGCAAGCCAATTACTTTTATTTAGTTTAAAACAGACTGATTCCTCTGCAGGCTATAAAAATAATTATTTGCAAGTTGTACATTAATTTGTTGGTAAGAAAATAATTAAATGGGACTAACATTTGTGTATTTCGGTTTAGGTACATGGTCGAATGCCTGCACTGCTGCGAGGAAGCAGCATCGGGAGCATGGACCAGCGGTGGCAAGAGCTGGCCAGTCTGCTGAGTCTGCAGCCACCGCCACATGATGGGAGTGGAGCCCCGATGCCCTCGTCCCTGCCCCACCACTTCGCCCCGCACCACCACCACCACCACCACCATCTCCACCCGCCGCACCACCCGCACCCGCCTCCGCCCATCCATCACAACTCCATGCACCACCCGCCGTTCTCCAGTTCGGGACCTCCACCCTCTCCTTACAACACTGACTCCGCTCGCAGTGTTCTCCTCCACAATGCCACACTACCTCCTCCGGATCTAAACGCTACATCCCCCTACGGAAACGTTGGCATGGGTGAGTTTTATCAAATCTCTTTACTGTAATGGTTTATGAGGGAAATGAGCATTCTAAGGATTTCGACTGAAGTTATGCTAGTAAGACTTTAGAAAGACTTTATTTAGAATGAGAATTGTGTATGTTTACTTTCGTAGGGGAATAGAGGGAAGGAATGTCAATCTGTGACTTGGTATTAATAGATACATAGGAGATAGGAGCGATTAGAACTTAAGGTGAAGGGGTTGTGTTGTAATATGGAAACTAGTGTTGACCGACAGACTAATGGTAAGTGAGCTTTGTTAGCAGATATGTAAATGAATTAACAAAAGCGTTGACTTGGAGTATAAGATGTTGCACTTATAGTGTTGATAGTGTAAACAGTATATCCATTCATCGATCATTGTGAGTTGTGCACAACATGGTTGCTTGAAAATGCAATAAAAAAGGAGATAAAAATGGAAAGAGTGAAGGGGTGAAAAGTTGGATGTGAGTGTCGAGTCGAGTTTATGGAATTGAATTTGTTGGTTGGAGAGGAAGGAGGGAAAGGAACCATAGCGCTACACTTGATTGAAGAGCAGTCTCTCATAATAACACACTGGCAGTAGAATAAGTTGAGAATTTCAAGTAGCGAGTAAGATAGGAAGAGAGGACATAAATAAAGTAACATGGAACTTTACGCTATTTACTATTATAGCATGACTTGAAATCATGTAGAGGATTATTGAAGCAGTTGCATTCAAAAGTTGTTATGATCATAGACTTTTATTATAGCCGGTCACGTAAAGTCATGTCATGACTGTTGTCAGTCTCCAGTTCTGCTCTCGTAGGGCTGGCTCACTGGCGTGGCGGCTCTGCTCACTCTGTGCAACCTAATCCATTCGTCTCACATCGGTTCATGGCTTGGAACAAGAGCATTAGCATTCGCCATGATTCATTTCATATTAAAGCTGCAGAGCATGTCAGCTCTCCTACTTTAGCCTTTCTATACAAATCAACATGCTCCTTAACTTTTTAGCCAAAACAATATCACAATCCATCCACTATATCCACTTCTATAATTTCCAGGCCAAACTATTGTGCAATGTGCAATCCTAACAAAATTCAGGTTTTTATGCCCTACCGATGCATTTGCTCAATTTCTGCATTAACTACCTCTCATATCAATTCTGTTTTATATTTGCAAGAATGTAAACATTTAATAGTAGCATTGGTTGATTTCATTTCGATATTGTGCATTTTGAGTGGTAAGCCTCTGTGTAAATGAACAATGAACATTCATTTTTAGTAATAGGACGTAGTACTGAAACAGTTATAATTCCCTCCGTATACAAATAATGTACAACATTTCACTGTGGGGTATTTATAGTCTGCGTCATTATATAAATGATTTCAATAATAAAGATTTATTTGATAAGGGGAGTATAACAATTTAGCATCATGCGAATTCAAAATATGAACGAAAAGTATGAAATAGTTGTGAGAAATCTAATTGTACGTACGGAGTCTATATTGCTTTAAAGCGTAATAGGCTGGTCTTTTAGGACTTCGAAGCCAAAGCTGGCTGCACTGTTCTCTTTTTGTGCAAAGGTAGTATATTTGATGCAATAAGGCATTACTTGTTCAAAAAATTCAAAAAATATTTCCACAAAGAACATCAATGTAAATATCAGGTTTGGATGGAAGTCATCTTAATTAACTCTAGTAAAAATCGCTGTATTCAGGATGCACTGACAGAATAAACTTAAACAGTTCATAAAAGTACAAATTAGATGGATGTTGAATGAAAGTTTCAGTGAAGTTGGGTTGTCTCGCCCACAATAAAAGCTGACATTTAGATAGACTGAGGATTGAAGCTGCGATTAGATCTATGGTATAATTTATTGGTTTCCTTTCGGAGACTGTGGAAAATTGAGACACCGCTATTGGAATTGGGATGTGATTTATTGGGAATGTTATTCTAGGTCCGCCTCTTAATTTGGGCTCAGCCGTGGCGTCCTCCATGCATTTGACCAACAGCAGCGACCCGATGCATGATCCCAGTTCTCACTACAAGATGATGGAACCTTCTCATGATATGCTCTACTATCCGGTACGTCTACTTCCTCCTTCCAACCTTAATCACGTAAAAAATTACTGATATCTTTCATTGATGACATTTGCGGACACGTATTTAACCCTCAACTTTTCTTTCTATACTCACATTTCGGATTTGCCTTATATATTTGTTTCTCGTGTCCACCAAGCCACTTTCCCCTTTTGCATTTTTCAAAAACATCGGCAATTGCCGTAGGTATATATCTTGTATTTTAATTGTCTGCAATCTGGGATTGCCTGTTATGAAGTATTTTTGATGATTGCACTAAAATATTTTGACGTAGATCTTTTATTTTTACAATTGTTGATTATAGAACGCAACGACGGCAGAGATGACTAATCAAACGACGGAGGGATTCTTATCTTCAATTCTCAATGATGATGATCTGCTGGACATGGCAATGAATGAAGGTATGACTTTTTTGTGTTGTATTGCACAATTGGATTGCCACATCCGTTATACATGTCAACTAGCAAGGGAAACTGAACATTTCATATTTTGCGTTAGCTAGATGTGTACGAATAGAGGAATAAGCAGCTTATAAAAGTAAATGTAATAAAATGAGTAGGAAGCAATTAGGGCTGCAAGTGAACCCATATAAATTTTCTCAGTAAATGTAAAGTAGGTACGAATGGTGGAGGCCTCGACGACTTTTTGGGCTACATGGATATTTCAGAGATATACAAAGTTACTTGTCATTTTCCCATCATCTCACGTAGTAAAAAAATAGCTGATGTAAAGAGAAAGGAAAATACTTGGAAGCCACTTGGCGTATTCCCATACAATAGTTAAATAAATAAAACAGAGACAATCTGCTTACTTTTCGACGACGCAAATTAAAAGCTTATCTGTGTTATACGTATGCAGTGTATTGTGTATTCAATAGACTATTGACGATGACCAAGAACATTACCCACGTTACCGCATACTCTAACTAATACTTGTGCTGATTATGAGATGAGTACCTAAGTACTGCAGTATAAGACTTAAGCTGCTATTATAAAGTGGTGGATATGACTGAAGGAGGGGTTTAAAGAAGGACGTTTATTTATTTACATTTGTTATTGCTGTAATGTGTCCGCAGATCGTAACAATATTTTGTTATGTCACTTCAGTTGAGTAGAGTTGGCATTCTTGTCATTTAGGATTACCCAATGTTTACATTTCCGTGTAATATACCTTATACATTATTTGCAAAGCTAAATTGCTGAGGTATCCTAAGCAAAAATGTAGGCAAATTGATTTTGGAATGAATTACCTTTTTGAATCATTACTTCGCAATGAACACTTCAAAATATTCAACAAAGAACTAAATATTGTAGTTGGTGTACTGCAATTTAAATAGAGGTGTTTTTTTAAAATAATTAAATGTTTTTATTGTTGTCTCCATATTTCAATGAGAAATTTTTAATCCCCAGCTTTAAAACATAAAACGTTGCATTCAGCAAAATTTTTACAGACAACAAACATTGATATTATGGCATGACATCAAAAAAGCTAAGCAATGAGTAATTTTTATTTTTCCTCAAGAAATATAAGGCAACTACAGATGCTATGCTAATTTTGGATTCATTTCTTGTTTAATAAAGTATTAAACCAGGAATTTGGCTAATCTATTGTTTACAGTTTTCAGAAAAATTGGATTGTCTTAAAAATGATATAAAATTCGAAGGGAAGCATTGATACACTACAGTAGCGCTTAAAATAAGATTTATAATTGCCGTAGTCATCTTTATTTATAGTGCATTGTTGCAATATCAGATATTATTATTGTAATAAGTAAATAATTATTACGGCAAAAAATGTGCCACAATACTAGTATTATTTATCTAGTAATAGTTCAGTCAACAGAGATAGATATTATATGAAACAATTTTCTTGCCGATTAATAGTTGTGCGAAACACATGCCTTTTATTTTCATTCCTCTTTGTTGCTCAATCTTTAGTTCTCGTAATCTTAAATAAACAGCAAAAGTCTTTTTATTTCTTTTACTTCTTAGGTGCATAGTAAATACATTTCTATATCATACTAATAGTAAATAAAGTCGAGACGAGATACTTCTGTTGAAACTACTTGTGGGTAATCTTAAAGATGAATGGAATAAAAACAAGTGCATCCACATAGTTACTTGCAAGGACAGTGGCTAATAGTAACCATGATTGTTGCTAATTTAGATTCGAACGTCACGTCTGAAATTGCAATGCCAATAGAAAATGAAGGCAGATGTCATAAGAATTACACAAAACGTTGTTGTAATTTTTTAGGAATGCCTCTTGGATTGTTATTTCTGTCTTTACTTTATCCTACAAGCCTCAAAGTGAGCTAAAGCTCACAAGCAATGCAAGAACACTATATTGGAATAATACTCATATGCAGTCTCCATACCAGAATTCGTGCAACTAATAATTTTAAATCTAAAATACCTGGTATGCTCACAAATACTGATTTAAAAATAGCACACCTTGATATTTTTTCTGTTACTTATCGGACAATTAATTTTATTAGTAGGTAGTTTCGTTTTTGTTCATTAGCCGATGTAAACTTAAACTCTGACATGTATTGGAATTTCGTACAATATTAAAAGTGGAACCTATTGTCAACCATCCATTCAAAAAAGCATTTTAGCGCTTGTGCAGACATCAAATTTGCAGTACTCTGTGAAATGCAAGTAAACTCGCATTCGTTATGTCTGTACTATATATAGGTTTTCATGTGTGGACCAATATTTCACAGTGAGGCCTGAGGGTGAGGTTAGACTTCTACAGCATTACTTAATGTGACATGTACATACATATATATTAAGCGAAGGTACCTATGAAGGTTGACTACTGACTTATAACTACACACATTTCCCATTTTAAACCTAATGCAGGAATGCTGTGTACGAAAACATGTTTACTGGGAACAATTAGTTGGAAAATGGTATCGTCTATGAATTCTGCGTAAATGGGGTTGAACTAATACGGAAATATTAGTAACACGACTGGCATTTCTTAATTGAATGTATGTTTCTAAAATTTCCCTGTGGCCTATATGTATTTATAAGTAAGCTTCATTACCAAGTAAGCATAGTCATGATCATAAATACTTTGATTTATAGCTTTTCTTGATATGCGTTCTGCTTTTTCCGAAATCATTTACCTAGTTATTGTTACGATGATGATGGCACACGGAAGCAAATTATAGGGCTGTTTTTAAACAATTTAAGTGAGCATTATTGTTAACTATTTCCTTAGTTCATGCCATTGCCAAGAATAATGCAATGTCACACACTTATGTAGGTTGCTTTATGCAAAAGTGCATAATCAAAAATCTCTTATGGTCCCTCAATAGTCCTTTATTTTCTGATTTGAAAACAAATCGTTCTTTACTTGACGGAGTTATGGAGCAACTTGAGCCTTTAAACCTGGTTACTTCCTCTAAGAAGAAATCCTGCAACCGTAAGACTCATCAGCAGACTTATCACCCTAAAACTAAACCATTGCGAATGGTAGACAGAAAATTGTTACCTTTCTTTGCTTATGAAATATCAGATTTAAGATTTTATTTACAAATAATGGGTCTAAGGATTTTATTGCTTATTTAAAAATCTCTTTTTGGTTTACATGAAATGTGGTTTGTATACTGAAGATATAATGTGATTGCTATTCGCAAAAGATGAACATAATTTCTTATCTATTCATTTATTGAAGTTGCAGTCCATACTTGAATAAATCAAAAATTTGCCAATGAGGGAAATATATTTCAAATGAAAATAAGTTACTTAATAAATAAATAATTATTAGTTAATAAATCTATTAATAAGTTAGTTCATTGCATCAAATACATATTTAAAATTTTTCTAATGTACTGATAAATTATGTGGACAAATTACTTATTTCAATTTTTTGCTTGCATAATTGTAATTAGTAATAATACTTAGCAGTTACCGGAGATACTGATTAGTGTAACAATTTTGCATTGTTTAGTGCATTATTTATTTGCATTCTTAAGTATTTATCAAAACCAGTCTGAGATTATGCCACTATTGAAAAGGGTTTTCTCAGTGCATTTACTCTCAGCAGAAGGCATTTACTACCCACTCTGAAATGGGGCGTTGTCCTCAGTAAAGCGTTGGTTTCTCTAGATGGTTCTTGAATTTACTCCTCGTGGAATTCGCTGTGCTCTGTTAATTTCAAGAGTGCCATTTTTCACCGAGTCTTGTTCTGTGCATGATAAAAAGTGGGCTAATGACATTATAATTTTTCTAAAGCAAACCTTTACAGTTACTCAGACGAAAATATACTCTACAAATTTAATGATTTTGTGTTATGCCGCATATCAATTAATTTAGAACATTAGGGAAAACATATTTTTGAAGCCAGTGGCAAAGTACCAATCGTCACAAACTATGTTATATTATAAAGTTGATTTATGGAAACAAATGGCATTGCAATCGCAGAATGAATATGAATGATAAACTGAATGAATAAAAATATGTTTATATATGTAGTTATTCAACAATTTTAAATTCCGAAGGTTGATTGATATCAAGCATACATCTAAGAGACTTATTGACCAGTTTGCTGTTTAATTTTTGTTACGCGTTTTATTATGTACCCTTTCCTTTTCTGTCAAATAATTCATATACCGTGGTTATCGTGAGCAATATTGATGTCTTCAGCAGATCGATAAATGGTTTCATATTATTCTGTTTTGAAAAACTTTTGGAATGCCTCGTTTAACAATGTATTTTGATACAGGAATCTAAAGATAGGTTCTGCATATCAATACGATGTTTTCAATTTCTACGCTCTTTTGTTTTGACTATTAAATAGATATCCTGAAGTTGAATTTCGACAACCAGTTTGTTGTCAAATAGTTAAAGTGAGTTCATAGCCTGATATTCATTCATTTATTCACCACAATCCACCTACAGGAAATATAAATATATGTAGGAGTGATAGGGACCGCCAAGAAGCACTCTTACGTATAGCAACCGTTTGTTAACGCTCCTGAAGTTCTTTATTAAACGAATATTGGAATATTTCTTTAAAATTTGTTTAATGTCTGTTATTGTTGACTTTTCAGGATTATACACCATGCGCCCATTGGACAACAGCACAGCAGCAGCAAGCGTGACATCAAATATTCCTCAAGGTGGCCCATCTCTTCCTCACCCATTGAATTGTGGACTTGGGTCTGCCAGTACAGGAGTCTCCGTCACTGAAGATCGCATGGAGGCCTCCAGTGACAGTGCTGTCAGCTCAATGGGATCTGAAAGAATACCACCGATGACGGATCCTCCAATGTCTGACAACGAGTGGGCCGATGCGGATCACCATCCTCATGCTTCACACGATTCCTCGCCCTATTCATTGGATTATCCCATGTATGAAAACACGGAATGGCCAGATTAATTATATAAATGCAACATTGTCACAGATTTTAATTGGATAACCATTTTGTTTGAATTTTAGTGGGAAACTGCGTGGGTACGAGTATTACGGCAAGGATGGCAGTCATCGTGTTGCTGCTCCAGTGGCCCAAAAGAAGCATCAAATGTTTGGGAAAAGATTTCAACAGGAACAAGGAGGCGTCAGTCATCCCTATGCGCTATCCTCGCATCCCCCGTCAGGTCTCCTACCATATCCCTCTTCTAGTGGTCTCCATCAATCAGCGACTGCTTCGTCTTTGGATCCCATGGAAATGAAGTACAGCTGCAGCGTCGACTTTGCTCGACATCATAACGGTTCGTTACAATTTAATATTCATGCCACAAATGTAAATAGATAGTTTGTGCAGGACTTGTTGTAACTAATGGTTTTTGTGTAGATGTTCGTGTTGGGGGTTCGGCAGGTCCAGGAGATATCATTCATAGCAATCATACATATTCTCTCCCGCCAACACACTCTGACAATAGTACTATAATGCAAGGCTCCAGATCACCCAGAGGACCTCCTAAGGATAAACCCAAGAGTGAGTTTTCAATTCAAAACTAATATCTTTCCTAAGTAAAATCATTTGTAGTAGATACTTTAAATTATTAAATGGTGGCGGAGTAATCAGCCAGTAGTTGGTAGATTTTATTTTGTGTTTTGTGCTTGAGTTGAGTGTAGTTTGAAAGCTAATGGTTAGTGGGACTATGTTTGGGTGGGTAACACAAATAGTGATGACAAAATTTAAATCAGAGGAACACCTGTCCCGTGATGAGAAGCGAGCTCGATCTATGGCGCTGCCCATGACCACAGACGATATTATAAATTTGCCAATGGACGAGTTCAATGAGCGCTTGTCTAAATTCGATTTGACAGAAGCCCAGCTATCACTCATTCGAGATATTCGTCGTAGGGGAAAGAATAAGGTGAGTTTGTTTTTTTAAACTGGAATAATATTTACACTAGTAGGGGCCTCCTGTGCCCTGATTATTGTTGTAACCTTTAACATGTTTTGTTAAATGGTTGTAGGTTGCTGCTCAGAACTGCCGAAAAAGAAAATTAGACCAGATTCATCAACTGGAAGATGAGGTACAGAAAATTCGAGAAAGAAAACAAGCATTGAAAAGGGAACAAGATGGATTGAGAAATCGTAGAGATGTCCTGAAGGATAGATATGCACAACTATATAGAACTGTCTTCCAAGTAGGTTTATTTCTTTACTATTATTTTGATATCGACGTTGCTGTACTAAGTTTATGTAAGTGTTTTGATGGGATAGCGAGGTTTAATTTGGTTGTGGAATGAATAGGCTTTAAGAGATCCTGACGGCAGCCCATACAGTCAGTATGAATACAGCTTGCAGCAAGCTGCGGATGGAAATATTGTTCTAGTTCCAAGGAACTTGACTCAACCATCAACCAGCAGCAGTTCGGACTCCATTAATCCTGCGAACCCATCCCGTCGTGACAAATCGAAAGACGACATAAAGAAGGAGGGACAGTCATAATTTAATACTTTACTATACTAGACTGCACGTGTAAAATCAGAGCAGTTTGGTGCACTTGGATATAATTATCTCATTAATATACATAACTGGCTACAAAGTGCAAACTAATGTAAACCTATTGTTGAATAATTAAAAAACATTTCTTCGTTAGCGTCTTTAACATTAAGTAATTGAAGAGTCAAGGGGTGTGTTTACTTGCTGATAGCCAGCTAGTATAACTGTCACGGTACTTATCTTTTTCTAAGATGGGTGTTGAATGAACTTTGGACTTTAGCTGAGCTGTTACGTTCCTTATAACTATTTATTTGAAAACTAGATGTGACACTTTTACCTCACAGGGACAGATCCAAGTTATTTCGCTACCCACGTGTTACTTAAGATATATATGCCCAGCGGGCGTGCTATTTGCTCCACAATAGTAGTTGTCTGGGGAATGAAATTTGTACAGTACAGTTAAATGGATCTGTTGCGATACAGGCACACTACCTAAGGCCTCATGCGATCCCGGTCCAGTACAGGCTAGAATGACTAAAGATGATATTCGTAATGAGGAGTGTAAAAAGTTTTATTACTTAACTGCACGTCCGTATATTAAAATACAGAGAAGATTCTCATAAGTTAAGCGCATTATATATGTTATAATTACGTTGTTTGGATAGCAGGAGTTGAGACAAGTATCATCATTTGCTACCACTTTCAATTATGTGTACCTAGTACAGATAATCTACATGTAGATCACTCTCTCAACCGCACTATCCGAAAAATTAACAAAGCAAACTAGTGATAAATAATGAAAATGGAATATTTTCATTGTCTTTATGTACTTATATAATGTAGTGTGGAAAGGGAATTATCAATTAATACTTTCAGGTGTACAATTTCAAAAATCAACAAAAAGAGTAGAATTTCCTAATTACATTTAATTTTTAATTATCAAATTAAAATAAGTTACTAGATAATACTGATAATAAAAATGTCATTGTCGTAGGAATAAGTAGATTTGTGATGAAATCTAAGAAACCCCAAAACTTTAAGCTGTGGATATTATTAAATAATTGTTTAAGTAGGAAAATAATTGTCTTTAAATGTTACTTAGTTTAAAAATCAATTTTGTAAAGAGTCTGTAGTCTGTACCTATTGTTAAGCACATAGATTTTATTTTAGGAATCTGTTTGTTATGATACTTTTGTGGACTAAAACTTCAAATACGTCATTGAAGTACTTCAGAAATATTTTGAAAGTATCTCCAAAATTGAAATGTTGAACCCTTAATTATCTAAGCAAATCATTTGCGCACTGTTTAATTTCTTTGCAGTACTACTAGTAGTAACTAATAAATGTACTGCATTATTGTGAAGATCAGTTGTAATTTTGTAAGATTACTCAATGTGAGCACATTTTGCTGAATTAAGCACAAAATGGCAGCCTATTTTTGAAATCCAATTCCTTTTATAATTTGCATATTTAAAAGACGTATTATTTGAGTTACAATATTCAACAAAGGCTGGTGAATGGTTGTAGAATAGGTTATCAGTAATCTAAAATCTTTGTCCTGTGTGAGGTGGCAAAAGGCAATTAATATTGGAAACTTGAGAAAATGTTGGGGTAAGCAACACTTCATATTAACAATAGTAGGGAGGAGTAAATATTTTTATGGAGTTTTTTTAGTCTGCTTGCACTGATCCATGTCACCAATAGTAAATAGCACAGCACACATTAATTGTTTGATTTCATGTTGATGTCACATCGAAGAAATCCTATTTTTCAGTATTCTCTACAATTTATAAAGTGCGTAATTGGGTTGAAAGGGCAACGTATTCTAAAGAATCGTTAAGTGGTTTCGTATTTAAATTGTCTTGTGGTTTGTCTTTTGCCAGTATTATTTTGTATTTCTTTTCGTGTTATATGTTATATGTAGCTATCTATTTTATTTCTAAAATGTATAAATTAGTACTACTTCATAAAGTGTAACAAAACTATGATTGATTATTAGTAATGATATTTTTCTGAGTGTGTTTTAGTCCCTATCTAATTGTTTAAGTTGTCGTTGATATTTTTACTGCGTTTTCCAGTTAGCTGGGACTGATTAATAAATATTTAAAGTAGTCTTCTTGTACTGGCCGTTTATTATTAGTACATACTACTCATCTGCAGATTTTGTCAAAACGACACATAGTTTGAATGAAAGTGGCGTAGGCACCTGTTTATCTATGTATAATAATCACAACAATCAAATCACATATATAGATAATCTCTTATTTATTTCTCTGTATTTTCCCCTCATTTTGAATTCTGAGGGGCAATTTTACCTAAATTCATATCTTTTACCAATTGAGTTTCAATTTTGTTGTTATTTTCTTCAGGAAATCATTTATTACTGTGCTGCATTCAATTTGAAAAAGACATTTGTGTTTTCATTTTCAGACTTACCATATTATATCTATTGAATACAGCATATGACTTGTAAATTACCACTATTTCTAGAATTTCTAAGCTATTAAAATGTCTAAGGAATACAAGGTATTGGATGTACACTGATAACAGTGTTTGCTAAACGTATACTTTTTAAGTAATAAATAAAAGGTTTCAGTTAATAAATAATCATCAGTCTTTTGTTTATTGGTCTACAACTTTTAGATGCAATTTTATCAACGGGAATATAATCATAATTTCATATTACATTACCATCTTAAAGGCAAAGGTTTCCTTGAGGGTAAATGAATTACTGACTTCACCTTAACAATCTCCATTGAAACGAGTTTGGAAAGCTATTTTTCCGTTATTCTGTCTTCTAAATGTCAAAAAATTTCGCGTTCCGCACAAATAAGTCAATTTTCCACAAGTTCTTCGAAATACAAAAAACTTCGAGCTTCGCGCGATTATTTGAGTTTGTCAATTTTGTTGTACTAAATGATTGTTTTCTCGAAACTTTCCAATTGTTTGCCCTTTTTCGCAATTATTCTGTTTTCAGCTCAAAAACTGATAATCCTATGTTAGCCATGAAGCCACACCTAGTGGTCTTTTGCAGGCGTCATTTGGTCCCCTAGGTATAATTAGATGTCTGTAAAATCTACTACAGATGACAAATACAAGTATTTTGACTTCCTAGAAACACTTCGCACCTCATTCCTCCATGTCCATCCATGTCATCTGAAAAATGAAAAAGAAGCATTTGATAATAATTTAAAATGCATACTTATATTATAATTTATCGATCTATGTTCTGTGATTTTGTACTTCATTGCAAGTAAAGCTTATGTATACAAGTTAAGCGTATGTATACCCAACTAGTATACTAGTAGACTAGAGATAATAAATTAATGACGGTTTTACAGAAACGCACACAAAAGTGAAAGCAGAAAAAATGTTTACAAAATGCACATTAACAAAGTCTATACAAAAAATGCAAACTTGACGTGTAGGAAGAAAGGGCATATAAAAAAATGGAAATTGAAAGTATCTGTACAGGGGTTGAATAGCAGTTGTCAAAAACTCTCCGCAGGTTTCGTGGGATGTCGATTAGTTGCAGCAGGAGAGGATCAAAATGAACAGTCCATTTTAAACTGTTGTCTTTATTTTTGTTAGCGATTAAATTAATAGGAATGCAATTGATATTTGAAGTAGTCATTACTGTTGATCTGACATTTAGGTTAAACCTACAAAGATAAAGCTTTGGAGTGTGGAGGGCAGTTTAATCCGTTACGAGTTGGAACTCGGAGAAACTGGAGGAGAGCAAAGACGAGTGTTTTCTTTGTCTCGAAGGAATTTGAAAATGTAAGAATCTTGAAATGAGAAGTCTGGGAGAAGAATTGGCAAAGACCACATCAGGACATTTCAATGTTTTTGTACATTCAAATTCTTAATTGGCAAACTATCCACAAAGACTTCCCTACTGACACCTTGTTGAATTCTCCTGTAGATTTGTCCAGAGACATGAATTCTTAGATCGTTTGTGCATGACCGGCTTCGGAAACACGGAATTTTATGGAGTAATTAGCACAGAACAAAGAAACTAAACTTGCTACTTGAATGTAGAAGAAATCTTTTCTTGGCCTCAATAATTTCTCGGCGATTACAGGTCTTTCAATTGTTGATGGCCCAATTTTTCGCTTATTTTTGAGTGCTGAGTGTGCTGAGGGCTACTTTAGGAACTATTTGCTTCGAAATATTTAAGTATATAAGATTATCATCTGTTTTTATTTAGCAGGGAAATTTTCACAGATGAGTATGGATGTATACGGATGTTTCATGTAAAAAGTATTCTGTATAATTCTGCGAAACTTAGCTCTGTCTGATGAAGTGTTTTAAACCTTGAAATTCAGTTAATAATAAATTCCTAATTTCAGTAGGAAAGGTGGAAGGGATCAATTATTTTTCTTTTTTCTATTTCTGAAACTTTATTTTTTGGTACCTGCACCAATGTTACACACCATACAAGTTTCCTTTCTCTTACTTATTATTAGTTTATTACATTATTCCCCTTATAACTAAGTGAAGGGACTATGTTTATTTGTCTTCTGTGTGCCGAATGAGTCTTCATAGCACTGTCGCTCATAAACCCATCGGCTTAGAGCAGAATGGGCCCAGAGACGTTTAAAAATTCTATGTCCAACGAAGTCCAAACGCATTGATAAAAATTGAAAATTACTAAGATTCGTTTCTGCAAATCTTAGATTTGTTTTGCGGGCTAGATTTAAGTGAACATTCATTCTGAGTGGTCGCCTTGTTACTAATATCGGAGAGCTCTACCCTTTTACATTAGGATAATAAGAACAAGTCTGCTTCATGATAATCATGATACACACACAATATGTGTCTATTTCTTGTAAGATGGCCAATAATTGCTTGCATACCTAGTTCTTTTGCGAACTATTTTATTTATAAATAGCAACAAAAATTGTCCACAAATAAGGTTTTTTCTTTGAATGCAATACATTATTAAATGTTGCTTATGAATATAGTAGTAATTTGGCAATACATCATGAATAAAGTTTATATTCAAATGTTATACCTTATTAGTAATTATTCCAGAAATTTCAATAATTATCCAATATGATTTGTGATAAAGTGATGTACAGAAGCAACAGATATTATCCTAAATCTGTAATATTTGTGTTATGCCATATAAACTAATTGAAACCAGTCGGAATTTCCGTCTATGGTCCACCTCTCTCCAAAAGACTTTCCATTTACGAGTAAACCATACCTGAGCTTTCTAAGCACTAATTGTACATCATTTGCTTTGACATTTTTCTCTGTATTACTTTTCTAGACAAGTTCTCATCTGAGGCTAAACCTGACAGAGAAAGTCTATAGTCTGAGTTTCAAAAAAATCGAACCTCCGGATCGAATTATAGACAAGGGCAATATTATAGCAGAAACTTTCTCCAGTGTAGCTTTCAAAGCTTGATACAGCCACGGCCGGGTCATTTGTAAGAAAAGTGTGTTTAATCATTAAAAAGGTATATTTCTTTCCCACTCAAGAGAACTTTATTTAGTTTTCCTAACCACAAATATATGAATGATGGAAATTTGGGTAGAAGGAACACAAAAACAATGAAGAGCGGCATGATAGCGGCAAACTCGTCGAGAGCCAGGGAAGGGAAAAGCCAGCTTTTTGGCTTTTTGGGCTTTTCGATGAAAAAGCCAGCTCGCAAAATAGGAAAAAGCTGGCTTTTGGCTTTTTGCTCTGACGTCAACAGGCAACTGCCAATAAGAAAAATACACTGAAATGTTATCCTGCTGATATATTGTTCAAGTGGAATTCAGAACATAATCCACTATTACTTTACTTTAATTAAGAAAAACCTGCAATAGTGTCAATAAACATGAACATGTATAAATATCATAGTGCAGAAATGTACACTGGATGGCAGTTGGTGTATCAAAAAGCCAAAAAGCCCAAAAAGCTGGCTTTCTGGCTTTTTGCTTTTTCCTTCCCTGTCGAGAGCATTGTGTGTGGAAGGGCTTGATGAAATAAAATAAATAAAATTGCCCACCAGACCCGCTCTTGTTACGAACGCATGACTTAGATAGCATTCTTATTCAATTATTCATAAGTATACCTATAAATGCTGGATCCGGATGACTTTTGATTTACAGACCCTGTGTCACTGATTTGATTGATATGATTATGATCTGTGGCATGCAGTGCCATCATTGTAGTTTGTAGCACTGGCTGCCATTTCCTTGTGTTGTGGTGTATTCATTTTGACACTTTATTTAAGCATTCTTTGAACACACTGGCCGGCTGCAAATAGCAAGTTTAAGCCAGGCGCTGTTACTTGTAACCCACCTTTGAAATCGGTGCCTTTAAGAAAAGAATGGGAGTCATGACTTTAGTTTGTTTTATTTGAATGGATTTTGTGTTCGTGTATCGTCGTGTGTCGTGTGTCCTAGCTATGCGAAAAATGAGAAACGCGAAATGTGAGTTTGAGTTGCGTGGATGACGAGAAGACTGTACTCACTAAACTCACTATGTGTTTACAATGAGTTCGTCGGCTGCTAGGCTTCTGCTTCTAACTTTCTTACATTTCTGCAAATTGTAAAATATTATTAAAATTATGTCACTATTAGTACAATTATGTACGTTTGTCCTACGTTCGTCGCTTAGTGGACCATTGCTTTTCGGTGGATTGTAATGCATACTCTGGTATGAATAATTCGGCTGTATTTTACTATGGAAAAAACATAAGAAATACTGCCTGCAGTGTTAGCTATACGAAATCAGTACATTGTTTGCATATATCACGTTATATCGCATGATATAAGTATATAACTGTTTGAATGCAAATAAAACTACAACTAGGTACATGGATTTCGGTGCCCGAATACCCGCAATGCAATTTTAATCCAATGCAACGAAGAGAATAGCGAAGGGAAAATGAGCGCGCTTCATATCTAAACTCAAAGTGATAGTGAAGAAATTGTATCCTTCCTTCCTGCTCAACAACACTAAAATCGTGAACTGGAACCCCGGAATTAGGCAGTGAAAATTCTAGAGCTGTACTGAAGGTACTCTGGAATTCATTCTCATTAGATTCACCAAAAAATTTCATCCATAGAAATTTGTGCATTTACATCTTACACATCATAGAAAAATGAATTACAATTTGCAAGTTAATCAAGTTCAACAAAGACATTAATGCAGTTCATTGAAATCGAAAGTTAAATCATACTTTTATTCTACGTTGGATCAAAAATTAATTGATTAGACGTTACTTACCATGTGAACTAATAAATTTTGCTGTGACGTTACAACCGCCACAGAATTATTAATTTACTTTAGTCCATGGAAAGACAGCTATATTTACTTGCTCAAAACAATTTTAATTGATTACATTTTGTGAATAAATTACCAGTTAACATCAGCATAAAAAGTTCGACACTTTGGCATGCATATTGTTTATATCAGTTAAAGTCTTGACAGTCAACAGGAAAATCGGAAAGAGCAATGGTAAATTGTTTGCAAAAATGGTGATAATTGGTTATTAGATGGAAAACATGTGAAAATTTTAATTGCCAATTCGTATTAATTTTAAATCAGTTTCGGGAATGTTTTTTAAGTGATGAAATCAAGCAACTGATACTATTCTCAACGTTGTGAAAATATGAATAGCAAAAATTTTTTGACAGAATATAAGGTATGTTTTTGTGCTTACTACTTACAGATGAAAAGTATTATTTCCACAGTTAATTGGAATTTGTTTTTTTCAAGTTTTTGTGAAGTGTAATTAATATAATTTAAATAATTATATATGCCAAATTGTAGTTTAAGTATAAAGTTATTTATACTTTAATTTTAAATGTTTTTTTTGTTTTTCCAGTTGGGGGTTTTCCTGGATAACCAGCGAGCATTTCTGTCCCTGTTTTTGACTGTTGATTTTGTTGGTTAGTGCTTGTCCCTGTGGCAAATGTTAATGAGAGGAAGTATCAAGTATTTGTTTGCGTATGATCTACGGTGAGGGAACGGGAGGAAAATTGGTTTTGGTGTTATGAAGAGAGGCATTGATTTTCCGCAATGGCTTTGTCGGCGGCTGTGGGAAAGGAAATCTGCGTTTACCTGCAGAAATGGATGGTGAACACTGACTCAGAAGCATTGAGAACGGGAGCTAGTAGATTGGCAAAGCTGAAAAACACTGGTTTTTCCAGACCTCGTGCTTAGTCGGTGTGACTAGACGAGACTTGATGGACAAGATAGAGCAAACTCATTGAAATATTTCCAAGTTCGGGAAGACTGACTTGTGTGACTCTCTAAAGCTACATCCTTGCCATTCGTTCAGTAGACTATTGCCTGTGCACCAGAATAGAAGACTTTGCGAATATTCCTCACTCTTCTCATTTTGCACAGCCTAGGAATCTGATTGCTGTTGCTTCATCTCCCAGTCTTTACTGTATCCTCCTGTCTTTCTTCTGATGAAATGGTTTCGTGATAATTAGTAACTCCAGTGCTCTCCTCTTCATCTCAGTGCACAATCCACGTAATTCTTACAGGTGAGTACAAAAGTGAGAGTTCTCTTAAGTTGCATAAATTGATATCTCTATTCTATTTATTCCACATTACACAACTCATCTAAGCCATCGTGGTAAATGGTGACTTTGCTGCGTTATGTTTACGAACAGGGAAGACGAATACGCCAAAGACACGAGGAAATGAAATATAGACAGATCAACCTGTTCTCTTTTCGGCGAGATGACCTATTATGCTCATTGCATTTACTTTAGTCGTATGTCTAGTTGATCTGTCTTTGCTGTTTTGCATTAAGTAGTTAGCATCCACGTAAGATGTTGCAAGGCATTCTACTGAGGAGTTCCTCCACAGCCTTTAATAGTAATAAACACCTACAGATATGTGTGTCCCTAGATAATGTGCTCTCCCTCCATTCGATTATTGTAAAAGTAATTGCATTTTACCTACAGTGCACATTGTAAAATAGTAAGACTGACTGACGACCACTGACAGTTCATTTTGTTATTGCTCTCAAGTAGCCTTCTAACTGCACACAGCACAAACTCGTGCATTAATAGTAAATACTTATTTCTTGGTGCTTATAACATTGCAATCAACAAAAATCTAGCATGGCCTATTTTTATATTGTGCATGCTTATTTTTGTTGCAGATTGGCCGTTAAATATTATTAAGTATTGGCAACTGAGTAGTAACTATTTGATTCTACTTGTAATTGAGCTTCATTTTCTTGTCTCAAATTTTATTGTGTGGTAACATCGATACGCTTTTGTTTTGTAATTTGCTGCATTCTCAAGTTAACCTACGATTTGCTTACCTAACTGTAATTTCGACTGCAGCACTAGTTATGGTCATAATGGGGAATATAGTTAGTGACAGCCCAAAGCCATGTAGAGGGCAAGATGTGCATTTATTTTGCATATCTTGATAGGGATGCAAGTATTATTAAACGATTAAATGAATGCTAACTAAAAGAACGTTTACGCTAAGTATTTGTGTTCCGACGCCATGAAAAAGGAATCGGCCAATACAACATACAAGTTGCTTGCTGACTTTTGGACGCGAACGACTGATATATTAAATGTTACGAAAAATGCAAAACCAGTATAGCAAATGGGGAAGGTATACGTAAGCACACATGTAACAAAACACATATGTAGGGGTATGTACTTTGGACAGATACTCGATGTGTGAGGAACATTATGCGATGTTCATATATTAACAGATCGTTTGTTATAAATATTATTATGTTCACGTTCAATCAAAACCAGAGTGCATAGGAAAATAAGAGACTGATAGTGAGTGAAGCGTGAAGTTACAGATATTTGACTATATTAATGTTAGCTTCTTCAGACATTAACTTTAACAATGCAATGGCTTAATATAATTATATTTAAGTTGTTTAAGTAGGTACATAGCTATTTCTAGTTAAATGTATATAAGTCATGATAAATAATACCTGATGAGTTTAACAATGTAGTTGTAGCTATGCGGGTACGCTAGGCTAAATTGAAAAGGAATCCCTTTAGCACAGTGGTGTATTATGTTCCTACAATACAATTTGGTTTTTTTGTGTTATCCAAAAAAGGGAGTTGTGTTTTATTATAAGCATAGGTATGAACGTTTGTGTGGAGCACGCTAAAAAGGAAAATATTATGTAGATGCTATGTATGTATTATTTTTTAGCGAGCACATGCATGCAGTATATTATATGACACACACAAGTATTATTTACATTATAGTAAAGTAATGGAAAGGTGAGCAAGGTAATGCAAAAGATTGGAGGGAGTACAAAGCGCAACTAGTATGTGGATTGCTATGGAAGAGATAGGGACACGTAGCAGGATATACACATTCGGTAGAGATAGCCACGAAGCTTAGCTATGTCTGTGTGGTTAGGGTTGCTATACGAATTGGAGTGAAGTACCTGTGCAAATGCAGTTGCAATTCTATTATGCTTACCTGAGTTACCTGTACGTAGCTACTAAGTAGTATAATATTAATGTAAAGCGATGGGAAGAGCGAGGTTGGTTTGGATTTGGATGGAAGTCTGTTTAGCTCACTCGGTTGAGTCATTTAGAGTCAGTCAGTCAGTCGAACGAGCAAGGAGAGCATTTAACTTGACTACATACAATATTCTTTACTTTTAGCTTTAATAATAAACTATATTCATCGTCTTAGTATATCGTATCGCGGCTAGGATCTGTCTGTTGACTCTTGTATTTCACTGTACCATCTTCGGCAAGGTTATTGCATTATAGCGAGTGAGCGAATCAGTTTAAGTGAATTGTGTTGTGTTGGCTGTACTTATGCACTACTAGAACATTTAACTTTATTCCATTTTTCTATTCATAACGATTGACTTAAAAACGTAGATAAATATAGGCTTCTGCATTTTATTTAGTTCAGCAATTTAATTTATCGAACCAACTATTTATCTCGTTTGCTCTGTGCTCTGCTCTGCTGCTGCTCTCTTCTCGCAGTTTATATTTAGGTAGATCATTTAGACTGTTACATGATCGAAGTCGTCTTCATAACCACTATTCCCCACATTACTACACACGTAGGTGAAACAGAATGTTTACCTTAAAACTCTCTTTGTCTTCCCTGTTCGTTTCACTGCAACTTTTCTAGTTTGTGTCCTAATAAAAATTCGGTTCTTTCATCTTCAGTTAAAATGCAAACATTACTTGGTAAATAGTTTTCCGTGCAAGTGCAAAATCCTATTGTTTTATTTATATTGTTCTGTGCAGGGTTTCAAAGGCGGTGTCTCAACGTCTCTCCAAAAATAGCAATTTCCTTCCCAACTAAAGAATCAACTGTAGTCCAACATTCTCTACGTATATCTTTATCTGTACATAACCAGCGTCGAAATAGACTCTGTCACTTTACATGGTACTCCGGGACATGAAAAATAAATATATCTACTTGACATAAAGTAAACTGTTCTCACTTCTCACTCGTGAAAACATCAAGACTATGTATGCGCACATGAAACTACTGGTACTTAAGATGACTTGTTAACGCTGGTGTTGCAGAAAATAAATTCACAATCGTATTCGTCTTTCGTGCGTTGTAAAAATCGGCCAGTGGATGGTGATACTTTATTATCAATAGTAGTCGTACAAAAGCAGATTTACAGGCTCTTTTTATTAAAATGAACTGGAAATGTGAGACTCGTCATGAAGTTCAGACAATAGGAATTAAAATGAATTACTTTGAGCTTATATGTAATGAAATATACGTATCACATAAATAGTTGTACTGTTTTATAGAGCTATTTAAGTTTATGTACTACTTTTCTTATCAAATCTTTTGTCTTATCACAAAGCAATAAAATAATTAAAGTCAAATTCCAAGTTAGAATATCTTCTGCCAAAGTCCATTACTCATTGTTTGATATTAATTAGTTAAATTCGGATTTCTGACCAGATGACAAACAGGTCGAAGGATTATTTGCCAAATTACGTAAACTATTGCACATCAGAGAAATGAAAGAACTGTCTAATATGAAAATGCCACAAGATAAGTATAGTGATTAATTAAAACACGTTTTAAGTAGAGCAACTGCATTGCGAAAAATCGGATGATAAGGCGGATTGTACACAGTAGTTAATTACAATTAGTCTAAAGAGCGTCGTCGGAGAACGCAGTTGAACTCGAATTGTGATTGTGTGTTATGTGTACAAATAAAACGGACAAACTCTGTTAGGAAACATTAAATAAGTTAATTAAAATGGCGTGGACAGATTTAAAGCTACCCCTAGAAAATAGTTGGCCATCCAATCTAAGAAATGGTCGTCAGCCAAGCTCTAAAATATCACGATCTCAATCTCGGCCGTCACATAAAAGTAAAGTGACAATCTCGAAGAAGCTGAGTCGGCGTGCAAATTCCATCATCAAACTCTTTGAAATGCCCGAGCTTCGGTTTTTGCTCTTATTTGTCAGCAATTGGACTTTTTTATCGGGAATCCCGAACGCTCAATGTGCAACATTTTCCCAGCAACCTTCTTCGCAATCAAATCTTCTTCACACTGATAGTCATCATCATCATGAAGAGGGTGCCCTTCACACGCCACAGTGCAGTCACGTCTATCCGAAGCCTCATGAGGTAAGAACAAATTTTCGTGAGACATTCATCTAGATTTCTGTACTGAGAATTGTGACAGTTGTCCATGGTCACTCTTGGCTTTAATTTCACTCTTAACAATGCAGTTTACCCCAACAAACCCAATTTGCCCTCTGCGTCCACCAATAACTCTAAGATTACCTAATTTGCATTATCAGCGAGTACCTACTTGCCTAATCGTCTTCAGCATGTACTCTGAGTCTTATCTGTTTCTGAGTAATTTCTTTGTAGCCTATCTATTTAGTCAAATATAAAGCGAAATGTGTTTTGTTATATGCATCTTTATTTAGTGAGGCTGAGCCGTCAAGCGTCAACGTTATTGTATTACTGTGCATAGCTGACTTAAGTACCTATGTACACTTTTCACATCAACATTACTTCACTTCATTGCATTCGATTATTGCAGTAATGCAACAACGTCAAATCTAGGCCTCACTTTCTTACTACACTTTGCTAATCGCAAGACAGGATAAATGTTCGAATACAACAAGTATGACAATAAGATTGGATTATCTAATTTCCCTTTCAGTAAAACGTTTGTGTTGTCGAATAGTATCTCTATAAGATACTTGTTTTGTGTTGCAGATGTTGTAGTAGTCAAATACACAGACTTGCTCCGCACTGTGTTCATAATACGACTGGGGCATGCCAGTAAGTAGAAGAGCAGAGAGACATGTAAAGTTGCAGCTCTTTGTGCTGAGATTTGTGTAACTGTCAAAATGGAGCTCCAGGCTTATGTCTGGCTCTATTTATCTCAACTGGTTCGGTTACGTTTATGTCCCTTACTTACGTACGCCAATTTTTTACATTTATTGTTTGTATAGTATTATTATAATGCTAATACACAGTTTCGTGTTACATCCACTATGCACTATGATTTATCTCGCACGTACCCAATGCATCAGATCTATTGCTCTGTCAGTTTCAGCTCTCTTGTCCTTCCCTCAGTCTCTACCTTACGTTTCTTCATCCAATATGCAATACGTGCTCAATATCACTACATAAATACATATTTTATTTCCCTCCCGAACACCACATTAAAACCCGCCTTTTAAAGTCCCGTATCAAATGGATTCCTTATGCAAACGGTATACAAACCAATACTCAATTCAGAACTTGTGTTCCTCTATGGATGTATCCCTTCCAGTTATTACAATTTATTGCACTCTTTATGCACCTAATAAGTACACTTTATTTATGAGTTATAGGCTCACACTAGCTCAATACCCAAATTAACCCAGTAACTTTACTTTATTTACGCTTGTCTATGGTAAATCGCATTTTTTGTAGCAACTCATTCAATCTAATTTGAATAGTGATACCTAGTTATAAATAAATTGAGAGTAGAAGGTAATAGCTGAATGCACTCAGGAACTGACTGATATTGTCAATTCACTTTCAAGTCTTTAAAGAAAACGTGAGCTATTGTATTTAGTGATGCCTTGATACGTATCATAAAACATCTGTTGTGCCATTAAGCAAATAAAACCTGAAATTGACATTATTCATGTATTTTGGCTTAGAAGTTAATTGAAGGTTGTTATAAATCATAATAGGTGTTTCCCATTCAGTTTTATTATCTCTACGATCAAGTTATTTTTTGCTTAGGACTTATAAAGCGAATTTGTCTCACCTGGACCTTTCATTATTTTGCACAAAAGACATTTATAACCATTGCCACTTCATGCTTACGTGAAATCAAACCAAAAGGTGCACAAGTTTTATGACGTAATACTACTTACTAAGTAAACCATAATGAAAAGGAATGAATTGTTTGAAAGTACCATTATTATGGAATCAACACGATAACAACCTTTTCAATTACATAAGTAAATGTTAAGTTTAGTCTTGAAGCTGAAAGTATAGAAGGAGGAAGAATAATGTAAGAAATAAAAACCGAAAGAAGACAAATAAAATTGTTTGAATGCCTTAATGGTGAAGCTACATAACAATGATAATTATAATTGACAAGAATTCTCTTACTACTAATTAAAAAGAAAACGTGATCACTTCCAATGCTTTGTTAGTTTTAATAAACAGTATTTCTGAACAGTCATCGCAATTCTACTTTGGCACTTTCATTGTTTTAACGCACTTTCTATGATTGAACGTGAAAACAAAAGTGGGCCTAATAAGTTCAATTAGTGGTGGAATATGAAGCAATCACTGTAGATGCAGGAAAAGGAAAAACTTGTAAATGGAGCCGTCCTACTATTCAGCATACCTCTCTGTGTACTTAATTACAAAGCTAAAGCTAATTATCATCCTCCTTGTATTTATTATGTATATGATGCGAGCATACAAGCGAGCTCGCACAACCTTCATTGACAGAGTGCTGAAGTTAAACAAGTTCAACTAATTACAGAAATACCAATTACAGTAAAAGTTGCTGAATGAATTTTGAAATATTGCTTTGTTGAATCTATACAGTTTTTAGTATCAATTACTCAATACAACTCCATACTACGACTGTTGTTCTCAAATTTTTCTACTTTCTTCCATACAGCTGTTTTAAAAATGCTGACACTCAATATTAATTCATACCACTTTATTATACAGACTATGAACAGTATTTATTTTGATGTTGACATGTTTTCCAAAATTTACGTAAGTACAAACTATTCTAAAAACCACAACTAAATAGTCTTTTAATGTTTCACAGTTGGATTGTGTAAGTATCGTAAGTCACAGTACCTAAACGATGTAGCTCGACTCCCCGTAAAAGTATATACTTGTAAAAGTAATTCTTTTTAGTTGTTATCTAAACCAATCTTCATTGTAAACATTTATGCACAATAAACCTGTGACGATGGTGGACTGACAATCAGATCAGTCAGAGTGTATGTTGAGTATTATTACATTTCTGTAAGCATTTAACGGTTTGTCGGAAAGTAGCTGAGAGTTTGGTAGGAATAGATGGGAAAAAACAAGATACTTGTTATTCAAGTATCTTATTCACATGGCCATCGTCACATCCGGAACTAAAATTGTAGGCATTAAAACTAAGGTAGACATTATACCTGTACGTTATAAGGTATATAAACTCGTGTCCAGGCAGCTTTAGTGGTGTCCATTACCATAAGTTTAATAAAGGGGAGAATAGAGAGGCCGGATTATGCTTTTAGGACTAATAACTTTATAAGACATCTTAACATATTGCAAATATTTCTAGTTGCCTTCGCGTTATTATTACCTGGAAGCTATTCAATATTAGTGTCTTGTTGTTAATTGTTGGAATGCATTGCACAGTTTACTTTTTACAGTAATTAGCAATTCCATTAATGGCTTTTTACTACCTCCACCCCCACCATTGTGTAGCTGCCTATTACTTCACATACTTTTCACGTGCAATAGCAAGAGTGTTGTTCACAATGAATTTATTTGCACCTGGTTTACAAGTTCCTATTATAACAAAACAATAATCTTGTGAACCGTTCCGATTTTTCGATCTAATTTAACGGTGAGCTCATCATACTGTACATTAACTGTATCCCCTTCATAGGATACGTGTCAGTAGAGTGTCCTTTGTTACGTTACTTGTACCTTTACCTATATGCAACAACCTAGTGGGTAAAATATAGAAAAATGACATTATGTCTTTACGTAATAATATAAACTGGGTATTACTATTTGCATATCTAGCCAACAGAGCATCAGAAATGCATAGAAGATAAAAGGCAGCCATCCAACCTCTCTGTTCATCTGCAAGTCAAAGCAATTGCGGAACAGCAATGAGGTGACATGGTATCGACCTAGTCTCGTCGTCTTGTATTGCGTATCTGTAGGATTTCCCTCCAGAAGTACCTTCTATTGGCTTCTATGGTGTTTTAATAATTTCGCCTAACGTGAATGTTCGGTGTTTGTATTAGAGGATGATGCATCCATATATCACAACACATCCAATCCAATTTCATACGAGTTTATTTTGCTCCAAGGTACTTGAGAATGTTCGGATCAGTCTTCTCTATTGTATTACATCACATCTCTTGGCTTTACGTTCTCTTGCATAGATCTTGACTAAAGTCTTAAGAGTTTTACTCTACTTCACACTTTAGCGCCTCTCTTTCGCCTTTCCTCTCTCATCCATTGTTTGTATTGAGTTTACTACCTTTTCCATCTTCTCCTCCAGCTCCCACTTCATATTATTGCAAATGCCTACCTTTTCGCACTTTATTTTCCCTGTAGTGGATATAAAGTGCTTATGTACATTCTACCCGCTCTAAGATCCCGTTATTGTTTCTCCAGTTGTACATTTACCAGCAGCAGATAACAACGAGGCACTTACAATCAAAGTACGTAGCTAGCCATGGCTTTTATCGCATATCCTTCTCCATGTGTTATTCTCTTTCAATTTAGTAAGAGTATAACTCACAAACTCACCTCTTCTCTATGCTCTCACACCTTATGCTCTTCTCCCACCTCTTCAGTCCGAGTCCGCAGAACAAAACCGAATTTTGTCTTGGCTCATATTCAGGTCAGCTCTAACTTTAATATTGTCAGTGTACTTTTCTTCTCACCCTTCAAATGAACTATGTATTCTATGGACTCAAATTGTGAGTCTGTTCTCCTCCAAGGATTCTTCTTCGTTTGACATCCTCTGCTCACCTCTACGTGCATTTCACAAGTGTTTACCATTTCCCGTTTTTCTTTTACTGGCCAATTTTTCCTTTTATACCATTAGATGTTTATGCCTAGTTTTAGTGCATTAGTTGTTAGTAGATAACTGTACTCTTTGGTCCATTAGAGTTTATCGTTGTATGTAATGAGAATGAGAGCAACATAGGAATCGCACACCACTTTATTCTCAGTTGGATGTGGCATTGCCGTAAATGTTCGATCCGATATATTTCCTATGAGGTGTTGTATTCACCCGGCTATACTGATATCCACTATTTATATAATGTTTGCAATCATCGACGTGTGAAAGTGGAATGTTGTTAACTCTCCAATCTTTCGTGAACGTATTCACGCTAGAATTCCGGGAGAGTCTTAATGTGTCCTAAGTAAGTGTATCTCCGAAAAGTAGGAATGTTTCAATGTTTTCCGCAGATTTTTCCATTTTCTTGCCTGGAACATTTGGGGATTCTTAGCTCCCAGTACTTCCCTTTGCTACACCCTTTTCTCCAACCACATTTAACCTAAAAGTAAAGTTGTGGCTGTAATGGGAACTTTTGCATCCGCTGGAAGTTAGAAGGCATGGCTATTTAGTATAGTAGTCTGCTGTTCCCTACGTATACTCTGACCCAGGGAACTATTACTTGGTTTTATCGTTGTACAGTAGTAGTATTAAACAGTTTTAATGTACCTGTCTATCTGCTCGGGCTTCAAATAGAAAAACCAGTATTGTTTGATAACATTTACTTAATACGTTCATAAATCATAATTTTATGTCTATGACTAGGAATAAAAGTCATGAAGAACATCCAGCATTAGTGTTGCGGTATCTGGCAATAGTCATCCTGTTAAAATTGGAGTACATACTTGAATTATCATTACATAATTACACTTAAAAGTTTTCGTCCTGCTATTCGCACATAATTATTTTTGATTATATGTATTTAAGATGAGATATCATTAAATTCTCTATCCAGGAACTCTATAATACATGATTTTCTTATAAAATTACATAATTATATCATTACATCTCGGTGTACTCTGAAAAAGTACCTTAAGCTAAACTTTGTGATTAATTTCCTGGGGAGTAAAACTTGTTTGTAACATTTGACCTCTGCAGTTCTTATTCGTATGGATTCTAATTATATCTGATTGTAGAAATAATATATCCTAAATAATTAATTAGACCTATAATAAATCCTGGGTACTAGTTAAGCAATTAAGTCATTTCCCACGTCAGCTTCATGTCACCCCAGATGCGATGACTGATGTTTTTACAAGCACCCCTATCATTCTTCAGTGCTATAAAGTGTATCGCTTTATCGCACTGGTAATAATTATGATGTTTATGTTACATTGTATTATTTACAGTGTGATGTCATATGTAATACATGGGAGCGTGGGCACACCATGGAATTAAACGAACCAATGTGGCGTACTGCCGGAGAAGAGAGGAGGCCAGCAATTTTGTTAAATCCCCAGGCGCAAACAAATAGTTTGACTTCTTGGAGTTCAGCAGTTTGCTCGACTTTGACTTTCCCTGTGTTGTACCACATTGCCGATATAGTTTAGTCACCTAACATTGTTTCTTTAGCGTATCTCTCTCTGACAACCTTCTCATGATCATTCCCGTATTTGTTCTTTGTAAACTGAGCTGACCAGGTTTGACATCAACTCGGAGAAACACAATTTCAGTGTGTATCATGTCCATGAAGGTATATGCATTCTATTTGCAATCGCGTAGCGCTGTTTCACGTATGTACAGTAACAACCTCCACGTCTTCTATGTACCTTGGAACAGGGATGGGTTCGTACAGAGGAGTGAGCAAAAGCAAAGCAGGCCAGTGATCTGTACTGGCGGACTGTGACTAGTCTCACCGAAGGCATTCTAATTGCACATAATATTTGCCTTCGTCCGATCCGACTCAAATATAAATGCACACACGTAGGCCTTCTCTCCTGACTTACTCAACCATCGCGTTTTCCCTTGAAGCTATGGAAATAGACCACTGTGGATGGATAGGTAATTACCACACAGCTCTGCTCTCCACCAAATCTACGCCGAGCATCTCCATTTCTAGTAGACTTCAGTCCAGAACAGCTTGCCTCCTCTTCTTCAAACTCCAATGTTCAATTCAATGCTACGATTCCTGATGTTGATATGCCTGAGAAATTGAGATTGCTAAATGCCAAGCTGCAGGATTAATATCAAGGATAGGCAAAATCATCTTTCCAAAGTTCACTACCACTTACTACTCAGAATTCACCCCAGAACCTTATTAATGTGTTATCGTCCTGGATAATACTGCATTTGTGAGCAATAGTTCTAGTGAAACAATTCCACTATTATCTGTGGCATTGCGATGCCATTTAATGACTAGCTTTGCTTTAAAGCGATAAAGAGTTAAACAGTAACTACTGCATATAAATAAACTCTTAGAATTAACTATGGAGCGGGTCTGTAACTTTGTAACATACATTGTACTTAGAGGGATTCAGAGTACATAAGTGTGTGCAGTTTGCTCGTTTGTTGTGTTCCAAAGGTGCTTTGGTTGTCCTTGTCAGGAGTGGTAATCTAACAATAAGTTGTTTTCTCTTAGAATTTGTCTTGACTTCAGTTTCGCCTGATCTGATGATGTAATGCAAGTAAGCCGATCTGTTGGCATTACCACTTAAGATTAATTGTGCAGTTTATTTATTGCAGCATTACACATTCACTCATTCTAATGAGTTGCAACAAAACCTATGTAGCCGTCCGTCTATTTACTCGGTACCTAAAACAACTTCATTTTTATGTCATTCATCATACAAGACAAAAGTCACTGTATAAGTAACATGTTCAGCATCAATGCAAATTCCCTGGACTATGACTAGAGTGACTAGACTCTGGCTCAGTCGTCACACATAAATTGTGTATCCAGGAATTACCAATTGGAGTTAGGTACTCCACAAATCCATCTCACTTCTCTTCGTTATAATCAATACATCTATTCAAATGCGACGTATTTTATCATTCCTGCTGCAGCTCATTAGGTACAACTTGTACTATTATATTGCTGCACCTGTCGTGGCGTTTTTTGTCTCCTTTTTCGTTTTCTATTATCACCATCATTATTATCCGTAGTCAGTTGGCTTGCATTTTAGTGTTGCAGTCGTGACGTGACATACTCTCGCACACTCTTGACTCTATATTTGATGTCAGTAGGCAACCTTTGCGTGTTTATTAACCATTCAAGAAAATTAGACAAAATTAACAAGATATAAAGCGAGAAGGGATTAATGACGTTGTAAAATCTTCAGAGAAATCATTAGTTCAAATCCCTGAATGTTGTCCCTACTGTTCTAATATGTAGTTATTCATTGTCAGCGCTCTTGATCAATAAGAGAAGCGAATAATTAGTAGCTTGTTACACAGAGAGGACTATTATAATCTTTTTATGGCTTGGATGTCTCAATATCTCATATTTCATGCCACTGTTCATTCAGATGAAAGATATGGTGCATTCGATTGATATCCCAACATATGAAATGATGCTCTGGATAACTGGATATTAGATACTGCGAAATACTAATTGAGGAACTAATTTTTGTATGGATTTTTTTTTGTGTTCGAAGTTACCGAATAATTGTTGTTTCTGCACAAGGAATGCTTAATTATGAACAGAAAGCCTGTTTTAACTTTGGATTCCTTTTTATGTGTAATATTTGCTTAAGCCTTGTGAATTGTAAACTCAGTTCAATTTTAATCTACGTTTCGCGTATATCGTTGCGTTAATGTTGAAAACATGGAAAGAATGCAGTGAGTCTTAATGAAAGCCGATGTTAAAGGATGATGTATGATTTGTAGTAACTCATCCTAATTATGCTACGCTATCTGGTTTTGCATTAATTAGGAGATATGAAATATGTTTTTTGACAGACATGAAGTAGATAAACCTGCCACTGACATATTGCTGTGGTTGATAACTCCAATGTTAAGTAGCATGAGAAGAATGAAAGGCTTGCAATAAACCAATTTCGCAACACTTGAGACATCATTGCGGAGTAGTGGTGGCAGATGGTCAATAAAACCTAAACGTTGTGCATATAAGTATAATCAGTGGCCACCTATCTTTAGTGCTTATTACTTAGTATATTAGTTTGGGCGATTAAGTTAAGAATAGCACGAATTCTTATGGTAGGTTCGTGTGAACCTCACATTTACTTTTCTACCAATATTATTATCACATGAATGAATGTAGTGCAGACGTTTTTGATAAAAAAGATAATCAATTTTTATTTTGTCGTTTTATTGCATGCATTTATCTGTTATTAGGGAATTGCTTAAGTAGCCTAAGGGTGAACTCCAAATAAACCCATTTGTTTATCCTTTCCAACTTTATCAAAATGGGAGACAAAATGTGTACTTCATACTTTGACCTTCTACTGTGAATATTTTTGCGAAATATGACGAATATTAAACTTAAGAGGAGAGAATTGTGCAACGTAATGTGAAACAGAAATTGACCAAGTCTATTTACAGTTGTGTATCATTTTAAGGTTTTACTTTAGCTAGACATCTAAAATTGAACTGATGTTTTATGCAATTATTTCATTATGCTAATGTTGAAAGGTGCTGTGCAATGATAACAATATTCTCAGGACTTCCAATAGAACAATTCAATCAAAACTTACAACAGACATTTTGGACAAAAGTAGACACACGGTGAATTTCTGTCTGTCATTCATTTACTCTATTAATTTTGGTATGTTCAAATACGGATGAGGTGCCGTTGATTATTATTCATCAAGCTACTGGGAATATTGTGGCACCAAATGAACAATACTCCATATTAGCTCAGTTTTCATGTCAAATAGGTCTGTCGGAGTAAAATTTTGTATTTAATTATAAGTTGACCAGACAAGCAATAAACGTTTGTTTTCTGCATCTGAAAAAAAAATTTTATGGATCTGCCATGTAGGAGACATCAAAAGATTGTTGATGTTCTATTGGATTCGTTCGTATCAGAATCGGTTGTAAGGGTAGAAAATAAAATAGAAGAAAGCTCAAAATAACTAAAGTTAGCAGTTTTCGTATTTTCAGAGAAAATACTTAATAATTCTGCGGTAAAATCCCATTTTGGCAGTGAGTATATACAAGATGCCAGTCTTATCATAGTTTTTCAATACTTTTTCAGATGTTTGCTGTGTGGTGTGCCATTGAGGATTTTACAGAGAAGGTTCTAAGCTTTGTTGTATATCTGCTCCTTGGTTGATTTTCACAATGAAATGTTTGCTCTTCTGGACTTATCTCTAGTAGATTTTATACAAAAATATTCTAAGGATGTAAAGCCTTTCAGTTTTCAGAAAGAAGTAGTTGGTTGTTATTATTACTAGCAAGCGCAAGCAAATTGTAGCATCTGCGATGACAATGAGATAAAGATTTTTGTAATCGTATTGTATCGTGCAGAACATGTGTGTATGGTTGTTGTTGAAGATAAGTGTGCACAGAGAGGAGATCTAGATGAAAGAGAGATGTTTGTTTTATAGGTGTAGACTTTACATGATGTTTGTGAGCGACTTGCAATTGTAATGTAATGCTACATCAATTTTGAAAACTGCAAAAGAGCAGGCTGAAGTACAAAGGCTTGTTCCTCGTTATCTGTAATATTAGAAACCGTAACCCAGGCTATTGAATGTAATGCAGTCGAATGCATAGACTTTTTACATGGCTTGTTATGTTTGCGTCTGTAATATGTATGTGTGTCTTGTGTATTCAGTTTGTTGTACTCGGTCTGTACATATGTGAATGCAATATGTAGTAGTTGGGTAGTATGTCAAAATTCTTGGTAGACTGATTTTGTAATTCTTTCTAGATATGTGTATCTTATGTAGTTTAGTGCATGTACGATTCAGTTAGGTTACGTCCGTGCCTGTGAGCTTTCACAGATCTGGATTCTGAATCTCTACTTTGGGATGCATAGCTTCTTTAATGTAGCCAGTTACCATCTCCTGTATAAATGTGTACAAGAAATATTTTTGTTTCAGCATACTGTGCTAGTATGTCTACAAATACAGTGATAATAATATTATGACTCCATACCAGTTATTTCCTATAGAGGAGACCATTGAGATTAGTATGTGCTCTGACTCCACAAAATACGTAGCGTATTGTATGCCTCCTGCATTGAGAATCGATTATGAGATGAAAAAGGCTGTGTAGGTACTTAGGTATAATATTGACTGACCGGGAATAGTACACAAAGACACTCTGATGAAAAAAGGAAAAAAGTAAAACTACATCAGCAGGTACGCCAGTAATAACTTGAGTTAGCAACAATATAGGATCTCTCCTTCCATTCCACGAATCCTGCCTAATCGTAAAAAAGACAATTAATTTATTCTTTACACTGCAGAATTCCATTTGCTGATCAGGCGAGACGAGGACCCTGCAATTTATTGCTCCACAGATAGATTTAAACTTAAATCAGCTGAATCAATAGCTTCCTTCTTGTCTACGAAAACATGTACATCCACGCATCCAAAAAGTCAATATATCAAATACCCTTTCTTGCTCTCTTATCATTGGACATATTCATTATTTACAAAGACTTTACGGTAAGCAAATGTTTACGTGTACACATCATTGCAAATATGTTTATCGAAACAAAAATGCTAATAGTAAACAAAGTAAATGGAATAAATCATGGCTACTGTTAAAAGATCTTTTAAAGTTTGTAAGGAAATGCGGACAAGTAAACAAAAGAAAATTTCAAAGTGAATTGAAGAGCCATTTCAGTTTTATGTCGAGATGAGATTATAATTCGAGTGCATTAGGATTATGAACCACTGAAATGGCCAATTAACTGTTAAGGGAGAATTGCAGAAAGCATTTGCCTTGTCACTTATTATTTACCAGAACCAATATTAATATAAATCTATACTTTGTCAATATAGTAATCCTCTGTTTATATTTGCTTGCGTTTTATACTTCATGCCATCTCTCTACTGACTCGACTCTGCTTCCTCATCATCAGAGCAAAATCGAAACTGATCAAAGAAAGATAAGGCTGAATGGCAGTTGAGGCACGTAATACCCTGTAGTAGAGGAGGCTTACGTTCCACGGCTATTTATATAAAAGATAAGTTCTCTCTTGTCCTTAGATAACGACACAGAGTGCAATGCAAAAAGCGTTTACTCATTCTTATGTACACTCCTCTTGCGTTTTTGATGTCTTGGTTCGCATTGTAATGGTTACCGACTGTCGAGAAAGGAAAAGTTTTTATATTCTGATCGTTTCAGTTTCTTTGCTTCACTTGGGAAACTATTCCTTAAAATAATTCGTATACAAATCTCAATTATTTATTCTTAGGTTCTTTGCTATAAGTCCGTACAGTTGCCCCTATTTTACATTATTATTGCCATAAAATGCAGAGCTGAGTTATGTAGATACTTTTGATATTAGTGAGGTCAGAACTACTAGGTATATACTATATGTACGTACTATGACTAGGGCAGCCACAATATTAAGGAATATGATTTATATTGGTTGAAGTTGAAAGCCAGTGTAAATCTCTCCCTAGTTTTTTGAATTTGAGACAGTTAACAAAAGCACCCCGCTAAGCTTTTCGCAAAAAACTGGAGAAATCTGCCAGCTTTTTTCTATTTCTGTAAGCAATATAAATTTGAACCATAATGCCCCTTGAAGGAAGGGCTGTGCTTTTCGCTTTGCTCTGCACAGTGTTCATTTGTGCAGAATACACTGCAGCCAAATATTATTCTTATATCGTTGACCTTACTAATGCTTAAAAATAGTAAAGGAGGGACCACTACTGAAATATCTAAAATTTGCCCATTTATTGTGTTTACAATTGTGTGTTCTTGCTTAACTTGAGCTGACGCTCTCCCATTCTACGTAACGTAAGGCAGACTTCTTGTTTCGCTCTCTACTTTTTTCAATTGGGTTTTATTCTTTTTGGTAACGATAATAATGTTGAGAATGCTGTGACCACTCACTATTACTGCACTGCTCTACTGAATTACTGCTATGCAGTGCCACGCACCACATCACATGCAAAGTGAAAAAACTCTAATCCCTCTCTGCTTAATGTATTACCGATTGTAATGTATTTATTAAGTGTTATGCATAATATGGGTTACACAAAACGAAAAATTCAAAATTATTCTCTGCTCATAGTTAGTGTGGAATATCTGCTTCATGGGGATACCTATTCTTATTGTACTGAATGATAAAAGAGCAGTATCCTATCGCGTGCGATCCTTAGCTATTTTGAACTTTGCATGTAAACTTTATTATCGAAGTAAATAATTGAGAAATTAAGTATAAGGTACAAAGGGAGAAGTGAAGAGATCGAGCTTCGAGGGCAGGATGTAATTCTATTTCGTGCAATGTAGCAGGGTATCTAGGGTCATCTTTAACTCGTTTTCAATGTCAGTATCGCAACAGGATACAAGGATACAAAAGTGCAATATGCAAATAACATAATCTAATATTACTGCAATTATGCAAAGCTTGAACCTATATTTCGTTTTTTTAAATTCCATTAATGAGGCTAATAGTAAAACATTGTGCTTACATGATAATCTCTTGATTTCGCGATGGTGTACTTTTAATGCTTGTCTTTGTACACTGTAATGTTGTCTTCACAAATATGTGCATTAATCACAGCTTGAACGTACACAAGGAATTGGCAATAATACTATTTGGAGATAATATCATTTTTGCGTGCTGGTACAAATATATTAGTATGGTGTGCATTATTTTTGAAATTGGTTAGTTTTAATGTGAGAACTCTAAGTGACTCATTTGCAAAATTTAATTTTATAGGGGATATTGCTTTAAAAACGTGTCACAGTTCCTAATTTTTCACATATTTCATATTCATAAATACTTATTTAGCAAAAACCATGAATTGCCAATATCAGAGCTAGATATTTGTAACCTGCACAATGTGAGTACCTACTTGTGAGTCACAAGTTGTGACTAACTACCTCCACGCTACACGAATGTATAATGTTGCCTCGCTTAATGCAATGTTTTGTGTATACCCACCCATAAAGAATAAAAAACGTAATTTCGTTTCACAAGGCCATTAATCCTCTCCTCTCTATCAGTTTTCAACTTCATTATTCTATGCATATATCGTTTGTGCTTTCCATCTTGTCTTTTCTCACCGTTTTCAGCACTTAAACTTAAGAAGATTTTGGAGTGTAATAGGAGGCAGTTTATTGTTTTACCTAATACAGTCAGGCATGTTGCAACGAAATAATATTATTAAGAGAGAGTTATAACTTTGTTCCACCATACAGGTCCGAAATCTAAAATTGAAAATAATGTGCAACTTTCATTAGGTATATGGAAGCATCTGAAAACTTGCCTCGTATTTTCTCATCTTACAACTAATATGCAAAAGTGTCTACCTTCCAACTAATTAAGTAATAGCATATACATACCCACCTAGGCTTCCAGGTGTGTCGGACCCGGGGCCTGGCCGGCGAAGCCGGCCAGACCCGGGATATGAGATGCCTTGCCAGCAAAACCCGGGGAAAAAATCCCAGTGCCAGGGCGAGATGATAATTTTTTTTACTTTGTATTAAAAATAGAACAATACAATTTGGGAACATTCATTAGTACACCTGCACATGCAGTATGTTCTGTAATACAGAATTATTTAAGCGGCGTCATTGCAGGAAATTGCATTTTAACAAATTGAAAATAAATGTACGTATGTCGTAGCTATAAATTTTATTTTGTTTCTACGTTGTTTAGTAAAGTCAAATTTGAGAATTTTTAACCGTTTGTAATTGTACTACTAATCATGCGATTTTACAAGTATCCAATGCTTGTATATTAGCAGTATTTAAAACAAATTTTATTAAGGTCGCGAGCTGTCCCCTTCTGAGCCAACATTGAAAAAGTTCCCGATGTAAATCCTAAATAGTATTAAAATTAAATAAATAAATGCAAATCTAATAAAGTAGATAGGATCTTTAGGAAAGGATTTCATTTGCCAAAGATTTTAGGGTTGAAAAAGACAGCCACAGGAATTGAACCATAGTTAGGGGTTACATTCAAGCTGCCGTCTTTTTAAGCTATTTTTTTTACTTAACTGCAATCGATTAATTATTCAACACTAAAGTTGTCGCTGTGGATTCCTGTTTACGTTGACCTGAAGTCTGTCGACTTCGACAATGTGAAAAAGAATCAAAATAGAAGTCATAAAGTCAAATATGTTCACTCCTGTAATGTTAATGTGAAAGACAAAAGACTTTGGAGAAAAAATGACAACTTAGAATGAATAGTCTTGTGAAGTTACGAAACGAAAATAAAAACAGTAAAACGTTTATTATAAAAACTTCAAATTTTTGATCACGTGTGCCAAACCCCGCCCCCGAAGGGGGCGGGGTTTGGCACGTGACGATGACCCGGCTTTTTGTTTTGAGGGAAACCCGGGGTCTGCAGAAAAACCGGTGGGAATGTATGTAACTATACAACGTGTAAAATACTCGACTTCTATATGTCATTTTCATAATGTATATAATGATATGCATATGTCAGAGTCAGAGCCAAATTTATACAAGAAGCCAGTGCACTATAGACTTCTTTATACATTGGTAGGTGCTTAAGCAGTCTAGTGTGTGTAGCTGGTGTACATAAAGTGCATTTGCCATTATTGGCCTAGACCGGAAAGTCTCAATTTGTGAGGACTGCTGCACCACGTTCAGTCTTTTGTAATTAATAGACAATGAAGCTGTATAGCTAACCAAACATTGTTACTAAATTAAATACATATAGTTTGATTAGTTTGATATCTGACGTTGTAGCGAAGTAGCAATGTACTTTAACATAATGAAAGCCAACACTTTCCATTTCATTTACTAATACTTATCTACTTGTACATGGGAAGACCGGTTTTGTTTAGTTATTTGGGATTATTTGCCAGAGTTGCTTACGGTTAGTGTTATTAAAAATATAAATCTGCAGTACTTTTATTGCGGTGTGAGTGTTAAAAATGTGGCGAATTGCACTCTCGTTGTAAGAGACCTTTATATAAGCATCCTAAACGTCATGTCCTTACACTTCAATTGCAACTATTGTGTTTACATACAGAGTAGTCTTCCTAATGGCGTATTTGTGTTTACAAGCACATAAGTTTACTAATATAACGTTTGTGATTTCAAGTAGGTGGTTATTATGTGCATATTTTTGTACTTGTAATTAGCACACAATTGCAAATAGGTACTTGTATACCAACTAGAAAAGGGTATTGAGTCGTCTTAGGAAAGAAATCCTTATGGAACATTGCATATGCACAAACTGATTTTTTCAACGGTGGATGCATAAGTATTACAATGTATAGGTTTTTCTGCATCTCATTAGGAGTGCATTTCTTTATATGGACTTGAGAAGGTAAATGGGATATTAATCTCTTGTTGGTATTGTATCTGTGTCTGTCTCAACCCAACAATAACAGTTTACTAATAAAGCTTTGTGTTGGATTACTTAATATTGTAGTGGCCAGCACTGTATAAATACGAAAAGGATAATGCAATGTAATACACTGGTACAGTTAATTTAGGCACTAAATAATGTAAGATGCTTAGATAGAGTTTGTAGGTTGACCAATGTTTAAGTAATTGTAATTTGTACCACATGCAAAATAAATTAGCCCAAGGGATTTCATAGAGATTCACTCTGATTTGAGGTAGTCCTCTAAAGATATTTCTGGTGTTTGCAAAGAAATAACATTGCAAAACATGAAAGTTCATGTACAAGGGTCAACCAACTACATTTTTCTGTTCTTTATTTAAATAAAAGTATTTTTATTGCAGTGCATTAAATTCAAGTAATTCATAATTATCAACTATTATACAAGCAGATGCATATTGTGTAATGCCACTTCCCAAAATGAATATTATCTCTTAGTAGAATCTCTGTATAGGTAATTTTCAATTTCTTTATGAGCAAGAAAGAATACTGCTCATGAATGAGTTATCCAAACTGGTTGTTTTTTTATTTACGTTGGGTTTTTTCCGTGGAGCCTTAACCTTTCGTTTGCACTTTTTTACGATTGTCTAGTCAGCTTTTTCTTTTCGGCGTCTCATTCACAATTAGTCACTGTCGTGTCAGAGGTAAACTCTGATACAATTATTATCATCTTGAAGTGGTGGACGACCGTAAGAACTAACGACTATACATATCTTCTACAAGACTGATAAAAACCGGCATAAGGAAACCTCTTGAAAGTTTTTATGTAGCAGTATACATATAGATCCTTCAACGCACATGTAAACGTTGAGATATAATTGTAAGAACAATATGCTTGTACTAAGTAACTAAATATTATTAGTAGCAATATTATTTATTGGTACACACTATTAACTTGATGAGATAGAAACGTTAAGTTTTTATAAATGCGCTTTACGATGGGAAGTAAATAAAGTTGGATTAGTCGGTGAGTTAAAATGTTATAGTAATGTCCCTATCACTTAAAACATTGTTAGCATTAGTAGATAGAAGTAGCCATTAAGATAAGGTATTGTATGTAGGAGTCGGATGCATGCCCACTACTAACTGACTACCTCTTCATCATCAATGACATTAATTATAATCCAAATATCCGTTTGAAGTGAACTTGTAGTACTAAGGAAAACAGAGAGGTGCCTTTTGAGTAGTCATAGCGCCGTTATTTTGATGATTACAATTTATAGCGCATATTAACAAATTATTGAATCTAAAAGTAAATGGATGCATTGAGTTCAAGAGTTGTGCTGCAGGAGTGCGAGAGGTGTACGGGAAGCATAACCAACGACCACAACATAAAACATATCACAGAAAATATCTCGTGTCAAAAAGAAAGAATGTAAAAGTTCCGTGAGTGAAGCTATCAATAGGCAAGTCACGTAATCACCTCATACTAGTCAACAAGAAAAGAAGTGAACACTGCAATTTTGCAATGCCATTCTAATGTTATTATTACTACTTGTCTCAGTCAAAGAACCACTGTTTTATGTGACAATAGTCGCAGTAAACCTGCAACTTCGTCTCCGGCCTTCCTAAGGTGACCACTTTTTATTATGCTCTTTGTCTAGGATCTACATGCATATTTACAAGACTGTACCCAATCTAATCTACAAAATAAACTTGTCAAAATAAATTAGTTCTAATCTGCACCTTTAGTGGATATTTGTCCAACCATTTCTTCCTCCGATTACTCTTCACCGTTTGGAAAATAGGAATTCTGTTGCAAAATACCCTCATATTGTTTACAGTGGTATGCGCTGACTAAGGGTAACGAAAAATGATTTTATTGCTCACGTAAGTCAAAAAGAAATGTTGTTGTATATCTGTATCATTAACACAATTAATACGCAAACTACAATATTAGTTTTGAAATGCGGATATTTAAATATGAATTGTATAGTGAAATGACTTAAAAGGACAGCTGACATGACAATGTTGCAAAGTATTGTAAAATGATTAGTATGTCCTAGTTGCGAAGTGTTTCTTATGATAATGTAATTGAAATAGAGGCACTGAGATTTGCAATGTGGTCACGGTGCTTATATCATGCTATTGACAATTTAACAAAGAAGAATGCAACGCAGTGAAACAAACCTAAATAATGGCATTGTGTAATTTATCCGTAAGCGAAATCATGTCCAGCCTATTGAATTACTATATTCTGTGAGTAACTGTCCATTGTTTATTCGCATAGGTAATCGCCTTATTAGAATAATCTTAATGAAAGTTCATAGTTGAAGTACTGCGAGGCATGAAGTGATAATACCTATCTAGGCTCTTTAAACAATTCCATAATCTCGTTCTAACCGTAATAGATACGCAATAGAAGGAATGGCACACAAGTTCACTTTTGGTTACTATATAGGTATATTGTGGGTTGCATATTTAGTCCAGTTACTTCTAACTGGAATAGTATGCAGGGTTTTGTTTGTTTACAGATTTTGTGCGGTTTTTCCATAAAAATATATAATGGTTTGCCTTATAAAATTTCCCCATACACGTATAGTATTTTAATAAAGCTTGTAGCCAATGTAATTCTTTTTTCTACTTCCTACATGTTTATACTGGCATTCTTAGTTGGAAAATGGTTTATTTCGCGTGGTTACGTTTTCCGGCTTTTACTGTTTAAATGGAATCCCCTAATAAGGGTTAACTTATATTGACAAAGCCCGAATTTCGAATTTTGTTCTATTTCTGGCCGTACAGGTATATGGAGGTTTTCTGTACGCTGCAATACTCTTTGTGAGTGTTAGTGACATATTTCCTGTAAAAGGAATCCTACGTTTATTATGTTTGGAAAGGTGACCCTGCCACAATTGTGTAGAAATGTGTAATCTCGATATGTCGTGTTTACTTAAGTTTTGGTCGATAGCGTAAAAATAATTTAAAGTGAAGTCAAAGGAGGAAAAAAGTGAAGCCAGGGAAGCAAGACGAGAAGTGACAAGGATGGAGTTGGAGTGAGTTGGTTTAGATGTTTTGTTGGTTTGTGGAATTAATGGGAGCAAGTAAGATGTCGATGTGTACAATATTCTGAATGCACTACATATAATTCTTTGTAGTACTAGTTAGTGAGTTCTAATAAGTCTTGTTGAATTACTTGACGTGGTATAGCCCCATACAGTTGTAATTTGGTTGTCTTGTGCAAGGCGTGTGTTGCACGTTAAACTGTTAGAGTTTCCTTTGTCATTGAAGATGTTGACTGGTTTTTGTTGTTTTTGTGTGGAGGGGCTGGGGAGGGAGCGCAGGTAAGCAAGCAGAGTGCACGGAATGGAAGACAGACGAAGAAGTCTAGGAACACGTCTGTGCAATAATTGTAAAGGCCACATCCTCGGAAGACCACAGCAAAGAATGAGTCTGAGTTTGGAGTTGCAGTTGCCCCAGCGGTTTCTTTCCTCTCACACGACACGGCACTACTCATTTTTCTAATAGACGCCAGCCATTAACTTGTTTTAAATGGTTATTAGCTATTTTCCATTGTTTCCTACTGTCATTGACTGATTGCTTGTAGCGAATATGTAATGCACTATTATTCTCAGCTAGTTAATTGCATTATTTAATAGCTCTATCCCGGTTACTTGCTGTTTCTACATCGCCAACAACGCCAGCAACCCATTCAGCTCAAACGCAAGTTCACTCTAAACGTATACCCTCCGCATTTTTATTTTACCATTTTACGGAGCTTCATTTCCATTGTAAAATCATTTTTTTAGTTTTTGAAGTTGAGTGACTGTCCTGTCTTGTCATATCAGAACAGTCGACAGGTCAGGCTCACTGGGTAACTCAGTACCACTCAGGATGTTCTTTGGTTTCGTGATTTAGCAATGCTTACTGTACTGTAATTAGTTGCAAGTCCCATGGCTCGCTTGTTCAGCCATGTAAGTGCAAATTATGCAAATAAATATTAACTTAAAACGCTTAGGTGTATATCTGTAATTAAGTGAGACGGTAATTAATTTATTGTGTGTAACCAGTATACCGATAACAGTTACATGGGCACCTACCATGGTGATTCCACTTTGCTACAACCTACAACATGTCATCAACTAACTCGTTCTAGCATTGTCAGGAGCTAATTGTCTCACTGTATGCAAAGAGTACCACAATAAATAATTGTGATACTCAGGAGGAATATCTCTTCTGCATGTACACTGTAAACCGTACACCGATTGTTTGTATTTTAATTAGTAGCTCTTATCATTTCCCATTATGCTACATATAGCTAGTCACCTAGGTGTATAATCTACCACCATTAATAGTAAACCTTTTGATGGGAACAACAATTCTTGGTCGTTAGTATATAGTCACCTAAAATTATGGGCACGTTTTCTCATTCAGAACATCTTTTATTATATCCGTTGGAATTTATTTCATTATGTTATGATGATGGCACGGCATTTCTTGCGGACGCTATAAAATATTATCAAGTACTGACCAATAATCCATTGTAGTGAAATTAATGACCTTTTTTAGTTCACTGACCAATAAAATACAATTGTTTACAATTGGCTTCATTTGCCAAACTGAAGAGTATTGTATTCTAGAATATTGGTAGGATGCCTTATAATAGGCAGGATAGGGATGCGATGTCAAGAATAATTAAAGTGTACTGTACATATAAAGGTTCAATAGTCATAAACATTTCTAATGCCCAAAGAAGTAATGACGTTTTACGAAGATAGTATTCCAATAAATAAATTACAGGGATTGACATTTAAATTCCGTCCGCCTACATTTTTCTAGTATTCAGTTTGAAACCACACATGTAAGGAATCATGAATTGGTTTAACTATGCGTATCAAGAGTAAAGTATGTTAAAGTGTACAGTTAATAATTGGCACTGAGAAATACACTCTCCACCAAAGTATGTACTTGTGCAAGTAATAAATATGTAGTATTTAGATAAGTGTCTACTTATTTTCTTGAGCTGATAGAACAAGAGAGTGTATCCTTAGTAATGAATGGTGTATGCTTAGCGCTTACCTGATTGCAATCTTATAGCTAATGCTTGTAATCTTGAAGCTATTTCCGTATTGCAAAATAAATTGCAATTACCCAATCTTTGACGGTCGTGCCATATCAAGACTCTGCTTGAATTGTCTCATAATACAACTGCATAACAGCCAACATAAAAATTATGCTTATAAAAACATTCCTTCCTTGTTTTCACTTAGTAAGCAAAAGAATTAATTTTCTATACTCAAAATATAAGTATTTTATATAAATCCAACCAAACATGAGATAACTCTTTTTGCCGGCTAGAGCAGTACTCAACAGGGCTTCAATGGTTAGAAATGTGCCTCTGCATAGTAATCACTCAGTTTTATGGTTAGTTCCCCATATACCAATCATAAACGCTAAGAATTTAGTTTTATAGTCAATGGTGTACAAGCATACATAGCAAAATGTCAATAGGTCATTTTACTGTATGCAATCCCAATCCATAAAATGCAGACCCGCACTATAGTATTATGATCATGTCTCAAGTGTCTGCATCTCTATCGTATTGTTTTGCTGAAGGAGAATGCATTTGAGAGTATGGACAATATTTTTTGTTTAACTACTTCTGAACACAACTCCTCATCTCATGCGATAAGTAAAAAAATGAGTGATTGTATTTATAAGTCAGCGCTCCTGGACTGCATACAACAACCTTGCCTACTTTCGTTGAGTCATTTGACAAGAACTAGTGGTGAGGGCTTTGTTGTTTGCTAAAACCAAACTGATTTCTTGATATATCTTTGGAAATTCTGCAAAATACTTGTGAATTATTAAAGAGAAATATCCAGCCATATTTACTAAAAGTGTAATGAATCTGCAGAGTGTCTTCTGAAGCCCAATACATTTTCAATGCATAAATTTGGCAAAACGACAGTATTCCTCTCATTGTCTTATGCATATGCTGAGGACAGGTACGTGTACATGCAAATGATCTCATCCTTGTAATCTGAATAGAATCGCGGATCGTGCTCATGTTATATCTTATTCTCATGCCCTACAGAAGAGATGAAATGGAAAGTGCTGACGGTGAACAGAACACTCTTTCAAGCACTCCTTGAGTATCCTAAGCTAATACTACCAACTCATCACGTTATCAATGCATTTATTCAGAGATGAATTGCTAAAATCCTACTGAAGTACAATACATGGTATGCAACAAAAGCGACTATCATATAGTACAATGAATAATGATTATCTAAGCACATATCTTTTTGTTAGTGATTGTAATGCTAATAATACTGGCTCTTTTCCACGCGTGAATGGAGTACGCGCTTGTTAAACATGTAATAATTTTAATTTTGCAAACGGCGATTTCACATGAGAGCTATATATTATGCACTAATGAGTTTATTTTAGAAAGGGCATATCCAAGCTGATCCTATAGTTTTATTAGCACAATCTCATTAATTATCAAACACAGAAATTTAATGATACGATTGTATAATAAATCCGTATATAAAATTAAATTCAGAGTACATCTATTACAACTGAATTAATAACAATTATAAAGTAGGCTATACATCCTTAAAACAAAGATACAAGTTTCTCAAATATTTATATAGTTTCTGAGAAAAGAAGTCGGAATAGAAATTGAAAGCATAGGTAAATCAGCTTATCTTTATTTGAAATCCATCTTGGAGACGAAACACGTTCCAGTCCAGCGCCTTGCACCTTTTAAATGGTTGCTCGACGGCGACGACGGAGATTGTACATAAGAGCCATCCGTTTCCGGGCAGCCATTTTGGCGACGTCAATCTCGGCGTAGAGCGGAGCGATGTTCATCAAAATGTTGGCGCAGAATTCGCACACCAAGGCGGAGAACAAAAGACGCCGTCCCGTGAAAAGTTCGTATGCACGACCAAGGTGCTCCTCACACTGTCTTCCATCAGGGGCAGCAATCTCCAAGGACCGTTCAATCCGAATCCAAGCCGTGCACACCTTGCAGTACACCATTCCTGGACCACGCTCCATTGCAACTCTCTCCTGAACATACCAAGAAAATTAATTATTAACGTCCTGTTGGGATGATTAATCAAGGTTTGCACAGAATTGCTATCCCTAGTTGTTAGTTCTCCTTCAGCCACACTATCTTCGTGGATTTCGTTGCCACCTTCTCTTTGGTGCATTGCTATTTCCTCTCATTCATTTGAACTGCCATATAAACCAGAGCTTATTCGTGATATTCCATTTCAAATTACCTTTTCTTTGTACACTTTTCAAGCAGAGCTAAAATAAGTGTATTTGACACTTCTTGCACTTGCGAATCGGAAGTTATTTGCAGATTCTGATAGTTGAAGTCAGCAACTAGCTCAATTGCCTTTCTGAAAATACGTGCACCATTCAATGTAATGCAACATATTTGCTCAAGTAGCGTACTCTTTCAAAATAGGAACTAGTAATATGAATTTGGACTAATATCAGTCATTATGTAAAACAAAGTGTTACAAACTCGAATGAATCAAATCTTAATGGAAATTAAAAAGCCAAAGCTGAAGTTAGCTTTCAGGCGAGTAAATGTAAGACATCTTTGAAATTCTGACTTTTAATATTACCAGCGGCTAGCCGACATAAGTTTATTTTCTTCCAATCTACGAAAGTCTGTCTCCAATAAACTAAGGCAAAAAAGGACGCCATTTCCTATCCTTTCATTGATGAATTGATGAATTGTTTGATCAAAATGCCTTATTGGTGAATGTTGAATTGGTGTGAATGAAAAATACTTACCGACATTGGTGTTTGTCCGAAAAGGCAGGAAATGTAAACGATAGGCTGAAGTTGAACTCCTGAGGTATAGCACCTGTGAAATTCGTTTGGGATGATCAACAGTGGGTTAAACGGTAAGCGTAAACGAAATGGAGGACACGTGAATAGCCACTAACTGACTATCTAAGTGTTTCAGTGACACTACTCACTACTCTCGATTTTCTCTCTGTCTTTTCTCTCCGATTGAAGATTTCTGGAACTTTCTTATTGTGAGGTATTGCCACTCTCGGCTACAAAGTTATTGTTTTGGTATATAGGAATGTATGCTAGCGTATGGAAAGGGACTTTTGACACGTCCACCAATAATAACAAAGTTGACAGTTGATATTTATTGGCAACTATGGGCTGTTCGATCTGCGGAGTACTTCCCTCCCTCCACTGTAGCTACTCACATCTAATCGGAGACTTAATTCAATGTGGGCCAACCGTATCATGCGTATGAGCATAGGATCTTTGCAAAACAAAGCAACGTCTAATATATGTACAAGTACATGTACATCTCCGTTTTAATGAATAAGTACAGAAAGAAACAATACGTACGATTCCTGAACACATCTATCTTTACATTATTGCAGTTATGCTAAAATACATGAAAAGGTATTTTCATATATTTGAGTGGCATTACTATTAACACAGGCACGTCAGTACTGGAGACTGTAGGGCGTGCAACGCTACTGATTGTACATCTGACGTCTCCTTATCGGGTTTGCCACCGAGTGATGGTGTGAACTGTCTCAGCAGAATTTAATGAGTTATACAAGGGTTGACGTTTAGCTCAATCCAGGCCGGTCAGGTCGCACTCAAATATACATATCAGGCAATAAACGACAGAAATAATGACATCGGTGAATCTGATACTTGTTGCCAAGCTATGGTGTCGTGTTTCACCCTTTCGTCGCTTCTTGATAGCTGTATGTTACAGATACAATTCTATTCCACAATCTAATGCTTCAGAGTTCTGATATTTTTGCCAGTAAAATAAAAGGGTGACTAATATTAGTATTACTATTGTTTCTTGCTGACGTTTTTCATATTGATTGTTATTCTTTGTGTCATTCTACATCATTTGGTGCTACGTCTTCGTTCGTCTAAACTAAATCTCTCTTGACTAAATTTATCTCTCCTGACTGCTCTTAATCGATAGTCACGTTGCGTTTTATTGTTCAGATATCTTACATGTACACATGTATACGTGTAAATACTAATGGATAATCAAAACTAAGTGTGCTCACATGCTCTTCGTCCTTATATAAGATTCTTCGTTCTTTTAAACCTCTATGCGTGATTTGAAGAAAGGTAACTTAATATAGGTAGGGTTTTTGATTACGGCCTCTGACCACCATTATGCATTGCAATCTGAAAATCCATACAATCAGCACCATCGATCTTTACAAAATGTCTTTTATTTCCTTTGCTCATGTAGAAACGCGTTAGGAAAAGGAAACAAGTGCAGTAAACAACAATTTACTAGCAACATAAGCATACTGTAAATACATAATTATTATTAGGTATCTAATGGTAAGTGTTATAATTATGAGTAGCACCATTTTTAAATTCATGTTAGATAAGGATAATGCTCGATAATTATGTGATGTTTGCTTCACATTGCAACCTGCAACGACCAACACTCTTGTTTAGGTATACAATGTGCAACTTATGCATTGTAAGCGGTATTTGCATATGGAGTACGTACTTTAAGAGAGAACACTATAGTTAATAAGCTTTGTCGTCACAAACTACTTGTTTATCGATTCGGCCAGTCTTCCTTTCTCTTTTCCTACATCCTTATGATAACTGTGCGCAATTATAGCAATGATAAGAAAAACAGATATTATGAACCATTACGCACTCTTGGAAGTTTGGTTCTAATGGCATTAGCATATAATATCCAGTAAAGGATGTTATAAGATAAACTCAATTGCCATGCAAAATGTTGCAACATAATCTACTTAGAATTGACCGAATAAGATAAAAGATAAATGTGTGTGCATTGCGAATTGTTCGCAGCCTAAACATCTCCATTTAGTAGTAATTACCATCAACACTTGTAGTAAGACTATTAGCTTACTACAATCATGTCGGTTATGGCACTTAAGGAGTGGAGGAGGCTTTTGAGTAATGTCTTTACGTAGGTATTCTGACAAATGATATTGTCAAATTAATATGAAAAAAGGTGATACCAGAACAAAAACTTGAAGACTACCGTCGCGTTGTACTGCCGTGCTTTCTTTAACTATATTGTTATTGTATTTCAAATGAGTATGGATTCTTCATTTGGTTTTACTTTCAAGATATTACACGGGTTTTACATATATGATGAACACACAATGTAAGAAGATCGATATTTGCAAACACAATAGGTAGACATGCTAGAATTGTCGAAGACATTGATCAGGTTTTGTTATTCACACAATCAGTTAAAACACTATTGTATGAAGGAAGTCATGACAGAGAAACTCTTTATGATAGTAAGTATCATTATAGTAATTGAAGTTTTTTCATTGCCAATATCTCAGTAATTAATCCCCAAACACTTTTGCAGATTTATAGTTATTTGGGTTTAGCTATACCACCTATGCGGATGCTGTGTGAACAAGTTTATCTACTAATAGTCGATATTGAGTAAAACTTATCTTAAATAATAATTATGGTATACATGACGTTTTCTGAAGTTTTCTTTCTCTTGAGGCAAGCAAATTTATTTTTGCAGCCACGTGTTTTGAAACTTGGAACTGTTGCTTCAGTTAGTGGTTAGCTTTTTTGACAGACGTACTTAATTTATAAAATTATTTATTTCAGTTTTAGGGTAAATCTCATTGTTCTAATCTTAATCATTGTCATTGTATACCAACTGATACTAATGTTCCACTGAGCGTAATATTTTTGTCTTTGCACAAAATCATGTATTAGGTAGGTCCTCCAAAAGGGTTCACAGCTTGTTTCATGGATTAGAATGTAGTCCAGGGGGTTTAAGTTACCCTTACGCACTTAAATCAAAATACAGCAATATTATTATTTATTGTTTAAATTAAACACGTCTGCGCTTAATGACTTAATTATTATACCATTCAAATTATAGCCGTAAATAGTAGTACTGATTCGTTTGTATTTATTGTAGAGCATAAAGTATGGTAACGCCTAAGTACATGGTTACAAAAGAGTATCCAATGATGAATGAACGCCGTGCCAACCAACAGATGATTGAATATATTTTTAGTGTTCATTAAGCAACGATTTTCGGACTTACTGGACATCCGTTTAGATTTCCTTCTCTTTATAGGTTGTATTTATCTGATCGTTAACAGTAAAGAGAAGGCTATTATAGGTAAATGTGCAGTTTATCACTTGTAGTCGTATCGTACTGATTAATCCCATTGCCCATACCATTAGTTGTGTATAAATGCACATAAATTTGTATTGGGAGTACGGAAGCCATTTGAGTAGATGTGCGGCATGGCATAACCATTGCCATATCTGCATTTTCCATGCAAAATGGAAATGAGTTCAGATGGGATAATGAAGTAACGCAGTTTGGCCTCTCCCATTTGCTACTGTTGTTGAGCATTGCGCTTTTGGACACATGAGATTTGGCCTCTATTGCCATTTACGTCTGCTGTGATTGTTTTAGGTAGAGCTATTTATCTGCATAAATGTGTAGTTTATGTACAGTGTATGTGCATAATACTACTTAATATGCAAATCTCCTATGCGATGTGATGAGAGGAGGCAGCGAACCAAATAGCTCCCCTTGGGCTAACTAAATGCAAATCTGCAGACACGTCCGCTTATGTTAAACTACACACCACGCTCACCAGGCAATGTGGTTATTAGATATTTATTTTCACTTTTAATGACTTCACTTCAACTCATTGTTAGTTTACTTCACTCCATTGTCAATTTTGTCGTCCGGAATTTACAACGCGAAAGGGAAGCACACATTTTAAATACCCTCGCTCTAATTGATCATTCAGTTTCAATGTACTCGATACATTAGCAAATAATTTTGTCAGGAAGTCACTGCCATTTTCGATTCGCATCATTTTATAACTTTGAATACTAATGTGATGGCTCCTATACTTTTTGTTGCATAAATTAAGCAGTGGCGTGGTAATTAATTAATGCTTCATATGCAATAAAATAAAATGTTTGTTAGACTACTTTCCATTTCTGTCGAAATACAAATACCTACATGCACTTGACAAGGGGAAAATGGGTTACATCAGGAAACTATATAGTTATGTCAGAATCATAATTAATTTTAAATCGCTTATTTCACATTGACACTTAGAGGTGATTAATAAAATTTCAATTCAGAAATGTAATGCAGTTGAGTTTTCTGGAATATAAATCATAAAACTGAATTATAAACTGGGGATATGAACGCAATGTTTTACAGAACGGTAGTTTTGCTCTACTGATTACTCTAGCCGAGTTGCACAAAAATAGTTATTAATCGAATGACATTACATTTGGTAAAAAATACGACATAGGCAATACCTTAATGGAAATACATCTTACACTCTTACACTACAACGAAATGAATACCTACATTCATTCGCATTTCGCTACTGACGTGGTTTAATAAAAACATTTAATGAGACTGAGAGATTGAGGAATGAATATTCTGCCCTTAGTTTTTAATACGCGATCTTTGCATTCAACGTATGAAGATTTTTTTTCGTGAGCTCAAAAGATTTCTGAAGTTTAATCAGTGTCGATCAAAAATGGTTCGACTCTACCTCTATTGTGTAGTGCAGGATTAACTTTGTTAGTTCAAGTCATCACACGCATAGTGGAGTAAAGCCCAGATATTTAATTTAGTAGTTAATCTCAGTTAGTTTTCTGGGATAGTCTGGAAATCTGCATGGTGTAACTCGGTGTAAGTACTTGCATTCAAATTCTCTGCAGAATTCTCCCAGTGAGTAAGATCTCCAAACGTGCAGGAGGTTCTATATGAAATTTTATTAATGGCACAGAGGAAAGAAGTGATTTACTGCCAAAATAAGAGTTAAAAATCTCATTTTCCGGGATAAACTAAGATTAAAATGCTATCATCTTTTCTGTTGGAGGTTGCTAGTCCATAACTACGTTTGCGTTAGCAGAACACTCGTTATAGAATGATATTCGGTATGCACATTCTGCAGAGGATTAGGAGACAAGGAAGTCGGCGCATTTGGTATTTCAATGACTTCTAAAGTATTTGATACTTCCATTACGTTTTTACTCTCCAAAAGACAAAGTACCTAGTCTGAGAGATTACAAATGTATGATGTCCTCCGTCGGTGATTAATTTTATGCTTAACTTTACAAGGTCACACGCTTCCTACAGACTTTCCGTCTTACTAAAAGCTCCTATAAGGTTTACAAAGAAGTATTGGTCTACACTCTACTCTACACAACCACTAAACTACTTGGGGCTCTGTTAAAAAAGACAACTATTAATATGGCAAATATAAATTACTTCATTATTGAAAGCCGTCGCCAAAGTATTCTTAAATTTGTCAATGAGCTGTCGAGGGGTTAACAATGGTGTGCCTAACTAGTGTACTTATGAATTAATTAATTGGTTGATGTAACAAAAAATATAAGGTGAAATTCGAGTACAGTATTTATTTATGGGTGTAAATAAGTACTCCCTCTCATTGCTCTTGTCGTGCATCAAATACTTACATGTTGTTTTGTTTATTAAGTAGCGGAAGCTACTTTATAATAATGCCCGGAACAATCTGTCTGTCTGTCTGTCCGTCTGTCTGTCTGTCTGTTGGCTCTGTAACTCATGAACGGTTTAATATAATTCGCCAAAACTTTCAGTGTATGTTCTTGGGGTCCCCAGGAAGGTCCCCTGCAAAAATGGGTGTGATCGATCAATGGCATCCACTAAAAAAATTGATTTATATAGAGCCTGCAGTTCCATGTATTACCAAAAGTGTTGTGTATGCAGGAAGCTACTTTATAGTAATACCCTGGACAGTCTGTCTGTCCGTCTGCTGTCAGTATAGTCGTCCGTCTGCCCGTCTGTTGGCTCTATACCTTATGAACGGTATAATATAATTCCCTAAAACTTTTTATGAGTGATACTCTCGTGGATTTAATGCTACCGCTGTGAAATATGAGAGTTATGTCTGTCCGTCTGCTGTCAGTATAGTCGTCCGTCTGCCCGTCTGTTGGCTCTATACCTTATGAACGGTATAATATAATTCCCTAAAACTTTTTATGAGTGATACTCTCGTGGATTTAATGCTACCGCTGTGAAATATGAGAGTTAATTCTGTGTCGCTTCCGCTACTTCATTATGTGCATTGGTTGCAATGGTTTATTTTCTTTCAAGTAGACTCTTGCCTCGACAAAACGAGATAAAATCAAAGTATCCAGTATGATGTATATTGTGTACATTAATGTTTCTATGCAAATCAGTTCTACAACATAATCTTTCAATTAGTCATTTGTCTTCAAACACTCAAGTTCTTCTATACAATGTCAAAACACAAACTTTAGAAGAGAATTATTTGCCACAGTAATTATGTATTTGTAGTGGTCTTTTGTTGGCTTGACCTTTGAGGAAATCGTGCTGCATTTTCTTTTCTGACCTTTGTGTGTGCATTAGTTTGATTTTAAGTTCACTTACAGAACTTCATTTGAGGTTGCGGTTAGTTTCTCATTTTGATATGATATAAATATTTCAATGTATGCACTAAAAGACTGGGAAAAATTCACTCGAATTTTTAATAACATCAGTTTATTTATTCATTTATTTAGGAACCGGGTTCTGTAGCAACTTCTTCAACTTAAAATAAATGAAATATTAATTGAACAAAGAATCTTAAAGAAAGATTGACATATTTACTTGAATTCTGTAAATAAATGTTGCACTTTTAGGTTTTTAAATTATTCTTGTTGTAATTTTAATTTTTTGCTTTAATTCTTAGTACCGATGAATCTAATTCCTTATTTTCCATTTTTCTGGATATTAGGGTGGGAAACAATTTGTTTTCCAAGTTGTTAGTACATTTCATTTTGTAAAGTCGTATTGCTACAAGAAATTCACCTGTACCTATTTATACTCAATGAATATCTTTAAATGTCTATCTAGTTGTATCACTTTGCCCATTGCCGATTGCCTTTACAGGCGAATACCTACTTCAACTTCATTCATTCTCGTCTTTCCCTTTTATTTCTTGGTTTACGATATCTACATGTAAGTACATATAATGTACTAGTATAATTTCTTCTATAATTTTAGAGTACAATACAGGTTGTTGTAGCTAAAGCAGCTTATCTTGGTGCGCAAATAAATTCATGTTAACTGATGTAGAGATAAAACTACTCTTTTAGTTTAGAATCACTATAGCTTAGTTAGATTTAGATTAGGAAGCAGCGCAGTGGAACGGAGAAACCAAATTGGGTTCCTTTACTCCACATTTTCAATCTCATCAGATCAATGTATGTAACCAGCATCTCTGCTTTATCTTCTGACTAAGATACCTATATTGTAGGGAAAAAGTACATCTTCATCACTTTAGTTTTTATGTATATTACAAGATATTTGAATGTATGAGATTTAATCGTATATTTCTAATTAGGGCTACGAGCACCTTTTCTCATCGAAACGCGACATTTCGGAAACAACAGAGAAAATTCTGAAAATGAGTACGATATACACGATGAGATTGGGAATAATGAGGTCAGAGAGTAAGAGCAAAGACTTTGCCTATCAAAGCATAGCCTTTCTGTAATCTTCTAATTCTCATGTAAGTTCGTAGGTCGCTTAAAATTTACATTGAAAATATGCGAAACTCGAGGAAATAGAACGAGAAATATCTCATAATAATACTCAATTGGTGTACAAAAACAAAATTATGCGTAACCCTTAGGCAAATATGCATGAAAATTATTATTGAAAATAGATTGTGTCTACTACATATAATTGACATTTTTTGTTGGCGGTTAAACTCATACCGTGTGACGAGTGTTTTGAAAACCATTTGTTGTGATGTAAGAGGAATGAGTGCGTGCTCGTACTTCGTACTTGTAGGAGCCTCTTGAATAAGTAGGTGTTCCAAGAGAGACAACGCTTATAGGGTTTTTTGTTGAAAATCTTTTAACATGTTAAGACAAATCAACTAAGTAGGTTTGAGGTAAGAGATAATGTTATAAAATATTACCGCAGATGTAATATCTGTATACCTTATACGTATTCCTGATCTATGTATACAGGGAGTTCACCAAATTATTCTAGATGTTCAAACATTTATTACCTACAAAACATACGTAGCCCACTAAACTTAAATATATTCACAAAATAACTGACATTAAAATTCTGACTGCTGGAAGAAATCACAAAAATACATGGTAGAAAATTAAATTCTTTGAAATTCTGAAATTCTTTGTAATTGAACTCCCTGCATATGGTGATCAATCATTATTCCATCACTACTGCAATGTAATGTTATTTTCAGTATTACAGTGTACATTTCTGTAATACATTGTGTACTGTATTAATATTTGATGCTAGTGGTGAATTAAAATCCTGAATATTTTAAGCAAATGAGTAACAGATTTAGAACAACTTGTTTCTATTTAGATAATAGGTCACTGATGTAAGTGTAACAGTACCTACAATCAGGCTGATATAAATTTTTAAGAGCCGAATTAAGCAAGAAAAAACATTATATTAGTATATAACAATATTATCCTCCTTGTAATTAAGTTACGCTGAGTCTAGCCAAGGTTGTTAGCTATCTGATGAAAAAGTTGAGAAAATTATATGCATCAAAATATGGATAGCAATTCGACTGAGTGCTCCGTACGTGGTTATTCTTACTTGTAGTTTATAGTGTAGTAAATAAGTAATAGTAGCGCACAGTAAGACAAGAAGACAATAATTTTATTGGAGTTTGTTACGTAGAGATAAATCTATCGTGTAGATGTAGGTTTGTATATTTACGTGCGTTCTATAAAGTACTAGGTATATTTATTTATTGTTGAGTTGTCTCTGGAGCACATTGTCCTTATTATGTGGTAGAAAACTACAAAAGAGCACAGGAGATACTGTGGAGATCTCTTGTACGTATGCAGTTTTAGTAGCAAAGAGGAGGTGCATATTTTATAATGTTAGTAGTAGTAGTGATAGTTACTCAGTAAGTAGACTGAAGAGATGATGGAGTGATTTAATGCGATGTTATGATTGATGGGATAAAACTGATGTAAAGGGGAATTGCTGCTTGCTATAATACTTATCCTATATGCATGGGTGCGATATAAAAGATTTTGCGAGATGGGGATGCAGATGGAATGTTGTGTGAGTAAATATGGAGCACCTTTATCATATAAATTCCTTTAAGTATTATATTATGCGGAGCTACTTAATATAATACCTAAATTCAGCGAAATAGAACATTTAGAAAATATCATATTGCTTGTTATAAAATGCAGTGTATCTAAATACATAGCCTTCCTGGTTTACCATGTTATTTCATATAATTCTAGAGGTAACTAACTCTGAGTACCTAGTTCTTATTACTGCATCTTTAATACCAGTATTTTAGTGGGCCTATTTTGTAAATAATAATATAATGGCAAATAAACAAAATGTAAAACCATTTTCGTGGTTTTTACTGTTTTCTACTGTAGCCTAGTAAATGTATAATGAATAATTTTGGAATGTAGTGTTGAAACCAGGTAAATCTTGGAGACGCAGTTTATAGTAATTGATCCTTAATTAAACAAGAGATTTAGTATTAATTTCTGTTAGTAGAATACTTCATCAATGAATTGTAAAATAGAAACACAAGAACGTGTTAGTGAGTTTAAGAGAAGTGTAGATACACATTTAATATAGCAAAACATAATGCAATAGATAAATTGAATCTTTATTGCATGTAAACATGATTATAAGTAATAATAACAACTCTTTACTGCAGTTATAGTTTGGTTAGGTTAAGTTTTCAGTGGCATATCTGCAGCTGCAGCGGCAACTTCACCTTAACCTAGTAACAACCCCTTTTAATGTTTTAATCGCATACTTCTAAAAGGATACTGTTGCATTTTATTCATTCAACCTTTGTGCATTAATAGTACTTCAACATTATTTATACTCTCCTTTGTTTATGAATCGCAGTATTTCTGTTCTAAGTCCTTCCTTTTTTATCTTCAGTTTGATTTCTTACATATTCTTCCCATTGTAGCTATTAAATGAGGATTTAAGACGTATGCGTTTTAATCTAAAGATATTCATTTCAGCCGAACTCACTTCCCTGGAGAACGGAAGAAGTCCGTAAAATTGATCTGGACATAATTTATTTGTTATTTCTATAATTCCTCTGAAATGTAGTCACAGTAAATAATTACGTTGTTCGTAAATATACTTATACACTTGCGTTATTGCAAGCTTTAAACAAAAGATATATGCAAAAGCAATTAAATATATGGAAATAAGTAACATAAAAGTATTAAATTACAATTAAAATTGAAATTGAATTAAAATTGTTTGTTGTGTTCTTCAACAGTGCAAAGTGACTGTAATAATGGTGCAGATGAATCATATTTTTCTTTTCCTCATCACTGTTGAATCTCTCGACACTCAAAACAGAGACATTTAAATGTACTGTTCATGCAGAATAGAATTTAGTCTGACGCTGACGGTGTTTTAAGTGTCTTTTGGTAGTTTTTGTCTGTTTTACTCTGACAAAAGCCATTCTCACAAAGTCATGCACTTTATTTCGGGGAAATGGAGTGCTTTGGCTATAAATTCAAAATTGGAATTTTGTTTGTTGCCTTATGAATATCTGTTACCCCATGATAGAAACATCGGATTCCTGTATTGCTGAGCATACTGAGCAAAGTATTGGCAATAACTCATTAGTCATTACATTGCATTCAATAAAGCCAGTCGGTTGAGGATTGATTCGCTTGTGCTAAATTAAACTGGTTGCGTTTGCTCTACACCTTTAACAGCAATTACTAGGAATAGGGTGTAAAATGACACAAATAAATGCACGTGTTTATACAATGTGATATTATACAACACTTGTACAAACCTCCACTAGACAAAGACAGCCAACAACCTTCATTTCCTCAATATTACACTTTTTCTTTTGTACGACATAAAAGTTATGAAAGCTATTTAAGTAACTGCGCATGCATTAAGGTCTTTGATTCATACCGAAAAGGCTAATTGCCTTCAATCCTGATGCTATCATGTTGAAAAGATATGTAGTACTGATAATGCTACAAAACGCAGCAGTAGCAATGTCCTCACATTTTTGTTGTAAGGAAATATGTACCCTTTTTGTAAATAAGCACTGAATAAAATGTTTGATGAAGTAAATCTTTTGCCAACCAATCATTAAAATCAATTTTAGGTTGTCGGGAATCGTTTTTAGAGTAGACAACTACACCCATTGAATTTCTGTAACATAATGGGTTAGGAAATTACTGAATTGTATTACTGTTGTTTAGAATTGGGAGCCATGCATCGCATCTGTACCAGGTTCTGAATTTATTCTGTCAGTAAAACAATTTTCTTGCATTATAGTCAAGCTTAGCATATCAAAACAGTTCATTATTGTAAAATTGCAATGAAAAATTAGATACAATTTTTCTCCTCTACAATTCTTCACGTTGTGAATAGGTTAAGTTGTTTCAAGAACAAACGCAATCAAATTACTTTATTCAAAAAAACTTTAAAAGAATTAGAGTAGCACATTTTTAGCAAAAACATGCTTAAAACGTTAATTACATATTCAACTTCACATTGGGCTTAATTTGCAAGCCTACAGGATGTCTGCCGAGTTTAATAAATCATCCGTAACATTGAGACCGCTATGGTGAATTGTAAATTCATTTGCATATCCTCATTTTCCGAAAGAAATATCTTAGTTTGCAGTTGGAGTACAAAACTGTCTTAAATTAGAAAAGTCTGCTTAGCTTTATTTACCATAAAGCTTTGAAAACTTTAAGCATCAGATAAATAAAATAAATCCTGTATAGATCTAATTTAGACATCTTTGAATGTTTACTGATGACCTTCTAAACTGTGAACTTCTAATAGAATGCATACTTCTTAACCTACTATTCCAACTTACAAATCCCAGTACCTTCCTTTTTTAGCTGGCAATAATAAGAAAGTAAAGATACCCTAGGGTTTTAACAATTCCGTATGCTACCAATACAGAACATTGATTCGGCATATCTTTAAATTGTTATTCATTGTTAGTTATAGCAGCTCTCTCTGTATCACCATCAAAGATGCAGTGACATTAAATTGGACAGGTTAATGCTCGAATTGAACGGTGCACCTGTATTAGCCGCAAAAAGATGGAATGTTATTTGAATTCGCTACCGCATTTAACTAACACCTGCACGATTGGTCTATAAAACCACATCGTACTACAATGCTTTCTTCCCATTATCAACAATCTGTTTAAAAGTGCTCCGAAATTGAAGTGGCATTATATGACAAGCGTTTTATTTTTGAATTGGTGGTGGTGATGGCTATTGATGAGTGAAAATTAGTAAAATTTGATAAACTAAAATAGTAAATAGCGAAAACTATATTTTGGACATGTGTAATTTACGAGTTAGTCAAGCAAAAAATAGCTGGGTAACCCAAATCCTTGAGCAAATAAGTTCATTTTAATATTCTTCTTTATTTGTCCAATTCTCGACTTTCGATTTTATGGTTAAGGAAAATTTTATGATATTGCAAGATTTACAGTGGCATCAATAACGGCAGTTTTTTAGTTTCAATCTAAATATGCAAATTTGTTTTTATCCATTGAGCATTCCAGCTGTTTTGTGGCGAATCCATTAGAAAGGTACTCTTTTCAATTTCCATGAGACATAATAAAAGAAAACGAAACCGAGGATGCAAAGTGGTTATTTTCTTTTGACGAATTGGTGAGACGTACAGCAACTTGTTTGAAAGGAAAAGAAATGCGGTATGACATTAAAATTGTTCGGCTTGCGATGCAATTAATAGAACGCAGAGATTCAAATGAATATAATTACGTAATTGTTATATAGGTGCCACAGTTACAGGTACCCTTATGTAGTTATTTATTCGTTCGTGGCACAGGAGTACCAGTGCGAGTGTTATGAAAGTGTAGTACCTCAATGAGTGCTTCTGGTCATGTAGAAACTTTTGAATTGTTTATAGAATGTGTTGGAACGACTCTGAATAAGGATCGTTAAAACATGTACATACAAACATAGTCTATTTAAAAGATCACGCAAGAGAAGAAACAGCGGCATTTTTATTAGTATAAATATGAATTAAGACCCAATCGATATCCAATTATGAACAGAGACATGACTCCATGCAAAGTATAAATAGACGCAATAGATCTAAATGTATATAGATTCAAAGTATTTGTGTGCCCTGTTATTATGTGATTGTGATATGATGCGTATTTACATTGCTGTGTCAGTTTTCTATCAATTCATCGGTATTTATTTATTAATGTATTACATTTGGGTTCATCCATTTCTCTTTTGCTTGGATATTCCTTTGTTTAAATTAATGATAGGATCTGAGGAGAAAGGATGATTTGTTATTCTTGCTTATTGTTTGTGAATGAGAATAGTCCGTAATCCATTGTGGATTACATGCATTATTATTATTGATGAGATGACTTACAGAGGAATAGTGACTGATTAAAAGCAACAATCACATTGGAATCGCTGATTTGTTTGTTTATTGTCTGCCTAGTTTTGTTGGATTACAGTGACTCTTGAAATGCACTCTCTGTGCTCTGTTTTAATGGATGAAATTACAAGGATGAGTGCGCTTCATTTGAGTCGTTCCTATTCATATCTTCCTTTCTACAGAACTCCAACATGTAACATCTCGTATTTATTTGGATGCAAAACTTTTTTAGTACTTTCAACTCATATCTAGTGTGGAATTGGTGCCTACTCTTCCCCTGTACCCAAAATACCTGTATCATTGTACATTTATGTCTATTTTGAACAATATAGGAAGGCAAGGCATACAAGTAGATCTGCTAGGTAGTCAATGCATGTTTCATCTCGATTTCAATTAGTAACATGACAGGGGTATGATGTGCTGCGATTCGAAACACATTTGTTTCATGGTGGGTAAACTAACTAGTGTTAGTGTGTTAGTTGGGTTGATGCAACGTTCAATAATGCTTCCCAACTTGGTCTGTTAGGCACTATTTGTCAGGTTCTGCTTTGTGTACAAAATATTATGATGAGAGCACTCTCGTACATTTATTTCGTGTATCAAGTGAGTTTATGTCGTTATTCCCAGATACAAATTTAGGCAGCTCCACGAATACATTAGAGTCGTGCTCGGGAATTCCTAGGCTCACAAGCAATTCTTCATGGTTGCATTGCTCTACTCACTGTACTCATGTTCCTCGATCTTCCTCTCTCTTTCTCTTCTCCTCATCCTCATCTCTCAGTGACACATAATCTTTCAGACAAATCAGTTCAGTGGTTCAGTCTCTTTCCGCGTATCCAATTCCCTCAATATCCTTTCGCTTATCATCTCATGTCCATAGAACCGACATCCGATTGGCCCGTCTTTGTTTAAGGCTTCCAGTTCTGCATACTCAAACCTCCCTCTACTCTTTTACATCATTTTTCAATCTCGTCACGCACACATGTCTATTATGTTATTACGTCGTTTTGTTCTTTCTATTATGACATGTAACGACCATTCCCTATTTATACACTGCGCAAACTACACCCGAAATAAAATATACCAGCTCTCGTGCTGCAAATAATACTAAGGGATAGTAAAGCGTTAGCAATATTCATCATCGTAAATATTGAATACATCGCAAAATAACCCGATGATAAGTTGATGCTCTTGAGTGTCTGTCACTTTGCATAATGTTCACTATAGATATGATAATATGTTGGTGCCAGCAAAACTTATCTATCGCCCTACAGGTACTTACAGTAAACATAATACGCTGTGCTTCTCTGAAGTTACTGCACAGAAAAACGTCTCGCCCCTCTAAGGATGATGTACACTATCATATAAGTAGGCGTTTCCAAAGGTTTAGCAAGTTTACATAATAATGCGTGCGTACTGCTGACAGACTACGCTCGTTCCATTTTATTCTAACCTTTCTGCAAATGCTAAAAGTCGCTAAATTCTGTGTAGATTTTTTACTTTGACTGTTCTGTATTTCAAACTAGCTTACAGTTTGAAATATTGCATTGCCACAAATATGCCAGTAGGAATATTATACAATAACTTTACTCGAAGTCAGATTGCTGTAATTATTACTTTTTTATACTTGAGAAGGTATGCTAAAGATATTATGAAGCCAATAATTATTACGAAGTGTTTGCTCAACTGTCTGGTTTAATTATATTACTTTTTATGAACGTTTACAGTTGCATAAGCATGTCTAAATAAGTGTACAGTGTGGCTTATAAACATAGGTAATAGTTACGGTTTACTTAAAGTTGGTGTAGGCAAGTTCATTGATAAAGCAAGATTTCTAATGGTGAGCTGTAGAAACTTATTTGAAATAAACTTTTGTGTATTCCTTAAGGATGAAATACAAATTGTAATCTTTATTGAAAGCCAGTGTTAAATTTAGTTAAGATTACATTGGAGGTATGTCTAATAGTAAATGTACAATGTGTAATCGGAATTGTTGTCCATTGTCCGTAACTGCATATGTAAATATGTACATTGAGTTTTAGAAAATTATGGGAAAGTTTTTCAGTAAGAAAATGAGCAGGTGTGTGGAAATGGTTGCTCTAATTTTAAAAGATTTCTCGTAAAACGTTTTAAAGTTTCATTGACTAGTTTACGTATTTGCAATGGCAGTTGAGCGTATTTGAGCAGTTGGCTAACGGGAGTATCACATAACACACGTCAAAATACTTGTTATTTTGCGACAAATGACTTGCCACTTGCTGCTTATGGAGGTAAAAGAAAGTTGTTGCCGAAATGTAGGCAGTATATTATTAGTATAGAAATGTGGGACTGTTTACATCTTTGGGCTAATAAACAATACTGCAATTTGTTTGTCTTTCTTGTCAATTTCGCTAAACTTCTTCTATAAGACACTAAAGGGTTATCATATCACACAGCACAAGTACTCGAATTTCGTAAACTACAGCCGTCTGTTCTATATTTCTGCAGACTTGGAAACATTTATTACTATTTTTAAGCCACAGGGACTATTTTGTACTCTGCAAACTTTAATAATGTACAGAATGTACATACTAATTCAGGTGCACACTTTCTGTGTTTGTTTGTCTGACTTACTTTTGACGGAATAAGCGAAACGAAGTGTTGAAAGATGATAGAACATTGACCATGTACTGCTATGTCATGTCACAATAGACACCAGATGCTGCAGGTTTTTCTGTTATAAAATACCTTATTCATCTCACATTAACACTAAATATGTACAATAGTACTTCTTTTATTCTCGCTCTTTTCTCACAATCACAGCGGTTTTGTTTATACAGTAGAAATGAAATGTTCATTCAGAATTCATGACTCATTAGTCTGTTCATATTTCTTGGCCTAGTGCCTGTAGTTAAACATGTTTACAAAATTTGCAAGTTGCAGGTCTTGAGGAATACGCAAAATTATCTCTTCTTTTATGCATATTAATGTTTTTATATCACGTATATCATTAGGTATGCAATTTTCATATTGCCAGTTAGTTCAGACTGCACCAGAGCAAAAGTAATGGATTAGCAAGCATAAGTACAAACGATGTATACCGTATATTCATGAATGCTGTATTGTAATACATATGCAAATTATGTTGGTTAGTCACTATTCACAAATATTTTAGTCGAATATTCCAAAGTGAGTTCAGCCAGGTTTGTTATGACATGATTATAATCATCATTATCTGATTCCACCTAAGTTATTCAGTTCAACATGGAATAATTATATTTAGGAGCACCATTACACGGCATCATTAGATATTATGTATAAATGGACAACTAATGATAATTATAGTACCTACTACTATTTCTATACATGCAGAGAAAAAGTGAAGGGATTTGTGAAAAGGAAAACAAACTCTTAATATCTTTAGTAACTAGCTTTCGGTCATTTTCTCTTGTCGGTTTTACTTTAGTAAAGACCTGCAACTTGCATACAGAGTTTTGCGACTTCCATTTGGCTCCCTCAAGTTAATTAGAAAATAGGTAGCACAGATTGCCTTCTCTGATCTGGCGCTGACTTTGTGTCTTTAAGACATTCCGCCATGTAATATTGAACACCTATAATAATGATCCTTCTTGTCACTTTCTTTGATAAGTATAAACGACCGTATAGACACTTTATTATCTACAATTGGTACACAGTAATGAATATGCAACAGAAAATAGAGATACCCAGATATTTTTGTGAAGTTGAATCCAAACACGTTCAATAGAAACAAAACACTGATGATTTGCCTGGGTATTCTGGTTTCTTCGAACATTACACAATTTCGTAAATAATATCTAAAAATTTCATATTCAATCTACCCACTATTATAAAAATCATACTAACAATAAGTATTCGAACCATTCAGGGTTGCATTGTAGGAATCTGTAATCAATAAACTGACTAAATCAAGAAATGAAACAATTTACCAATGTAAACTGCAGTGGTTTACGACAAGACTGACATAGATGAGTATATAACTTGCGAAGTAACGGTGCAAGCAATTGGAACATGCTGATAATAATACCTACTATTACCATAATGACACCTAACACAGTGTTTTGATTTAACAAATTCCTCTTTATTGCTTCGACTGTATTGAATACATTAACTTAAGGTGCTTTATTTGATGGGACAATTATTAAAAGAAGCGTGGCGAGTTTATAAGAATGACCAATCTGTCTGTCTGTCCTTCTGTGCGTTCGCGTTACAGCTGGGCACATCAACCCGCAATCACACAACGCAATATTCATACAAGGCAATACTAGCAACACACTGCAGTCAGTATATGTCGTAGGGTGTACTAATGTGTAGTATGTGTCGTAGGTTATACATAGACTTTCCTACTCCCTTTCTCGACTTTCCTACTGTCTTCGGACGCGACTCTTTGTTATATGCTGTTTTAACAATTTTATCACAAATACATTTCGTTTTTCTTTTTCAGATAATCCACGGAGCTTTCATAGAGCCGCATCATGTGATGAAAAAACGAAGTATAACTCAACCGTTACGCATAGTTTTGCATTACGATGAGAGTATTCACGAGTAAGTAACGTCGCTACTATTGTTATCCCATTTAGTTCTGCTTCTACTTTTATTCTGTAAAGTCAATTTAGTTTCTTTTATAGTGCAAACTGTATTTCCTCTAATTTTATTGTTATTATGATACAATTCCTATTATAAGTGTTTTTGCTAAGCTAATGCATTTATGATGAGTAGATTTTGATATTGTTTATTTTTATTTTAAAGTTATTATGTTTGTATCAACACGATTATTTTGCACAATTTTCTATCAAAGTTATAATTCTAAATAAATATTGGAAAAAGATCCATTTTTATATTGCCGTAATATATGTCAGAAATGACGATCGAGTTTCATACTGGGTCAATGGAATATATGAAAAAGTACGAAATAATAGGCATACATATAACTAAACAGCCGCTTTTGAAACTTTATGGACTTACAAATGCTAGAGAAGAAGCATAATTCGGAATATGTCATACTTATTACGAACTGAATTTATTCTTTATTAGGTTGGACGATGAGAAGAAGAAACTAATAAACGTAAGTTTTATGTCATTTATTTTATTTTACTAATATTACCACATTTCCCTATTTTAATAGGCTTTCCATAGCATTACCTTTCGGTTAACATTTAACACCAAATACCTGTACTTAACAAATGCTGATAAGCAGTTGAGAAACCATTCTTAAACACCTCTATAGTTTAATTACAAAGATCTATTTTGCGCCTTGGTGTTATTGGTGTTCAAGCATACATTGCATGCATGGTAAGCATTGTAGTACCAAATATTATTGTGTGTAATTTCATTTTGTTTATGCCATATGAGATGCCTTTGCATTATAATTTTATTTCATTAAAAGGGTTTTTCATGAAGAAAAAAACTCATTTCAATTTCTGAAGTGCAACACTGATATCTGCTCCTCCTGACCTAAATAAAGGGTACTAATGTAGTACTCCTTACCTCCTATTCATAACGTATATATCTATTTATCTATTCGCTAATCTTTACAATACTGTTTGGCAAACATTTCTTTAACACAGAATGATTTTGTCTACTTGGAGGGGACCTTGTCTAATCAACTTCGAACTTAGTTAACTATAGATTGAACTAACAGGGTTAACCACATAATATGTGACTTCATACTTTTGTAATGATATGGTCTCTTCAATAAATCCCTATTTGTATTTGAAGATTTCCTTTGTCATTGAATAGGCAGCAACGCTTTGATTGTGTGCAGTTGAAGTTTTAAAATTCTCGTTTTATTAATTTGTAGCTACTTTCATTAAATGTTTACTTAGAATTTGGTATTGTTGTCCTTGTTCTCCGTTCTAAGTATTTACTTCCTGAAGACATGAGCTTGTTTCACTGTCTTTTTTATAATAAATGTTATGATGTTAGCTGCAACATAAAAGCATGTGAGGGATGTACGTGCATCATTGTTAAAAGCATTTTTCTCTAATTTTACTTAGCATGCTCAATGATTTGCAAAAACCATCAATGCTAAAGCTTCCCATTACACATTTATTGCATTATCTTAATCAATTTATTCTTTGATGTTTTCGTAATTTTTTTAATATGTAATGTATGTCCTTAGTTACCATTAAACTTACATGTATCTAAAAGTGCATTGTTGTTCCCAAAAGTTTTACCTGTAAGACTCAAGACTCAGCAATCTGTCAATAGACAATGAATTTGTCTCTGTACGTGTTTTAGTGAGAATGTTGACCTCGTTGCCTTCATCATTAATTCATGGATGAAAAGGCACTTTCACTATTATTTTGGCCGAGTATTGTAAATGACAATTACGGAAAACTTCTATTGAAATCGCATGCATAATGTCAGCACATGTTTGCTTGTGTTGCTCTAAACGCTAAAGTAGTGAATGTGAAACTGATTTGTCTATTTCATGATGACATTATTCACGCTATGCTAGTGTTTATGATATAATAACAAAACAATAAAAGACAACCATAGTAGCTTTGCAAAAATTTCCTTACTACATTTAATGTGTAATCTTACCTAAAGATTCATTATTATTCTCATCTAAGTAACTGTCCAACCGTAGATTGCAACGCGGAGTTACGCCGTATTTTCTCTAATTAGCACCTCTTCCCTAATGGACGTTCTTCTCTATTGTCTCTAGTTACTTCCTCCAATCCAAGAATATTCTTTTAAAAAGCCTCGTTTCTGTAATTTACATTTTCTTCATAATTTATTATTAGTTTCCATTTTAAGCATTATTTAATATTTAAATAGTGTAATATTAATTCACAAAGTTAGGTGTTTTCTAAACACCTTTTTAGCCTGATAAACATAGTAGCCCCATCGAGCGATAATTAGTCAAATAAGGCATGTTGATGGCTGACTACCTAACCGAATAGTCAACAACACCTCAAAACATTTAATTGTTAGTTCGAACATTTATGGACAATGACGATGTACCTACTATTAGGCAAACAGACGTTTGGCCTAATACCGCTATTTTATTATCAAGATTATTTTTCAATTAGCAATAAGGTAGGTTTTTTAATAGCTTATCTACTACGGCTACACCTTCTTGGAACGTTTGTCTTTGGTGTACTTATAAGTGCATATTATATGTAGCAGATATACAAATTTAACACAGAGGAGCATTTATGTTTCGCTTTCGAATGAATAAATGCAAAGATTTTCTTGTTTATGATCCCACAAAAGTAAAATGGAATGCAGCTTATGGTCAAGGCCGAAAAATGATGACTTGGCTAACATTGCCGTTAGGCATCCTCCTCGTTATCATTAACTTCAATAATCTTCAATTTTAAATTACTGCATGCGTAAAAATTGTGCAGTAATGTAGTCAACCGGCAACGGCATTGAATTTGTGTTTTCATACTTCACATATTCTTTATTACGTCTTCAGCAAAATTACCCTTAGTTTCATCTCAATTGAATTTTTTTGAGTACTACTGCCGCTATCCTCTTTTGAAATTGACGACTACAAAGTATATGAAATTCCATTGTAAATAGAAAGAGTGAATAGACCAGCTAGTTGTATGCCTGTAATATTTATACTGTGTCTATTAGTCGCAAATAATAAATTCGTCAGGTTAACTGAGTCGAAATCCCAAATATTCTTAATTGAAGCTAACTTGCAATTACTTACTATATAATAAATTATTTATTACGTTTTGATTTCCATTGCTAGTTTTTAAAATGTTTGGTGAAATAATGTAGGTTTTAAATTAAATTTTAAATCGTTTAAACTGTTTCGTCGAGGAAATGGAAATATTAATGCCACTGAAATAATTCTTTTAGATATGTCACACAGGCGACAAAGGGATAAGCATTTACATTAATGTCTTCCAAATTCATTTACTTGGGAATCTTGTACTGATACAAAAAATGACTTTTAAGTTTTATAGGTTCAAACGCCAACTAAAGGCAGATGTACCTTTCTTACTTGTAAAAAACTCATTGGCACACATTTGTTAGTATTAATCTATAGCCAAACAGATGGAAGTTAGAGACCATTTACGTTTAACAGATATTCTTTCTATAAATCGTGTTATTTATTTTAAAATGTCAACTGTGAGAATGTGCGCAATAATAATATATGGTTCTTACAAGAAGCTTACCAGTATTTCTGCTAATTAATAATGTGAACGTACTTACTGTAGTTTACTGCTGGTGTATGAATTAGGTGTGCTATTTAAAACGATATATGATAATTCCAGTGATGAAAACTTTTATAATTGCGAAAGTAATTTTGGGATGTGCTATTTTTAAATACAGCAAACGGTGCTACCTCAAGCTGTAGAGTACTGGCAACAGGCTCTAATGGTGCGAAGAACGGAGAAGGCCATTCTACTTAATAGGTAAGCCACTTACTTTGATATCTCTTTGATTCTATGTAATGATGATTCGCCTTTCTTGAAGAGCTTCTTCCAATCTTATTCCAATATGTATATTATCATGAAATTGCTTTTGTTTACCTTTCATTATAATTAAGCTGCAAATTAGTGGAACCATACGGTATATAGATATTTAGAGTTGCACTAGAAATTCTCATTGATGCTGATGGAGTAAAAATATTCGGGTTTCAAAAGCAGAGGCAAAAATGTTTAGCCAAAAGCAACAAAAGTTATACTTTATGAGATATCCAGTTTAATTAATACATGTCTTTAGTATTAGATATGCTACAGCTACAAATTAAATAATACAGATAAAATTTTGCTAGCCTTTATCTATCTTGCATATATGCTTCAAAGTACTTTATTAATAGCGCCTTTATTGCAAGCATAACTACTGTTCTCCTATGGACACTTTAATGGAATTAAATGTCCTCACAAGTCAGCATTTAACAGTTAAATACCTCTAACTTAATAACAGCTACATGTATACCTAACAATATGCTTCAGGAACTTGAGAGAAGGTTCCTAATTTTTAATTGTACATATATAGTTCATTATTTTAATCTTGTTATTCACGGTGGTAGACAATTGGATTATATATGCAATAGTCTCATGCACATATATTTCGGTTTGTAATCTCAATGCCGAATGAAGAGAACCTGACAGAAAATAGAAGACAGTAGATGCAGCAACATATTTGATAGAAGAAGAAATTAGTATTCTATCCTTCTAAATTATCATATAGAAGGGCGAAAATTTCTGAATAGTTTACAATGCCGAATTCCAATGTTACCATTTAAGTTACAAATTCCTCCTTTACAAAGTTATGTGAAGAAGCTGGCTAAATCAACTTCAGTTTATATAAAGTCCCAAATCACATAAACTACAAAAATGGATAAATAGCTTGGCATAATTTACTCATGAAAGACGGGCAAAACATATCTATGGTAAGACTTGAAGAGCCATAGACCGCAACCAGCAGCATTTCCTTTGAAGTGAAAATCTCAGCTTTCTTAAGCTCTTTGTTTTCCCATTTCTATTATTAGCATTCTGTATTATTTCCCTACCCAATCTGCAACAGCATGTTTTCTGCAAGTGAAAATGTCAGAAGTCTTTGGTACTTGGAGCATTAAAACTGGCATTGGAATGTTCTAAGATGTATTTTATGATTAATTACATATAAATGATGATATATTTAATATCATTTTTACTTGACGTGAAAATTTAATTATTAAATTGCAATTAATAATGATGTATTATAGACGATGCCCTAACCAACAAGTATTCTATAAGCCAGATGATCCTCATCCGTTCTGCAAAGTGGAGTGCGAGCAAAAAACAATGTGTGGGGAAGTTCAAGTTCCTCAAGAGCATTTAGATGTAAGGATTTTATCATTTATAATGTCATAATTTGATAATTTCTGTATGTTCAAATATTTTGTCCTAATCTGAAAACGGTCTTGAAACTTGTATAACTCTCAAGTTCTACATATTATAGACACTATATTTCATCTTAGTTTTTCGAAAAAGGTGTACAGGGTCAATGGCGTCATAACGTCCAAGGCCTTTGAAACAGACACCACAACAAAGATGGTCGAAATTAAAATAACTTAATGAGTTTTCCCAAACATCTTATATTTGGCACATTGTATTTTTTAAACGATTAGATTGCTTCCATTAAGGAATAATCTGAATAGTAATATAGGAAAGATGAACGCCACAGTGGCCACAGTGACCCACTTTAAATTTTTCAATTTTTAATGCTATTGAATAGCAGCCGGCTCAATATCGTAATGTCACTATTCAATAGATAGCCTACTTTGTGGTCTACGACATTACTACCTAGAAATATTATAATATACTAAGATTAGACAACTTTTTTATCAAATTGTCTCAAATTATTACTTGAAAATCGGTACCCTGGATATAACATTTGAATACTACACAGAATTTGTCAGAAAGCATACATTGAATTTCTAACTGAAATATATCAAAAATTGTGTTTATGTTTTATTGTTAGGCTTGTCGCATATGTGATGACCACGGTCACAATTGCCGGGTTGCAGAAAATACTTCGGCTGGTTCCGGAATTGCTGATGCTGATTTTGTGTTCTACGTGTCTGCTTCTCATACTGACCGCTGCAAACATGGCTTTACCGTGGCATACGCTGCTCATTGCCAACAAGAATCAGCTTTGGACAGGTAAATATTACTTTACTTTCCTTATATAAGTCGGAAGAGTTGTGGGCCACAAAGGTCAGCCAATCCCTGCTTCCCATCTACATCGTACGTTTGGGGAAAGGTTCGCAATGAATATTGTCGTAGAAGTTATAATAACAAGCAACTATTTTATGGCTACTAATTTAGTATTACGGAGTTTCTTTATGGGTATTAGGGTAACAAACGTTATAGATGCTAACTGAAAACGAGACTTAAGTCTAGTAGTAAAAATAAAAATAACGCATACCAAGTGCCTATATTCATTTCATTTCTCAGGCTTTTTTGTATGCAAAACGACAAAGCAAAACGTATCAAAAGTTTGGTTTGACTGTTATATTTATGAACAATATGAGACTACGTTTATCGTCATATTATAGAGTAGTAGAGGATGAATGGAACAATGAATATTTTGTCTTTTGGATTCCCACATAGAAATAATTTAATTTTCTTTAATCTTTATTCACTTGATAATAGTAAATTTAATACATCTCTGCAAGTGCAGTTTTTCTCTCCGATCTCTTACACAACACAGTAAGTTGGTTAAGAGTTCATGTATATTGATATTGTTGGCATAACTAAGTGGAAGTAAACATTATTGCGTAAACAAAGTTTATAATTACATATAGAAAGTTGTGCAGAAGTGGGAGAGTGAATGTTAAAGAGCAAAGAACCGCGAATTAACGAACCATAGCCTAGAAACTCTGAGTGTACCTCTCAGCGAACTCTTAGTGTGACTTAATAACTGTATTACGCAATGAAATTGTTAACAGACCTATCGCTGGCCATGCAAATCTATGTCCAAATTCCATAAGCACAAAACCGCAGGAATTGGACACACTCATCTCCACAGTCAAGCACGAGATTCTTCATGCTTTGGGCTTTTCTGTTTCATTATACGCCTTTTACCGTGATGAAAATGGACATCCGTTGACGCCAAGAGATAACAAAGGAAAACCTCCGCTCAATGAAAAGTAAGAGTTATATTTTTAAATTTATTTTCTACAAATAGTGACGTTGAATTTTAAATGATCGTTCGTATGCTTAATGTCCCATTATGTCGTTGGAATATTTTTATGGCTTAATCTAATACTGAGACCAAGGGAATTCTTGCACTTCACTTATTACAAACTAGATCCAAAAAGGAACATTTTAGAATTGATAACTGATTTTGATGGAGTCGTTTATGGTGCCTAGTGCCTGACATAACTTCTTGTGGATTAAGTTAGTTATATATCTTGAAGTTTGTCTGTACAGCAAGAGAATCACATTGTTTATTTAAAGTAATGAAGTTTAGTGTCGTTTTTTCAGGTTTGTTGGGTGAGTATTAGTTTTTCTGCCTTGGCATTTTAAGTTCTCTTAATGATAATACTTGAGACAAGGAAAGTTTCATGAAAACAGAATTAGACTGGCTCTATGTCATGTCGGCGTAACATTTCTATTGATTTTCTCTTATTAGTCTCCAGTGAAAGCTTTCGGGTCTACGGCTCCTTTGATGAAAACTTTTCCTTTTATTAGATTTCAGCAAATGAAAAAGTTTGCTTACATCATGATTTTCTTAACTGAAGACAAAATTTGTGGGTGTGCATCTACTCATAATAAAGTTATACTATTTTTTATCACTTTCACTTTCATTATATATTTAAGGACTGAAGAACGCTACTAATTCTAAATGTCTAAACATGTAGCTAAATACAATGACTAGCTTCCTTTCTTAGTAGGAAAATGTAGAAAATTTTATCCTCCCTTCCTAAAATTCATTTGTAGCTAAAAGTTTTTATCTTTCATGTAATCCAAATGTGTGAAATGTAGTTTTGTTTACCAAAATGTTTTCTCCATGGTTCATTCATGATATCCGTCTCTGTATTAGACTATTGCTGTATTATTTTCGTTGTTTATGTCTATGTCGCCTAAGACTTACCATAAAGAAAAGAAAATCATTATACTTTCAGAATTTCTGCAGAATGAGTCCTTAAATTTTATGTCGGTATTACTTCTCACAGAAAAGTGTTTTAGAAGTTTTATCCATAATACAATTTTGAAACTTAACGTGTCGGTAAGAAAGAATAACTAAATTACTAAATATGCGAGTACCCAAAGTTAAACTCCTTATTCCATTTGACCGTTCTCTCTTGTTTTCATCAAAGTCGAAACACTATAACGATACCAAAAATAAAACACTGTAAGCATTACATTTTCTTTTGCGTTTTCCTTATCTAACGCGCCCTAAATCTGTAAAATAGCATTTAGAGGGAATTCTACAGGTATTCGCGAATATTTCTGGAGCAATGCTCAAAGTTAAATTACATGTCAATCTAAGAAACTGAATTTGAGAAGCGTCAAAAACAGGTTGCTACTTAAAAGGATTAATTTTACTTATAAAGCGTTTAAGGTTTCTAAATTATAAATCAACTTTGAATTTTAGTTAAGGAAATTCCATTTCAGTTTTTCGAATGTCGAAACTACAATTAAATTTTACTCTACGAAATACCGGGTTCCATCGATAATTTGATTTTCACTATTACATTTCGAGTAGGTGTATTGGAACTTCACATAATTACAAAGATGTGAACTACCTTAGGACTAAAGGGAGTGTGAGGGCTTCAAAGCTGAAATCTATTTTATTTCTGTGTGGAAGTTGCATTCCAGTATGTAATTACAGGGAGGTATGAGTGACTGAAAAGTGAAAGCGTAAACAAATGTGTGTACTTGAATGTCGTTTACAGAATGCAAGCTCGACAGTGGAGTGACAGGGTGATTAAAACGGTAACTCGAAAGGATTGGAAAGTGAGAGATGGAAACATGACGAGATCCATGCAGATGATCGTGACACCTCGAGTGATTAGAGAAGTAAGGGATCACTTCCAATGTCTGGATCTGGAAGGTGCTGAACTGGAAGACCAGGGAGAAGAAGGAACAGCACTCACTCACTGGGAAAAAAGAATTTTTGAGGTAACGTCTCTTCATTTTCTTGTTTTCGTCATTCCTTACGTCTCCCAGATGAAAATATTGACACCAAATACAATATTTTTGCAAATTCAAGACAATACTTGGTATTCTCCATGCATTGCATTGTAAATTTAACTTACGGTATCTCCGTGCAATATTTGCAGTTTTCATGGCCGTGATAACAATTATTTAACGGTGCATCAGTTGCCATTGTCATACTGAATCATTTTTTGTATTAATTTCTTATTATTTGTTTATACTTAATAAATTTTTCTTATATTCAAGAAAAATCCAGACAAGGAATGATTGAGATACTCACTAACTCACTTCACTTCTAAGTTCACGGGATGAAATGGTATTAGTACTGCCACTTGCTTTTTAATAGGCACCATTGATAAGTTTGCCGCAGTCATCTACCTAAACTCTTAAAATTGTTCTTTACTTGTGTTATGTTGAACGAATTTTCCCATAGAATAAATATCTATTGCCTCCGTTGCTCCGTTCAAAAGATCACTCACCCTGCGAATTTAAGGAAACATCTCAGAATATCTAGAAAAAATCAACAAAGTTTCTTTTCATGCAATCCTTTCGCCTTTGTGTATTGGACGAGCTTTCAATAATGAGAATGCACTTTCACATCAAATTCAGAAGTTTTACTTTGTTCGTAAAATTATTACTTTTATTTTAATAATTAGCAAAATTAAAACCTTGGGCTATTCATTGAGTTAAATTGATTTTCAAAGAGGAAAGCCCAATGCCGAAAGACAACTTTTCTACCGTTATGCTACTTTATGATAGTAGAGCATTCTAGGAATGCCAGGCATCTAAATGGAACTTGCAGCGGCAATAGAAAAAATTCTTAGGCACTTTAATTACTTTCATTTGCACAGCTTCACAATGTATGCATCTACATGCATCGATGCATCACTACTTACGTATTGAGAAATTAAATACAAATGCAGTTTCATTTTTTTTCCTCGATGTGTTGGGTACTTTTTCAATGGAAAAGCTTTCATTGTCAATTTCTATATGTGCTAATGGTTCTTATCATAATGAATATAGCAAATACGTAGTAATGCGAGTCGAATTTTCTTGTCTTCTATTTTAAATAGTTCTGAACATTCGCACAAAATATTGTTTTGTACATAGGGATTCATCCACCATTTATATTTTTGAGAGTTGTGTGAGATATTCAGGTGCAGAGTCCCCGAAGTGATGTGAGTGTGAGAGTACCAATAACTTGGCAAACACTTGTCTAATATTGAAGACATTTTCAATTCAAACTTTCACCCAATTGATTGCCAAGCTTACTTTCAATTAGATTTATTGTGCGGATGAAAAGGGAGTGTGAAATTGAGTGTTTGTGGTTTGTCTCTGACAATAGAATGAGGCGATGACGGGGACGCACACACAAAACCCGGTTTACTCACGAATCACTCTGGCTCTGATGGAAGACACGGGCTGGTACCGAGCGAACTACCGAATGGCACAGAGTCTCGAGTGGGGTCATAAACTCGGATGTGATTTCGTCAAAAAGTCCTGTATGGAGTGGATGCACTCACGAAAACTCAGGTACAAAATTCTTTCGCCACTCTCCCTTCCCTCACTAATTATTCTGCTATCTTCGCCTTATCCATTATTATGATACACAATAAAAATAGCATCTATTGATTATATTTCCCATGGTTTCTGTTCTCTACATGCACATGTCACATACATAAGAAAGTAAATTTTCTGCTTATTTACACACGCCCAAGGTGATTTGACAGCGTATTATATTCTACAAGGTGACGACTTCCTTGTTTGAAAAGTCATTTCTTGGTTAGAATATTGTTGTGTATTTATATTAAGAGCATTTAATGATTGACAGAATTTTCTATGTATTTAAATGCAACTTTTTACTATAACAGATAAAGTCATGAAATTTGGTACACAAATTCATATTCTTATAAGTAATGCTGTCCCCAAATTTCACTTTGATAGCTGTTACAGAAAAATAATTATTAATGTTCATTTGCCAAATTTTATGACTTTATCTATTATTGAAAATAGTTTATTTGCTTTTAAATACATGGAAAATTCTGTCAATCATTAAATGCTCTCAATCACGGTGACGTGTGTGTGATATGTCCCTGCATGTATTTGTGATTTAATGCACATATTTTACAAAATATTTTACACATACACGGAATACAAACCTAGCCATACCCAAGTATTTTCTTCATTTCTGCAAAAAACGTTTGCAAAATATGCTGCATTGACTTATATTGTTGACTTTTCAAATGAATATTTACCCAATACAAAAATTCATTATTGCAACTCTTGTAATGCTAAAATATTATCATTTTTCGTCATCCTGCTTTTATTTGTAAATTAATTATGTAAATCCTTAAAGGAATCTTTCTGTAAAATGGTAATATATTCAATATTTCTTAAACGTGCCATAAAATATGTATTCCTTAAAATTTGTAGTTTCATTCAGTGAGGGTTTACTTATAATGCAGATCCTTTGACACTTTGGAATAGTACTACACGTGTCACCGTTATGTTTTACACTTGCATTGTTGGTTTGTCTCAATTTTGTGGTCCTAACAAGTACATAAACGTGTTTAATTCCTTTATAAGCGTGCGTGCCTTCACCTGGGAGTCTGTTTATTCAAATGCAATTGGGTTACTTATAAAGTCATTAAATCTCATCTTTTAAACATTACTGCCACATATATGCACATACATAAGTTGACCCCACAAAACTAAAGTTTAATGCTGCAGATGAATATGCAATCGATTTGCGGAAGTCAAATTTTGTATTCATTTGTAGGAATTGAAGGTAGAAAAGTATTTAAACTTAGGAAATAATTTTCTAGTCTCCTGTTTATATATGCAATTAGGTGGCATTTGTATTTATGGTCATGACATAATATTAACTAATTTACATTAAATATGTCAGCTCACATTGAATTATAGCTGAATGTGACACGAACAAGTTTAGTGAAAGGTCTTCAGAGTTAGTTACAAACGAACAGGTTTCTCTGTATTTCCGTGCTTTACAAAACACTGTCCTAATTTCATTCTATTGATTTCCACATTCTAATGACCTACACCAACATTACATTTAGCAAACGTGCTTCGGAGTAGAAGAATAAGAATACTTGGCTATGAAAACGACAATCTGCCTGTTACCTGTAAGACAATGCGACATTATTAATGTCAAGCATTGAATTGTCACACTCACTTAATGTGAATAGTGAATACACAGTGACAGTGGCACTTGTGTTATGGATTATGGTAGACAATTTGCCAATCAATTTTGCAAATAAATATGTGTCAAAGACTTCGGAATGTCTATAGCAGGATTGCCATTTAATCATATTTTTCTAATTTTCAAAAGTAGTAACAAAATTACTCCTTATAATTCCTTTAATGTTGTCTTGGGAAGGTTTTTCAGTAAAGTCGACCCTTTTTGACCATAGTTGAAATTGACCCCAAAGAATTACTTTTGGTTAAACCCTATATCAAAATTTCGTAATCTGGTTTGGGAAAAATATTACAGTCCAATATAGTACCTTGTAGTTTAAATACATCCATTTTGCAAAAATAGTCTTTTTCATAAGTGTAACCTCAATTAGTGTAAGAAGCAGAATTCTGAGAAAACAAAAGCTTATTGTTGGGTTTCTCTGCTTGTTTTATGGTGTCTCACTATGCCCCTTTCAGGTGCATGAAAACATGTCTGTACGATATGCCGTTTTTATTGTTTATATATTTAAGGAAAATAGCTGAACTAAATGAAATACTATTAATGTGTGTTTGAAACAGAGGAGAGGATCCATTGCCTTACTGTGACAAAGTGAAATCGGAACCTTTAGAAACTCAGTGTACCGATGATCACAGTTCTGTGGCTCTTTGTAATCTTGTCAAGTATCCTAAACCACTACCAATGCAATATCAAGTAAGTTTTCTATGTTTAATATAAATAATTAATTAAATCTGGAAATGTGCAAATTTCATCTGCATTTTAGGATGCTAAGTAAAGTGAAAGTATGAGTACTAACTTCTGTTGGAAAAATTGGATTACTTTTAAATTGTTTACGTTGTTTCATAGAATTTCGAGAATTTGCATAATATGTCTGAGCCCTACTTACCATATTATGGAGGATCTGTAACTTTGGCAGACTACTGTCCATACGTTCAAGAATTTACTTGGCGGGCTAATAACGTAGTCATCCGAGGATCTCATTGCTTCTATGAGCAAAATAATCCTGGTAATATTATACAATATTTAATTTTTATGTAATTACACGAAATTAAACGAAATAACATATTCATGCAAAATTTTCAGAACCAGATAAGAATTTTGCTTTAGAAGAGTATGGGGAAGGTTCAAAGTGTTTTTATCACACGCAAGAAATGTGGGAAGAGTTGTCCTGCGTCCAAAAACGTCATTGGCAGCATTGGGGCTCCGGCTGCTACAAATATTCGTGTCAAGATGGACTTTTAAACGTTTTAGTAAGCATACCCAGAAATAATTTCCAATAGTATTTAAATGCTGCAGAAATACAGCATACGAAAATGTAAATATAAGGGGCTGCTATAATTTGCTAACAAATATGCTACAGGATAATATGGTTAAGGATTATTCGAAAAACCATTGAGGAGTAGTCATTTAAATTCCATGTTCTAGCAATCCTCTCTAATATATTCCATTACATCATAAAGCTAGAAACTCATCTTCACAAGTGTTTTATGTTTCATTTACAGGTCACTAATCATAGTTTTACTTGTGCATACACGGGACAAGAGATACGAATCCAATTGCTGGCGAACGGATGGCTTCATAACGGTGGCATTAAATGTCCACCTTGTGAAAACTTCTGTTCTGTGAGTTAAAACTGCAGATAATTAATAAAACCTGAAATAAAAATCCGAATTTGACCATATTAGAGGAAGGAGACCCATGAAACTGATTAAGTGTACTGTATATTTTCAGGACTGCAGCAGAGTGAAAACGGGCTATGACGTAACCTCAGACGAGTATCCTACAGACACATTAGAATGCTCTTCAGTTGTGTACCAAGCATCGCCCCTACTATTTTTATGTGTCACATTGATACATTTGCTCCTGTGTGACTAAGACTGTCGTCATTTGTTGACTTATTTATGTATTACCATTGTAGATTTTCATCAAGGGGTCTCTCCTATTCATTGAGATACCATACCAAACCAAACATTTCCAAGTTCACTGTAAAACTTAAAGCCACATTCATACTCGGTCATATACTCGCATCCTACGATGACTTCTTATATTACACAGTCCTTACTATTGTTAGAAGAAATCCCTTTTCTTATTTATGACTTAGTAGATCTATATTGTGTGCTAGTGCATAGTGATGTGGCTGCATCAAAGGTAACCAGAGTAAGTACGGATAATACTAATACCTAATGTTTTTTTGATACGTACATTTAGGAGTTTTGTAAGTTATTTATACACAAATTCAATTGTGTTAGAAGGAAGGGCACTAGGGCAATATTCTTAAGCCTTAGTAGTAGGTAGCTAATTGGCTAATTAAAGTTCTATATATTTAATTGTCTTGGAAGCTCCGTGAATTCCTTTTACCTTATGTTTGCTATTACCATAGCACTTTCTGTTGTTTCATTTGGACAGCCAATATGACATTGCAAAGTATCAATAGGTATGTGGCTTAGAATTGTAAACTTTATGCAACAAATGTCCTCACCGACAATAATTTGCAAAAGAATGATACAAAATAATGTTCTATGTTATGCATTTACTATTGTAAAATACTCCAAGTTCTTAATGTTTAGCAATGGATATTATTTAACAAATAAATGCTTTCTTTGTTCTACATTACATATACTGTAATAATAGGTAGAAGAAATGTCAAAAATTCTAATGGTCAGAATGATCGTCTAATTCTATGTCAACAATTGTGAAAAACATGCATTGTAGTGGCTGAAATGCCATTACATTGTTTACAATTCAAAGTCGCATACAAAATTGAATGTAATGTAATAACTTAAATACAAAATTTCTAATAAAAATAGGCTGATAAACGAAATGTGTAGGTAAAAATAATTTCAGAGTTTTCCAAGTCAATTATATATATGTTACGATATATGAGTCAGTAGGCAACTACAAATATTTATACATAATGGCTAGTGACTACTGTATTTATTGATCATTATCTCTCAGCGATTTTAGGCTTCTACAGAAAATGGTTTCTTGGATTGTTTTAGAAGTATTATACCCCTTTGAAAATTATTGCTTTTTAATTTTTAATTACCTTACTTGGAAAATTTAATGTTACACATCTTTCGTGTATACTGATAACTGGTAGTATCGGTATTTTCGCCTGAAAGCACATTCTTTATATGTCACACAACACAACATTATGGACTTACAAGTATTTCGAGGTCGTTTGAAGTGCTGGTTTATTGTGCTTATTTTAGTCAAGAACTATTAAAATTATTTTAAATCGAGAAAATGTTCCTCTTATTAGTGATGACCCCTGGAAACCTATATTATTGTTGGTCCTGCAAAATGTTTTGCCAAAAAAATATTCTCTTGGGATTTGCTTAGCTAAAATTGTGTGTTAAAGAAGAAAGGATTTATCGTCTGTTTGACAATTCGTGCTGTTGGTTGTAGTAAGTGCATGGGAATGCATAGTCTCAGTCATTCTAAAGAAATGTATTGAGGGAGCAGAAATATTTCGAAAATATTCGAATATTTCTGACAAGAATTTCCGCTTCTTGTATGTGTGCAACCAGCTTAAGAAGTGATTCAAAGTCAAAACAGATGGATAAAGGTATCTTGAATCAGCTCTCGTCATTACGTAAAACATGCCATGCCAAAATTACCTGAAATTTATGTTTAACATAAAATGGGTACTAGTGATCATAATAATAAATAGTTTAGAAGAAGCATATGGTACGATAGCAACACAACGTTGACACTCGTAATCCACTTCGACAAATTAGTTAATTCAGACAATGTAATGTAGGACATATTCTAATATATAAGTGGTGTATTTATTGCACTACATCAGTAAATAGGATAAGTAGTAATACAAATGTGTTTACTGATAGCATTTAGTATTACATTCTAAGTACCTAGTTGATATGTATGAAAGTAATAATCGGTATCAGTGTTGCTAGACTTTTCTCCAGAAAGCAAAAACTTCACAGATCAACGCAAAAACTGGCGCCCAAGAGTCAAAAACTCAAATTATTGATGCAATACAGATTTAAGTCTGCATTTTGGGCTTCATGATTCATTGTGCAAATGTGTAATGGGCGTTTGATACATATACCGTAATTTTTGTGGTTGCTTTTCACTATTTGATGCACTTAAGAGCCAAATTCACCCAGACCCAGAACACTGCTTACAACTACCAGTTTAAAACTAGTTTCAGACTCTCTACATTTTTCAATTACATGAAATGTCCGTTTTTCGGGGAAGGAAACACAGTTCCAAATAACTTTAATTTCCCAAAATGTCTCTCTCAGATGCTTTAGATTTTGGTCATAAGATACTTATAAATTATGAATTTAATGGAAAGCTTAAGGCTTTCCTCGCTTATTCAGCTTTTCTGAATAGGAAACTTTTTCATAAAAACCAAGGCTTGTCGAAGCACCACGGTCAAGAAAAAAGATTGTGTATTGTATAAAATATGTTTCTGGATTTGAGAATACCAATGTTTTGTAAATTATTTGATACCTGGGTAGCCTACAGCGTGGGCAGTAGTTTTACTACAAAATTAGGTTTTCGAAATTCGGAAAAATTATCTGTACATTTCTGACACTTCAATGGTTTCTAATTTTTAATTTTTGGGAATTATGAAGCGTTTTCAACTTTCGGGTTATAAAAGAACCAAAATGGTTACTTTGAACTAAAGTCTTTCTTTCTGAAAGGAATTTCATGCAAGAAAATTGATAAGAGAACCTGAATCATAAACACTGTAATGGTTGTGCCAGTTCCGTCGTATTTGAGTAGTCAGTATCCCTCACGTAAAAGAAGTTTTTGAGGAGATTATGTGAGACACCGATTATGAAATATTTTATAGTGATATTCTGCAGTACCTTTTCAGGACTAGCAAGTTAGATTATTTTCCCTAATTTCTAAAGCAGTTGAGTGGGATAATTGTACTTAAGGCTAATTTTAGTTCATTTGACATTACCATGAAAAGTGTGATTAAATAAAATTGTTTGACGTAATCACCAATAGCGTTTTGTGTAATAAGTGAAGAATATATAATAAGTAACTTACAGTTACCGTACAAGTTACATGGTATAACTTTGTATACAGTCTTCGGATACTTTAAACGTTTTTTCGTAGTCTAGCTAAAATAAAACAATGATCTTCCCAAAGGGGTACTTACTGTAATTAAGAATGGAAAACTGTCCTTGCTTTTCATCGTCATCACAATATAAACGTACATTTACCACCGTTCCAATTTCTAAGTGTAAGTTTATACTTTTTTATTTTTCATGTCGTTCAAAATGAAACATCTCGTTCGTCTAGAAGTGATACAATTTCTGAAATACAATAATCTACTTTGCTATTCGCTCTCCTACTACATTCCCATCTGTTCTGCCTGAGTGTTAATAACATGAACTGATGAAAAACTCATCTCGGTAAAAGAATTTCGACGTATCATACCTCTAAATTATTTATAATTGTCAGTGATATTTAGATAGTCGAAGTCACAAGTTAACATTTCGATTTCGTTTATATCCTTGTAGCCAAATAAAAATAAAAATATTAATAAGTTGTCAGGTAGATCATTGTATAACTAAATATTATATAACTTCCTATACTATCAGTACAATTTCAACAATTACACTTGTTAAAATATATAACCTTTCCCTTTCATATGTCTGTATTGATAATATTTCACATGAATAAATGGAAGTTGAACAATCAAATCCCATGCCAAAGCTAATTATTAATTAATGAATGCATGTATTGCCTATATCTAAGCACAGAATAAAAGTTGCATTTTACGCAGCGAAACCAGAAATACATGCAAGATGTGGAAGAATCTTGCAAATCAATAGTCAAATGGAAACAATACTATGAGTTATATCGTCATAATATAATATAAGATAAGTAATATCAGAAATTTTTCTCGAGTGCAGAGTACCTTAAATAGAGATACTATGCAATATTTTATAAATGTTTCAACTCAGCTACACGAAAACGACTGCTACAAGAAAATTCTCATGATGTGGACGGTTAGAATAGACTACTAAGTCGATGTCAGCATTGACATGTGTCAGCAAAAATTTGTATTATCTCGGTTTTCAATGATATACACCAAAGTACCGAACCTCCATGACAAAGGTGCTCAAGTGCTCTTTAGATATTTGATAAGAGCGTGGAAGAACTTCAAAGTCGCGATTAGGAGACACCAGAAATTCATTTGCAAATTTATTGTCTAAAGCTTTGCTTTCCTGATTACTCATTTCAAAATGCAATGAAATATCGTAGTTGCCAAAAATTTCTAGTTTTTTTAACATAAGGTCGTTAGCCCCATGGCCATCCCAGGAAAGAAATTTCGCATATAGGTACAACCCAGTCACTTCGAAATCTTGCAATTCGAAAATACGTTATGTCGTGCTTTATAGAGGGAACTCTAAAATACTTATTAACAGAATTCTTCACAGAAAACGTATTTAAAAATTTTAAACCTGATAGCCGAGTTGCGTTTCACAAGATTCACGCTAATATAAGAACGATGCATTATGTATATGAGGAGAAATAGGTAGAGGATGTAAAAGACACCCATAATTGTTGTACGTTGTAATATTCAAATTTCATAAAATTATTAAGCAATTTACCGAAGTATATGCTTTCAGAAACAAGTTCTTAATATGTGCATTTGTTCTCATCTTTTTTCTTATCCACCCAGATTGTATTAATTTATAAGCATTGACCAGGTAAGTATACATCGGGTTTTGGCTTTCTGAATTAGTTCTTTTCTGGTAATTAAACAAATGTTTTCCAAAGTTTGAACTGGGCGAATAACTTGAATGCATAGAAACGGAAACATGTATTTTGCGGCGCCGAGAGTATTGGCTTTAAAGCTCATCTAACAAAAGCACACCTCTTTAACCCAATCTACCAATACCAATCATTCATTGTAAATAAATTTGGCATTTTTTGCAATCTGTTCCGCTTAATTCTTTAAGCAATTCGTTCATGCATATTTCTAAATGATTTACCAATAGTTTATGGATCTCCCCTGGACAAAGTACAAAAGTTGGCGAAACCAAAACTGAACACAAGGTTTGATGAAATCTTATATTAATACTTTGTCATTTCCTTCGCTTCTGTGTGTTTCCTACACCATTTTCAAAAGAAAACGCAATTGCATCTATGGAAAATAGGAGCTTATAAAAACCGTATGACCGTATGATAAACTAGAAGGATTAAGCATCTCAGTTATATGAAGTCCACGGCCGCCTATTCCTTCACCCCTTGTTAATTATTTAAAAGATTTCAAGAGAGGTATAGAAATATATATAAATCAGCATATCTAGGTCAAAAGACTAGCCTTCAGCAAAATTAAATAGGCATCAGTATTTTATATGCTAATTTATTCCGTAATGTACAGTTAGCGCCGCTATAAAGTATCCATGGGACTACCAGTGTATAAGGAAGTACATGTGCATTTTAAATTGCCCGCTTGCGGGAAATCAAAACCAACACGTATATATGTTACCGGTATTATGTCAAAACCGGCATTTTGTAAAATGCCGGCAGGCATTTTACAAAATGCCTGTCCTAGGATCGGATATTTGTATTTAGCCTAGGCATTTTACAAATGGCCTAGGAATTTTGTATCAAGCCTAGGATGTATGTAAAATAATTCAACATACATCCTAGGACGTATGTTATGTAAAATAATTTAACATACATCCTAGGACGTATGTTAAATTGTTTTACATACATCCTAGGATGTATGTTAAATTGTTTTACATACATCCTAGGATGTATGTTTAATTGTTATATAGGTACATGCATCCTAAGACGTTTGTTAACGTTCTAGGATGTATGTAGAATATGCAAATACCCAAACTTAGCAATTGCAATGATAACTTTTATTACATAATATCATACCAATTGAATTACAGCTCTCGAAAATTCAATTTTGAAGTCACAACAAGGTTAAAAATCATTATACTAAATATTAAGAAGATCACGTCAGTCAGCTTATTTATTAGAGCAAGAATAACTGCTCTGCTCATAACTATTGAATTAAATCTCATGGTAAACAATTTTGAATACTACTGTCATAGTAGTATTCAAACTACGGGGATACTGTCCGGGAATAAAAAAGCACCTTTTTCTGCTTTTTGCTTTTTTAGCTTTTTTATAAAAAAGAAAGCAAGCAAAGTCTAAAAAAGCAATGCTTTTTGCTTTTTTAATTTAACAAAAATCATTTAAATCGCCTGAAAATTATTATTTTTTCTACAGAAATTGGTGTAACAATGCAATGCAAAGCATTCTGCATCGATTTAAACATTAATTAGTGCATTCCGCATTGTAATTTAATATTTAGAAGTGCTATGTATTAAGCCCTATACGTGTATTAGGTATACAGGAATAAAGCAAAAAGGAAAGAGTTGTAATTCAATTGGTATGATGTTATGTAATAAAAGTTATCATTACAATTGCTAAGTTTGAGTATTTGCATATTCTACATACATCCTAGAACGTTAACAAACGTCTTAGGATGCATGTATAACAATTAAACATACATCCTAGGATGTATGTAAAACAATTTAACATACATCCTAGGATGTATGTAAAACAATTTAACATACGTCCTAGGATGTATGTTAAATTATTTTACATAACATACGTCCTAGGATGTATGTTGAATTATTTTACATACATCCTAGGCTTGATACAAAATTCCTAGGCCATTTGTAAAATGCCTAGGCTAAATACAAATATCCGATCCTAGGACAGGCATTTTGTAAAATGCCTGCCGGCATTTTACAAAATGCCGGTTTTGACATAATGCCGGTAACATATATATATACCGTGATATTTCCTTATACACTGGTAGTTCCCTGGATACTTTGTAGCGGCTCTCACTGTATATACTAAATTTGAGCGCATTGGATTACGAAATAGTTTCCTATCTACGGCATAGTTGGGACCAAATTGTGCTCTTCAGGGATTCTCTCCTCTTTCTGGAGGGCAGCCATCTTATAAACTCGGAAAGGTACACGATGGCGCTAAGATCGTTGTTTTAAAAATATAAGTTGGCCTTTTTAATTTTTGAAATATACGTTAGTTTTACTTCTAAATGTTTGCGTAGCCATAAATGTATAGACAATATTTGATGGCAACAAATACTTCTTGCTTAGCAAACGCTTATATCATGACATGAGTTCAGAAATCTTAGAAACACATTTGATGGACATTTACTAGGAGTTTCTGAGTTACCAAGAACACAATGAGAAAAAGTCCTTGATTCAAAAATGCATTGAGACAATTTGTTCATTTTTTTAATAAATCGAGCATAGATAGCGGATGATGAGAGATGCCGAAGATGAGAACTCCATGACCTTTGACATCCGATTAAAAAATCTATTAGAACTATTTATTTATTAGAACTATATAAGAACTATTTTAGCTAAATTAGAACTCCATACATCTGTTCTATTATTCAGCATCGGAAAGCTACTAGGCGATTGGGTTGTATGTATGTATGTATGTATTGTCAATTTCCTTGCAACAAGGGTTTTACATGGACAAGAGTTGAAAAAATTGTAATTACAAATTAGTCAAGCAAAATACGAACTATGGGAAATGTCAATTATATTTTTAGATGTTTACTTACTAGCACATACTTATTTCTGCTCAAATCGGCAGAAATGGGCTTTCAGAAACAGAGATGTGCACAACAAACATCTTATCATCCCGAATGCAATCTTTTCGATTGAATTTTTCTGTATAATTCGCACTTTTTCAAATAAACTCTAACTTTTTTGAATAACGTACAACTTTTTTCATTACAGTAAAACTTTCGAATAAATTAGAATCTTTTCAAAAAAATCATTTTTGTCGATAAAATTTCCTATTAAATTCAAGCATTTGAAGTTTTCCATTTCTTTTATTTTACTTTCGCTACTGTATGGTATGTAAGTGTTGAAAACCGTTATTGCTACCCCTTGGTCTACTTTGCGACATCGCTTCACCGGTTTACTTAATCTGATAGACGGATTGAAGTAAAAGGATTCCTTATTTACAGTCATTAGAACAACCTTGGATGTTACCCGAGTATATTGGAATATGAACTACATATTATCCAAGAACAATATTGGATTTCTGGTTTGCGCAAAGTTGAAACAACAGCATTTGAAAATACTAAACAGTTGTAAATACTAATACATAGGTACTTAAACTTGCATTTGTAAGCATTGAAGGAAATATGTATTGATAGCAGTATTCTTCGGTTAGGGAGATCAGCTTACCTATAGTTAAAGTATAGTTACAAATGAAATGGAGTGTGATAATATGGTTGAGCATTACAGTGTTGCGTTAAGAGTGTAGATGGAAATACACCTGTATTGACTGGTGAGACATGATAATGTTGGGTTAGCTTAGTATAGAGTAACGGTGGGATGAGATGCATATTAATAAAATGGGAGTGAAGAGTTTGGTTGTAATTCTTCAGGTTGAATCTGCGTTGGCAGTTGATCTATATTGAATAGCCGTGTGTGCGATCCAGCCTTGTTGTTAGAGCAGAGTGTGTGTGAGGAGGGAGTGCAATGTGAGTCAGAGCGAGACGAAGTTTAGCTGAGAGCGAAGAGAGCGAGAGATGACGATTCTTCGACATACCAAAATACCAACCCCGTAGGAGTTCCAGTGGTAAGCTGGCCTGGCGTGGCGAAGAGGCAGTCAGTTCGGTTCAGTCAGTGAGTATTAGTCGACATAGCTATAGCTGAGTATAGGGGAGCAGTTCGGATGGTGAGAGACCCTGTACTGGTGCAGATACACACATAGCGCCTAGGAGTGATCAGACAGAGCATAATAGGATACGGAGACTGGGCTAAACCAGGCAATCGCAAATAGGACGAGAAGTTGAGGAGAAACAGGAGCAGTTCGGTTGAGTCCGTCAGTCAGTTCTTGGGCTGCCTCTCTGCATATTCTCCGTGTGCGTACCTCATAGAGATAGTTTTTTAACCGAAAATCTCTCTTGCCTACTCCTTGCTCCATTCTCACTGTCACCACACGCAGACACAGTAAATATTTATTCCCAACAATCGCGAGACGGGAGCTTCAATTATTTACAATAGTCCTGCCAATTCACATTATGTTGCTCTAGCTACACTTAAGTCCCCTCCGCCTTACAATATTTCTTTACCCTGTCCGTATTCAACCTTTCGATTTCTTCCCCAAACTCCAAACACTTCCGGTCAGTTCGAATTCTCACTACAATCACAACTCTACTTCCGTTTCTAAGGTGAACCTCGTTTCCCTTTTCAGTAGGTGGAGTATCAGCCAGTATGATCATTCAATTCTAAACATTTCTTCTTTCGTCATTTGTGTGTGCTGTTTTATTGACACGAACTCGATATTTTGTCTTGTGGGAGCTGGTAAATCAAACTATTTGCTAAAATTGCAATTCTTTCTTGACGTGTAGATTGTCTCCAGCTCTAAACCTACAAAACTCTTAATTGCCTTTCGTTGTGTACCATGTATTCTGTATCACGCACAATAATACTTCTATCTGCGTAGTTTAATTGTGACTCGAAATTTTCCTATTTATACTTTATACTGCAACAAAGTGCATTGTGCAGCTAATCTCTTTTCGGTTACAGAAATGCGCATTTAATATCACTCTTCCTATAATTGCGTCAACAATTTACACTAGAATAACATTATTGCAAAAGTTCTAATAATCCAATAAAAACTCTTCGATTGGCGATGTACCTATAATATTGCAGACACTTTGAGGTTCAGTGTGTTTTGTGAAGTGTATATTATATATATGCAAATATGCAATGCAGAAAGCTGACTTTCACATCAGAGTGATATGCATACAAGTTTCAAATTATCGCAGTATCTACATTTATGAGTCCCTATAACATAACCAACAGTAAATACATGCGTGAATAACAGACATACAAATTTTCCCTTCGTCCTTCTATCTCTCTCTCCCAATCTTCGGCAATATTACTATAATATGAATTGGTTTACAAATAAATGCAAAACAATTTAAAATGTTATGTATGTCTGAGAACTGAACCCGAAATATCACAGCGTTGATTTCTATACACAAAGACAAAAATCACAATTCCAGCTATAATTTATTAAAGAACAATATTATGGGTCAAAAGTAGATTGAGTGACCAGTACTGCGATACAGACTGGGACAGTGATTGGATTTCTTGTTGTCCTACATGCTTAGTTTTTATTGGTTGTTTCAGTAAAATTATGTGAGCTTAAAATAGGAAACTTGTTAATTATTGCACAGTAGTAACACATTTGTAATATTGTTACATAAGTTCTTAATACTACTGTGTTATGTAACCACATATAACTTCATAGTTTGTTAACATATAACTTTAGGCTTTTTACTACATAATTACTACATCACTCCCAAAATTACATACCAATGTAAATCGACATTTGTAGCGTATGTAAATACAAAGCCATTAGAATGGAGAAGTAGACGAAACATTAGGGGAATAATGAAAACTATCATTGAACACTGTACACATAGAGATAGGAGAGAACTCCAGCTCGAAGTTTAGCCATATTATGTGCAAGACTCATTATCAGATTTCAAGAGCAAATACTTTTGCCTTTTCATTAGACGACTACTATACCCACAACCTACCTACGCTTTAATTCATCCGATAGAACATACCAGACGATATCCATACAGAGTTCTTCTATTTAGGCAACACGCGTGTATGAAGCACATCGTACAGTGTACGCCAAAGCCAATAATCTATTAAGCCAAGTTTCTTATACGGATGCTCTCATACTCTATATATACGGTTTCTACTACGAGAGAGGCATAATGTAGAGTTATATGCAGCCAAGTACATCTATCTGTATGGGTTGAAATTCGGCTCTCCAGCTCCAGAAGCCACTTTGAGAAGGATATACACGAAGAACTGACTTAGGACGTAGGCCGGAGTAGTATAGATAGTCGTAGTCAGTGCTCCAGTTCAGTCTAGCCAAGAAAGTACGGTCCAGCGAGTGTGTCCAGTGGACACACTGCTGCTAACTGCACTACAAGTCTGCAGACCAGTCTCGGCTATACAGAGATTACACAGACATCCAGGAGTAGCCATGAAGTGAAGTCCCAGCTAGCCAATGTATGTAATGATAATAATGATGAGTACACTCTGTATTATGAGTAAGTTGATATACCTAGATTGCACGAATACCTTACTTATTTAGTATTTAGGAACTTTACACTTTATGTATATGCAAAATGCCAACATGTGCATATGTATTTACTAATGGTGGGGATGTACGCTGAGAGATTATACAGGCAAGACGGTTCATTCATACTTACAATTACGCTACAACTCGCTCTGTCTCTTTTGTACGTAGGTAGTCTTTTTCTGTAACATGTCTCTTAAGTGATACTAACAGTGCGAACATTATACAACAGCAGATCCGTGCATGCAAGCAAAAATACCACCAGAATTTCCTACCTACATACAGCAAGTTACAAATCCACATAAAATCGGGAGAAGGGCAAAGCAAAATACTCACTAACTAAACTCTGTACTATCTACTTGCTATCGAAAGTGTAGTCCAACCTACACCAAACTATGTAAGCATAACAAAAAGAGAGAAGCACATGTAGTGAAATTACGTTATAGCACTTACTCTATATGCACTGGATATTGTGTACCTATGGCTATGCATATTACACTTTTTGGGTTTATCGCTAGTCGAGCTCTATGCTAAACAGGCATCTTTACACAGAGACATGTACTTGTATGGAATGCATTCATGTAATAGTTATAGTAGTAGTAAGTAGTAGTAATAGTAGTAGTAAGAGTGTCTAGGTCTGAAATTGTAGGGTGTATATAGGGAGGGAGGATGTTCATTCTGCTTTTCTACACGGGGTTGAGTTCTTCAGCACTTATCAATCCTTGCCTTATACCAAATATATGATAAGTGCAATACATCTATCTATAATTATGTGAACACTGCACATGTGACATCAATTCAGGCATGGAAAAGGTTGAATCTGGAAAACATTGGGAATAGTCAGATGGGACGCAATAATGTACTGGTAATGAAAAATCATGAAAAAATCAACAATACAAAAAATGGAGTGAGAGGGAAGGACACTGCCGTAAAAACAAAATTAAACGCCAGGGTACTTTTATTTTTTAAGGGCATCATTGGATAAGAAACAATGAAATTAAGCGACATAGGAAATGGGAATATGGGAAGAACCTATTTATTTTACTTGGTTTTCAACAATTGCCTATCTAGATAAATTTTTGTTTCCTTACATTTGTCATAACATTTTCATGTCTGTTGCGTCTTATCTATCTGATATCGGCAACCTAATACTAGCTAATGAGAATACTAGTTAATGCAAATTGCAAAGAAAACGGTTTTTGTTCCGTGGGTGGGGCCTCATAGTCTTAAGTCTAGTTTTACAAGAAAATTCGGTTTTTGTTTCGAGGGTGGGGCTTCATAGTCTTAAGTCTAGTTTTACAAGAAAATCGGTTTTTGTTTCGCGGGTGAAGCTTCATAGTCTTAAGGTTATTAGTTTCACACGAAAAATCGGTTTTCACTGGAATTGCAAGTAATTTCAGTACCGAGAATACGAAAATTCTAAAAGAAATTGAAGATCGAATGTATTGAGGCAAAAACATGGTTTAATTTTTTGAAAATAGTATGCCATCTGGAGAAATGAAAAATAGTAATTTTAGTAAGCATGGCATAAATATACCATGGTAACATTGAAGCCTACCTTTATATGCCACACATTTGTGGCATATATTACAAATTTGACATTCTATTCATGGTCAATTCGTTTCCAGTTACTACAAAATGGAATCCAGAGCATTTTGGAAATTTTGGCACTGAGAGCAAAAGAGCTGTGGAACCACGGCTTCACTTGGAATTTTAATCTTTTTCCATTCCTGGAAGTGACTTGCTGTTATTATGACTGTCTGTTCACTACATGATGTACCTAACTATTCTGTCCCTTTATTCCAGTGTCACGAAAATGGAATACGTTAGATCCCCTAAGTTGGAAAACATGTGTTTGATCATTGAAATGAGTCTACCTTAATATGTCCTATTAAGGCCATGAGGAGGGGATTATGCTGAAGCAAGTAAATCAGTGTTAATTGTCATATATTATTTTACAAGCGTGAGTTTTGGGAATATACAAAATCAAAAATAGTGCTATATTTTTAGAATTTGATATAATAATTTTAAAACACTTTCATAGAACACTTATTTTCCATACCTTTATCTAAAGTGGATCCCAACTTGGGATTGTCTTAAAAGTATAATGGTTTTTTGGCATTAAGCTTAAAAAATGGACCCCAAACAAAAATGGAAATTAAATACAAGTCCTCCAAAATAGGACCATTTCTTATGTATAGTCGATCTCAAATGCATGTCATCATTGAGGATAAGTCAACTTTGAATTCAAGGAGACTTTGAGGACTTAAGTCAACTTTGAATACAAGGAGACTTTGAGGACTTAAGTCAACTTTGAATACAAGGAGACTTTGATGACTTAAGTCAACTTTGAATACAAGAAGACTTTGATGACTTAAGTCAGCTTTGAAAATAATTCGACCTGAAATACAAGTCCACGTAGAATCCCGAATATAAGTCCACCTCGAATATAAGCAGTTTAGTTTTGCATATCCCTTATAAAGGCCCCTTAACTACTTTAAAACTTTTCACGTTTAAAAAAGTTCTTTGCAAATACTTGTTTAAGTTTCAAAAGAAATTGAAGATCGAATGTATTGACACAAAAACATTACCATTACTTTGTGAGAGAAAGGAAATTCCTAGTTGTCTCTTTTATCGAATTTTCTTTTAAGCGGTTTGGGCAGCATCTATGTTAAGCAAAGGGCTGACTAGGGAAAATAGTTTGTAGGCAGATGAGGCAGACGTAGGTTAACAGAATACCATTTACGTACTTTGCGGAGTAGTAGTACTACGAAGGAGTACCTATATTCTATATTAATCTAGTCAAGGGTAATATTCAGAAACCAATATCTTTGAGCTTAGCCTCCTCTATCTAGTAATGGTTGAATAGTAAGACTAGCGACAAACCCAGAAAAGTTGGCATTAAGGGCATGAGGAGAAATGCAAAAATGTTGTGGATAAATTGTACTTGTGTGTATTCTAAGTAAATTGTTTGTGTACTAGGAGGACTTAAGCCCTGTAGTGCCTGTTGGTGGTTGGGGCCCTGGAGCTGTGCTGCTGTGTGTGTTCATACAAGTGTGCCTCTCTGATTGTCAGCGGACGTTATTAGAATTTGGTATTGTATACTTGGATAACGTATTATTGGAAGTACATAATATAGGGTTGTGAATTGTGAACTGCCACGGACACATTATACTAGATGGATGAGGAAAGAAAAGAAGTAGTATCCAACTGAATTGTGGATAGGGAACTGGGTGCTGATTCTGGTGTACATAGCGAACAGGGAAAAAGACTTAGTTTAGTGCGGTTCTATATGATGGCAATGTTGTTGGAAGTTGGCGAGTTGTACGTGCAAGTATGGTTGCCTTTGCCTGTCGTGTTAAGAAAGGCAACGGGAGCAAGTTAGACGGAGAGCCAGGGAAGGCAGGCGGACAGCCGAGTCAGCCAAGAGAGTGGCAAACTGAAAGCTAAGCCTACATACAGATACGACTACAATACAAGGTATCTGACTAGAAGTAATGGCGGCGGTGAATAGTGAACACGGAGGGTGTGAGCCCAAGCCGCCAGACAGGTGTGAATCCTCATTTTCCGGACCCGGTATACAGATTTCTGCTCCTGGACGGTTGTCCAAAGGTTCTTCGCATCTCGAGGCACCCTTAAATCAGGTAAGAGACTCCTGTCAACGCATTTTCCCTTTGCCATTTATAATTACTCTTTCTTCCACCTATTTCTCTCCAGCAACACCAAATCTTTAAATGACTCGACAAAAACACAATTGATTCAAAACTTCATGTCCAATTTCATCCCAACTTCAGTCCTATCATTTATGTACAATATCAACTTATCATTTCCTTACCCCATAACTAAAGCTTTTACCATCTTCGTTACTATTCCCAATCACATTTTTTTCAAATATTTATTTACAAAACACACATTTGCAGTGTTTCACACTTACACTTTACTAGCAGTATACACAATACTCAATACGCGTAAAAATCGTCTCTGCCTTCAATCATTTTGAATTTTGTCAAGTTATTTAAGTCTACAGTATTATCAACCGAAATTGTGCAACTTCTAAGTTTTTTAATCTAGTTACGTATTCAGTGCGTTACAATGAAATTTCAAACCGAAAGTTTGAAAGTGGGTTTGAAAAAGGTTTGTAGTGACATACAAGTGCAATTTAGTTTCTCGTGCAAATCCTCATTGTGATTATTTTTGGTTTCCAAGTGAAAACCGTTTCTTCACTATTTATTTTCTTTGTCTTGTGATTGAGGCCTTAACTTTTCTCACAACCAAAACTCCGATTTTCGGCAAAAGTTTTATGTAACAGGAACACATGGATTTAATTAAACAACAAATAAACTTTAATCGTAGGGCCACATCATAACACTGTGCGCAATATTTTACTTAAATGTTACGACTTAATTGAGACAATGCTTAACTGGGTAAGCAATCAGTACTTAATACTCATTTTAAGTTTAAGGGAACTTAAGTCTTGTCCATGAATGCATTAATCCAGCTGCTCTGTCTTGTTTATATTTATACTATTTAATGTAGGAACACGTTAATATCTGCACCTATAAGTGATTACAGTGAACCGCTCGCCTTGTCACCATTCAATATTGCAACTGTAATTTTTTAATAGAATCTACAAAATATACAAAACTGTTGCTAAACTAAATAGCTTAAAAGCTTGACAAAAACAAGTAAAACAATCAACTTCGATTTTATTTCAATGACGTAGGTATTCCTTTATATAAGACATGGCAGCTCTTTTTTATTTACTGAATTTTATTTCTCAATGCTCATTACAAGGTCAACATGACAATTATTTGACGCTTTTATTTTTTACCTTGTAGGTTAATGCTAAATAATTCTAAAAACGTTTTGCTACAGTTTTCTGGTAATGAATTGTGAATGTGATGTATTGCTTAATATTAGCCAACTCATCCTGACTTACTCGAGAAAGAATTTTATTACGTACGTATAACGTTTAGGGCTTAACATACGTAATTTATAACATTGACCAAGTATATTTATCATTTTAATAGAATTACAATCGATTGTTCATTGATATTCTTAGTACTGGCAAAAGCTACCCTATAACCTAAAAACTCTTAATATGTTATTTAAAAATTTATTTGATTTGGTCATTGCAGATCAGAATTTCTTTTTTATTTAGTCGCTCCTCTAGTCATACTTACTTGTCTTTCCTTTGGTGAAGGCAATTTTTAGATTATAGATTTCTTTACTATTTACAATTTTAATGATATGCAACTTATATGTTTGATTATTGCTTTTTGTGCTGTGCAGTAAATAAAGACTGTTTTACAAGACACACGTGCAGACCTATTTTTCTTAACTCACTTAGAATTTGGGTTGTATTCCTATACCAGCTACGTAAATACTTTATATCTAGCACTTATCGTAATACATACACTAGTGGTGCCACATAATTGTCAGTCATATTTTACTAAATATCTCTATCAGTGAGTCAGTGGCGAAGTAAGCTATACACTAATACACTGCATAATATCTTAAGTATGTGCGTTTGTGTCTATGTTAACTGTTATATAACGCACATACAGCACAAAACGCAACACAACTGTTCGAGCTATTAGACGTACACAAGAAACACAAACAGCAGATTATGATAACATGTGTGTTATTTACGATATTTAGGAGACAGAGACACTATATATTATATCTATATATCGTGTAGGTGAATAATGGTAATTTTAGTTTAATTTTAATTGAATCCTTTTAATCCTAAAGAAGAAATATGTAAACTAGAGCAGTACGCAATACAAATAACGAACTCAATCAAAACAAAATAATATATGTGTGTGAAGCTTTAGAAAAAGTTGGCCTTTTAAGAACCAGACAGAACTTCTAAACTTTGGAAACTATTTCTATGTACAGTATTCATTGATATGCATAGACTTCCAAACAAATAATAAACTCAAATAGCCTGCAAGTAAATTATTTCAATTTGTCCAGTTCTTAGATATCATTCATGTGTACTTTTTTCAAAATTACATCACGTCTTACACAAAATGCAACCAAAGCCCGAAGCATAAGAAATGAGTTAGACATGTAGTGTATTTCACTGTATTGTGATATATTTTCAGTTATAAGCATACACACAGGGGAATTGTAACTCTTAACAGGCTCCCTATAAAATCCTAGTACTTCAACATTAAAGAATGTTGTGCTCTTGACATTTGAGATGAGAAGCTCTGTCAATTTAGATTTTTAACTTAAATATATCTAAAAATACAAAAGGAAAGAAAACTATTAGAGTACAAAAGTCACTTACATCGTTACATCTAATCACTACTTTATTACTCAGAAAATGAAGAATATTTGAAACAATTGCTAGAAATATTCTAATTTTGCAAGGTTCACATGATATAAAATGTGTAACAATAAAATATATAAAAAAATAATTCGCAATTTACTGAACACTTTTGCATATACAACTTCACTGGATTCGGTTATAGTCATTTATTGTTCTTCTTTCCTTGCTCATATTTATAGTCGTCCTACTATAACGTCTGGTGGATGACTCAGCAATTCATCAGCAAAACTGTTATTTTATGCTGAGTCATCTACATGAAGTTCCGTGAAAACTAGAATAAGTGTATTTGTACTGTTTGATACGACTGACATTCTTAATCTCTGTTAGCTTTTAAGAACGTCTTTTGGCAATTGAGTATACTTAGACAGCATGGTTTAAACTTTTAGTTAATTGGAAACACAACTTCCACCTTTATACCAATCGTACTGTACGAATTTCTGCACATATTTATAAATTAAACTGGAGTCCGCATATTTGGGTAGAATTAGCTTTGAAATAAGTGCTCAACCGAGATTTTAGTTTTATTGAACAGAATGCAATTTTCTGCTATCGAAGTTTTGTATTCGAAATTAAGAATTTACAACTTTAACCCATTCTAGCTATCAAGTCAGTTCTGCAAAACTTTATCTATAAAATGACGCCTCAATTTTATAATGTACTACTTCTAAGCCTATCAAATGCAGGTTGTTCAGATGAAGTCTGATGAAAATAAAACTGCCTTTTAGTTGAGCAAATGTTATCTTACCATAACTTATATCCCTATTTAGAAGTAACAGTGCATCTGTGTTTGAATAAAATGTTTACCATTGTGTTGTGTTTATAGTTATATACTGATAAGATGTAATTGTTGATTAAAGTAACCAAAGTCAAAGATCAATTGCTAACTTGCTTTGCCGAGTGACTTACAATTAACAGCCGCAGTAATATTAGTAATAATATAATATATTTTGTGTTATAGGTAAATTAATCTACTCGATTGATATACGCCTAATTAATGCCTATATGCAACACTTATATTTCTGCTCCAAACAAAAATTAACTGTCATTCTTATCGGGATAACACTAATGGCCTTGACAAATAGTAATTGCCTTTCTTACATTATATAAGAAATTCAAAGATAGCACGAGAACTTATTGTAAGTTTGCCACCGATGTGAGTCGAAGATTTAAAATAAACTACGAACTGAATTTATTGCTGTTGTATAACACTTTAGTGACATTTAGTTAGATTTTCATGAACCGGCAAAAAAGTTCGCTTATTAAAAAGACTGTACTTATTGCATAATCATCTATATATAATTTTATTTTCACTTCGACAATTAAAATTGTGCAGTATTTAAAATTTATGCAAAATACAGTAAGACAACATTGAGAATTAAATATAGACAGAATGTAAGAGCACTGTCATAAAGTATCCCCCGATAATTAACAGTACGGTCATTTTTAATCGAGGCGATGGACAGTATTTATTAGTGATTAAAAACGTAAGTTGAGAGTAAATTTTCTATGGTTGATTTACTGAGGAGCGTACAAGTTGCACTACGACACCACGAGTGAATGTTGCTAATCTTTACCGTATGTACGCATTATACAATTTTCATTGCATATAGTAATTTCATAGTTACACTTTGTACTATATGATTTTACTAGTACCTAGAATGAATTTCCCCTTTTTTCAATATGTCACCCTTGCCTTGTGTGATTAGTAATACTTAGACCAAGATTTTATTCCGTTTGTACATGAAATTGGGTTGTAAATTCTTTTTGCTAACATAAAATATGTTTATTTTCTTGTCGCTGCATTGTTGAAGTGAAGAGGTTAGTGTAATATAATCTTAATGATGATTGAGCAGCGTGTAATCTAGTGTAAATATTTAGTAGGTATTTTAAATGTAGTTTTTAGTACATAGTACATTACAAGGGTTGGAATTGCATTTAATGTTCTTACAAATGAAAGATGCTTAACAGAGGTATAACTGGATCATGACAGGTAGAGAAAAGAGAAGTGGAGGTGCCTACTTGTGCTACGTAATTTACTGTAAATTGTAATTGGTGTGGGTCAAGGGCTTGGTTTTGTCATGCGTTTGGTCTTAATGATGGCCCTCTAGAGATGAGGTTGTCATTATAATGATTATTTCTGGGGCAGATAGTAATATAATGTGGAAGGTAGTAAATATGGCTGTTATCGCCGTAGCCGTTAACGCCCCAGCCGTAGGAAAACTCTTTGCTGCAATTCAATTCCCGAATTTCCCAAAGGATTCAGGTCTGCCTGCCTGTTGTTTATACTTGCAGCAAAGTTATGCGATGGAAGACCTGAAACTGCTTTGAGTCAGCAGATAGGCATCTGTGCAGTTATAATCTTATAGTGATGGCATGGCAGACTGACAATGAGTTAAACAGGAGAAGCAAATGCACTTAGAAGTATTAAATGTGCCGTGGAGTGAAAATTATGATGATGAGTTGGTCGTGACCTAATGTAATCAAAAATTATATGTGCATTTGCAGTGGCATTGCTGCACTCACTAACTTAACCATCATCGACATAGATAGCCTCCACAATATTTTTACTTTGCCCAATATTCATTTGCTACTTACGGCTCCTAACGCTCCTCATAGCATTATTAAAATGTTAACCGGAGCGTCAGCAAAATGGAAATTACTCACAGTAGCAGAAATAACTCAAGGTTCAAAATTTTATTGCACAGTGTACCTTTTTCTACATTACACCAAATCACCTATAGCACTCGTATGCTTCTTTAGAATTGGTGATTTGGCCACCGTAATAGCGTCTACCTACAAACTTATGTCTGTTATGCTTAAAAATGATTGAACATCACCATACATTGTTTGTACCATCCCCAGTCCTAATAGTCCCATTACCACTTTCATGGTTCCCATTGTTTTGCATCTCACAATTTTACAAACCTTCTGTTCGTGTCACAGTCTCTTTAAATCAAGTATACATTAAAAATAATAAAATACAACCAAAAATATAATTTTGTAGCTATCTAAAAAGAAACAGAAAAGATGATCCTGCATAGCTAACGATGTATGTATTTTGATTTTCTTTAACAATGGCATATAGATCCTTTATCACAGAAGCCTTAAAAATAAAATAGGTTAGTAGTATATTAGCATAGTTACATATATTGAATCGTTTCTCATTGAGACGGCTTAAAGTATTTATTAAATCGAAAATCCCACCTTGTTAACATTAAATTCCTTAACCTATCTATGGATTCAGAACAACTCATTGATAGGTTCAAGAATGTATTGGCACACTGTTACGTTCACAATCTTTTACGCAAAGGATTGCTATAGTTAGTTCATTTTCATTACCTGGTATCGTTGTGAGTGGTCCAAGTCCAAGTAGTTTCGTGTAGCACTACAAACAAATATAAGAATCATTGAAGCAGCAAACACATCACTTCTAATTAAGTACCTCGTAGATTAAAGTACAGTGGGCGCTAAGGAAGTTCGATGTTAGTTAATAGCTATCTGTTTACTTTTTGTTTACAAAGCCACTGGCAGAGCTTTATTGTGTCCACTTATTAAGTTGGGTGTTGTAGTTTCTACAAAAACGTGTATTTTTTGCACCTAATAGAAGACACTGTTATTATGGAACTAAAAGGAAATTTTTGAAGATAAAGTAGAAGTAGTTGTAGCAATAGTTCACAAAATTATTTCAATCAAATGTGGTTTATCCTTTCCAATTCACGGGATTGTGTTAAGGAAAATCTGGTAGCGTAACCCCCAAATCGAATCTGTGACCTATGGGGATACTGAAATAAATTGCAAAGATGAGAGATAAGCTGTAACAACGATATCTACTGGTAGAAAACTTTTTATATAGGATATGTTGTATTGTTTGAGCAAAAAGTACATTTATTGACATTGACGTCTGATAGTCCATTATAGACACACACTTTCATTGTAGTATTTGTAGAGTACAATACTGTTATCTGAAGTGTATTAATAGTGATATACTATATTATGCAGAAGATGAGACCAAAGAGATAACGTTCAAAGAAATCGATTCTCTCACAGCGTTATAGGAATAATTCTTCTCGTGTAACTATATTGAGGCACTTTTTAGCATACGAAAATTTAATCTGTAATATATTCTATTGTAATACTAAGTAGGTTGCAGAACCAGAATCTAATGGCGTAGTTGTGTAAAGACTACTCTATTACTATACTATCTTAATGTTCACATTTCGTTTACAGGTTTTGGAATAATGTCGATTATCTGATAATATCAATAATCTGAGAATTCTAATAATACTATCAACTTAAAGCAAGGCTTTTAACTTTTCTTTAAGTAAAAGATGCAGCGTCGTTTAGAAGATGAGATCTGACACTTTTAGATTAGAAACTGTTGTTCAAATATTTATCTTACCTGTGACTTTCTCCCAAATAGTAGTTTTGATTGTCATGTAGCAACTAGGCATCAGATTGTCATTGAGGTGTATTATTTTCTGGACCAAAACTGGAAATCCCTTGTGGTTCATTGGATACTTAATTTGATGGAGAACCAATGAGGGACAACAACCCTTAATACCACCCTTAAAAACTGGGAGGACATTATTGTTCTCACCTAACCATGTTAGCTTTAAACCAATCATCAAAACACAAACTTCGGGCATTTCCCAAACAACTTGGTTACTATGTATTTCGTCATGTCTTCCGTGTCTTATCATCTAATTCATATGTACACCGTTAGGTAATTCGAAAAACGTATCCACACAGTTTACATTAGTGGCAAAAACGTATTAATGCCTTTTTATATGTGCATTATAAAACGAACATCAGATTGGCAACGTATTCAAACTTGCATAATAGATAAAACCCATGTTATGTTTCGTCTTTTAGGGGATTCTCAGTTAAGTGAGTCCCGCCCCTCTCCCGCCCCGAGAAATATTCCTAACAATTCCTTGGGGGTCTGCCACTGCGACGTAGATTAGCTCATCAAAATCAATGGCTGCATGTAACTATATTAACTTATTTAAAGGAAACAATCCCTGCTGTTCTTTTCTCTGGTAACCATATTTGACATCCATGCTATTCTTTCGAGAGTAGCAGAACTAACTTGAACAAATTCACAATCTTCCTACGTATTCTAGAGGTATTACCTATTAATGGCTTAAGCCTGTACTCACTTATTCTTCCGTTATCTATGCGACCTTATATGCAGATGCACAATTACCATGTATGTTTGCTTCTATTAATGGTCCCACGTCACAAACAGCTTTAATTTTTTTTAAATGATGTTAAGACAAGCTCTCAGCAGCAGTGAAGAATTTAACGTTGGTGAAGTTCAACAAAGGTTGACAAACAAACTGATAGGATCTAATTGATAAGCTACTGCAAATACAATGTCTTAAAACATGAGCTTATTGCATATTCTATTTTTATTATATGAGTCATGAAAAAAGAATTAATTGTCAAATTATGAAAAATGTACTTAAAAATATTGTTCTCTATACATTGAATAGGGATAACGCCGATTTGATATTGTATTCCCTAGAGACAAATGCTTAATATTCTTGATGATTTTATTGCAAATGTCATCACTGTGTCTTCGTTGCCAATTTCACGTCTATTACACTAATAAATCCTCATGAAAATCTTCACCACTACACATCAGATTTACTTGTAGCTATCTCAAGACTCTTTAGATAGTTTGATTTAATTTACTTCACTTACGATGAAGACAAATATTATTGGTCTTGACGTGGTGGACACGGTTGACTGATTACTTACGCCATATTTACCGGAGAGTGAAGAGAAATGAAGACGAATATGCTGGAAAGCAAAATGTGCTTTCTTCTTAATCGATATTTTCGCCGTTCATCTAGGTTGTCTTGCCATATTGGCAAAAGTATGAATGTATTAATATCAGGATAACTAACATACTGTGTTTTCTTTGCATCATCGTTGGTTGCTTAAGGTTGGTTGGACTTTCTAATACATTGAGTTTCCTACTCCACTATTTCCGTCATAACTAAATCAATGTTGACTGAAAATGATTTTAAAAAATTGGTCATCAAAGATCACCTTATTATCTCGGCCACACTATTCTCATATTTTGAAATTTTGCACCCCATACACTGTCAAAAACTTTGGAAAGTAGAAAATGTCCAAAATGACGGCGGGAATTTACTTTGGTTGATTATTGCTGGATATAGTAAAGATGTAGTAAGATTATATATAAGAATTGAAAGGTACTCCCTTAGTTATTTCGGCCAGGAATCTGATTCAATTGAAAAAAATGAAACTGGTTGTATTTTTAGAAAACGGAAATTCAATTTCTAAAAGTTTGTAATTTAAATTATTGTTTCACAGCATACAGACAATTACAAATATTTATATGCTTGTGTCAAGGCAGTGAATAGTGGAAGCCTTCCACTATTCCACTGGAAGGTGGCTTAGAAATTACATTCGTTGCTATAGTAGTACACTTATGCCAGGATTTAGTTTCCAGTTTTACCTATTAAGGTCAACCTTAATACCACAGAAACAATATAATACGCTAGTTTATTTTTATATTTATAAGCCTTTCAAAACCATTTTCCTACTTTTATTACCTTTATTTCTAAAATTATGCATTTCAGTTAGATTAAGTGCTGGCATTCATAATTTTTGTATAGATTGAATAAAATGCATTTATAATTAGGATTGTGAGTGAATTGGTGCTTAGTGGTGAATGATGAAACTATAGAATTGCGTACATGTTTATTTCGCAAGACGAATATTCTGTGCCATATGTCATGTCATAGGATGTCATGTTGCGTTAACTGTCTAAAAAAGGAAGCGACGTAAATGAACATTGAAATTGATGATAATATTTCTACGCAATATTCGATCCTCACTGAATGGCTCTTGAAACGGCTTTCCTTTTTCTGCCGAGTTAAGCCAACCAGAATAGGAGATCAATACAGGTTGCTAATATTATTTGCTACTTTTACTTGCTTTCGCCGTGTGCCTCGTAGACTCCTGTCCTCACTCCTCTGTCATCGCTTCACTTTCCTCAGCGCTTTCTCTTCCAACCAAAACTTCCACAGATACTGCTTTTGTCATATTCTGTGTAATTATTATTTTGTATTATGCAATATATGCCATAATTAGTGTTTGTACCTCCGTCGTCATTAAGTTTCAAACAGACCATGTACACTATGTGTACCCGGGAAAGCAAATAATTGTATTGTAACATATAGCTGAGTCAATAAATTGGGTCCTTTGAATGTAATGTATTTCTATGTTGTGGTAATGCTACCATGGACCATTTAAAAATTACAATCGATCCCAATTTACCTTGGACGATGACTAGTTTTGTTTATATGTATCTGACAAACGAATTTAAAGCTAGTTTTTGTCGTGTTTTAGTTACGACTATATTATATTATTGTCAAGTAATAAAATACGTAAGATTTCTATCTATCTGTTTTAAGATACAACGTTATTAAATAAAAGATTTTTGTTAGCTTTATCAAAGAGTAAAATATTACTTATTGGGTTTTGATTGAACTGCCAATTGGTACTGGAATTTTAACTTTAATTTTTCTTTGAGGTCACTTGTGGTTTTAAAGCACTTGTTAATAGAAAAATCAAAGATTCATTATCGCCCATTATTTACATTTCTGCTTTCTAAGAGAAAAATGAAAACTAACGACTTTATGACGCACGTGTTTTTGTAGTTGTCATCTAGGGCGTTTAGACATTAAAGGGACTATGATATTAATAAACTCCGCCTCCACTCGAAATGTCAAATTGGTCTGTGTACAAATTGCCCGTTAATGTGACCTAGTAGTGCACTTAAGCAATATCCATGGCATTTTTCTTTAGCTGTAATTGGTAATTTTAGATGTTTGTTTTGATCCTCCCTATGTTTGCCTTCAATACATAAAAATGTGATAAGGTTTATTGTATTTGTTAAAAGCATGTAAATAACTCGAGTAATGATCTTACTTGTTTGTCAAAGTTTTTACGTAAGCTTCCAATAAAACATTTCCTGTTTTCTTCAAACATAGCAAGAAATCAAAGTAATTGGCTTCATTAGGAAAATGTATTGAATTACAATTTGCGGCTTTTCGTTCTCATATTCTTTAACTTTTTCCATGTTTGTGTAATGATCTGACTTCTTTTGACAACCTCCAGAGAAGTTCGAAAAAGGCACATAATTGAATTTTTAGAGGTTTATACAATAGCCCTACTATTACCGTAATTGCCCATTCAATTTTTGTTTATCCAGTTGGAAGTCTTTGTATGATCATTACCATTAAAAGGTAACAGTAGAAGATTATTTTTATATGACGCTAGCAGGAGATCAATTTCTTTCTTTTCTTCAAATCATTAGTTTGCCTGAAAGCCCTTTAGTGGATACTGCCACTCGTTCACATGATAAGTCACTCTGTCGTGTTGTGAACGTTATGAAATGAAAAGTCACACGATTTTGTTGTAATATGGCAGTGAAAGACTACACATGATTATCCAACCATTATTTCTCTTTTGCGTATTGGATTTGCACATCAAATGGTACATTTACGTAAAATCAAACCAGCGGTAGTTATATAACTGACTAAATATCAAAGTTTAATTGGTTAGATAACATCATTCGTGCGTCAGAAGAAAAGCAACGATGTCATCTTTACATTTCTGTGCTCTAGATCGTATTTACTTTGTAAAATGCGAAGCAATGGAGGAATCTTTAATTTTTATCATCCATAGGAAATGTAAGTTTGCTTATTTAGTGCTCTGTAGCATCTTTGGACTTGGACACACAAGTAATCCGGTTTGCACTGATTTTCACGTCTAAATGCAATTTGGTTTGCCTGTATGTCATTACCGGGCCGGAATAAAGTTCTAGTGTGGATGGAAAGCGTTATTGTTTATTAGAGCAGCGTAAGGCTGGTGCGGTCTCGTAGAGTGTTAGTGGGAACTGTAACGACAATCAAGTAATAGTAACTATTGGGCAACTCGCTGAATAAAGAGCCTGAGGTGGATGTAGTGGAATAGAGGATGTGGCTGGATAGATGTTGGCGAAGGATTGCATTGCGAAAAGACATGGCTAGGCGACGCACGAGGAGAACTGGAGTTCAGACTACAGACTTTGCTGCGTACTTATTCACAATCGATTTTCTCCATGGGGCAGTAGTACCGTTCTCTCGTTCGAGTAGACAGGCCACCAGCACCGCTATACAATCCTAAATTATACCCCTCTATAATGCATACCGCTTCTACTTTACAACTTTTTACTCAAACGCTAAATCTCTCAGGAATACCATTAATGCATACGGAGCTTCCTTCTAATAATATTTGTATCAAGAATCTTTTGCAACTTTATTTAAACTTCATTTCACTGTCTCCTATTTTCGATTTATTCAATGTTTACTTAAAAGTTCTTTACTTCTCTTTCTAGGCTCAGACGACAGGTATTAGGCACTATGTACAATTAGTACCCCATTTAAACCACACGATGGAATGGTTTTATTAGAAATATACAACGCACAAAATAGTGTTAATGTACCATGATAAGTGCTGATTATTTGCTATTGGACCTAACATAGTCAATAGTATTAATTGCAAAGCAGGCACATTATTACTATACATGTTTAGCAACTTCTGTCATAAGAACTACTTATTAGTGCTTCCAAAACGTTTTGTCATTTTGTTAACAAGATGTGCATTCTTTATTGTGTTTCTTGGTAAATGTTCACTTTTACCGTTAAATCTTTTATAGGCTTACATATTTACATTACTAAGTTACGTTCAAATAGGATATGGCATTTTCAATAAAGCTATTATTACAAATGCGACTTTTATTAAATATTTGGTATTTTATAGGCTGCCATTTAATCCACCCCCAAAAATACTGAAATTCCCACAAATGAAAATCCTTAAAATGCCACAATTATATGAATCTGCCCCGTTTATATGATTTTGCCATATAAAGCCTGACTCAACCCTATAAAACTTGAACAACCCATGTTGTAAATTGAAACTCCCACATATCTAATGAATTTTCCCAATATTTTTATATAGAAAAAGTCACCACAAATTTAGTTGAAATTACCACAAGAAATGTGCCACATCATTAATCAACAATGCACGTTAAATACTTAGTAAAGTTAAAATTACATGTTTTCTTAAATGACATTTAAACATTTAAGAAGTAATATATTATTGAATTGAAACAAAAAGTAAAATAATACAACATTTGCAATATTTACAATAGTGATGCTTACTTCACTAACGCAGACTTAGCCTTCCCAGGCCTTCCATTTTTCCGTTTTTGACCAAGTGTAATTACCTTGTCCTCCAAAGAAACAAAAAGAGAAACAAAAAATAAAATAATATAGCACTTGCAATATTTTCACTTAACATTGCTTCCCAGGTTAACCGTGCCTTTTCTGTTTTTGACCAAGTGGAATTGCCTTGGCCGCCAAAGATACACTACACAATTTAGGATATAACGTCATTGCAATCATTTGTAGTCATTTTATATATATTTTCTTTGGGAATTGACACAAAGAATAATAGAAGTCAATAGAATAGCAAGAATAGTAGTAAATAAATGAAATAGGTTGTAATACGAACCAAAGTTTACATGTAAAGTGCATTTATCTACATATTTACCTTTTTTATTTAATTCCAATGACGCCTTCTTTTGTGAGTAGAGTAACAGTATTGCAATAGATAGATAATTAACTCATAAATGTAAAATCTTTTGCATTTACAACTACTCCAAATTTAGTCATGGACCTCTGCTTATCAATTTGTTAAGGAAGATAGAACTGTATTACTGAAAACATTGGGGGATGACTTCATAATATGTGGCTGCCGCAGGTAATACCAATAAATTACCGTTAACTGATAAGATGTTAAATACATACTTAAATCACCGTAAGAAATGCAGATGGGTCGCATTTGACAAACATGTTGAATGTGTATCGTCGATACATTGTATTACTATTACAAATAACGACTGGAAACATGCAACGTGTACATGTCCCTCTTTTCAGAAAGACTTATATGTAAACATAGTTTAGGCATAGCTATATGGCTTAAATTCTGTACAGATACTATACCTTTGGAGGACATAGTAATTCCACTAGGTCAAAAACGTAAAAATGGAAGGCCTGGGAAGGCTAAGTCTGCGTTAGTGAAGTAAGCATCACTATTGTAAATATTGCAAATGTTGTATTATTTTACTTTTTGTTTCAATTCAATAATATATTACTTCTTAAATGTTTAAATGTCATTTAAGAAAACATGTAATTTTAACTTTACTAAGTATTTAACGTGCATTGTTGATTAATGATGTGGCACATTTCTTGTGGTAATTTCAACTAAATTTGTGGTGACTTTTTCTATATAAAAATATTGGGAAAATTCATTAGACATGTGGGGGTTTCAATTTACAACATGGGTTGTTCAAGTTTTATAGGGTTGAGTCAAGCTTTATATGGCAAAATCATATAAACGGGGCAGATTCATATGATTGTGGCATTTTAAGGATTTTCATTTGTGGGAATTTCAGTATTTATGTGGTGCATTTAAATATTCCCCTATTTTATACCATCAATACTTAGTCTTTGTGCATATTCAGTAAAAATTCTTATTTAGTTTGCTAAAAGGATTTCAAGTATTGATGCTATTTATACCAAGTAGTTTTCCGAAACTTTTACACAGCACGCAGGAGGTTGCTGTGGATTTCAATTCCGTATCTCTTGTCTCTCAATATCTCGTTCTCACAAAATGTGAAATCGTATCCAGGGAATAATTAAGAGGTTTTAGACTCTGCATTATGCAGATGGCAAATCGCAAGTAACTCAGCATGCATAATTGATGGATACTGTAGGACTTAATTTCAACCTTCAAATTTCATCTGCTTTCCAATTTGCCAGGATTTTGTAATTTGTAGTGGCTGGTTTTACTTCTGCTAAGAAGGATGATCCTGCAAAGAACTGTAAAAGGAGAATGGAAGGGTAAATAAAAGGCATTTTCTTTGTTCACTGCTAAAATTCGAATAAATTAAGACCCATCTTTTAGTATCGTGGATAATTCAAAAACGGAGGTCTTGTAAGGCAACGTGCTATTAATAGTCATTGTATGACATTGTGATTTCCAAATGATAAGTATGCAAAATTAGATCATTAAGTAAACCTCAAATGTTTCCTGTATAAGTCTCGAATGTAAAGTTCACTTTCAATTTGGTAGCTGTGCAAATATTAAGTTAGTTGAATACGTATAATATTTGAAGAAATATATCAGAGTTAACAGTATATAATTACAGTACTAGACTTGTGTAATGTAGTTTTGAAGGAATTTCGTTTTCAGTCAATAATACTGTAAATAGAATATATCCGTATCAGTGACTTTTGTTCTCGCTTTTGAAATTCCTTTCTGAGTCGATTTAGCATAAGGAAGATCTGGAAATTATTCAAATGTAATCTGTCCTATGACAAAAGAATAATGAAACCCTACTTTCAATTAATATAGCTTTTGAATGGCAGAATGAAAAGGAGATCATACAATGCAATGTTTCCGCTGAGTATGTAAGGATTTAGTTGATAGGGTAGCACAAAGCAGTAAGACGGTATTCTGTATAAGAGAGCATTGCCGGATTTGGAGTCGCTACTGTTCTTTCTGGTGACCTGTGAGCCTCTTACGTAATGTAGATACCCATCCATAGATAAATGTAGGCTTTCCTAATTCTACCTCAATTACTGTTATGACTCACCTAAGTAAGTTGTAGCTATTCTTTAATTATGTAGAATGGCAAGTCTTTTGTATTGTAAACGATAGACTCAAATCAACAACGTCTTAATGTGTCACAGTGCCCTAATATCGCGTCGACAATACAACTTAACAGTTTAGTGTTAGTGTCTCGTCTCTTAAATGTTCAGTTTAGGTGTGTTTAGTTTAAAGTGTGGCTTTAGATTTTATGTAGTTAACTACATACCTAATATTATACTTTTGTATTCCTGATGATTTTATGGGTGTTCTATTATTAGAATTTACCGAAAGAAATTGCCCTGAACTTTATCCCAAATGCCCTTTATATTATTTATTAATGTTTACTCTAACAACCATGTTAATCATTCTCACTGTAGATTATTTGATTAGGAAGATTAGATTTACCAGAAGCAAAACAACAAGAAATTATTTTTGAATAGACAAAATAAAACTGCTGAAAAGAAATCATTTTATTCTGTAACACCTACATTGTATTTGTTTGATTTCCATATCGGTTTGGGAAGAAAACACAACAGAAGTTTATGATATATCCTTCAAAATTCAGAAAAACAATACTAAAAGGCTTCATGATTACTCAAAATAATTAAACACTAGCTTCGTTTACGAGATTGTAAACCTTCATGGTTATTTTCCTTAGGCATTTATGTGGTACTTACGAATTAATATCAAGTCTCAAATCTACAGTACTAAAATGAACAAAGGCAGCTCTGGAGATGGAGAAATAAATTTATTTCTCTATCATACATACCATAAATATAAAATATTATTATTACTTATTATAAATTATTGTATAAGAAATAATTTAGGTTCTGTTAAATCTTTTTTTTCTCAGCTGTCTTACTGCTATGCAGCACATCTATTGCTTTACGAGTTGGTTTCTTTGAATGCCTGTGCAGATGTATACTGTATACTCCATTTACAGAAATGACAAATACATGGCATACGAGATAAAGATGACATAATCTACAAACTTATCGTATTTATTGAAGTGAATTTTAAATTCTTATCTATATCTTGGATTCAAGTTCATTACCAAAGCCCACGCTTACATATACTTACATTCTTATACAGAACGAAAATAGAAACTTACCTACCTACTCATTTATTTGCTAGGGGTTATCCTTTATTATTAATTCTGTTTTGATATTTTAAATTTTCCTTTCGAGGATTGCAAATTATTGGTTTATCCCATTCAAGTGAAATAAATACACACTGTAATCTTTTCTACTGGGCATTCTCAATTTTAGAGTATAAATAATTCACAAAATATTTCTCATTTACTTGCCATATAGAAGAAAGGTGCAGACTTTGTACAGGTTACAGAGTGGTGTGAGATAGCAGTGCCACAACAAAATTTGGAAACAAAATACCAAAAGAATTGTGATTAATAAATAAATCTAATATGGTGGTAACGGACGTTTCGTTAGCAAATGGAGTACTAGTATTACAATGGTTTTTAGTACATATGTGTTTCCAAAGGTCGTGGAATGGCATATGCCATTGAATGCTATTGTTATTGAAGCGAGATATTTGTCTTGAGGAAGTTTCAGTCATCCGAGGCTGTATAGATGTTATTATTTGAGTTGGCTTTGTCATATTCTGTTATTAAATGAAATGAAAGGAAGAAGTTACACAGGTGAGATATCTTTCATTCTCATCATGACATGAGACATTAGTTTGCCATTGTGCATTAGTTCTGCTTGAGTTGATAGTGCGGTATACACATATTAACATTTACATTGAAAAACATGCGCTGAGCTCGTCAGTTGAAAATCTGTTGAATTGTATTAAATGATTCGGCTTCCGTCGACTGATGCTGTAGTCCTGTTTCTGTCAGTATACATTAAATAATAGACTTCTTACAAAGTTTCCATCATTCGACAAAGTTCGACGTTCGATTGCACATTAGGAACTCAGAAGTGGTTCATTGAGAATACACCTTTCCAAATCAGGCAGTGAACCTCACTAGAGTCACCCTTGATTCACTTTCCATGCAATTGCAAGTAATTACCTAAACCAACATACGTAGTAACAGTGCCAAGTGTGACTCACCTTGTCCATTAGCTTAGCTTAGAGTAAGAACTGGATTGGACCAAAGAGCTGGAGTGGAGGAGAGAATAGGTAGGCACAGTAGGCAGTCACTTCTATGACCTGTGTGTGCATGTGAAACACAGTGATTAAAAATACAGCTTCATTTTCCCACGTTACAGTATATTCCACTGTTAAAACTAGTGGAGATTGCAGTGCAAAAAGAAACCATAGATACTCACTCGCTCAATGTTCAATTACGTTGTGGAATTGCGAAGTGTGAAACTCGGACAAGAAATTGCAGGGATACAGTAATCCTTCCTTTGCCTTCTTCACTTCAGTCTGCTGCTTTCAAGTGGAAAATGGAAACATCCACAATGAAATCTTAACGAGGCATCATGGTTTATATTAATTGCAAAACTCTCAGTACAGAAATACCAGTCTTTTATTTACAGCTTCGTTGGCTCTCTCACTTGTGTTCCCTTGTCTACCTGCTTGCCACCAACCTGAAGATTAGGCAGACTTAATCACCTAGCGAACCACATAATAACTGAATTACTGCACGGTGGTCCGCCACTGCTCCTAACAATTTAATAGCTTTTTAGTGAACAATTTTTGTCATTCGCTCAATAAGCGTCTGTGACAAGATATTCTCTCCGCAGTGGATCCAATTTGTGAAGGACGCAAAACTATGTTTAGGATTTTACTAGTCCAGATACACTTAGTTCTGTATGACGACGCCCATCCGTGGTTCGCGTCATTTGACTTTAAGCTACGATTTACTTATATGTGACAACTACTCCACTGTTTGCGTTGACTCCAACGTTTCCTGTGAACTCTTCTACGAAGGGAGACTCTTGCTTTGTTTGTCTATTTCGCATGTTTTGTACTTTGTAAGAAATAACATCCATTGGTATTTACTTAGAGATGCAAAATCCGCAAAATTTCACTTTAGAAAAGTGATTATATTCTTAATCCGTTGTAATATTCAATTTAAAATTTCGTGGAGAATTGAAAATTCATTTATATAATGATTTACATAGAAATTCCCTTTTATAGAACTCAAATTATATATGAAAATAGAGTTAATTACAAAATGCGCCAAAACGCAAAACATCGTTATTAGCAAAAGTTGCTTCTTTTTCCTGGATTTCTAGTGTATGCCATTGATTTTTTGTATTTAGTCCAGGTGCACTTCGTAAGCCTGGTAAAAACCATTTTGAAATGTTGAAATAGACAATTGTCACCAATGGATAGCTACTAAAATTGCCAAGAGTATTTATAGGGTGCATCATGAGTTTTATTTAGTTTAGTTTATTTAGGTGCATATTTAGTTATAGGACTTGCTTTATAAATAGCTATCTTAAGATTTCAAATAGATTTAATAATAAAAGCCAGCTATATAATTAAATTTTAAGGTCCTCCAGCATTTTAATTCTTCTTTTTGGTTAACATTTTTGGCGAATCCTTAGGACTGCATGAAATCACATTTAAAATATGCCAAAATTTCAATCACGAACAAAATCACATTTAAAGCAATATTAAAATAATGTTTTGGCTTCATTTGTAACAGGCAGTTAGTGAAATGTTTTGCAATTTCATTTCGGGAGACCCTGTATGGGACGTCAGTGTACTATCGCAGTGAGGCCATGGCTTAAATTGAAAGAATTACATGACTGCTATTGCAAATACTATTTGTATGTTATAAAAGCGCAGTTGGATTGCAATCGTGATAATTTTAGCTTTCGAGTGATTGCAACCTGAAGACAGACTGGCAAGTAGAGCTACAGGCTACAGCATCCAACATTTTACTAGATAAGTATAACTGAGCCATACGATGAATTTATTACGAAGATTTAAGCTGGGTACCTTTCTACACTGCACTCAGATTCAAATCACCTTTTCAAAATCTGTTCATATACCGTAATACTGATACACTCTTCACAAGTTGTTACTGCTTCGTAGAAATACATTTAGCTAGAGTTATTGTAGGCATCCATCGAGAACTACTGCAGTTTTGTAGTTGTTTCGTATCCCTATTCTGCTATCCCTATGCAAAGTGTCTCGTCCAATCGTAAAGGCACTTCCTTCTTTTATTAGGTATTTACTGTGAATATGTGTGTTTTATTAGTCTCCTAAAGTTCCGATTTCATGATGTACACAGCACAATAAAACAGGGTTATACGTCGTGTGGTAAACAGGTTCAATATCTCTGTGGGCTGAGTAAAACCGAACTCATTTATCTTCAGACAATGGCTAGGTAGCGAAATGCTGCTTCGCAATTTTGGTTTGAGTTACTCTTACTATTATTGTAAATACTTGCATTGCCTTCTCGTACTTATAATTTCACCATCATTGTTGTGGTGGTAAACATAAACAACTTAGCAAACAGAGCGTCCTGTTTATTCAGCTTTCTCATAATATTTTATATTTTTGTCAGAACGACTTAGGGCTTTACAAGGACCTGGATTTAGGATAAGAACTCTTTGTAGGTTTCTTTGCAAAGTGCAATAACTAGGAAACATTCTCATTATTCTGTATGATTTTGTACTTAGGGCTTAAAAGACATTTCAGTGTTTAATGAGTTTTTACTATCTTTCTGCCATCAGTTAAGGCCTATATAAAATAGGATACTCGGAGGTAATAAGTACTTTCACAAAACCTTAAGGAAATTTTGCTATTTAAATTAATAGAATCCTCTCGTTACTGTTACTTATGTAGTATTTCAGTATTCGGGTAAATCACTCTTTGGTATAAGTCTTCACAAGATTTTAATTCCTTTCAATGACTATGCAGAAAAAGTTGAGATTTTTATTATTTTTCTGGAACTTTCAGTATTCAGTTAAATATTGTAGTGAATAGAATGCTAAAGAATACAAAAGATTCGTTTATCTGATAATACACAAACTTAATACAGTAAAATTAATCATTCAAGTGTAGTCAATAAGCCAGTAATTGCAAAATACCTGATTCAAAAATACGACAGCCATGCAATTTTTCCATGATTAAAGTGGCATGTTTCTACACTTATGAGATTTTTCTTGTTGCGGGATTAAATATAAGATTAATTGTGTTTTAAGCAGTAATCTTCTGTGTGTCTGAACACAGCTACGGCTTGCTGCTTTCCCATGCTTAATACATAGGCAAAGCTAAATTTTCCCCGGAAAACCTTAACAATAAATAATAATCTTGAGCTTTTCCCAGTAAGTTTTCCAAAATTACATGCAAACGAAAGAGGATTACTACTAGTATACAACAGTAGAATTAGTAAAACTGAAACTGAAACAAACAAGTAATGTCATAATAGTACGTCTGAAATTCCGCGTAATTTTATGTACATAATATTCTTAAATGTATTATAAATTGCGTTGTTCAGTCAAAATTTAAAAATAAAAAAGCGAAAATCTAATAATATCTTTAGTTCGAAAACGTGCTTAGATGATAACACAAAGGCACTCCTAGAATTTCGTTTATAAAATAGCATTATTAGTAGCGTAGGTGTTGGACATTTTATCTAATTACTTCTACAGACTATTGACAACTCGTTTACATCTGAAATTCAGATACCAAACATATTATTATTTTCGTTGTTGACGATTAAGGATATTGTAGAACGTTTGACTATTTGCAATTAGCCATTGATTCAGTACAATATTTAGAAAGTTGCGTAGGCCCAGTAAAGTATACTCCGGAAGAACTGAGATTTAATAATTTGTCTTTGTATTGGCTTCCTACATAGTGAGTTTCTATTGAGCGAGAACAATTTAATCCGTGTATATATTGATTGAAATGAATAGTTGAAAAGAATTGAGAATGCCTAGGAACTACGTCACTGGAGTGAGATCAATAAAGTACCCGACAAAGATGTTTCTTGTGTACACGAGTCCATGAGAATGAGCGGGTATTATTGTCAGGCAAGAGTGTAGAAGGGAAGCATGTATAGACGTAACTGGATTCGCAGTGCTAGGAGTACCTATGATGATTATGGGTGAATGGCCAGTAACGCTGCAGAGTTCTTTTGGCTTTTAATTTGCCTTGCAGGGCAGACGGTTTACTTATAATCTGGCCAACAAAATCTCGATTTACTTGACTGCTCTTTCTCAACGGAATCACATTTATTGCGCTTTAGTACCTTAACTATTTATTACACACAGACGCTAAGTGTAGTTATTAGTTTCTTCTTTCGTCTTTATATTGCCATTTATTTTCATTGTACTTACATCCAAAGGAGAATAAGATTTACTATATATACCATCTTAGTTCAAAATGAAACCCGATTACTAATACTAATATTTGTATATCTATTTTGGCGATTTTAACGTTTTATTTCGAAGAAGTAAAGAGTTTAGTAACAAGCTCTAAATGGCTAAAAAGTTATATTATTGTGCTTAATTTTGAAGAAATACTACAGGGGTAATAAAACAACTTCGATTACCATATAATACCAATTGATCTCAATTATTAAAAGTACCACTAGGCATAAAAGTAAACAGGCATTGCATTACACTCAATTCTAGTTGCATAATGCAAAATAACAAGTGACATAATATGATGCCCTATTCGCGTAGCTGCTGTATTGTACGAGTATGGTACAAATAAATGATCGAGTTTAGTCAATATAGTGGCCAATGCAAAAGTTAAGTTTGATGCATGGCCATTTCAGCTGATTTGGGTTTATTAAATTGACCCGTTGCTCAATTGTACATAAAATACAATTGAGCAATGATGAACTTTGTCCTTAAAATCTAAAGGCACTTCCATACACACTACGCTACGTAATTGTTAAATTTTTAGATCCTCTCCCATCATAAAGCGCAAAATATCACGTATCCCTATGTAGTAAATGTAGACATACGTCGATGTGAGTTTTACACAATTCTTTTCCATAATGCTTTCAATGCAGGCATTTACCAGCTCAGGGCTTCACAGCCTATTATAATTGCAAAGAATATATATTCTGCAATTGTAGTCAACAATAAGTTTTGTCTTGTCCCTTCTTCAGATTGGATTTCGTAGGAAAACTATAATGACAACATCGCAAAAGTTTGAAAACACTCCATATGGTGATAATTTGAAATCAAATTCAATTTAGTACAGTGTTAAACGGAGCGATAGGAAATTAAGTGGGATGAGAGGAAAGGAAGCAGAAGAGGCTGGTGATATGTTGGCTGCGTCGCAATTTTCATCTTGTGGAATCTTTGCACCGACCAATAATTTATATAGAAAGGATAACGTCGGTGAATATTGTTCCTGATTAACACAGACAAGCCACAGTAGTTGGGAAGGAGCCATAATTATAAGTATACATAACAAATATTAAATATTTATAACACCTACTTTGGTAGTAAACAACCAACCAAACATCCCGTATACTGGCTTGTCAATCTTTCCGTTGAAAATAATTAAAATTGCTTAATCAATTCAAAGCAATGTTACCAGTATTAAGATGGAAATAAAGATTCTTTATTAACAAGCATTGTTGGTACCTTACTACGATTACCTATCGTTTCGCAAACATGTTTTCCACCCTCATGCTTTTCACCCCTATAGCTATGTGTCTTTTAACCTGCGTCTCGCCACCCTCATGTTTTTCAAACCCATGTTTTTCAAACCCGTGTCTTTTCAAACGGGTTTGAAAAAGTTTCGATTTTGTCTCGACTTAGAAAGATATTTTTTTACTTCGGAAGCATTTTAATGGAATAACTGGAGAATTTATGTTATAAATAATAATTGGCGAAATGCAGAAATATTTTTAGTAGCTTATACAATTGGGAAATTATATTTTTTGAGATTTTTTGAGTGAATTGCGATTAGATCTGCGAATTAGATCACAGTGCCTCTAAAGACTCTATGACAGAAATCCTAGTAATTAATAAGGTACACATAAGATCTAGTTTAATAAAACGTGAAAGCTCTGCATCTATCCATTTTCATAGTAAAGCAAGAAAATCAACTTGCATACGTTTGTGTGATAGCCTAATTTTGAGACCGTGAGAGAATGTGATTAGAAATTAAGAAATTGTTCGACACTGTAAATAATTGAAAATACAAACAGTGAAACTGTTGGGCATTCAGTGAGGTCCATTGGACTATTGCGAACTATCATGTGCTTTTTAGGATATGTGTGCAGGCTTTTAGGAAAGTGGTCTGAGCCTACAATTCAAATAATGCTGCAGATAGTAAAGGAGCTTTTGCTAATATCCATCTCCAGGCGAGTTGCAAAAAGTTATTCTATGTAGAAATTCTACTGCTCTCCACTCTGTCTGACCCTGGAAGTAGATAGCTGTGGCTTCATCTGTCATTCGGTAATATACTTGCGTACGTACTGCGTTGCAAGGGTTTAGAGAGAATGACGACCGTTCTGATTTAAATCCTGCACTACTACGGCTCATCCGCAATAAAGCAGAAATCTATGGTTCCCCCTACTTTAATTAACTAATAAGCTGCATTGCATTATTGGAAACATCTTGATTTTAGTTTATCCAGAGTTTAGAACTTGCAATTTGTAACATCCATAATGCAGAGCTTTACTGTAGTGTGCCACTGAGAAAACCTATTATAGGGTAATTAAAATTCGATTTGATTTCTTAGCTGTCATACATGAGAACAATTCTAAACAAATTTTCATAAAGTCAAAGTTTGAGGTTTTGTATGTTTCTGCTACAGCCAAGTACATCTGGCTATGCGTCTGGTACTGGAGGGCCTAAGGACTCCGGGAACACCGGCGCAGAGACCCAATTTAGTAGTGAAGCTATGAATCCATTCAGATGACAGTCTTTGACCTCTCCGCATTAACTAACAACGATGCCAAATGTTAAGAGGAGTTTGCAATGTTCTCATTAGTGGAATGCGCACAGATCCTGCACTCTATAGTGTAGGGGAACGTCATATAGTATACATACAGGCATACAAGTTTCTGCTCAACTAAATTTCTAAAAGTACACAAAATGCACTGCAATTGCAAGAAAAAATATTAAAAAATGGCGGTGACTATGATTTATATTCAAAGAGTACACTTATTAGGAGCAGTTAAATACATACTTCATAATTTATGTACTTACTACAATCTAAGTGTGGTGGAGATACGTAAAAACCCTTGTACTTGTACTACATTTGTACATGAAAATCCAATTGGAATGCTTATATATTGTTCTACGCGTCACATAAACACACGCTACCACTATGCTTGCTAGTTCTCTTTCCTATGAGATTCTCTGCGGACTATGAGTTACGTTATAATAACATTTTGTCCAAGTCTACAACATGTGTTTATTTTGCACAAGGACGACGTACATGACACATGACACTATAAGCCCAGAGACTTGTCTGTTTCACTAATCAAAATAGCTCCATGCAAATCTAATAATAAGTGTATACTCAATCATTAATGAGTGTAGTAATGTGATATATTTACAGTGAACAAAAGTCAGCTTAACTGTATTCATAGTTAAATATAAATACTTGGCATTTTACAATTGGAGACATAACTATTAGCTAACATGCTAACAACTTAATTGCACACTTAGGATAATTAGTCTATATGGAATTATTCCGTAGAATGGAATTCGATGAAAGTGCTAAATATTGTTCAATATTTTAATATTGAGGTACACTTATTTAATGTCTCAATTATTTCTGCACCGTGGTGAAGTAATTCACCAGACCAATGGTGATCACATCTTTATCTTTTCTCTTGGCTTTCATAAAATATTATGGTTGCAGAAAGTATTGAATATGGAAAGTTAATTTTTGAGCTAATTATGTTAAAGAGCAATAGATATGGAGGAAATCTGCTTTCAAAAAGTTCCAAAAACGTTACAGGTTGTTTTAGAACTAATAGAATTGTGGGGAAAAGGTGAATACAATAACAAGTTGATTCCTTCTATTTCTTAAAAAATGTGGAACAATACCCAGGCACACGAGGTCAGGATATATGAGGATAATAAGGTGAGACCATGCATGATAATAAGATGTGAATCTCGAATGTGGTACGGCCTCATTTTAAAATGGTATGGTAGGTACAATTTGACTTAAAAGAAAAGTCTTAACAACATCGCCTGTTTGTAGGTTTTGAGAATGCGAAAAGTTTCTCAGAAATGGAGCAACCTGTTTTATTTAAGTTGCAAATAGAATTCCGTCTTTCGAAATGTATATACTGCTAAAAAGTAATACTTTCCCCTATGAATTGCACATCCAGGATGCGCAAATATGATCGAACATTTTCAAACATCTGGAATGTATATCTTCTTATTTCGCGTAACGTAGTGGACACAACGGCAAATATTTTTGCATTGGCTATATTATCGTTATTCAGAATTTTCCATTTTATATTGTTTGCTTGTACCTTATAGATGCAGCGAGTCTCTTAGCAAACAGGTAAAGTACTGAATTGCGATTTAGAATGTAGGCGTAACAAATCAAATAGTTTTCCATAACTAGAGGCTTGTTAATTTTCTCTTTGCTTCTCGATCCTCGAATACATTGGAGAAGGATTTTCTGTGGAAAGAGAAAGTCTTTTGAACTTTTCTACTACAGGTAGCTACTTGATTAATTAGGAAATGGTTTAGTTGCAGCCACTCATGAGAAAGCAATAATTTCTTCTTACAAACTCACTTCATTTCCCTGTGCTCATCTATAAGGTAGGGAAATGTGAATTATTGACGTAAAGAATCATGAATCTTCTCTGCTCTTCCAGTAGGTTATAGAACGCATATATTTCTTCCGAGATTCTGCTGAAAGCAATTAAAGCAGCATTGAAGTTGCTGACGGTCTGACTAGGATTCTGTGCTTTCCCTTTGATGGAGGCTTTCCTTTATGTAATATGCAATATGATACACTGTTTGTTGTTTAGTATTTACACGCATTTTTAAATTGAAATTTTATTTTCGTTTCTTGGCAAAGTGAATTATGGAGAGAAGGGAGTTTCGTTTCTTTGGGAGAAGTTAGAACTGTTTTGTTTGTTGGTTCTATTCTACGCCGTGATAAACGAGGTGCTTTGTGTAACTAAGCTATGTGAGTATGTGACATGATTTGATGTGTTTTATCGCCGAAGGCAACCTGTCTGTTTTTAATGAGCATTTTATGCTACCCACTCAACTCAAATAGAACAATCGACCAAGTTCCAGTCTATCTGCATCAGTATTTAGTTTCGTGTTTAGTACTTTCCATCCCGAACTATTACAAGTAGCTCTTTCTCCATATTTTGTCCATAGCCATCACACTCCCATAATTTCAAAGTCACCAAATTTGCCAATTATACTTTCGCCAATGACGCAAACATTTTTTTTTCGAAAGTCAGCAACTCTAAATGCCCGCTGTTATGTATTCATGGGTTATAGGGTATTCAATGGACCATGTCAACTGTCTGTACATGCAATTCAATATAGGTACAATATATTGTAGCACAGATTTTTCGAAATGAAAAGCACAGATATTAATTCTAAGTTTGATTAATACTAGGGGCACTAATGTCTTAGTATTTTGATATACTCACTGCATATTTCTCGGCGCTTTACCCGAAAACATGATTATTAGTGACACCTCGAAATGAACAGTGATAAAATCAGCACTTGTTTGCTTACTTTTGGGCAGACATTAGACTTCTGTAATCTAAATGTAATTAAGCTCATGGTTGGCTAGTCCCTTACATTCGATTGTTGCGCGACGGAATAAAATTCTGTATAAAGAACTCTTTCACTCTGCTTCTCTCTGACAGTGGATTTAGTGTGTTGCATTTTGTATTGTTCTGTGGCAAGGCGATATGGTACTACTTGGGTCTTTACCTAGATGTATATTGGGAAAGGCTAGATAGTAATAGTATTACTTTTGACGAATATCCAGGCGGATACATGTACGGGAAGCAAAGTTACGCTCCTCATTGTCAGTTCCGTGCGGGGATGTGACCGGTGTGTGCTTACCGTTAGTGTTAATGTTAATAGAGATAGATGTATGAATAATAAATAAGGTTGCCGTAGCAGACTTAAGTCCTTCCGCATTAGGGTTAGTACGCACAGCATTTTATATGTACTGAACATTGACACTATTAATATGTTTATGAACTGTTGCAAAACTTTGCGTTAGTGGACGTTGTGAAAATAAGGTCGCATAAAGCATGGCTGGTGTGTGAAAAGATTGATTACTTAGTCTTACGTCTTATGTTATAAACAGGATCCTGTGAAGTAGAATGCGCACATTATAAGTAGAAGTGAAGTTTGTTGGTAGATGGCTAGGTCTGAGAACAGTTTAATAATGTCTCAAAAGTAATTTACCAACAACTTTTAGTTTCCAGCTTAAAAGAGATGAGATCCACTGGGACAGAAAAACTTTGTATGTTAGACCACACAAGTAGATAGTATAGAAAATATAATTTTTTGCCCTGTCTGGTGTATGATGTTCACACAATCAGCCAACAAGTATATATTCAGTCATTATTCTAATGTTTGCTTAGGGCTTTAAGGATTACTTGGGGCATGATATTTCCCTTTGAAAATACTCCTTTCCGAAGTAAAACCATTATTTTCTTTCTTTAAGAAGACATAACCGAACGCTCTTCTATAATGTGCTATGCTAACTAAAATCAAAATATGTGGAATACTGCACTCAGAAATTTAAAATTAATTTTGATATAAATTTGGCAAATTTGCTCACTTTCACTTTAGTAATTTTGAAAGGTGATGTTTTAGTGTCCATTGCCTTGTTAGTGTGAGGAATGAGGAGGAATAATTACTGTACTATTTAGTTGACCTGGAATAATGTTACAACTTGTTGACCTACCTACAAAGATAAAGGACAACTGTTTAAATAACTAGAGAGTTAGCATAAGTTGGCAAGTTATTGTTCATCACCCTACCCTGTTTTTTTGTTATTATTAAGGAGAAAAAATATATGACTACATTTCAATTTGTGTCAATTGTGTGCAACTTGATTATTTTGTAGATAAATTTTCATTTGGAATTGGCTGTTGTTCTATTTGGTCATATTATGTCTAGATATGGTTTTCATATTTATAAATATATTCCGTTGAGATTTGTTAATATCGTAATACATTTACATATTCAGGCATACTAAATAACAGGAGTCATAAATATTATTAACTAATATGTAATGTATACCGCATACAGTATTGAACTACTATATAGTACTACAGCGAGGTTCTAAAATTCCGCACCATAGGCATGTGGTGCTAAAGTTTGCGTCCAGCTTCTTAAACCTTTTGAAGTGTTTACCCGCTCAAACATATTATATGCATTAGAAGCAAAGAAGCATGTCGATGTCGCAAACTTTAGCACTACGTGCCTATGGTACGGAACTTTAGAATCTCATTGTATATACTGTACCTATATACCTGTGCTACAAGTTTTCAGTTTGGAACACTAAGGGACATTTTCAACTCAGGGAGCTTTTATCATGGTTTTCAGGTGTCATGAACGTCATGAAGCAGGTCATACGGGGTTCCGTTTCCGTTACTCCGATTTTTCTCAGAAAGATGTGTTATGTTGAATGCTACAGATAGGACTATCGGGAAAAAATGAGTCTACCTGAAGAAAAATGAGTCTTATCATTTGTAGATGTACATCGAAATTAATAGTTTCAAAATAACTGTTCTCACTTTCTCACTTTAAATCACATTCTGGGTCAAATATAAATATGTAGGGCTTAACCAGCAAACACGAAATCCAGGAAAAGAGAAACATGTACTAAAGCTACATAATTTGTACCTATTTTTCGGTTTTTTTCATTTTGTGTTTCGGAAATACAAAATTATTTCGCACTTTGTAAATACTTATAGTACCCAACAATTATTACAATTGTGAACTTCTCTTAAGTAGTTTATTTACATTTTTATTATTAGTACACAAAACTTCTTGCCTACAAAGAGGCTTGCATACTTGCATTTAACTTGAACTTAGCGTTTGCTGCAATGCAATGCCGTCTTCGCGAACTGTTATTGGTGGATTTTGCATTTCTTTTTTGAGTGGCAAACTTTTGATACACGATGCCCCATATATGTGGATGTGGACATATTTTGTGTGCGGACGGCCGTATTATTTTCGGCGCACAACTTGTTTCTGTCTTCAAACATCCCCTACTAGCTCAAAACAAAAAAAATCGGGTTTTCAACTCATTGCTTTCTTAAATTTTCGCGTGTAGAGATTCATAAAAATGGAGATTTTCCGGAAAGTAAATCCTTTCAATAAAAAATTGCGAAACTCAAAATTGTTATTGGCGTCTTCATACAATATCATTCGTAAAAGGTACACTGCTAAAATTCAGAATGTGAAAAAAGAAGACGACGGTCTTTGGAGTGGTGTTCTTGACTGTCAAGAGTATTGGAATCATTTAGTGTGGATATTAAATCATTATCATGGCCTGGTACCTGAAATTGTAATTGGAACCCCGCCCCAGGTTTGTCGTAATTTATTTAACTATCAATTTGTGATTAGATATTTCACTGTCAATAATCTTTCCGTTGGCAGTTAAATGTTCCATGTCGCTTTCCAACTATTCTCACTGTTAAATAGTACTCAGAGTACTCTTCAAATGCAGAGGTGGCATGAGGGGGAGGAGGAGGAGGAAGGGGATGAGGAGGGGGAGGAGGATGATGGAGAAAAAGAAAATACATACAGAACACACATAAAAAACCATGAAGGACTTCTTGCTTTTTCCGGGTTAAAGTTAGGCAGAGGTGGCAGGAGGAGGAGGAGGTTGTAGAGGTGTTAGGTATTCTTTCGGCCTCACTAAAACGCCTCGGTGAAGTAAAAAGTATCAATATTACGCTGTAGCATTGCTTTAGAGAATGGTAGGCGCGGTAAAAAAGGTGTGTCGAGCGTGGCGGACGGGGCGGGAATACCATCTACATTCTTTGTTTATTTCTTATTAGGTTAGGTAGGTTAGAAAAATGCGCGTTACACTTTCCATAATATTTCCTAAATAAATTTTCATTTATTGCGATTTTAATTTTTTCCGCTTTGTGTATCGGAAAGACAACAAAGTATTACGAATTTATTCACAATTCAACCTCCACCTTTTTTACAAACAAAGCTTAAATCAGCATATCCATAAATTGTTTTCGTTGTCTGGAATACTGTACATCTATTTGCTGCTACTTCTTACGTATTCATTTAACATTGCTAAACCTGATCCTTCAGTACGACAACATAGGCTCAAGTGGGCCTCACGCTCACATATCAAAACTTTTTGCCGGGAGAGTACTTTACTCAGGCTTTACTTTACTCAGGCTTATAGATTGACTGTAAATTGCAATGACGTTCTTGCAGTGAACTCCAAATGCTGCTTTTTGCGCCTCTTTAGACAAGAGGATTTATTTTATTTAGTCGGATGCAAGAGAATATAAATTTAAGCATCAGCTGTGCAATCAGTCGCCTCTCTACTAAAAATATCACTTACCATTGGCAAAATGAAGAACTTGCCTAAAACACGCCCATTTTTGCCTAAATGGATATTGGGATCTTCTTCTTATAAAATAGTTAAAAGGAGGATAAATTTTGCAAAGGACAATTCATCTGCTCTTTTAACATATAGCAATGAATATTGGGGTAACCAATTTACGCTGTTATACTACGGTCTTGCTTTCGATTCTTCTCGTGGATCCCCACCCAAGGTTAACAAGGTTTGTCATAATTTAACATATTATTATCAGTAGAAATTTCGCCGACCGTTGAGTTGACAGTTTGGCAGTATTTGGTTCCCTGTACCTCTACAGTTGTCAGCAAACCATAGTAGTCGCCAACTTAGTCAATATTTATTGCTGTCTGTTCGTAATTAGTAAATGACTGCCTCCAAGATGTAAAATTACAAAATCCTATATTGGAAACAAGAAAGTCAGCTGATAAATGTAATCATCAACATGTGATTTTAAAGTTGAAGACTTTCTATGTTTTCACTGACTTTCTTTCTGTTGTTCAACTATATTGCCGAAGAAATGACTGAATTCATTTGTACACATTGTTTAAAGATGACAGGTGGTTATAAGTATTGACAGCAAAATGTTGGGGTTCATTTTTGTAGCATTGCTCTAATATTATTTATGTTTGGTACTTCAATGAAAATGCAAGTAGTAATTATGGAATCTCTCTGTGCTCCAGACGCCAAGGTCAAGGTTTTCCCCAGATTGGGCAATTCAGAACTTATTAGGAACAGTAACCGTTTCCATGTTCTGAACGTGAAAAGTAATTTATCGATAGTACTAATTCTTGTGGTTTTTTTGGGACTGGGAACCAAGTCAGGAGCAGGCAGTTTTTTTTTCAGATGGCTTATAGTGATGTTACGATTAATCAGTTACCAGAAAAACATAAATAGCTATCTGATAGAATGCCATAATATTCATGTCTTTTTATTATGTAATTATTAAAGCGCCATCCTATTGCTTTTTCGTTATTTTCCAATCTTGTACATATTACAACTGGCATTAGAACTGCTTTCCCCTGGTTGTTATTTGTCCCTGACGTCCTTAGCTAAGTAAAATTACATAGTTTCTTTTACCATTTTTTCCGATTCCAAAGCTCGCTGGGTCACTTGTCATAGCTATTCACTCAATCAATTACAACAACTAAAAAGTCCATTAATCTGTAGTACATTTATTCTGTGTCCTAAAGCTTGTTTTCCAGAGATACTGAACTGACGGATTTGTAATTAAATGTAAATAAGTTAAACGCTGCTATCAAAGTAATTGCTTTGATTTCTATTTTATTCGAAGATAATCATTTTAGCGAACTTTCGAATATATTTTATCATTTTCTAACTTTGCCAGTGCATGTATAGTATTTTATTTCCTGCTCCTATAACTTTACAAAATTCTATCTGATTGTTGAAGGGCCATATAAAATACTTTCGTGTGTATTTAGAAGATGAGCAGAGACGGTTCTACGTCATTTAAAAGGTTAAACAAATTGACAAATACACTTATTCATGACATCCTTCACAGTATGTCTCTAGAGCCTTTAATTCAAATGCACTTAAAATTTTGCTTTAAAATTGTACTTAAGTGACATCACTCAACACAATTAAATCTTCAGAAATGATGTATTTTGATTGGTGTGTTAGTTTTGATACAATTGTGTTTCATTATTTCCGCTGAATGCAAAATGAGTTAAATAGCTTAAATGAAGCATCTGTGTTTTATGATCAATTATTAATTACAGAGTGTCGATGACAAGCTGAAGTATATGCCTATGGAGGACTTTAAAGTATTATTAAATGTTCTCCACGAGGCTCGTAAGGATAAATCAAAACTGAAAAGTGCAAATTCCGAACAGGCGGAAATTATCAGTGTAAGTTGACTTGGATTTGGATGCCTCTCTTTAGTTGTTGTTGGTTGTAGTTTGATGTAGCCTTATTAAATACGAAACGGTTTAACTATTTCAATCGCATTGTGTAGAGTAGATGCTTGATTGGTTAACTTTGGGTTGGGTAGAGATTCTTATTACCACCTATTGGTTATACTAATGCTAACTTTTTATCTCATTAAATAAAATTAAAAACAATATTTCCCTTATTAAAATATCTTCATTTCTCTTTGACTCATTTTTTCCCTGATTCAATTCCTCTTCATTTTTTATACTTTCCTGTATTGATATTTACTTTCGACTAAATTAATTTAGCACAATAACATAGTATTCCATTTTTTCATGTAGAGTGAATGCAAATAGCAGTGGAAAATTAGAAATGTATAATATTAGATTGCTTTCTCTGGTGCTCTGTGTATCGTATTCCTTATCTTTTCAAAGCGTACAATTTGCAAAACTTGAGGGAATAAGTTGTTTAAATTGATAATACTAAATTAAAAAGCTACTTAATTTGTTTTTCAATGCAAAACGACGTAACTAATTCTCATTCACAATTTTTCGACATTTTAACTGTATGGGCCATCATGTCAATTGTTATTCAATCATAAAGTATTTGTTGCAGACGTAGTACAATTCTCAAGATGTTACAATTTGTAATGCACATTTTTTATTCGCACCCGTTCAGTTTGTCCAAATTGTTTATAAAAAACCTTGTTCTTAAAAATCTAAATAATGGCCTAGTATGCATTAAATATATTTTACACATATTAAATACTTGAATAGTAAATAACAATAGTACTTGGCACTTGGAAATTACCTAATCGATTTTATTCTGTTGCGAAGTAGGCACTATGTTTCGATATCTGTTTATCCAATGAATTTTACTGTACACTAGAAAATGCTAACTATCCATACTATCCAATGAATTTTATTCGCACATATAATATATGAGGGAATAAGGAAGGACACTGGAAATGCTAATTTTTCCCTATATTTTGGTTATTATTGGTTGTATTTTACAATTAGTCACCGAATAGCTATTTTGGCACTTTAATGAGCTGAAATATAGTTAATTATTAAGAGGTCTGTTTACTGCCATAAATATTACTTTGTGGTTAGGGATAAAAACTGTAATTATGGGGTGATTAAACTATACAGCGCAAACAGGAATGAATTTACCCTTCAGAATTCTTATTCTATTTGTAACCTTCTTTACTCCAATTAGTTCATGAATGGAACAATAAACTATAAATATTTTATTGTTAATTTTTCTGACGGAGCATAAGTGCATAATACTGAAACCCAAGTGTTAGTAGTTGAACAGTTCGTCGTATAGCATTGCACGTCAGTTCAGTATTGTGCCACAGGTTGCAATAGAAGTAGTAAATACTTACTAAAACATAATAATAATTTTTACTATAAATTCGGCTTAAGTAGTTGTCATTGTACACTATAATGAGCAAATTACTAAAATAGTATTTTAAAACTACAGGAGCTGGAACACCATTCTAAAGGTCCATCTCATCCTGAAGAGCCTATTCAGTCACTCAACGTGAAATTTACTTCTTCTCTGCAATCCCTGAACCACCAAGAATTGAATCCTAGAAGCCCAAGTCCTAATAATTACTCCGGAAGTACCACTCATGGTGCTACAGTTAGCTGCAGTGGGGGTGGCAGCAGAGCGGAAGGGAGACATTGCTGTGGTAATGACTGCAATCACTCAGGGGACCAACCACTTACCGAATCCTTTGGCTTAAGTCATGCCAAGAAGACCAAATCCGCCACTGCTGACTACAGCATCCCGATTTACTGCAAGAACAACAACAACAACTGCGGTATGAATAGTAAAATGGGGAGCGAACCGGCTGGAGGTCGAGGAGCGATCGGGAATTCACACGCGGAACGTGGTCCTGGCCACCCCAACCACAACTGCAACAATGACGTCGAAATGGAGGACTTGGAAGAAGAGTCGACCACACCGATCCAATACTTTTTCACTTCGAAGGATAATACACAGCAACTGATAGATAGTGAGTTCTCTTTTACACACTTTTCTTCTATTTCTGTTCTGAACAATATACAATTATCAACAATATTGTAACTCATATTCATTTGGGGTGCAGTAGTACAATGACTTTGGTTACAGTACAGTAAATATTTAGCTGGCAGAATAGGTTCCTACTAGATAATTCTAAAATTTCTATTTTCTGAAGATTCCATCTAGTTTATCTTTTGACAAGCATATACTTAAGAATTTCAATATTATCACAAGTTTCTGTTTTATGGTAAGTAGTATTGTTTAAGGTTATCGTGTAGTTTTGAGCATTGTCCACTTACCCGTTGGCTATTCGCTAGATAATTATGTTCACTATCGAGATATAACTGTCTAAAAATACATTAGATAGCTAGATGACAAATGATGACATTACTACCATTTTGAGTAGTTCTTTAGAATTGCCGAATGTCTCCATTTATTTACTAGTTGAACCCTGGTTGTGAGATGTTAGTGCCTTAACTGCTGTGCACCCGTGGCCTTGTGTCACAGGATTTAGTATTACATCAACAATTTTTAAGCCTGATTCTTTAAAATTAACTTGACTGATGATTTGACGAGTGGAATCCTTTTTTGCCTGTACATGTGCAATATGAATATTAGTGAAGTATTCTTTCATGTAGCAAAACAAGTGGAATGCGATAATTATTGTTTTTATTACTTTTTACCAAGACTTGTGTACTATTAGTCCTTTCTAGACTTTTTTATTGCCCTACCGTCTACTATTATCCATTTTTAGCAACATTTCTTCATCTGATTTTGATCGATCAGCTATAGATCAAAATGTAAGATAAGATCTTTTATAGATAAGAAAGTGTGTATTCTTTCGCAGCGCCCTCAATGGATGTTCTTTCTGAGCACATATTTACACATTCATTCAGAACACTCTTTTCACAGTTGTGTAACCAATAAAAACCAATAAAAACCATTTCCCCAAGTTTTATTAGGTGAATTGAAACGTCGGTCAACACATTAAATATAGACTTTTAGGGAATTTTAACATAAGCAACCTTATTGTTAGTAATTTATAATAGTATCTCTGTGTCTTTAAATAGATGTTTGATAAGAGAATGGTTACAATTTGTTGTCGGGATTGTAATTACTTAATGTCCCTTGTTATAAACCAGTTTACATTATAATGGAATTTAAACGACTATTACAACCTTCTATGCTAGCACAACAGAATAAACCTCCAGCTTTATTCAAAGGTTAAAAGACCTTTCAATAGAGTCCTTATAAAAGTCAATGCAAACAGCAACTCCTGTCTTACTCACAATCAGTTTGTGTTATAGTTAGTTTCAGTCAGTGAGTTTACAATGAACAAATGCCAGAATTGTATTTGCATAAAATTTGACGCATGTTTGATAAATACCTTCATAAAATACTAGAGTAGCTCTTCCATTCTGTATTACCTTCTACTACTCTTACGTACTTTGCATTAAATGCGTTATCTATTTAGTAGAATTTTGTATATTTCACGTCAATTTTCTCGTTCGAAGTTGCGATGGGATATGCATATTTACTATGATAGTGAAAAATATCATATTCTAAACCCAATTGTGTGGTTCATTGCTTAGGTTGGTATAACAGTGTACTGTACACAATGTAGCAAGAATCAGATATTGGGTACGATGACTTGACTTAAAAACCTTAAGTTTAGGGGAACACAGTTTGGAACTTGAGGGACTTTATTTTTGCCTGACTTATCTTGTAATAAACAGTTCCATTTAGTATTTATCTCCACACTATAACATTGCATCCCTCATTTGATAGTTCCATTGTAGTTTTTAGTCATGTAAATGAGTTTATTATTCTTAAGACAATATTGTTGTGAAAATTATAAGACTTGTTCTGTATTTGTTTCAGTCTAGCGTATTTTCGTAGCCTACGTAGATACCACTGTGATACAGCATTTCAAAATTCCTGTCATATTTTTGAATATGGAAAGGTCGACGTATAAAACAAAAAATTACAACTTAATTACACATTCGTCTTCAAGTAGATATTCGTTGTTCTAGTAGTTAGTATTTCGCATCCCATGATGTATTGAAACGTTGCACAAGATTTTCTTCAGCCTTTTGGAACAGTGGAGGACGAAATTTTCACCATCATCGTTATGTTTTACTTTCTTTAACTGCGTCTTTAGGCAACTCTTGCTTTATTTCCAAGTTTTTGGTGACCAAGTCGAATTGTAATAATTGGCTGAATGGAGTGAGAGTTTCCCTGCAATAATTATGTGGACGCCTGTGAAACTTTGACAAGAAGTTTTTATTGGGACGAGTAGTTAATCTACATCCACAAACGAATGTACCCTGTATACGATCTGCTAATCTGATAACACTATTGAGAATTGTAGTTCGTCGCTAAACGGTAAACGAAGTAGTTTCTAGTCTGCCGAGTGTAGTTGTTTCCGTTTATGTGATTGTGTAGTTTTGTGATGGCGTAGAGGTGAACGTGAATTAAGTATGTGTTCGAATGTGGAGTAGAGTTGAAAATGAACAGAATCGAGTTGAGGTCAGACGAGAACAAATTATTCCAGCGGAGCAGACTCCGCGGCTGGCTTTCACCTGCTAAGCTGGAGGCATCAAGACCAACCATGAATAATATTATGATAGCGAAGTTGGAGGAGAATAGCAATCGCTTTTCCGTAATGGGAAGTCCACGCGTTTTTGAAATTCTAGAGTTTTCAACGTTCACAGATATTTTATTGCACGAACCATACATATTGGGTAGGTACCGCAGCAACATTCTTCGTAATGAAACTGAATGAAATAATGGGCGTTTCTAGACTGTATATTATTTGTCTTGCATTTTGGCATTCATGTTATGCAGAGCTCTATTTATATTATACATTTCCCCAGTAGGAAGGCATGTCTTGGATGGCAGTCTGCATGATCTTTGAAAACTCATTAATTAAATACCTAGGGACTTAATTTGTTTACATTATGTGTATGGGTTGGTGGACAGTATTCACTGAAGCAATCTTAAGTTGTGGCAAGAAATTTCCAATGTATGGAAAATGGAAATACTAGCCGCACTGCTGGGTTTCTTTTGCAATGTTTCATTCTTATTAGTGTAGTTATCTGTTTTCGGATGCTAGCACTGCGTTATAAAATTTGAAACTCACTAGTTTTGTTGCTTCTTCTTGTTGAGAAAGTTTGACTGAGAACAGAACTTCGGAAAAACTTTAGTTTCTTTAACGAATCAATCTCAGGGAATGCGAAAGCAATTAAAGTAACTCAAAGGATTAATGTGCATTAGAGATTTCTAGGTGACGAATCTGTGCTTAGCAGAAGTTGTGGCTAATGACTAGAACTTCGTAGTTTTGCGTTGGCTGTGGCATTGCAACAGAGATATTCATTTTAATGTCAACGTTTTAATTTTGTGTAGCCGCAGATCCGCTCTCAAATTCATCCGAATCTGATGGAATTCCCGACTTTTATTCTGGGGAGTCTCAAAACACTAAACATGTGGGAACTGGAACCAGTCTGGAATTTAAAGATGACTTCGCCATCCGTAACTCGTGAGTGCTTTTCTTTATATAATCATCTATTCATTTGGGCAAAGTGAAACTATGATGCCTAGATCCATTGGATGCGTCATTGTACTCCATAATTAAAGTTGTGTTTTTATTTTGATAATTACAGTAATATTCAACTCAGCGATGAGTACGCCAATGTTGCCAGTATTACTGGTGGAGGGATCAACAAAAATTTCATGGACTCGGTAAGTGCAATGCTCTTTGAATAAAAATTTCCACCACAAACCACGCATACAGAAGCGTCTCTTTTATTAGACCATTAATTGTTGAAAGAGTAGGACAAGATAGCTAATGACACAAAATATGTAAACACGGAAACGAGGCTACTGTATTGCGTCGGCTCATTTACACCCTTTAACTATACCGCTTCAGTTGATGAGTTGTCTAACTGCCTGATTACAGTTAAAGTGAAGCTCAGTTTTGTATCTGTCACTTATCAGATTCAAAGAATTTCCAAGGTGCAATACTCGTCTCTCAGATCTTGTAGAGTTTTAATGTAATGGATTTTATTTTATTCCAGCCAAGACCGAGTACTCCTACTCAAACATCGTCCTCCGGAATGATGAAAAATGTCGACGTTGCAAATGCTGATCGGGCCGCCCGGTTCCGTATTAACGAAAGAGCGTCTAAAAACAAGCGAAAACCGCCTAAAGGGGTAAGCATTTGATACAACACTTTCTTCCTTCAATTGTACTCGAGTTTACTTTCCATGTCAAGCCTGGGAGTATCACGAAGCACAAAATCGTGTGTAAAGAAAATGCCAAATTTCTAATTTAGTGTTTATTAAAGGACATACCTTGTAAAGTTTTATGCCACAATACGAAATACAAACAATGGCAATGCAATAATGTTAGGAGCAGTCAGCGTATCCATAGTGCAAAAATATATATTTCCTCAGTCTCTTAAAGTATATTACCAGTTTCAAACGTTTCGCATTTTGGACTATAGAGAAATAATCAGAAAGGGTGGAGAAGTACGAACGACATTTCTTCGCCGTTAATAGGCTCTGCTTTCTGCCATGCCAAACTTACATCCTAGATAAGCCAAGGAAAGCAGCGACGTAAATCCATGGCTTCTAACTGTTACAAATGTAGAAAGTGTATTCCAGTGGCAAGTTAGGTCTCGTGTAATTGCATCAGTGTCATGGCATTCGGAGTAATGAAGTGAAAGTTCTCTCTTGACTTTTTCAGTTTCATTATGGAGTTTTTCCACAACCTCACGCTTGTAATACGGTAATGTGGAAAATGAAAAAAATAAAGCTCTTCTCAAATAAGTCTACATGCCACAATTTTACAAAGCATTGGTGGATAGCAAGGTATTTTTTAGTTTCCTCTCCATTTCATTTTCTAGTCAGTTCTTCTAGTATTGTGTGTATTGCAGACTACTCTAAACTTAGTTTACTATGGCAGACTTACATTGGCTCCAGTTACCCACGCAATAACTGGAACACATTGTAGTTTTGCATTTTAAAAAAGAAAGCATTTCGTTGACATACTGCAAATAACTTTTGAATGTTCAATCCATGAATACTGCATTTATCATGATATATTATGTGTATACCAGTTTTTCTTGAAATTGTTGTATTGAAAATAAAATTTCGTTTATCGTGGAATTCTAGAGGAAAACGCTTTTGGAAGGGTATATTCACAAAGTTAATTGTTTATAGGATTTAAACTAGTCGCTGTTGTCTATGTCTTGGCCTTCAATGTCTAACTCTGCGTATGCCTGCACGACATGGAAACAGTACGTAAAGTTGGTTCTCCATTGGGAAATAGTGAGTCATTTGAAAAAGACTTGATGTGGAGTAGGATGTGGAATGACACAAATTTCATTCTTGTCTTTTGAACAAGGTATGCCAGTGCCAAATGCGAAATACTTATGGGAGCTTATTGTCACAGTTGGTTATATCTATAGTAGAATTAGAGTCTGGTGGAAATATTATTTGCACGGAGTCGTCTCAGAGGAACTAAGAAATGATAGACAAGACTCTGCACTCTCTGTGTGCACTTCCTGTAAGTAGCGTGGCATGACTGGAGAGAAAGACACGAGTTCATCTATTGTTCGTGTCACTAAGTCTATACGATTCTATTAGTTGGGTGGCTTAGTGACTACTGACTTACTTACTGCTTAGTGTTTGTCAGGCAACGCAGTGATTGGGGAAATAGTTGATCCTTCGGTCGTGGTATTTTCTTGAGTGGCGTTCACGTCTCAAACTAAATGATTTCCTTTTACCAGCCAATTCTTCTCAGGACCTAATTCCATGAAAATTAATTTCGTTGTCTCATTTACAGGAAACGAGTGTACGCCAAGAGGAACTTCCAGGGTTCGTAGGGGACCAGGTGGATATCGAAAAACTGGTGCAGTACGTTGAGGGCCGAACCTCTTTGGTAAGTTTATCTTCCCCTCTTTTTACTCTTCTGCAATGAAAGATACAAGTGTATTGATAGCTCTCTCAATGACATACTCCATATTTTGTCTTCGTCGTCCACTATTGCAATTGTTAGTATTAGAATGCGGTGTCTGCTTTTATTTGCCATTTACCTCTTTGCCTTACAAATACGTAACATCTGTCGTCTGCGTAGTAGAAGAAGCAGAGGGAGAGTTTAAGATATTAGTTTGGAGATCTCTGAATTGTGGGAAAAGCCTGTGCAGTCGTTTGTGTTGATTGATAAGATTCGATCTGACTAGAAATCATGTGGTGAGCTCAATGAAAGTTCGCTAGCAAAAAAGAAGACAATTGCCTAAATAAACAAGTAATGCGTCGCGTTACAGTAAAAGCAACTGCTATCTTTCTGTGTTTCAATGGGAAATATGCTAGGAAGTTGGAGAGATGCTTTTCTTCTTTAAGTAAGTCGAATGCGGGGGAAAGTCTTAAGTAGATGGGGACGATGCAATAGAAAGAGTTACGTAGGAAAACAAAGTTGTTTGCATGTTTGTTCAACCCATGACGTGTCATGCCACGGAGGCAAGAACCGAATAAAGGTTTTCATCTGAATCCTAGGTAGATGGGAAAAACTGGAAGAAACTACATCCATGCATACTTCTCAAAATTACTCTGTAGATGTGCGGCATAATGTTCTATACTAACCAGTGATATCAAAACGTAACCGTAGCTTACGATTACTTATGCTATACAATTACTACATGCATAGCTACTCTGCCACAGGTTTCTTTTAACTTCAGCCATCCCTTTCTTTTAACTTTCGCCAAAAATAAAGACTTTCCCAAATATTTGTACTTAGGTATAAATTTGGGTTAACTGCTATGAAAAGTTATTAAGTCTTTTTTGGTATACAGTTAAATTATCGTGTCAATTGCCTATTTTTGCAAAATAGCCAACAAGAGGTATGATTATATCCATATCTCAATGGTATTGGTGCAGCTGTTGTTGAAGATGCATCTTAGGGGAAACTATGTAGGGGTATTTGGGGATTGGGAATAATTGAATTTGAGCAGTTTGATGGATGTGAGTGAACCCTGTGGAGGAAGCTACTGATTACACTGCATCTTTATTATTATTATGTAGCCTACCTATAAGAGGATGTAAACAGATCAAATGGACCTCTGGGAAATGGCGAATAAAAGTTTCTGTGCTCTGTTGTCATGAATAATAATACGGCAGACACGAACTCAGATGGATTTTGACGGCGACAGTCAAAAAGTGTAGCATCTGTATTCGTATGTAAAGCTAGCACCATCATACTCGTCTGCATTGTAAAATAGATGTAAAACTGTGGAGTACAGTGGAACACGAATGTGCACAGTAGTGCACTACCCACCAAAAGATTTAGTTAAAGTAACTTGTGTGCTATCCACTAACACAAGCCACGTAAAGTTGGTTGTCACGATTCAATGCACAAGGTTCTCCTATTCCCACTCCCAGCTACCTAAGCATTCAAAGGAATATTGTAAAAAGTAAAACCATGTATAGTAATAATGTATTATGCATTCGCATCGATTGACATTAGTTTGAATGGCAATTTCTCTACCTAAGGTAACTCGAGTAGATAAATACGTAAAGAATGATAATATAAGACTAAGTAGCAAAGAAAGTAAGAGAAACTTCAAGTTTTCATCCTTGATTTGGGTGCAAAGATAAATATTTTATTCATCTTTTAACTTAACTCACTTTAACTTATTCTCCCTCGACATCTCCTCCATCCCAGTTCATGCAGAGCAATATTTCCCTACTTAAGCAAAAATTGCACTTCAGAACCGAGTAAGCATCTAGGCCCAGTTGAATAGGCAAATTGTTTGCAATGGTATTTGATGAGGCTGGAACTTGCATTGTTTAGGATTTAAACAGTGCCATATTTTATGCAATTTGGCAAGACGAACAAAGGCAGTCGTGGGATGACTACACTCGTATCGGGAGGAAAACAATTTGCATACCTTTCCAAATCAAAGAGAGCATTACAATAGCGAGGCCTTGATTTCCTCATAAACATGTTATTTTTAATTGTTAAGTGTCAATTTCGTTATTGAAGGCCAAATAAAAGCTGTAAATGCTTTCTATGTACTGGATAACTGCGTTCTTTTCACGCAAGTGTTTTATAAACATAATCAAAGCTATAAAAAGGTAACAAATTGAAAAGTAGGAAGTGAAGTTGTGCTTTGTGAGTATTATGACTCAACATGAAAGAGTTCATGAGTTCAAGAAGTAAAATAAAGGAATTGCGCTCAGATAGAAAATTGTTTTGCTACTTAACTATTTCTTCCCCTTAATTTTCACATTTGTCTGCCTGAATTTCAAATAGTAACCCGAAAGTTGTAATTGTTCTTTACCAAAACAAGTATTCGACTTATCGTACAAGTGGCATAGTTGCGTTGCATTGTGAAATAATAATACAGACAGCTGACACAAAGTTCTTAAGTCGCAGTCAGTTCTTTTGATCGGGAACCTCGTCTCTACACTGTCCACGCTGGTTTATTACTAAAATGGCACAGGTTGTTATCTTTTCTATCATCATTGTATCACTTTCCGAAAATTTTATTTCGTGACCTCAAGAAAGGTTTACCCTGGGTGTTTATTTCTATAATTAGTGTAGTGGTTTATGTAAGTGGTGTTCGTCACTAATTATTTTGAATTTTACTGAGTACTAGTAAATAATAAACCGTGGAGTTTAATTTATCAATATTTACAGATAGTAGTAGTCTGCGTAGGTAGTAATTCTGAAAACGCCGGAAAGGTGTTGGCCATGAAATATTTATATTTACATAGAAAAGATAGTTATTAGTAGCGTCAAGAAAGGTAGTGTAATTCATGTTTAATGCTTAAAATACTGTCGTATCACTTAAGACTCAGCAAATTGGTGCAAGTTAATATATATGGTACCCCTGTAGTAACGATTACTGTATATTCTTTCAATTTTTGTCCTTTCCCATCAGCTTAAAAGGTGTCATGCATAAAAAATACAAGGAATATTGTTCTCTCAACTCAAGTGCTCTCAACGTTAGGTCATGGTCAGTGTTTGAAGTTGTGCTATCCTTCTATCTTGCAGTTTCCCATATTCAACAATGGAAAATGTACATGATTCCTTTCTTCGTTTAAACATCACATGGTCCCTGTATTAAAACGCTTGTCCTTAGGAATTTTAGGTGTTACTCTTCTAGTCTTTGTTAATATTTGTGTATGTGTATTGTTACCGAAGTAAATGTCAATGAATGTGAAATGCACTGTGTAAACACACATTGAAGCTGGAATTTTAACCATTATGTACCTTTTAGTAATGTGCTATACGTTCTGCTGACCGTTGTATGTCCTTGCAAGCATTATTTACTACTGCACGTACAATGATGGCTTAGCATAATGGAGACCAGATGAATGTATGCTTAGAATTTGCAGAGTTAGCAATAACAACCATTGAAATTTTATCAGTTTATGTGTCGCCAAAATTAGTCCATGATAATGCAAACAATGATGAGTAAATTAATTATAATATAACTGTTCATTTGGCAGCAAGTACATTAACAAGAATTTATTATTGCTAGGAATCACAGTAGTAAATATAGGATTATTGCATAACTATGGACAGAACCTTATCGCTGGGGCTGATAATATCGTATTTCATCGTTATCTACTACCTGTATGTCAACTCTGGTGATGTGATTATTTGTTCATTCATATATAACACATGTGGGATACAAATTACCAGTAGTATATAATACGCCCTGGTTCCTGTCCAATGTCATTAGTTACAAGTCATTACAATTATTTCTGTCTTAAGATAATTTCCATAATCATTTCACTCCAGTAGAAAAAATGTAGTTAAAACAAAATATTGTTGTTGTCATCGTTGGCATTTTCTTGAAGAATAAGTTTTGCTGTGAAAAACCTTAGATGTGGCATTTAGCTGGAAAAATAAGCGACAGTTAAATGTAAGATATACTGTGCCCTAGCAGCAAGACAATTTTGCTTCATTTGTTTGGAAAAGGGATCATTACAACACAACTGCTTTAAACTCTGATTCTTTCGAGACTTTGTTGTACTTCTCTAACCGCCAGGTCAGAATTAAAGTCGCTGGATTTTTCTATTGTTAGTATATAGTATTCGTGGTATAAAAATGTAATAGATGAAAAGCAGAAGAAAGAGTTAGGCTTGGTTGTTGGGAATCGTATTCCATCATCTTAATGTAATTGGCTTTTCATTAAGTGTTCGAAATATCGTATCAAGTGATTACGACTGATGGGAAAACTTCATCTCTAGATTTTCTGTTATGATTCGGGATTGCTGACTTTCGGTGAAAGGATTAAATGAGCGATTTTATCATTGCCATCAAGATTAGCTTCATCCTTGCTATATTACGTCATCCATCATTTACAACTGCCGTCGTCGCTACTGCACTACTCACTTTTCCGTATGATCTGTATGACTCTGAGCATTCCTGTCGCTTTCTTTGCGCTTTCTGTTCACTCATCCTGTCCTCTTTTGAACAGCAGAGAAGTACCTATTAATAATTGACGATCACATTCCTACTGCTTCTCCCTTGTAGTACCAACGATTTGCTCAATGTTGAATGTTCATATATTCTATTTTATTGCGGTTTTTAGACGCCATTGCATTTTTTATTTGTCATTCTGGTAATCTGGTTTTAGTATTTCTACTAAATTGGAGTTATTTTAGGATTTTAAAAGTAATTAACAGCCATAAAACCTTTTTTATTTTAAAGGTAGTTTTATATTTATAGTGATTAAGATGTGGTGTTACATAACAAGAAGCGATGTTAGAATTAGAAGAGTTTTGGAATGTAAGTCGTTGGAATGGGTTATCACAGCCTTTGTCTATATTATTAATGATACTTGACACTTGACTTTGTTTAGAACAAAAAGAATAAGAAGGAGAAGGGTCAGCGTGAAGTTCGTTCAAAGAGTAAGGAGAAGGAGCCGTTGAAGCAAACCGTTTCATTGATTCAGAGTCCAGCTGTCCATCCAGAGCCACCTGCTCGATCCTCCTCAACAGTAGACAAAATGATACCGTCCACAATGCCCGTAGAAGAAGTGAAGCCGGAAGTTACTCTTCCCGGAAAAATAACAAAGGTAGTTGTGAAGCCCAGTGCTAAGAGTCCAATAGGATACAAAGGAGAAGACGAAAAGCAAGGAGGCGATGAGGCCGGAAGCGAGTATACTTTGGTGAAAAAGAAACGAAAGCCGAAAAGAGCCACTCCTTCTAAAGGTAAGGCGTTACTGTGTCTCTAAGCTGATCAGAGGTTGTTTTCCTTGAGTGATGAGATTGTTCTTTGTGAGTAGAGTCCTTCCAGCGAGGAGATCAAAGACGAGAACCTGCCAGAAGTCGGAGAGGAGGAGGAAGTCGTCGGAAATCCGTTGGCTCTGTTCCTGGTTCCGAGAATTCTGCTTCGGATGGAGAAGACTCTGTTAAGTCCTTGCCGGCAGACTGTTCTTCTAGCGAAAAGGTACCAAAGCCCAGTGCAAGCACCGGCGGAACTCCGCAGGTAAGAATTTGCATTGTTTGAGCGAGTGAGGTTTGTGAATGGAGCTGACCGGATGCGCTAATTGAGTGTTGTGCTGTATTTAGTCGTCTTACGCCGAAATCGCTCGGATCGCGCGAGATGAGGAAAAGAAAAAGTACGGGAGTCCAGGTTCCTGGATGAAGACCTCAGGCTCCGAGTCAATTCCTATAGACGAATTCCCAAACATGTGCGATTGTGAGAACTCTTCCATGAAATCTGAGTCCGTTCAGTCAGAACCATCAATCGGAAATTCGAAGGGTCTCTTAGAGAGTAGCAGAGCCAGAAAGGCTAATGAGATTGGAAATGCTAATGGTTCTTCTGTCGTTTCTACTGTGACCAGCACTGTGAAGGAATCTTTGGCGGATAAGAACTCTCCCGAGACGTGCCGCGTAGATACCAGCAATGAAGTCTATTCGATCGCCCCTAGTTTACCATTTGGTGAACAAGTTTTGTCCTCCTCAGTGCCAACGAATAAAATGAACTCGACTCCCGTTGACAAGCGTAATAGTACGAACGATGGTGTAAACAGTCCTAGTGTAATTAAGTCGCGAAGCTGGACGAACAGCTCTGCTTCCCGAGATGCTCGCACCGTGAAGGGAAGCGACGGCAAGCAAGTTCAGGGACAGAGTACTGGGTCTTCTGTCCAGCCAAAGGGAGTAGTTAAAAGTGTTGTTCAGACACACCCAAAAGTGGATAACAATTCCTACCTCGCAAAAGCCGCCCTGAACGTGGGACAATCCCTGTCCTCCTCCACATCGGGGAATTCGCCCAGTATAGCTAATTCTCAAGACGTAGGATTCCCTGCCCTAGTGTCCCCGGACAACTACTCCCCGCCTCCCGCAGTTACTCACGGTCCATGGTCCAACCGCTGGAAGCAAAACTCCGATAGGTCGAAGGACCAACCGAAATCAGCTGAGAAGGGTGCTCCCAATCCGTCGCTAAGCAAGACCGTCAATGGACTAGCCAGTGAGCACAAGGAGGCTCCGAAAAATATTAGATCTCAAAACGTTCAGGTGCCCGTGTCACCTAAACGGTCCCTTCCGCTGTCTGTAGCTAAAGAGTCACCAAAAGTAGTTGACCCGGCTGAGAGAAATGTTAGTAGTGTCGGGCAAGAGGATGGAAAAGTAAGTAGTGGTCTCGGGCGCAAAGAAGAAGATGTTAAGAGTGGCGGGTGCAATTTTGATTCCTGTTCCAAGAAGACTGAAAATGTGAAGAGTAGTTGTAATGAAAATGCCACAAAGAGGCTTCAGGAGACGGCCAAAGCCGAACCAAACGCAATTGTGACAAAATTCGAGGGTTCCGTCGGTCAGAGAGTAAACAATAGAGGTAAGGGCCCAAATGACTGTGAAGTGGAGGATAGAAAGGTCAGGATTTTGAGCAAAGATGAGAAGTTCGAGAGTGCTCCTTGTCACAACGCTGTAAATGGAGAGGCAACTGAGGCAGAGAAGAGGAAGTTACTTCCTGAGCAAGAAGCCTCGCTTGAGGACACCAAGTCTTGTTCTGAGAAGTCGTTTATGACGAATGATATGAATTCTATGCCGGTTGTTTTTTGTGGCGAGAACTTTAAGGAGACTAACCATTGTCTTCCCGACAAGTCCTTCGGCTTTGAATTTGGTTTCGGGGTTACAGAAATCATGGACTCGGGGTATTCATATTCAAAGGTACTTGAATTTGCCCTCTGTTTTGTATTTGCTTGAGGATGTCCGTTGCATTAATTTTGTTATGATATAGAAAACTGCAGCGGAGACTACTCAGGAAGTGATGGAGGAGGATGTGGCTAGCAGAACGCTTTCGGACGGTATGGAGAACGTCAGTTCTCCCTTAGAAATAGACGAGGAAGTTCCCGCTGTCTCACCTGAACGTCAGTCGAGTCCAAAAAGTTCTTCGGAGGAGCACCCGCCAACGCCTCCTGTGGAATTAACCAATAACACTGTTAGAACAAATCAAACCCATCCTACTTCTCATAACGCTAGACATAAACATTCGTCGTCCTCGACGTACCACAGAAATTATCAGGTTTAACTTTTTAACATTTATTTTCGTTTTTGCTACTCCGTAGTGTTCAGCAGATTCTGCTTTATGTGGGGAAAGCTCGATTGAAGAGGGTCGCTTTCGTGACAAATTTACCCAAACTAACCAGCGCAGTGTAGAGCTAGCTAGCCAACCTTTGACTCCTAATTTAATAATGCATAACGTCTGTCAAAATCAGGAAAGTAAAACTCAGAACTCTAAAATATCGGGCTGCAGACAAGAATGTTCAACTGCTGAATCTCCTTCGATGACCGACCCAAGACAGAACTCTAGCAACTCGATTCCGATTAGTGAAAAAATTGAGGCAGATGTCTTTAAAAGGTCAAAAGCTCAGGTTTTAACAGAAGCTCGTCGTAGGCTTCGTAAGAGCACCAAAAAGTACAGAAACACACTCGGTCGTGTTCAGGCCTTAGAATGTCCGCCAAGCCACGAATCTCACGTTTGCTCTTTAATGGCTTCCTCGGACCCCTTTGAGGAATTTAAGAAATACAAAAGATGGTTGTATTTAACAGACACCGGAAGGGAAGTGGTAGTTGGGGAATGTTATGAGCCAGCGTTTAGTCAAAACTATCATGAGGAGTGTGACCCAAACGAATACGAAAGCCAGTTAGTACATAACTCAGAAAGTGATCTCTATGGCGAAGGACATGATCAGGGAGACCTGGGTGCTTACGACGAGGTAGACTCCCATGCGACTCCTCCACCTGCTACCGCACGCTGTGTCCCGTATCTGCTTTTATGGGCTTTATTTTGAGTGTCGTCGAGTACCTTCGTTGCTTTAGGTAACTAATGCCTTTTTTGTGTTCTAGTATGGAGCGGCTAACCAGCAGTACCTCGCGGCAATTCCACAGCCAAGCCAAATTCCCCGAAACATGCACATGATGCCCCAAAACCAATATGTCGCTTCGCAGACGCTGTCCCGTGGAGCCGGTCCAATGCCAAATTACGCTCCGCAAGCGTACCCGCCACCACCTCACCTCCAGGCGACTGGCGTTCCTCAGATGAACATGACGCTCACCTACTCCCCCGCCCCTCCGATGATGCACCTCGGCAACCGCAACATGCAGGACCCCGTCTCTCAACAGGGGTACCACCTGGCCACGCCGCTACAGGCGCCCTTGGTGCCTGCCTTCAGTGTCGGAATGTACAAAGTGCCCCAAACCACAATCAATGAGCCTGCGGCTCACCAAACAAGTTCTCAGGGGTCGTACTCAGGGGGGAAGCAGTTGGAGGGGGGAGGAAGCACTGCGTCCAATGCTCAGCTTACCTCGCCCACTGGTTCTTGGGATAGTTCGAACATTGACGGAAATATGGATATTGCGCAGTTCTTCGTTCCACTGCCCTCAACTATTTCAAGTGTTACCGAACGGGAAGTTCAAAAATTCATGGATGATTGTGAGTTTGCAAAGTTGTTATTTTTGATGTCTGTCTGTTAATAGTGTTGTTTATGTGAATATTTTGGAAGTAGTTTACTGTACATGGATATTTGTTTTGTGTAGATGTGGAGAAACTGAATGAGCTGTGCCGCACTGGAAGAATTAAATTTCACCGAATCTGAAGAGAGACTGCCCCATTACGACTATTAGTTTGCAGTCAGCTGACATTTCTCAACATACGAACTTCCTTCTAACTTTCGTATAATTAAAATCTCATAGTTAAATTTTGTTGACGCTATCACATAAAAGCTCTGGGATGCTGTATATCTCTCGAAAATTGGTAGCATTACGTTTTATTGATAAATTGCAAAAAGAGACACTGTACTTAAGAAAAATGTTATAAATTTGAATAGCCAGTGTGATTATAACTAATGAAATCGACTGATAATCTGAACTGATGATATAGTGTATGGTTAACGCAATAGTTTAACGAAAATAAATAAGATTGTTAAGAATGCTAAGTTGTTGAATGTATTAAAACTGGTTGGCAAAGCCGTTGCCAAAGATTATGTAGTTAGTATGTTCTTATCGTAGATATGTATATGAGTAACTGTCTGGTCGTCGTCAATCGAGTAAAATGAAACATTCTACGATAAGTACTAGGTTATATTACGTATTAATGACATTAGCTATTAGTTGGTAGTGATAAGTATTCCTAAAACGTGAATTAAACGTTTCTAATATGTCAATGTCCACAATATCTGGAATTGTAGCTATTTGTATTTAGGTTGAACAAGTCATTGAAGAATTATTGTGTGAAACGGTGATTATACAGCGTGAAATGGAATTCAATCGAACTATAAGTTATGTTATACGTAAAGTTACTATTTCGGAATTTATTGTTATGCTGCACTACTTAAGCTATCCACGTAAGTATCTAATATTTGCTTATTTATCTGTATTTAGTGTTAAAATATTCTCTTGACTATATGTACCATATTAATGTTTCAAAGGAATTAAATGTTTAGTTTAGTTGTAGGTATGTGTTATTGGCACTAGGTCTTGTGATTACTCTTTTAAGTCATCTTGATTGCCTAGCTATACCAAACCACACCTACACGAAAGCAAGGCGAACTAACTATGTTATATCAATTACTTTTCACCTGGTGTTTAATTTCAGTGTAGCTTTATTTAATTGTACACTTAAATTTACTTTAAATCTTACATACTTAATGAACTGAATTTAATTATCGTTGTCGATAGCTTTGACGGCAATGTCAAGTTTACACAACTACTGGGCCTACACAACCAGCAATTCTTTCTATCACCCTGGATGCAAAATGTATGCACACTACAAGTTTGAATAGGACATTAGGGAGCCTTCTGCTTTGTTTGTTGTCCAAGAGGTAGACTTACAACTGTTACAACCCTTTTCAATTTATTTATGTCTCTGCTGATATAGTCAAACTTCACAATCTGTCTCGGGAAGTAAAATACTTTTATTTGCTATTTGTGGCTTTGAACGTTATCAAAAATCACCTAAACGTTGTTTCTTACAGATGCGGTCAATTAAAAGGCTACTTTTTAATCGTAATCACGATTTGAGTGTAATTATGCCAACCGAAAACGTAAATATTTACATGTTACAGTATTGTATAAACCTAAGTGTTGATTATAAGTGGTGCTGTTGAATTTTGAAGTATTGAGTACCGAAGGCAAGTATGTAAGGTTATCTGGGTGGAGTTATCTAATACGTTAACGGACACATAATTAAATTGAAAGTCTCTGGAATTCGTTTATTGTCGGCAAGTAAAAGATACCATAACTAAAACAAATTGCTGACAAAACCCTACAATGCATTGTAGAATCTGCTGAAGATTTTCGTGTGCATACTGACTAGCCATTTTGTCAATTAAGGTTAAACATTAGATTAAGCAGTTATTACACAGGAGTTAATTATAAGTTGGTAGGAATACATAAATTAATCCAGTTAAGAATAGGTTAGGTACGTATATATACTATAACTCATGTTTCTTACGATGTGTAATGTAATATGTAAAAGATGTTTTACATACAAATGAGACAGGTTTTTCTTACATGCATAAATATATCGAGGGATTGTAAATAGAGATGCAAAATTTAACCCATATAATGAATATTATGTAGTGCTATGGCTATTTAAGTACGGTGAGGCTGGAAAAGAGGAAGTGCATGAATTGTCGCTCGATTCGATTTAGTACAACAGCCCCGCAATTTGTTTAATAAATGTATTGTGTAATATAACGTTAAATGTAACGTACGTAACTATTAAAAAGGAGATACTCAATAAGACATGCCTACAACAGTTAGGTAGATTAAAATAAAAGAAAACTAGGTCAGTGTTTATTAAAGTCGTTTTGTATACAGGTGAATTGCATTACAACACGATACAAATAATACGAAATATAATAATATCAATATATCAAGGCGAGTCCTTATGATGTAAGTAAACTGAAAAATAATATAAATCAATTAAACATTGAGTATAGACTAAGAAATTGAGTCACGAGATATTTTTCATGTTTATGTGGTTAAAAATATAAAATAGGAAGCAGCAGAGTGAAATTAGCATTGAAAAACATTGTAGTGCCGAGTCTCTTATATAAGTACTAGCTACATTAGATACCAACCAAAATAATGATAGAGGTGTCAAATAAAATACAAGTCAACTCAACAACGGGGAGGATGCCCATAGGTATAATAAGCTAAGTTAGGAATTACGATAAGGTCAGCAGGTCAGGCCCCTCGTGTTATTGTAGAATAAATTTATTCTTTTGATAAAGAAACGATTAACACTAACCGTCTTCGACTACATTAGTGATTATTTCAATCGAAAGTTAATTTTAAGCCAGAATAAATTTATGTTGTCATTATATATTCCTACTACTTATATATAACGCTTTCTTTAAGTAAAATTATTTGTAGTATAATTAGAATCGTAATTTATTATTAGAAATTTTAGAAATTCTTTAAGCCTATAGTTTCTGTTATTGTACTAATTATTTCAGTAACAATTGCTATACTTGATATATTATCTCTACTATGTTCACGATATTTGAAATATCTCCCTCGGTCTGAATGGAAATTATGAATTTGTCTCTTTTCTTCCTTATGTTAGTAAACGAGATAAAAATTACCCTAAATTCTCGAGTACACGTTGCGCCACTCACAAATTCTTTTCTTGTGCAAATTCTAAGGGTAACCGACTCATTCCTTAATGAGCAGCGGCTTGTATCGCGAGTTTAGAGTATTCTGTAGTGATAGAAATCCTTATGTCAATGTCAATTAAGGTTCTTATTTACACTAATATATTTATTTGGTCTGGGTTTGACGGAACAAGGAGTTGGCTGCATAGCACTAAAGTCACGTTATATTTGTATTGTATAAGAAAAAAACGGAATCTGTAGAGACAGAAAGATCGGTCATGGACGTTGATCGTGACGAGAGCTAAGAATTCGACTATAACAATGTACTAAGGAAAATACTTCCTAAGTATGTACGTGTACACATACCAAGGCATACAGTACGATATATTTAAAAAAACTGAATACTACGGATAGGCTTAACTAATTGCTACAGGATAATTGAAAGGAAACAAACTAACCGAAAGGATACTGCAAAAGATTCAATAACCCCTCCGCCTTCTATACTACATATTGAATGACATTTCGATTGCATAATTTATTAGGCCTACTCAACTAACGAGAAATACGACGCTGATTTACAAATGCTTCTATAGTTTGGCTTCTAATTGGTCTACCATTTCGTACCGTCTTTAAATTGACGGGGGATTCAGTTTTTAATTAAAAAACAGTCATCTTTTGAGGGGCCAGTATAGATTTATCGTCTTGCTTATAATAATAGTAATCCCTAGGAAGAGATGAGTTATTACTGGATTGCTATTGAACATCAAGGGGTAAATTAAATGCTAGATCTATACAAAGATGGGATAACGTAATCTTTACTTTTTACAATGATCGTATAAGCCATCCAGAAATCATATACGTAATACTTACAACTGTAATACATATTAAGGAAGGCGTATAAAATGTAATAGTAAATTAGAAGCATCACAAATTGACTGATTGATTTTAACTGGCTCTATCAGAGGTTTTACTTACTATAGAAGGCTGCGTATTTCTCTCTGTGTATGATTTGTGTCATATTACTTACAAATAATTACCTTACATGCGTTACCTTATTTAATACTGTGAAATGAAAATGTAACATAACGATAGGTAATCATTGAGAGGAATGAGCGAGGAAGCCATTCCGCTTTCAGATGAAATTGTGTTTTTAAATCTGTATTCATTCGAACAGTAAGTGTATGAGTGGCAACTCCTTCATTAATTTCTTGTATCATTCTATCTCTACACAATAGCAATGTGGTGAAGATGGATTGTCTGAATTGGAACTGATAAACTAATTTTGACCTGACGGAAATGTTTCTTTTGCTCAAACAGATCTATTGTGTTTATATCAATCATCACATTATGTATTAATTCTTGTGTTTAGTTACTACTTATGGTTTATTGGTAATAAAGTGTATTTAAGGAAGGTGCGCATTTCCGTGTCTACAAAGTCAGCATATGATTTTTGTCAGTTCAATAAAGTAACTATGATATGTTATGGTTTCATATTCGTACTGTAAGTAATAATGTACTAATTAAGTATTTAGCTAAGTAAGGCAGGTGCATCTTGTCGACTCACTCAGAAATTTTTCGTATGTCGAGAATCGGGGTAGGAGTAGAATACTGTAAAACAGTGACGTTCGCAGGCAAAGTTTGTAAAGTTGGCCTCAGGATGGAATGAGAAGATGTCAATGCAATGTTGAATCATGTAAATGAATAATCAATCAGTATCTGAAATGTTGCACGGAACTATAATGTTATAGTGTTTAATTACATGTTCAATAAGGAACAATTATTACTGGTATTTGTAGAGCTGCTGTTATTGTTAGAAGGTCTACCATTTGATTGACTGCTGGTCGGCAAGCTTAAAATTAATTTGGCGCACCAATCGTCAATCAGACTTGGGTACTTGATTTTCAACTAAAATCAACTGGGGACAACCGTATTTAATGAACTTTATATATCACCTCAAATCAAAGTTGAGGCAGTTATAATAGTACTGCATTACTTTTCTACTACACTTTACCCAGACATACATACACCACTTTCTTTGTTTCTCGCGTTTCTAAAACCTAATTTCACACACTTTTGTTGTTGTTGAACGACAGACTGATTAATAAGAACTGAGCAGGACATTAATGATTTTAGTCATAGTTTAGAGAATAATTCTGAACTAACATCTCTATTATTGTTGGATTTCGTCAACGACGAAAGCAGAGAGTGAGCTTCCGCTCCTCATTTCTTTTCAATTTCGGATTGTCTACCAATCACCACTGCTTTATAGATCCACTACAAGCGTAACCTTAGTCATCTATTTTGTCAGGAATTGATTTACAGTATATTTTTCATCTGGTAAAAATGATTTACTGCAAGAATTAATTTTCAAGCCAAACTGATAAAGCAAATTAATTGATTACTCGCTACCAATGCAAAGCACAAGAATCGCGCTTACTGAATTTACAGAAATTAAAGTTGCAGAATGGACGTGCATTACAATAACTGCTCTGTCGTATAATAATTTGGGGTGGTAGAATGCCATATGGAGGAAAATGTGAAATTACTATCTAATGTTTAGCTAAGTATCCTAGTTTCACTGTACTGTTTATCCCTGGTAAAATTTGTAAGTTTGGCAGTGCTGTGAACTTGAGCAGTAAGAATTTCAGAATTTATTAAGTTTGTGTTAATTGCACTGGAGTCCCTAAATGTGAGCTCTGGTGCCAAATGCCATTGTAACCTTGAATTGTGCTTTGGGTGGTGTATGATACCCATCGGGAATTCTAATTTAAAAGTTGAGTGCGTTTTTATTTTGTAAACAGTACAGAACTGCACATTACACGTTACATGCATCTCGAACTGGTTGGTTGGCATTTGCACTGCTGGAAGGTAGGAAAAGGTGAATGAAGAAGTTTGAGGACGAATGTGATACTGAGAATGAATATAAGGCGTCATTGTTGTTACGGAAGTTAAAATAGATAGATATATAACTAGAGTAATTACTAATGAAGAAATAATCATCACGCTAATTAAGAATAAGTAATGTCCTGTACTAGTATTGTAGAAAATCGTGGTAGATTCGGTTAGCATAGCATTAAGTAATTAGAGAACTAAGCGAACAGCCTTTTCTAAATTGAAAGTGTTTTTTTAATAATCTCCTGTTGTGAGAAGTCGCTCTTCGAGTCATTTCATTACATTACCAAAATTCTAAGAAAAATGTGTGTCTTGCCCAAAATAGTACATTGTTATTCATGGATTAATGAACATCACACACACTCATTATGACATGATAACAATATGTACATTATTACAACTATATTATTAAAATGTTTAGTATATTACGGAATACTTATAACGAAATGCATAAAACAACAAACATACGTAAAATACAATATTATACTTATACTTGAATTGTAAAGTTAAGCAAATAGGTACTGCTACATACACAAGAATAAGAAGTACCTATTAACTAACTATTTGTAAGGCAAAGTAAGCTAAGGCGCTCATCAAACAGTGAGCCTAATATAGATATATATTATTATTTTGATTGTTGATTCAAATGACTTAAAGTTGACAGTGTCATTTAAATAGTCCTTACAGATTGAATGCGTTCGTTCATATCTGCTGTTATATTATATATATGAAATAAAAATTCTTACTATTCCTGTTCTGTTTAGCAATACCGTGGTGTTTATGAACTGTCGTATTAATATTATTTACTAATGTAATACAAAAATTGTTGTAATATATTATTGCACTTACTCTATTCAATTCTGTTAAGTACTTCCAAAAATATCCTAACGACTACCCTCATAATCAGGCGTTTGTGAAAAACCTTCTCAAGAATAAATTTTAATTTATACTAATCTTTCAAAAATATTATTAATAATACTTTTTGTAATTTGTAAAGGGTACCAAGTGGGTGTACTTGTTTTAAGAATTTATTTCACAACGTCTGTCAGGACAAATACGCTGCCTCGAATAACCTCCGCCTAATGCAAAGATTGAATGTAATGTTTTTCAAGTGGTTACTCCAGGTCATCGCCCCTGATAAATATTACTTTTGGTTTCTACTTGAAATTCTAATTCCATTAATGTTTTCCAAAAGTTTGAGATCCTCCTCCAGTTCTGTAAGTTGTACGTGTTAGTCTAGAACTCTTTTGAGAAGCATTGATATATTGTAACAGTTGGTTGAAAAAACTTATCCGATGGTTTGGTTCCCTAACTCCATTACAGATTGCTAATTCTACAACCTCGGTTTCCTTAAAACAACAATATCTTATTATTTGGTTTCTGTTTGTATATTTAATAGTATTATTAAGCCCTTAAGTGTTTAGTAAATCATGTCAACACAAAGATTATTACCTGCTAATTATTAATTAGCCTTTATTGTTATAAAACTTAATATACGAAAATGAATGAACTGTTTCCTGTGCGTCGTGAAAAGGGTCGAGTCACATTTTTGTTTCTCTGGGAAAATGAAACTATTAAATTAGCAATTAAATCTAATTTCATAAGCAATATTTACTCGCTCTTCTGTCATTTATTTATTTCATAATGCATATTTGTTATACCACAATACTTAAGTTCATTCGACTGCTCAGTTCCTTGAATACGATATGAGAATTATCTCATGGTCAATGGAGTTTTTCAGTTTAGTTTTGCAGTTCTCAGATACTCATACTATACTTAGCTATGAAAATGTATATTTGTCGGGAACTTGATTTCAAACCGTCTGACTATGTTCTGCTGTTTTAAATAACTTTATAATGGCTTAATTTAAATGCGCCTTCAGAACAAAGAAAACTGTCACTATTTTCAATTAATGTGGCTTTATATTAAAGTAGCAGCTACTGCTATTAATATGGCTTATTTTTCTGGCTTCTGTGGCATATTAATATATTTTTTCTTGAAAATGCTGAAATGTAAAGACCATAAAAATCAGTTAGGTGAATTCTTATAATAAGCTTTGGAATACGAAGGCAGTAATTAACATAAGAAATCCAGATGGGAAACACAAGAGATAAGTAAAACGAGATAAAAGTAATTTTTGAGGTTACTCTTTAATTACAGATTCATGCTTGCGTTAATTCACCGGTGGGCCTACGCGTTTTCTTTGAAAAGTAACCTATGTTTTGTTTTGAAATGGCTAGCCGTCATCAAACCGACAGAAAATTATCCTATTCGGAATTTGGTGAAATCGACTTAGAACCGAATTTGTATAACTAAAATACCGCAAAAGAGTGGATTACTTGAACTTGCCCATGCCCTTTGTATCAAAACGGTTTATCTGGCTTCAACTCATAATAATTGCTACATTTGCCAGCATCAATGAAACACATACGACTAGGTCCATAGAAAAGCCTGGTATAATTAAAGGAGCAACGAAATCTTTACTCGTGTAACCCCGATTGATGCCTTACTTCGAATCACTACCTTTTTGGCAAAACCCCGTTTGGCAAAAACGGGTTCCCAAGAAGTGCATAACCCGTTTGGCAAAAGTTGCCATGACCTTAGTTTTGCCAAACAGGCCGAAAAGGTGACCCGTTTGGCAAAATGTGAAATCAAATTACTGTTATAAGCTTTATGTATTGCTAGCAGTAAAAAGTAGTATGCATTGTCATGTGTAGTATTGATAATAGTTGACTTCAAACAAGGTGTAGTCAAAAGACAATAAGTTCACTGCAAATTGGGCAGTATTCTTTAGAATTTAGAAATGGGCATGCATTTTTTCTCGTAATTTCTGACAGTTTTTTGCAATCTGTAAAGTTTACATGTTTAGCTCTTTGTTTATAAGGAAATCGCCCCCTTCCGACTCTGAGAAGTGAATCATGTGTATGCTGTTGTTCATTTAATAATATTAAAATGAGTTAATTGGTGTACGCGAAATGTATTTTAGTGCTGTATCGGCCATTGATAGAAGAATACTGAGACTGCCGATGAATACTATTACGTTATTACATGCTGCATTACTATATTATTACTACATTTTGCCAAACGGGTCACACACACGACCCGTTTGGCAAAATGGGTTTTTGAAAAAATTATTTCACAACTTTTGCCAAACGGGTCGCTCCCATTTTTGCCAATTGAGACTTGCCAAACGGGGTTTTGCCAAAAAGGTCGTCAACCCTTACTTCACTTTCTACATTCCAATTATACGATTCAATCAATAATTATAAAAAGCTATTATGCTTACTGTTGCTTAATGTTTAACTAATTGTAAAATGATGAATGTGTCACAGAAGCTAAATTAAATGTTAAAAATAGCCTTTCTCAAAATCGATGTGCCTTTCGATTTTTTGCCAAAATAAATACAAAATGTGTGATAGATTACATGGTTCTGAAGCCCCTCTAATTGGCAACCTTTATAATATTATTTTTCTGTCCGTCATAATATTTTTGTCCATAAATGAGATGTACCCACCATTTGTGGATTCAAACGTAAAGGGAGTACATATTTTGCAGACAAAAGATGACACAATTACGGAAAAATAAGTTATATATATCGACGTTATGTCTTTATTCCCATTTCCCGTATGGCATAAACTTCACCCCTTAAAAGCGTAGACTAAAGTTGGTGTCGAATTAGTACCTGTCATTAAAAAGTTTCAAAACTGACTGAATCAAAATGAGCATAAAGATGTTCATGATTTGCAACATTCTAGATGATTCTAGCGTGCAAATCTAATATAAATATTGTATGGAAGTGTCTACTATATATTTTTAAATGGCAGCCTACAAAAATATTGGGTATATTATTCCTATCATTCACCACATTGAATTAAATGACAATGTTCTCTAACCATTTTATTTAGAAAACCAATATTTATTAAAGAGAAAACCCATAGAAGTCCATGATAGAATAAAAGTATTGAACAACATTAGGTTCCCTCCGTTTGAATTTCATTAACGAATGCGTTTTGACCAAATATTATTGCGGACTCTGGTAACTTCAATGAGAGCCTTTTGCTCAGGCAAGGTTTCTGTTCCATAGGGATAAACGCCACCAAGATACCTATGAAGTAAATTAAAACTTGTTAATCTAATACTCATTACAAAAGGCTATCATGAGAAAACTTTCAGAAGTGCATCTCACAATGAATTCCCATTTGGGGTGTCCACATGGATAAAGACACAGAATTCCGGCATAAATGGGTGATCAGTGTTGAAACCAACGGGCGTAATGGACAAAGGTTGATGCAAAACCTTTTCACGGAAGCTGCATGACTCACTTTCGGACCAAACTTTGTTTGTCTCTCCATCTTCCACTGAAATTGACAAATTACACTAGTATTACTCCAAGAAGGCGATCACACAAGACAGCACACATCTCAATGTATTCTACTATAGAATATAGATTCTACTGCCTATGCCTTGTGTGTGGTGTCTTTTCCTAAGCCTTCAGTAATAATGTACTTCTATTCATTGATGGGAAAATGAATGAACTGTGAAAAATGAAAATACAAAACTATCCAGAATCTTGGCGAGTCTGAAATGATTAAGCAATAAAAATCAACCCATCAAATAATCAAATTTCAGCCAGACTACGTATTACAATCCAAAATCTTGCTTAGATAAGGGAAGCAAGTTTGCTGATATAAGTCTTAATCACCGTTCAATACTAAAAGTTTCTAAAAGACACTTACAATACAGTTGAGCTTGAAATCCTTGCGCCTGCAGATCGCAAAATTGATCAGGCAAGTACCTCAGCTCCTTTTCATTGGCAACAAATTCTCTTTCAACGTAATCAACAAGGACAACGGTAAAACCGTTTTTATAATCATGGAATCCATCTTTCAACGCTCTACAATGGCAGAAAATCACAAAGACATAAATCACATCCCAGAAGTAAGTAAATCGGTGCTTTTAGTGGAGCAATACATGTGCACACAATTTTAGCTTCAAATTGCAAAATTTAGATGAAGAAATAGTTTTTAAATTCCCGTACCTCACCCAGCGCTTTTTAGACTTAGAATACCAGCCGTAAAACTCAAATGGCAGCACAGGTTTTTCGTTTTTTTTGGGAAACTTGATTTCCGGATTTTCATCATAATAATCCGCCATTTCCCGTTCAAGCCCGACTAATTGTCGATACGTCTCTTCCAGGTGGAACTTCTCAATAAATTTGAGAGATTGTTTTAATGCAATTGCATTTAAAAGAATATTGATATTATTGGTGTATTTGTATATGTACGACCCTTCTACATGCAATATTTTTGACACTTTTTTTATGCTACCCATGTACCACTGTTCAATTTGCGACAATTTGCAATAAATTCAATTTAAATAGTCATCTTTGATTTTTAAAATGTGATATTTTATAAATCCAAGGGAAACAAATTCAGTTCAAACAAAAAGTTTAAATGCAAATGTAAACTCTAAACCTAGTACTATATTTCTAATGGCAATAATTTGGAAATATTCACAACATACGTAAAATCGGGATGGAGTGACCACTTTATATATTCTGACAGCCACGGGAAGCTTTTCGAATCTATTATCTTGAGCTTTTAATCGTAGACGTCGCATACTGTCAAAATTAATGGCTACATCTCCAGCCAATCCCACCTCGTCAATGTCGTTGTAGATGTTATTCCTGTCCATGTACACCTTCCTTGTTTATAAGAAAATAATTAAAGTAATAATTATACATAATTATAAAGCTTAACCCCCACTTCTGAACTTGGGGATATTTTATTGTACAACCATGTTGGCAGCGAATTCATAACGCAAAAAATATAAATGATATGTAGATAAATGGTATAAGAAGTGGTTACATATCATAAATCATCAGTGTAGTCATGGTTTACCAAATGCGTGGCTATAGATTTGATCAATTTTTGCAAATGTGCGTTTTGGAGTGTTTTCCACCATTTATCTCAGGTTCAAAATGTATTTTCACAATCGCAATATCTCCCGATTCAATTCCTAACCTCAGTAGTTGTATGCATTAACATATTTCCATTACCCCTCTAAAACATAGGAAATCAGTACTGAGTTAATAATTATAATTCAATGTATTTATATCTGATGTTCTATATTTTATGTATTATATTTAGGCATAATTGTACTCTACTGAAGGAATAGAAAATGAATATGAAGTTGAAAATCTCGTTCACATTAGGTATATGGTTTAGGTATGTACTGATAGATATCCAACGTTTACTACACAACTGTCTCGTTAAAAACACAAGAATTAAAGAAAAGTTCAACGACATCTTTTTAATTATTAAAATGGCAATAAATTTCTTTGCGAAAGCGTGCACATTTACTTTTGATAACGTGTAAAAAACCTGATGTGTTTATTTAGAATTGCCACGATAACGAAAGTAGACGAGAACATTACAAGTGATTGTGATTGCCAACATCATTTGCTACTGTTATGAATAGCTAGTTGATAATTTTAAGGCAAATCACCTCAGTTTTATTATAAACAATTCATTTATGAAACATAAACATGACAATACAGGAAATAGAAACGATATCATATGCTGCCACATAATAGTCGGTATAATCAGTCTCAGTCACGTATTTAGAGGGGGCCCGGGGGCACATATGTCTCCCCTAAATTCGAGAAAATAAAGAAATTCTTTTCAAAAGAGTCATAAAGTCGTAAAAATTAGTAGAGCTCCAGCTCCGCAAAAATAAATATGATTTATGACTAACTACAGCTGAAAACAGCAAAATTTCTTGCGCTTCACGCGAAAAAATCTTCTGTTTGGCAATTCTATTTTACAATTAACGCTCGTCCACCTAATTTAATGTAAAATGCCTTCTAATTAAATAAAAATCCCATCCAAAAAAGAAAACTCCACTAGAATAAACTAACTTAACCATGATAAATTAAAATTTACCTTGCACCAAAATAAGTTATTGTAGTAGCATATTTAAATTAAAAGCTACCATACTCTACATTTTCTACATTTTAGTCATCCAGACGAGATGCTCACTGTGGAACGTGTGTACTTATGTTAGCACTATAGCTTCTGAAAGAATTGACCGATTTGTATAAACCTCGGATGTGACTGATCTCGATCGAGTCTAGAACCCTATTAAAAATCGGCGGGGTAAGCCCACCCTTTTCTAACCGCGCCCTCTCTTTACACTAAATAAGATAGCAAAATAGGGTTTAAAGTAATAAAATATATTACTCTGATTCTTGTGCTTTTAGAAGGGCAGTAAAAAACGTTTTACTCTGCTACTCTTTATATTGGATAAGACAGGCAAAATATAATTTTTGGGTGCAAAATATAATACACTTCTGTTATGATTTTCTTAATTGGTGCTTGCACATAATGGGAAGCGCGAAGCTAACTTTTTGTGTTTTTTCACTTTTACGAAGGGGGAAGACTTTTTGGGAGTTTCCACTTATAAGAACCGCTAATAAAGCTATATTTTTATGTTTTCACTTATTGTATGTACTAATAAGCTAACTTTTGGGGTGTTTCCAATTACAAGAAGCATTAAGCCAACGTTTTGGGTTTTTCCATTAATAAAACATTAAGCTAACCTTTTGTGTGTTCTTATTTACAATTAATCATTTTCGTGTATTTATGGAAAAATTAGTTGATTTTGATGTTTCCATATTAATTGATTGTGGTTTACCATGACAAAATTAATTTTTGGCGATTCCATAATTAAACATTTTAAGTTCTTCAAATAAACACAATATATTATAATATATAATAAATATAATATTTGTATATTGTATTTCTATATAGGTAATGTATTCTGCACGACAAAATATAAAAAGGCGAGGGCCCACCACGCCCACTTTCAATAGGGTTCCCAATCATGGTGAGGTAAGTTCAAATCCGAGGTTTTATCCAAATCGGTCAATGCCTTCGGGAAGTCTGGTGTGTACATACGCACTTACATATAATTATACGGTAATTAAGATAGACAACTCCGTTCCACAAGTGAGCCTCTGCTGGCTCCCTAAAAAGTGTAAGGAATGTCTACGTAAATAGATAGATGGGTTTTTATTTCAAACTTACTTTGTAAAATAAGATTATATCTCTGTCTTCTTTGATTCCTGAGATTTAGATTTACCTGGAAACCAGCGTTATAGTGCACAGTACACTGACACAGAAATGAATACTTGGAGAAAAAACACCAGAACTTCCCTGGATAGGAAATACTGCAGGAATGCTGCGTGACTAATATTGTGGGTACCTCTTCACCACTCATTTCATTGTTTACATTAATTTTACATCCGCATACTAATAACTATAACATCTATGCTACTAAAAGTGTATTTTTGTTATTTAGTACGTTCGTCCCGCATTATATACAGTTATTTTTGATTATAATTTTATATATTTCAAAAATGTCAATAATTATATGTAAATATTCACTAATATGTGCCCATCGACAACGATTGGCTAATTTTTTTTCAGCAATAAGAAATATTGGGCCAAATTCGCTCTACCAGTACGGCGCAAGGCGCAAGTGGTTAAAATGAATTTTACAAATCCTTTTCGAATTTGAATTTGAATTTATTAAAATGATATCACCCTCCCAAGAGGCCATTGTAATATCCCATACAGTTCACATATTGTACAAACAAGGAGTTACATTACAGTATACCTATAGCGACATCATTAATACAAGAATAATCAATCATAGAGTCATTAACAATTACCACTGTTTCCAATTGCTTTTCAAGCAAATATTTTTTTAAGCTATTACAGAAAATAGAGATGTTACTACTTAACCTGATCGAAACAGGTAACTCATACCATAACAAAATACCAGAATAGAAAAAAGTTTTTTTTAAATATTGCAGACTGACCAATATAATAAGGAAAAATATTTCAATCAATTTCATTTGCGGAGTTGAAATATCATAATTCTATAGGTACAGAGGTGTGAATAATGTTTTTGATTAAAGGACCCAAAACCATTGCGTATTTAAAAGACATGCCACACAGAGTCAATTCCTGTTCTAACGGACGCCCTTGCTCTATCCATATCTTACGTTTCGAAGATAAAGGACGCCCACTTCCGATTTAGATGACTATTTCACAGTTACTGTTATCCATTATTGCATTTCTTCCAATTTCATATCAATGGGCAATGATGGCAATACAGAAGAAATAAAAATACCATTGTTTTTCGAAGACTGCCTATATGCATGGACATGTAATTGGTTTTCTGCATTGTTTATCCATTTGTCAGCGTAGAATTGATTTCTTAATAATTTACGGGTTTGTGAGCTATATGCAGACCACCAACTAAATGCTGCATCTTCATACAACATGCTGGAATCTTCATATAACATGTTGGTATCTTTCATATAACTTGCTGGCATCTTCATGTAGAATGCGGTTTCATGGAATTCATATGCCATGGGGCTCCAGTAAATATTTTGTAATTTGAAGTTTATTTTTGCCCTAATTTTTCATTTGCACGATGTTTCGTGTGCATATCTGTCTGGATGTAATGTCGTCTCACAATGGTTAAGTTAGTTCGTAGTTATACACCTGTTATTGCTGTCCTTGTAAACGGCATTTAGAAAGTGTTACTCGTGCTTGGACAACAGATTGATATTTTATATAATTTGTCTGTATTCTATTTCATTTTTAATTGTTAATTTAATTCTAATTCTTTGTGGTCGAACGTAATTTCCTTATTCAAAGCAATTGTCTTAATTACACGAAAACATGAAAGAAATTCGCGGTAACCTTACAGACAATTTACTTATAGAAAATTCATCAAAACGAAATAAATATTGTTTAACTAAATGGCTAGTAAATATTTTTGCTTGAACGTAGTTGCAGTTTGGCAACTGTTTTAAGTTTCTGCCAAACAGTAAAAATAAGCAATATTTCCTATCTTTTGGGTTACTTATTGTTATACTTGTTGGTGTGTGAGGTATGCTATGCAATGTAAAATGCAATTATCCAAAATAATATTCTCTAAACGAAGGTGTGTATTTTCTGCCACTCTTTGCACTGAATATAACTTTTTTGCTTTAAGTCATGCTAAATTACGTACAGTTTAAGCCATTGTCATTCTGTGTACGTTAACAAAAGAAGTCATTTTCCATTGTCGAGTCCGTTTCCAATTATTGCCCTAGCCATGCCAATTGCGCTTCCTATATGGATGCATGTAGTATTTGAAAGCATTGAAATACTAAATCTACAATGGAGTCATGAAATCTTTGTGACTTGTATTCATACTAATAATCTTGACAATGAGCGCAATGGAAAAGTACTGCCTGGTCCAGTGATCCAGTTCAAGTACAAGTTTAAAGGAAGTCATTATTGGAAAACCTTTTTAATGGGATTTATAACAATTTACTAACAATAAAACCAATCGACTTAATTGCATAGTGCAACATAGTACTTGAATACAAGTAGTGAAAGGAAACTTATCTTACAACAGGGTCATTGTTAAACAAATTCGATAGCTACATTTATTGCATCTGAAAGTTTCTGTGTTCACAAAAAGAATTTCAAGGTCTTCAACGATCTCTAAATAAAATCTATTAGCTTCTCTATTTAATTTTAACAGCTTCATCAAAAATATTAATGAGTAAACTATTTAGAATTTAATGTTCTTTATGAACCTATTTTGGTAGAAAATGGCTAGTCAGAGTGCAGTTGCAGTAGCTGTGAAATTTATTTATAGTAGCTGGGCCGGTACTAATATCTAAAGCGAAACGACAGGAAATGTTGATAAATTATTTTACTAGTACCCATACACAGGAATAATATCAATTAATGCAGCGTAATTAAATCGCATGCACTAATATATTAGGATATTCTACTTGGTGAATGTCCGGCCCAAACTATAAGAAGTAAGAATAATTTATTTTGGAGTTGCAAATTTTGAAACTTTGAAATTATTGTACGGTGTCTTATTAGTATATATGCTTTCCTGGAAGAAGCAATGTAATATGCATATTACCAATACAATGGGACTTTGGGGAAAGAGTTTCCAAATTGTGATAGTATGCACTGAACCATCCTTTATTATTTTCAGAAGACTAAAATGACTTCTAAAAATTACGGTACTACATATTTCTACATATATTACATATATTACTACATATATTACTCTCTCATTTTGGATGTAAACTTAAATTCACTACTACTGTAAGGGAATTACGTGCTAAAACAACTAGATTAGCGTTATGACATTTACTATTTCTTTTTGTTACTTATTGCAGTCTTTAATTTACAAAATATCAGGAAGTAAAACATTTGTTTAAAATGTTCTGAATCATGGATAGCAGTGCCTTTGTTCATATTTAACAATTACAGAATGCACCGATAGAAAATAAAATTGCATAGCAACACAAAAATTTCCCAATTACCTTCTCAGTTACAAGTCGTTAGAGTTAATAACTTAGCCAAACTACTCTGCGCTGCATTCTCGGTCTAATATGTGATGCATAATGCATTACCTAGTGGAGTGTAGGCTTTGCTATTACTAGTCAATACATCATAAGTATGTTTTAATTTATGCAATTATTAATACGACTGCGTTCTGCAAGCATACTATTTACTGTTGCGCCTAAACAATTATATATATATAACATCCAAAAGACGGTGGTAAAATATGTCATGTAAAAAGTTATACTACACCTAAGTAATTCTAATAATAGCAGTAATGCTAATAATAGTAATGCCAATAATATAAAACAGCTTTGCAGCTCAACACAAGTTTTAATTTTCATGAGCATAATACTGGAATTAAAAACAATTCACTTAGATTTGATTAAAAGTAGTCACCTTCTTACACACTCACTTTCTTACATAAAATATTACTCCATGTTCAGCGTGTGTGCTTGTTTACACCAGGGTATAATTTTTGTCTCAATGTGATGTGAAGCTCTATTCGTACTCCGCATTCACAATTAATGTCAAATGGCATAAAGTAATTCAGCTTGATCAAGTTTTCACATTTTTGTTTACTTAATTCTGCTTTTGGTACACAGAAATTGCTTTCCGATATTTGGCAATTACAAAATATTTTTTGATTTTCATTTATTATTTATTTTATTTTAAATCTAAATACAAGTTACAGGTTAACTGAATTTTGGGGCCGAGCAGGTAAGTATTGTTGTTGCTCAATATTTCAGATGTAGTAAAAAGAGCACAATTGTTTGTGTGCATTTTATATTTTCAGATGGATAGTATGTGAGCAGTAATTGATTTTACAGCAATTTAAAATGTATTTCTCCATTAAGACTCCATCGTATTCTGTACAAGTTCCATTCCAGCTTTTGGTGACATATTGTTTACGTGATGATTCATTAATATACTTAAGCCACTAGTTTTAGTTTTCAATTGTAAAAAATGACGATTAAGTTTCTCAGGCAAGTTCTGTGCTTGATATTGATAAGTTTGTTTTGCATTCATTCAGATCAGTTTCTTAAATGTGATACCTCTTCTTAGGAGTTCAGCACCTATTAGTGTGCAACGTTGGGAAGAAAATATATGGTTCGGTAGGTATTTCCATAACCATAATTGATCTTTGTCCCATTTCAAAAAAGACGATATGCTGGACAATCTCGGCTTTGCCTGTAACAATTCTAATAGCAAAATTCTTGAGTCCTAGTATTGTAGAAATTTATTTTGTGACCCAGTGATACGTTATCTGAATTACTTCCTATATTAATCCTTTCGAATAGCTTTAATGCAATCTGCAAATTGGCTTGGAATGAAATTCTAATGATTATACTTTGAAATAAGCTAATCAAGTGCATTTGCGTACAAGCAAAGCAGTGGACGTAGATAGCATTATTGCAATCGAAAATATTTGAATGGCTATTTATTCGGCTAGTATGTCTAAACCACCTGTAACACGTCTACCTAAATCTACAAGCGAAACTGAAAACAAAGCAAAAAACGAAAAGAGATTAGAGTATCTGATCTACTAGCAAGTCTGACGTGAAACAAAAGACAGAATGGAACCAGATCACATGCTAATAGTAATAAATGGTTCAGATGACTACAGCACATAAACTAATCAAGTATGCATAGGTAATAGATATCAGTAATGTCATATAATCTATGGAAACTCTGGTCTACTACGGTTATTCATAATACAGTAATTGTTAGTTAGTTAATCTGTGTACACAGACTGAGGCGAAGCAGTGCGAATGCATTCATGATGCAATAGAAACTGTGAACATATTGAATGGTTGACTAACAAGCTTTCACTTCCACTCGCTCATTTAAAATCTGTAACATGTTTCCACTAAATAATAATATAGGTATTTCTTTATATGCCTTTCAGATACTTTAATAATAACGAATTCTTTGATACCTATGCACTATCATTTATTACAGAGGAGACGTGTGTATCGGCATCTCTCATATTCCCTTTGTATTGTGTGTCATGAAACGCCAGACCATATATCGGCAAAATAATCATATTGCGGCTCTAATACAGCAAAGCACAATCTCTTTTCCTCTTGATTCTTCTACCCAACAAAAATACGATGAATACCTAAAATCGTTAAGCTACAAATGAAAACCATGAGAAGCAATTAGCGTCTACTATAAACATTTGCGTATTTAAAATACTTATACTGTAGATACCCAGAGGACAAAGCAGCATTGATAACTGCGATAGTTACAGATCAATTTGCATGGAAAGCGTAGCATAGTATATTTGTACAACGCAAATTGCTTGAGATCTGGTTTGTTTCAGAGCCTTCGCAGTCTGAGTGTGTTCTCCGCCGTCCTATTCTAGAGTGTGCAGCTGAGCGTGCGAGGCAATACAATCCACACCAGAGCATATTTCAATTTCGTCATGTCCTTAAGCTTTCCAGTTACAATCACGCCTTAATTTTTGTTCCAATCAATAAATAGTGTAATTAAGTTTCCATCTCTACGCAAAAGCAGATGTAATTAAATAATATTTGACAGTTCAGAAAATTATGCCTTACTACACTTTACCATTTTCAATAAATGAGCTACATCATTTCCAAACAGCTTGCATTTCATTTCTTTCAAATTTAATTCACTATGACATTTAAAAGTAAGCAAATTGGTATCGCAGTCAATCAGCAGGGATTGCCTCCAACGTTGCATTCACTCAATCCGTCGTCACAAATAATTCTATATAAGTTCAGGGCTATAATAATTTTGTCTTGTTGCTACCAGACATGAGCAGCAATGAGCATAATATGCATTACTGAACAAGCGTTCAATCAGTCAAATAATTCCGTACTAATATCTAAGTATTTTCCCTAACTATATTTTCTGAATACTATTCTTCAAATAGTAATTAGTGTTAAGCTTGCATAATGATGTCTAAATTATTAATCGCAAGAAGGAAAGAGTTCTTTCAAATATTACTTTGGTTAGTATCCTTAATATAATTTTAGTACATCCGGTAAACAGTATAGCGGAAAATATGCTTCAATTTTAGCACTTCCTTTACTGAAATTATTTTGGCGACGGAAAACTATTTCGGAATATAAAGCAATTACAAGTTAGTGACTCTTTCCAGCAAACTGTGGCAGAAAATATTAAATAAACGCATTTTATCATGTGAACAAATGTCAACGTTAATTGCTTATTATAATGGCAATATCAAGAAATATTGGAGTAATATATTACACCGGATGAATGATATAGGGTATCAGTGAACCCACATTCTTCAGATATCACGTAGAATATCTAGTCTTTTATAAAATTTAATGAAGAGGAAACGACGATAATATCTGTGCTTCCCATCCGAAAGTCCGCCAGTGACCTTTTACCGTTTAGGTACGCATGCAGTGAATCATATGATGAAATTCTGAAAAATCTTGCCATGTGGCTACCAGTCCTGATCGTTACTCTGTCACCCACTTTAACCTTACTGATGATAAATATATGTTGGTACAAGTACTATTATTTTTTCTTTCTTCTTCTTACAATTCTCCGACATCAATGTACTATCTAAAATAATACAAAGGGGCATTTCTACTGTAAGTCTTGGAGGCCAAATAAATGGATATTGCGCAATGAAGAGCACCATTTTGAGTGATATTTCACTGTAGTTCAAATCTGCTAAAGTAACCAGTGATTAAAATCCTGGACATAAACCCACAAAATACGTATTGAAATTGGGTGATAGGTGTACTACATCCCTGATTAAGGAATGGAATGGCAACAAAAATATTATTGCACTGAAAACAACAAAATGTGGAGCCCGCTATCTGGTTATATGGCTATTACTGATTTTTTTGGTTACCGTACTGATGAATGTACTATTGTGAAATGTGAATAAAGCTTAATTTCAATTTCAATATCTGACGAGTTCTCAACGAGAATTTCGAATCCCTAAAAGCCTACTTTTTGTTAAACTGGTTGTTAATTCTAATATTCGAGGTATCCTTTGTTTTCAACATCGTTCTGATCTCTGTACATCTACTAAATCTACTTAATTAATAGATTTCTATTACCTTACAATGCTTACAATAACTAAAATTTCTGTTGCATGTATGTGTATTTTCCTAAATTTGACGAACAAAAGAAGCGACTTTTATTCTAGATTACTTTAATGATGAAATGATGGTGCCACATAACAATCGAATAATTTTTGTTAGTGTGGAGATGTGACAGGGGATAATGTTGAATTTGGTATTAAGAGCACAGGTGCTTGTGATGCGACAAAACCAGGTATTGTAGAACATAAATGAGAATAGCTGGTGTAAAAAGCGAAAGCACTTAAAGATCCATACTTCCATTAGCCGATAAATAGCTTTTTGCTAAAGTCGGTGGATCCATTACACTAGTAGGTGACATGGATGACAAAAGAGTCAAGCTGTACTGCAATGTACTTAGGGAAGTGACAAAAGTACACGGCAGGGTCCACGAACGGTTTTTTTCTTTTCATGATGTGACTGTAAAAGAGCCGAGGAAAGGAAGCGGTATTTAATTACAAGTACATTTAGTTATAGTCACAGTGCCTAACTAGGTTATCTGCGATGTTATTACGCCTAGAGAACAATACTGCATAATATTTAATTTAAGGCATTTGAAATTGAATGAAAGTTACAACTAAGCTATCGTTTCATCAGTGCGCACCACAAAAATGATTTTGAGCGATTGGCAATGAGATAATATAAGGACGAGCCGTCGGAGAACAGAAGGGAGCGAAGCAAAGCAAACAATACTGTTACTTTGCGAGACAAGAGACAGGAAGGCTCTTTTGAAGACTTTGTGCAGCACAGAGCTGCATTTGCGGGAGCTGGCTGAATTCGCTGTCAGCCCCAGAGTGCGAGTGAGAGCGCCTGTTTCGCAGTCCCGTACATTCACAACTGTTCTCGTCGTCACGTCAGGCCAGTCAGTCAGTCGAACGTTGGTCGTCCTACTGACAACTAGCGATGCCAAGCCACTCGCATGGCATCCAGACCCATTTGCATACTCCACTGGCCACAACACCAACACCACCGATTTAGATGTGCATACTCCACATAATTCAATACTCTATTGGTTAACTTCATAAAAAACCGTTCTTCGTCTCCCAGTCGCAAATAGTGCAAGCATGCATTTTCAGAGACCTTTATTTATACCAGACACTGACTTCTGTTTTGTCTGATTTCTTACCTCGCCACTTCTTCCTTCCAATGTTAGTGTTACACACTCGACCACAGTAATCTATGGCTGTCGTGTTATGTCATGTCACTTTTATACTTAACATGACATTAAGACTTCTTAAAATAGAGTTCGTTAAATACGCTATGAGGGCGAACATGTAGTAGTTCCCTTTATACTCTTGTTCCACTCACATTTTGTTTTAGTCTCTAAAAAGTTAATGGATTCAGTAAGTGCAATGTAATATACAGTGTAACCGGTGCAAATACTTTTATTATGGATTTGAATTTCTTTCAATTGCTGCTCTTTATCCAAAATCGAGTCTCAATCTTACTTACTAACTTATGTTAGGGTACATGCGTTTTTTACTCTCTTGTTCAACATGGATTTTGTGTTTGTAGCAAGTTCAGTGCAATCATTCGTTATTAGAAGAACGTAAGTGGTAAAGTCTACTTGGACAAAGAAATGAATAAGATCTTAAGTGAAGCAACTCTTTTCGAATGGAAACGTTTCTGACTACATGTGTACAGTTCAAATAAAAATGTGCTATATCTCTGCAATATCGTGTATGGTAAGTTTATTTTTATGGATAATAGTAGTTTCTCTTCTCATTATAATAATATCATCATGCAGATTTACACTTGATCTGAAACACAATGAAGTTCTTATAAAATATAAGAATTTCGTTTTCATCTGCATTTATGTATAACATTTATTCCTTTGCTTATCCTTCTCTAACTTCCGTTTGTTGTATCTCTGCTTCCCTCGTAATCAGTATGTATTGTACTCTTACGAATGATATGACCTTATTCATTTATCTTGTAGTGGCTGCGTACGTTCTCTGCATTATTACATACATTATTTTTCTTACATGACGTACATTACAGCTACCTACTAACACTAGCTATAGCACCAAAATTCATTTTAAGCTATACTTAATATTATTCATATATTCACATTAAATTCATCCAGTTTATATAATAACATTTCATATTGACATCGTTCATAGATCATGAAATACAGTAAGAAATGTTTTCGTTGTATTTCATGTAGTTTTCTTATGTAAAGGCTTCTATATAGTGTTTGTCTCAAATTTCCGTCATTTCGTAATATTAGAGGAATTAAATGTACATACATACGTATCTTCTGTTTACTAAGTAAGCCGAGATGTGCATTGAGTGTGGCTACAATTACTCTGTAAGGGAATACCGAATAAATATAAAGTAGCTACTGATCACAGTGTCGGTCTTTATTCCACAGCTGTAAAGTAAATGTTTTGTATATTTGGATACGTGTATAATGTGCAATGTGTGCCATTAGACTCTTCTTCGAAATATCAGTGCATATAAGTAAAACATATATTATGTAAAAGTCTGAGTTTTCCTGTGGTCTTTGGTCTGGTTTTCTTCGTTTACGTTTGGCTTCTGTTTTCTTCAGTTCGGATTTCTCGTTTCCTCGTCGAATGCTAAAATTTACAAGGGATTCTATTCCACAAGGTTTTATAGCTAAAACGGAGATGCCGTGAAAAGTGGAGTGGAATAATGGAGTGGTGAGAGGAGAAGAACAAAGTGCTCTGCAAGCAATCACGAATCACAACATACAACTCAACCAAGAAACCCCAATTGTCTCCTATTGGCTCCTGTTCCGTAATTTGCTTGCGTGTTGTTAGCGAAAACGACTCGCAGTTACGAGTTCTTCAATTGAATTTCAAATTAGGGCCACTACTCCAGATATTTATTTTGTTTTATTTCGATATACCGAGTTTCAGCAAAAATCACAAAATGAGTTCCCAAAGCAACAAATCGAATTTCACTAAACAGAGTTGTCCCCGTGTCGTTGCATTACTTTAACGAGTCAGCGAATAACTCGAACCTTGCTTTGGGGAATACTCCTAATACCATTTGACTTATTACAAGTTCATACAAATAAAATATACCAATTTATTTTTTCCTATCTCTATGCAGTCGATATAGCCGACATATAGTGGTCATTATAGTAAAAATGTCAAATAAGGTTTATTTGATTTCTTACAATTTTGACAACATTGTTTTGTAATTGGAAACTGGAAAATAGCATTAAAAAATAGTTGAAGTTGTAGGATATTTCGTTTATGATAAATTAGTAACGTATTCTAAAGCGACATTTTTGTATTATTGTCACCCATTGACAAACTTACGTAATTGAGCTGCGGTATCCAAAACCACAAAGCGATCTGGGATTTATAATTTGCATGAATGAATGCAACAAGGAAGAAGTCGAATTTACTGAGTGTTTAAATTTAAATGGTAATTTTTTTGCTGGATACCAAACGTTGGCAATTAAACATTGAATGTTCAAAATTATAAAAATGCGAAACGACAAAGTATTAAGTGCCTTGGATGAAAAATTTCAAAAGCTATTAAATGAACTTAAAATTAGGTAATACTTAAAGCTAAATGCGTTATTACAGTATACTTAGATGCACTTCACTCACGCACGAAACAGACTGCATGGAATACATAGCTCATGCAGAATAAGGAAACATACTGCACAGTACACACACAGTGCTTGAAATGAAACTGTAATGGGACTCAGCATTGTACACTTGATTACTGCTGAGTGCTGATCCATACGCTGTCACTTTCATGCATTTTAACCACTTACGTTTCGTCTAGTAAGAATTCTGTAAGAATTCAAACCCTGGTTTCTGCATCTAACCTTTTCATTTCATATTTTAATTTATATTAGTGAGAAAATGCAAATAAAATACCTACATAACATAATGCAGTAGATATTTCCCTGGTAAGGCAGTGAAAACGTATTTATTTATTCTGATGTCATCATAACACGCGATCACCATAATTAAATTCATAAAACATTATCTGCTGTACTACATTAATGAGAGTAATGTTATAATATTTGGAATAAGGGCAATAAATAAAGCGATTGATGAAATTAGTGACGAAACCTAAGAGGACAAAAACCCATACCTCTTGTATTTTGGTGAACGCTTTGTGGTTGACTTAGCATTGCCACTAATACGTCTATGTAATAGTAGTTTGCACGCTTGTATGTGTAGGTATAATATTTGTACTCTTGCAAGTTTGAATGCATGAATGGTTAATGTACGCAATGCCAGGAAACATTTACATCCATGCTTCCATTTGCGTTTAGAGATATCTTACTAGTGGAACTCCGCCAGTTACAGATAACTACATACTATATAGTTTAGGCGGTGTGAGACAAATGGGAAACAGAAGTTTAGTGGTGGGATATCGGGATAGTTCTATTCACAGGAACATAGTGCAGTTTAAGGATGTAATGCACTCACTTCGGAGAAGAACATTTACTAGGCAAAAAGATTTTCCATGGTGTAGTGGATGATAACATAGGGAATGACGCCACAGTCAACCTATCCTTAACCTACACTTTACGCTACAGAATGTGGAAATACTGCTGTTAGTAAATACGTTATGTGTGTGATATACCAAACAAGTGCAAGTTGTATATATTTCAGGAGGATGCAAAAATCCTCCACCAATGGGTTTTCGGGTTTATTTATGATCTCCCCAGAAATCAATATATTCTATGCACTATAATTGATTTCCGTACTTTTCTGTGCCACAATCAGAAAAGGTAATGATGAAAGTATCTATTAAATATTTTCATATTTTTCAGTTTTGCAGTGATAAATTGCAATTTATTGTGCAATAGGCTGTGTTTTATATTTCCAACCAAGATCCAAAATCTCATGGGTTTTGCTCAGAATCTCAAAGATCTTGGTTCGGCAACCCTCTTCTTCAGTAGTATATGGAATTACATTTATCAGTGCAATATTCTTAGAGACGATTGTGAAAAACGGCGGATATGCAGTTAAAGTGCTTTGCTCTGTTTGGTATCCTGCATACTTTAAGGTTTTAGTTACGTTTAACAGTTTAATTACCTCAAAATTTCAATTTTCCTAAAACAAAATTGGTATTTGCTATGTAAATAATACTTTAAGGGCACTATACTGACAAAGTACTGTGAAAATATTTGGGAGAAGCAAAGCCGAGTTAAGGGCTTTGATATTTATACCTAAATGCAAGTAAGATAAAGAACCAGCCATTCTACCACCCACTATTATGATAGTATATAAGGATTTTAATACACAAAAATTTCCTATAGGAGTTGAAGCATAATTCCAAATTAACATCAGAATTAAATTAAATTTCAAAGGATTTAGATGTTCTATAGAAAATAATTTCATCGCATCACAAAAAGACTGAAGGAAACCTAAATAAGATAACATACATTAATTGGCCTTTTTCTTGTATGCTCAAAAACGTCATACTGTCTGTATAAATTAGTCTCTAAGAAGTCTCTAAGAGATCTTACTATATCACAATAAAAATTTAGTATTGACTTATTTCATATGTACCGTATTTTAGCAAGACTTTCATAATTTCAAATATAATATCCTACTTCTGTTTGCTATACATATAGATATGCATGTTAATGTTCACTAAATGCAAGCTATGAAACAAAACAGAAAGTGCCAATTGGAACAAACCTTCTATTTATACTTTTAAACGTTACCATCTATTTATACGTGTGCTCAGGCTACAGCATAACTTAAGCGAACTGTTATGCATGCAAACCTGAGAAACACCAAGCAAAATGCACATATAGTGTAGATTACCACACTCAATAGACGTTTAATAATATTGTATTTTCTAATTTCTAACAACGCTTAAGTCCACAGAGAATAAAATAAAGAAATACAGTGGTCATATTTTACAAGCAGTTTAAACATATATGATTACTAATAACAGTAGGGTGAAATACTTGACGCTCCTAACAGCGAATTATATTGCATTAAAATTAATTGCAGGATACCTTGAGAGATTTATATGCAAGATTTATTTGCATGGCATTTATGTTGGGATTAAGAACGCCTATAATTGATATTTACAATTGGTGCATTAAGCACATTAAAAGTTAAATGAGGTATAGGTACCTTGAATTACCAAACTATGAGGCGTTGAGTGTCCACTTTTCAATTATAAGCCGGAGCATTGCTGGCATATCATTAATCCATGGCGAAAATGTGATGATCACAAAGTACATCAGAGATGGACATGTAGCAATTCTTTTACTTTAAGTTTTACAACACATAATGGTTGAGAAAAATAAATGCCTTCTGGGCAAGAAATTCCTATATATTCATGTGAGCCTAAAATTCAAATCTGAGGAACACTTCACTTATGTAAGTTCTCCTTGGTTTACCAAATGCAAACGTAATTGTTCTGCCAACATTGTATTTACATAATTATTCATCCTGAGCAATTGTTTTTCAAAATCTTTTTGTTTGTTTACTTACCGATGACAAATTATTAGTCAGAGACTTGTGATCGATTTCAATTCAAATGTATTCCTTTGAAGTATAAAAGTCAACAATGGAGGTAGGTATTTTTAATTGTTTCGAATATTCCCATTTATCAGCCAGTTCCATTGGGCATTTGGGAATTAGTGGGACATAGAGGAAATGAAACCGTTATTTATCGATGCTGAGAAGTAAAATAATGCAAACAAATTGTGTGCTCTTCAAATAACAGTATTACGATATTGCAACATTATTTCTAGATCGACAGAAGTCAGCTATGGCCCAAACATGTGTTTGTAAAACAATACTGTACTCGGTTTGTGTCCTGGATTGCTAACTCTAGATTATGATACACATGAAATAAATCAATCTATCCGCAGAGTATTATTAGGGAAAGATTACTTGCTGTACTGCATTTATTATTATCCGATCTGTTAAACTATAATCAAGTATAGTCACATTTTATACGAATTAAGTTTCTTACACAAACCCAGGATATATCGCATATAAGTTTGTTTTGGTTAATGCACGAACATTAAAATTCCCTTACAGAAGTATTGAACACTTATTAAGGGCTTCGAAACTTTGAAGGAATACCATAGAGCAGAAGGTAATTGTCAAAGTCAAATTGTAATTGATCCCAGCAATTTTCTTTATGCAGATTTATGTACAGGGAAGGGGTATTCGTAAGTTACTGGAGAGGTTTGACGCCAAATATCTCAAAAGCCTGAAATGTATGCATGGGCTTTACACCATTGAATAGAGGATATTTCATTATCTGAACCAGGGTTTACAATTACAATAACATATGCCACTTTGAAAAATAGATAGCCAAAATATGACGTATTTATTGCACTGACATAGGGTACCTATTGACATGTTGCTAATGCCGGGGTATTAGAAAAACATTCCCTGAGAGATTCGACTCTTTTTAAAAAGTGATTAGCACGGAATACTGGATATGGAAAAGTGCTTCTCTTGCCCAGGTATTACCAGTATTTCTATTTTTGCCCTAGTACCCATGTCACTGTAATAAATATGTCGTATTTTTGTTTTTCGTTTTTTACGCCATAAATGTTATTGTAAGCCATGACTCAGATACATGAATTTTTAAGTTGAAATGCCCTTTTTTCAATCATTGAAATGAGGACATTTCATAAAAATGTACAACTTTAAACACATTGAAATTCAATGGTGTAAATTACATAATTTTGTTTTTGAGATATTTGGGGATATTTGGGGATTTTGAGATATTTTGGACAAGGGTCTCCACTAACTTATAAATACCCCTGTACATTGTATAATATTTGTTTTTTGAAGATATTTAATCCTGCTGGCTAGTCTGGTGTTGCTCAACCAAATTCCGTCTGTTAAAGTCTCTCTGAAGTTAGGCTACCTAAGATTAAATTTAATTATGTTACGTTGTACATGTTTGTAGACAAATTGAACCTCGTCTGTAATTTCTTGGAAAACTGCGAATCAAATTAATGAGAAAGTACACTATATATATCCCAAAGATATTTCGATGAGGAAGTTAAAGCTTCCAAACTCATTATTTGATATTCTACCCTATAACAGCACTATTGTTATCGCATAGAGTAATAAACATGTATTGCCTTTAAGTATTTATAAAAGATATTCTAATTGACAGTTGCTTTGAAATCCTGAGTTGTACACTATTAATGATATATGTCAAAGGTCATAACCATAAACCGTGCAAACCCCGTCGAGATAAAAAGCGCGGATATGCTATGTGTATCCGCTATGTGTATTTGATAAATCTTTGCTTTGACGTCATAGTTATGCAAAAGTTTATGTTTATATTCAGCCCAAATTGGGAAGAAATTCAAAAAAGTCAAAGATTATTAATAAAACTTACAAACTCAAAGCTTTGAGAAACTGTCCTTTGTATGACAATTGTAAGAGATTATAAAATTCCTTTTAGCTACCTTATCATACTTATATCTTCTTCTCAAGTTTACCATATATACTGACTGGGTTCCCGGGGAAATATTTTTATGTGTTTTCATTCTCATAAAATAATTTGCCAATTCGCCGTGTTAAAGCAGTCATTCATAAGTTAGAGTTTCATGTTGTCATTTCGCATTCACATATATGATGTCGCCTATAATAAATTTTAGTACAATGCAATTGTTAAATAGAGACTACTGATTTAGTTCGTTTATTTGACATTATGGCTGATAAGGTACTTCCATGGATTTGTAGAATTAAATTGCACATGAACATTTTCGTGGGATAAGTTTTGAAATGAGAAGTTATTATGAAAGAGGGAATTGTAACTTTGCTGATTGGCTTTTGTCTGTATATGGTACAGTTTGAATTTGCCTCAGGGGAAGAAAATATTAACTGTAAATAATTGGGTGAATACGGCAGAGACGTCTGCGCCCATTAGTGTTTTACAACATGATATGAAATAGTTGCAGAGATAAGAGTCAGAGAATAGACATGATTCCTTTATAAGGAAGATTGGAAGGAACACGGCATAACATAATCTAAAAGGAAAGACATAAAAAAGTATTTTAGTGGAGAAAGTATGTAGGACTGTTCATTGATGCTACTAGAGCTGAAAAACTGACAAAGTGAAAGAGAAAGCTGAAGTTACTACATATTAATAGAGTGAACTTTGGCACTGAACTGGTTCTGACTGGGTTTGTCTGATGAATGCTAGTTATCGCTGAGTTTAGTTACTGTATTAGATTTAGTAAAGCCAGCCTTGGAAAAGTTAACGCAAATGTTAAGTAGAACTGACTCATCAGTCTGATTCTGAACTTGGACCGAGTTGCACCAAAACTGCAAAATAGTAGAAGAGACAGAAATTGTCAGTTTTCCATTCCAGCTATAATATTTGGCGTAGTATCTTATCTGTGCCTGCCGGTTAACATATACTGGGAGAAAACATGCAAGACAAAGCATTTAAAATTGCAGGCCGTCTCTGGAAACACGTACAGGATGTAGGAAAGCCCGTGTTCGTGTTTACGACTGAGTGTCTGCAGTTTTCAGTTACATCCAGTACACACAAGATTTACCAATAATTTACACAGAGTACGTACACAAAATGTTGGTTTATGGTGTGTATGCACTAAATAGCATCATGTGCATGTTCCCTGTTTGCAAAGAAAGTTAAAATGTGTATTCGTAATACAATATTTAGTAGCCACTTCGTAGGCAATACAAAAAGTTGCGGAAAATGGAAAACTGATTGTGAGTTGAGTGAGTATTAGAATGGAGGAGAAGGCGACGGCGAGGCAACAAACACAAACGAAGGACACAAATAAAATTGCATTTGTATAGAAGAAAGAAAAAGGAAAAGAGGCCTAAGACTCCTGTGACATCTGAGAATTAGTTTGAGTTGTGCTGAACTAAAGTGAACTGTTATGTTCCTTGCTTTCATTCCTTTTCTTCGGCTGCTCTGTCAACTGAACTGACGATGAGCGAAATGAACGAAGCGGACGAAGGAAGAAAGCAAATTTTCTTGCTTCACAGTTTCCTTCTGTCTGCCAGAAGAGCGGAGACGGAAAGGACTTTCGCGTGGTGTGATGTGGTGACTCGAGGAGAATGATTTAGTCCGGCCGTGTTTCTTTACTTAGTTTTCCTGTGCGTGATCCCTCCAATGCTTACTAACTACTAACTGTCTACTTAAATAATAAGTCAACCACTGTCTATACCTATCCAACTTTATGACTTATAAAAATGAGTAGAAGGAATCCGGCAAAGAAAACAGACTTCGTGTAAGTCGAGCTATCCCCAGGCAAAACCTACTCTACGTACTTTCCAGGCTACTAGAACAAACACTTTTTAAAGAACCCAGCATAAAATCGCAAAATGTCCTCATATCAAAATATCCATGTGGAAAATTCCTTCCTCAAACTTCTATTATACCTTTTACAAGCTTATCTATGGCATACATAGGTGTTGAATTCATATGAAAGTTGCAAGGACAAGATTTAGTCAAAGTTTAATACTTCAAAACTGTGACAGTTAAAGCGTTGAGGTTTTATATTGCGGGTAACCCAATTCTATTCCTGCAGTTCAGTTATTTTACATGTAAGATATAACAGCGGGAATTTTTTGTTCTTTCCTAAGCAAAATTCTAAAATCTCACACTAATGAAAAACGATTTGTCCGGACATTCGAAGGCTTAAACTATCACAATTATAAGATTAGTCATTTCAGTTATTAATGTAATATTCTGTTATTATTCTTGCTTTAAAACTATTTTAATCAACGATTTAATAATTTTTATTAGCAATGCCGTCAATAGTTCCTCATGAGGTGTTAATCCGGTAAAGATGGGAACATTATTTTAAATGAATTATTAGGATATAATAATACGGAGACAGATAATGAGTCCGTTATTACTGCTGCTGGAATACAAAATAAATTTGAACATAGTTTCTTGTCTGACATCGATCGTTTTCTGCAATTTTACCTTCCTTGAGATTTTATATTTGTATTCGAAAACCACAATATGCAAATACTATGTAAATACTAATACTACAGGCACGATGGATATTGGGGTTTTGTTGTTTTAAATCTGAAAGAGATGAAACTGAGAATATCAGAGAAAGGGCATTCCACTGTTACCTTTTTTGTCTTTATCTTACGTAAACATTTGAATCCAACCCTTTCTTAGCAAATCATTTCCCTGAAGGTCGGATTTATGACAGCACGTTTTTTGAGAAATTCCATTTTATGAGATTACATGGGTTTAGTGTTCTTATCGTAAAGTAGCCTGAATTTTTTCCTTGGTTCACTGATCTCTACAAACTTTCAAAATCCTGCAGGAAGGGAGCCCTCTTCAATTTAGGTTTTAGCATCACTTTTATCTATGAATTTTTGTGAGGATGTCCTGGCATTGGGAAAATCGAATTGTGACTGTAATTTGGCAGGAATGTTCCACAATGCTCTACGGATTTGATTCCTGTTCCAGTCTGGATGTAATGTGGTTAGTGGTTTGTTGATTTCCATTTATTTACACATAGTTAATAGATATAAGGGAAAGACAATGCTTTAGTAAGTTTAGTAAAGCAGAAAATTCCGAATTTACGACAAAATCTTTAAAACAAATGCATTTATTACTAAGTATTTATTGCAATAAGGGAAGTGAGATGTTTAAATACTTGTACAATAATAGTTACCTTTGGAAATGATGGTGAGATAAGAGTGAGTGGATGTAGAGACGGTAAGGGACGGACAATTGGTGACTGATGTGAATAATATAGGTGGTAGGAGAAAGAGGAAAAGAAAGACAATCAAAGAAAAGAGTTAGAGTCATGTTCTTGGTTGAACTGTCTTGTACTGTTTGCTTTGGCCTTCCAGACGAAACTCGTAGGATCTTCTGATCTGATCTCCCATGACATGACATTCCTTTGAGCTAGTTGTACAGTTGCACTACTTGCCTGGAGAGAGAAAGCGAAAAGTTGAGACGAGTCATAGCCAAAAGAGTTTCCAAGATGAGACTCTTCTTCAAGTAGAAAACACATATAGCCATGCTACTATTTAAAGTATTCTAACTCTCGGTCCGTAGAACAGCCAGCTACACATTCCACTTAACTCTATACATGCACACTTAGGGCTATGCATGTCTACTTAACTCAAACTCTCCAACTGTACACATATAATTTGGATGCTCCCAGTATCTACAAGTACCGTGTGCCTTATTAAGGCAAAAGGCAACTCTCAAGATAAGTTCAACCGAAGCAAAGTGAGAAAAGCATCAATTCGCTTCAAAGAACAAGACAACAAGAATCTTATTGCATTTCCTAACTAACCGTTGTCGGCAGTCCCTATTCCAGCTGCTCTATAAGTGTTACTTCCATACATACTCTAAAAACCGCCACAGAAGTAATAGTCTCCTTCTGCACTTAAGTATCTAAAAATTCAATTTGTGTCGCAGATAATCAGTCCAGTAAACGATACCTATCATCTAAAAGGTTGCATAGCTTATTCTAGTATTTTCAAGAAACCTGAAAAATATACATTTATTCAGCGTAAAGATGGATCATGGACATTTTCATTTTCATCCTTGAGCTGAACTACGCAATTTCGATCCTCGATGTAATAAAATAAAGTCGAACGAAAAATTTCAAAGCGCTCTTGAATTACTAAAGCGTGGTTACTAACTCACAAACAGACAAATGGACAGAAACCATTGATTGGCTTTTGAATAATTTTACAAAACTTACTTTAACTAAAGCATAATCCTAATGAAAATATTTCTTATAGTATTAACAAAGCTAACATTTTTATATTGTCAATCAAATTACCGTTTAATTGTTTGTGTGCTCAGTGATAAGTTGTTTGTAATTGTTTTGATGGCATCTTTTATTGTATCACTTTTTAAATACTGCCATTCCTTTCGGTGTCTACTGCGTGCAACGTTTATTGTACCGCCAAATCCGTTTACTTTATGTACACCTTAAAAAATGTAAGTAAAGATGTAAGTTTATGTTGCCTAACTTATTAAAAACAGGGTAGTGTGCTACACATAGATTCAAGACTATGTTATCTAATGCGTTTTTATTGCGAATAGCTTCTAAATATTAGAAAATATCATATTACAATATACAAAGAAATATTAGGAAGACACCAGAATTAGTAATCAGTGTAGAAAGAGTTGAAAGAGTACTTTGTTTTGCTCTGTATTATTCTAAAAATAGAAGACAACTAGACAACAATACTATATGCAAGTTCTAAGCTAAATGAAGAATGGTCACGATTGAAGAATAAAAACCTCCCAAGAATATCATACGTATTTCGAAATATAAATTCGAAAAGTAATGATTCTACTTTAGGATCTGCATGCGATTCCATATGAATGAAGAAGGTCATCCCTGGACTTTAATGCGTTGATGTAGTCCAATAGAATAAAATAGTGCACACCGTATAAATATCTGTTTCACTTTTAAAGCATGTCATTATGTAGCAAAGTAGGTATGAATGGCACGCAAAACTGGAAAATTGGAAAAGGAGTATCATTTCCTACTCATTGAATTTTGCATTTGACATGAATTGCATAATTATTAAATTACTTACATGCATGCATTTGCATGATTATTATTACCTACATGTGCCATACTATTAGAGTAGTACAGCACCATGCTCATGCTCAAATTTTGTTTGAGTAGATGCAATATGTTAATTAAGAGGCACTTCGCTGACATTCATTCAAACAGACGTAAGTGAAACATAATATTATTACAACTTGCAAATTGCAATTAGTTAGACTGGGGACGTACGTATTATGTTTCATTCTTATAATTACTTTGCATCACAAAGCCCTATACTACCATTATAGTATAACTATAGGAAAAAACCACGAGCCCTTTAAAATCATATAAGAGAGATACTTGCCATTACCTGCTATGTAGGATCTTTTGTGACCTTTGATAAGTCAATAATAGCATATAACACAAAAACATTATTATACCAATATCTCACAGGACTATACAAATATTTCGGCTTTATATGATCCATTAATGTTACAATAGAGTCGATTGAAAGAAATAGGGGTATAATGAACTAATCTATACATATAATAGCAAATGCCACAGACAAATGAAAGGGAATCTACCAGTACATGTACATACCTAAAATTATGAGTGGTCATTTATTTTTGTTGATGCACTGCACTGTTCACTACATAAATGTTTAGCATCATTAGTACAAGTAGTATATTATAATTCCCATCACAGTAGACCTAAAGCACAATCAAATACAATGCACTATACCAAAACTTGTAAAGCACAAATTGCATGAGTGAACCTTGCCTTGGAATGAAAAGGAAAAGTAAGTCACGAATAGGAAATTAGAGGTGAGCTGTTAGCCAACTATCTACAAGAAATGCAACAGTCACATTGTCCTGCATTACCTTACCTTCTCTTCATGTACTTAATGCGTCTCCACTCCAACTAATTGCGAATGTGAATCTTATTGTGACTGCCGATTGTAGTGGCTTTACTACTCCTTACTGCTTCATAACTAAAAACATGTAAAAGATTGCTCACAAATCTGTGGGCTTGTTGCATTACATAATATTAAGTAAGGCAGGTACATATGTCAGTGCCATTAGGTCTGCAGTGTCAACCTGCCAACAATACATTCTTCTCACATATAACCTCTTTCCTGAATTATGCACACACACATCGACTAAATTGCATCAAAAACCAGTTTACCTAAGAGTAGTAGTTTTACGTACCTTCCTTCGTATTTATTGTGACTACAGGTTTATTAATGACTCGTTAAACTGAATAAGCTTCCAATTCCAAATTGTAACAAGGAATGACAGAGAGGACACGCAGATGAAATATTGGGTAGAAAATATTTCGAATTGAAATCCAACCAAATGACTTCCTGCTAGATAATGGTTTGTATCCTTCACCTCGTTATTCGTAAAATCGCCAAAGGGCCCTAACAGTTTAAATCAAAGTGTATATTATATGCGACACATTTTCTAGCTCACTCATTAACACTTATTAACTATTAGTTTATAAATGCTGTTCAGATAAGTCCACTGTTATGCATAATAAAATAACTGTTGACTGAAAAATCTTTGTCTGGCAGAAGTGCTCTGACATATACATGCATAATATTGAACAATTCACAATGGTATAAGAACTTATTCTATGTAGCTGTCCTACCAAATGTAGTATATAGGTATGTTACCCCATTGCATTATTGTTATTGCTATACCATGGCTAATTATACTGTGACATTTACTATTTTATTGCTAATATGTTCTTTGCAATTCTCTGTGTAATTATATTACCAAGAGGTAGCAATTTTTGTATGTTATGTAGGCTTTATGATCTACCTATCGATGGCACAAAAAACTGTCTATCTAAATTATCCCATATAAACCACAGTTCCTTCAGAGGATGAAATAAGAGTTGCTCATCAAAGTTTACTACAAAGAAATTTTTAGGTGAAATAATTTAATGACGCAATTTATATTTACTTCATCCGCATTCTTGAAAGCGAAAACGTGCAGTTTACATTAGACATGCGACATAAGTTATGCATAGCTTGTGTATTATTTAATTGTAATATTTTTATAATCTAAGTCATCAAAACTTCTAATTTCAAATTTTATTATATTTGTATTACTAGTGTGCTGCGTAGTTTATACTTAGCCTGGATTATTATACATGCTAGGTCAGTATTTCGATTTTAGTTACTCAATTCTAATCCCGTTTCCAAAAACGGTAGAATAATTGTCATCAGGTGTTAAAAATACTAACTATATGTTGGTAAACATTATTTAAGAATGAATTAATTCAAAACTCATTATAATGGGGTACTTTTAACCGTACAGGGACTTGTACTCAGCTCGTTGTGATTTTTTTTCTATTGTGGAATCCCTCCGTCTGTTTACGTTATTAAAAAAAGTCGTAACATTGAATGACTTGCTTAACAAGCCAATTGACATTGGAAATAAAGTTCGGTGCAGATATTTGGTTTGATGCTGTACCATTGGCAGGATTCAGCATTCTATTTACAGTTCTATCTTATTCGTTACAGTTTATGGAATTATGGGTATTCTTGGCGACACCCATAATTCCATAGTTCCTTCATATACTACTGGCATACTTTATACTCTTAAAAATCATTGTACACTATTAAAATTACAGTTGCTTAGGTTGCAGAAATACTGAAAGAAAAGACGAATATGATTTCCTGTCAGTCTTTGCGATTGAAAATTAACTAACTTAATATTAGCGTCTGCAGAGATTTCTCAAGTGTATATAGTAGAAGGGTTTAAAAAATCACTAATAATTTCATGATTCTGCTACTTATTTAATAATTTGCCACAGGATTTGATTAGCGTTTTGAGGGTCGTTACATGTTTTCAATTAGGTGACGTGTCCTCTTAGGTCTTACAAAATATTTATTAGACAAACACTATACCACGTACCACTATGAGTTGTGCATGTTTGTAACAGGGTTTCGAAGACGATTCATTTGCATGCTAGGAATCTCATTAAGCTACAGAACAGGCACATAAAAATTGGTAAATAGCGGGGTTACCAGAAAGAGTGTGGTTGTGTGCCACCACTGAGTGAAGTAAAGATGTAAATAAATGGAAGACAAGGTGAGGCGTAGAAGAAGTAAGGGGAAAGGGAATCTGCTGAATCTAAAGTTAAAATAAAAGTTGAGATTAAGTAAATCAAAGAAAGTGCACACACAGACGTTCAATCAATGCGGCCAAACTGCAGGAGTGAGTCGGGAAGAGAACTGCTTGGTATTGCGTGGGACTGTGTCATTGTGACTTCCCTCACTTTTTGATAAGAAACACAAGTAAAGAAAGTTCAAAATTCTTCTCTTTCATTCATATCCAGACTAAAGAAAAGTTTGTTTCTCTCGCTCAGTACAACATTCATCATTGTACTTTCTACTCATCCATTTCATCACATCACACAAGTACAGCAAATCCGAGACGGCACACGGTTTACATAAGAAAGTGAATTCCCGTTACATGTGCAGGTGAAATTTTACTGCCTGCATTTACATTGAAACCCAGAAACCCGTATCCACTGACTTAATGCAAAGATATTAGATTTTAGTAATACATTATGTATAATATGATCATAAGCAGATACTAACTATTTATTCCAAGTTTACAGAACTTGTTATGATTTCCCCTTTTTTTCTAACAAAAGTTTCATAAAAAGCACGAAACAAAAATGTACATAAATAATGGGTATAGTATAAATATAAGCTTGTCATCTTTTTAGTTCTACGGGTTTTCTTCTTCTGTGTCGTTTTTGTCTCTGAGCACATTCAGGTCAATCAATCACATTTATTTACTTTGTGAAGTTTCGGAGAAATTGCTGCTGTATGTTCCTATGCTACTCACACTTTGCAATGAACAGCAAATTAAATCTTCTGTCTTTTTCAGTTTGACTTGGAAACTCTTATCAGAACTAAATTGTGTAGAAATGTGAGTAACTTTAGACAATCACTAATCCACTCAAGACAAATCCAACTTTATGCAATGTAATACTGGTGAAACGTCGTGGATGTTATTTGCAATTAGTTAGCAACCATGAACACAGTTATACAGATATAGGATGCGCTATCGCTCTGCTCTAAGAATATAATACACAATCCAGACGTCTACCTAGAAATATACTTCATTCTCAATATACCCAACTTTGGAATTCATTGCCATTCATGGAATCTAAGTGATCTTTCTATATGTCCTAAAACCTTGAACGAAGATTAATGTCTGGTTCCAACTCCTTTAATTACAGTGAAGGTAATGCTGTTCCACGAAGATATTTTATTAAACCAAAAACAATGATACCTGTTTAAATAAACCAAAAGTAAATAGTAGAGCATAGTTACAGATGATTAGCGGATTGCATATTGTTGCACGTAAATTATTTACTTAAGCTCGCCAAACGCATACAAAGAGTCAGGTTCGATATCAAATGTATCTCACATGTAGCTAGCACCTCAGCCTGGTCAGTACCTCTGGCAGTTTAATTTATTACGTAAGAAGTTTCCTCTTCATTGTTTTGAGGAAGTAAATGACACAAAAACCCCAAATAATCAAAACTCTAATACAACGATTATGGGAACTTGCATTATTTTTATAAATCTATCTGCAGTACTCCTTAGGGTAGAATATAACCAGAGTTGCTACTTCAAAAGTAAAAATCTTAGTATTCACCTGTTCGGTTCGTTTTGACATGACCACTCATTTATAAATTCAAATTTATTTTGTGTTTTCTAGGTGACTGGGAACATGAAATTTGAATATTCCTATTCAGAGTCTTCACATCGCCCACATAGGTAACATAGAAATTATGCAATTTAAATCATTTACTTGAAAAACTTTGCATATTTTAAGATTTAATGTTTACAAAAAATATAGTCAGTTAAAGATATGTGCGTCTAGAAAACAGTAACCTATTTTATGTTTTTTCCAGACTATGTTTGAAGAAAGGTAGAATAAAATAAACCGTGTTTCATTAATGGTCCAATCTCTCAAAATCAGATTTTAGGCGGCTGTTGCTAAAATTAACTTTTAATGCTCCAAACCAAAGTACATAGGTGCGCTTGGCAGGAAAGTAATCTGAAATAACTCGAAATCATTACTTCTGTTACCTTAGGTAATTTCTGTGCAATTTCAATCTTGGAAAAGCGTTGAGCAAAAATGGGTAGCTGGGTTCGGTGTAGAAAGTTATTTCTACAACACGAACATTCAGCCCAGCACTAATGGTTCGTAGGACTAGATTCCACATTTTACTGCCCCTGGACGTGTTAGAAAACGATACACATTTGAGTCAGTTACTCCACCGAAAACATAGTGTTGAGTCGACGTTGAAGGCAGCCACCATTTTGTAACTTAATATTTCACCCAAAGGCCTGTTAGTGCTACGATGAGGAAAATGATGATCCCATGTTGTTATAAGGCTGTATCATCCGGTTTATATTTATAATTTTGCACTGCTTTAAGGTCCATTCATATCATGCAATGGTAAACCATTAATTTTCAGTTTATCTAATCTAGACGAAAGACCGATTTCTTGGATACCCAAGTTGCATTATTACCGCTTGGCAACTTTTTACTATTTGTTCAGCCATAGTACCCCGAAATCATTTAGTGAGTAGCTGCTAGGTCTAAAGTAACAGGCAATCATTCCTGTAATATTATTAGATTAAACCTAGGAGCTAATTATTAAGAGGAGCGCAGCGAGCTCTTTATAATAATGAATGATCTGTCTGTCTGTCTGTCTGTCTGTCTGGATGTCTGTCTGGATGTCTGTCTGTGCGTTCGCGGAGAGGTGGGCATGAGTACAGTGACCCGCAATCAAACACTCACCGCTAATGAAACACTCACCGCTCACCACGCGACTCTTTGCTACATCTGTGTTAACGGGTTTATTTGTAGTTTGCCCGTTAGTGTTTTATTAAATATAATTTTTGTATTCCCAGATACCTGAATTCAAATCCGTAGCTATATGCAGAAATAACGAGCGAAGCAAAAATGGGTTTGGACACTGTGGAGCGAATTCGAAAGCGACCCTATCTTCTACTTTTTGCCCTATGTCTCGTATTTTTCTATGTAACACCGCTGTACAAATCGTATGGGACTTACCACGGAATATGTGAGACCAAGATCTGCAGCCCATTTCCTGCTGTCATGACTTGGTAAGATTTCTCGATTCAAAATGTGAATATCGTATTATTCACATTTTGCTTTTTTATTTGAAAACACGTTGTAGAGCACAAATTCTACGTTACTGGCAGAAGACATTTATAAATGTCGTTATTACATGTGTATTTACAATTGTATATTTATTACGGATTTTATCTTTTAATTTCTAAAGTCTGTATGGTGTAAAAAAATGTTATGCTACCAAGAAAAGGCTTATACGACTACGACACTTGTATGCATGGTAGATGGATATCTAGAATAACATGTGTAAGGTAGAGTACAATGCGAATGATACAATTTAATTTATATAGGTACTCACTATCTAAAATTCCCTTCACCATATACCATATACGGCAAAGGTGCATGAGTTCATAACAATACATAGACTATACCTACATACGCATGCATGTGAAGTAAGTGTAACACGCTGCAAACGTATAGTTGTTAGATAAAACTTCGTGATAGTGATCTGAATTCTCCAAACAATAGAAATGAAGCTATAATTAAAATACGGGATATTGTAGAATGTCAGCAAATACACGGAAAGTACATTAACACATACTAAATATTCTTGCACACAAAAGCAATGCGTTAATACTTAATAGATCAGTTTCAGTTAAGGAAACAATGATTATAATAAAGAACAAAAACTGTTATGGTATAAGGATATAATTTAGTAAACAATTCAACCACAAGTACTTAATTCCTGTAAACTTATTACATAGTCGTAATATATGCATTTCATCTCGTACTCTTGTGTTTAATTTGCAATCATTGCAAACATCACTTTGTCCCCGGACTAATTATGTTAATATCTGATTGCAGTAGATTAGCCAAAATATGGCTTTTGCCTGAAATACCGTTAAATGCTTAGATTTGAGTTTTTTGGCTCTTACAGTAATAAACTGAAGAAGATACTTTGCATTTCTCTATAATTTTAAAACCCGTTTAGATTATCTATCGCAGGGATCCATGCAAAGGGTTTATCAGTTTTCCAGCTTAGTACCGTTACTTCCTGTTGGTTGTGCCTCCCGTATCTTGCTAAACTACATGAAATCATTTTTAACTGATCTATACTGTGAAACATAGCCTCAAATGCAAAACTGGTTACACCTGCAAGGGTGCTATGCTTATCTCAATTCAATTACAAATTAGATTCCAACATATATTAAATTCTCATTATGTTCTGATTGCCAGAGGTTTTCTCTATTATTTTGCCAGTAGAGTAAACTAAATTAAATTGCCAAATTAATCATTGCAAATCTCAGTTGTTCAAATCACGATTAGCCTTGTCAATAGTCATCAAAGAAGCTGTTCAACAAAAATTCACAATGGCAATTTTCGATTGCAGTCACGAGCAGCATCCTTTTCTATTTTAGGAACCCATTTCGTTTTATTGCTTTTTAGAGAACAATAAACAGAGCATAAACACTCCGCACCGGTTAATTGAAAATACAGTTAAGCTCTTTGCATCTCATTCACTTTTGTGGGTCAAAAATATTATTCCATAAGTTGTGTTATAAATATGCTAATTATATTCTTGGGCAAACATTAACCGGAGAGCATTGTTACAACATAAGTATAAATGCTTGTGGAGATGAAATTGTACATGTTGTATGGTGAAACGAACGCAAAATTTACGGGACTCTAAATTTAGAATTGTGGTTTTCTTGTCCCTGACATAATATAGGGAGAAATACAGCACTAAATTACAATACTCTCTCGACTTCCTTAACAAATAATATTAGCTAAGAAGCGTTTGGAGTACGTTTGTCTCTTTTCACAACAGATATATTTCAGGCCAACATAATTAACTTACCCGCATTACGCAAATTGAAATCCTATGCATCAATTTTTTAAATTCTAGTTACACTACTTCAGGGAATATTTCTTTTGAAAGAAATTTGCTTCGTACACTACATAGAGGAAAAAATTAGTATGCAGAGCTATAGACTTATAAGCCTAACAAATTTTAATAATGAACATTATGATATTTTGAAAACGACAGCTAAATAAACTAAAAATAGACATGGTCACATTTATTAGGCAAATAAGCATAATAGAATGCAATGGAAAGAAGACATAAAACTTTAGTTCATCAGAAAAAAAAATCAATCTTTAGCAATAAAGGACAGAACACATTGCACACAAAATCGGTTTCGGCTGCATAGTCCATCTTTGCGTATGTTAGACTGTTGCTCACAACATTCAGATGAGGTATTTAGATGTAATATCTGAATGTTTATGACTTTAGCCAATTCTCTTAATGTTGATCCATTTTATGGCTTCAATTACGGTAATGATATTACTACGAGGTTTATTACATATGTAGTATGCTTATTACACATTGTAAAGGTACCCAGCCTAAGTGGGCAATAATAAATATATTCACCGCCTACTAACTACTAACGTAAAGTCGAAAACAGATGCAGGGGTTTATTCCCAGGCCTTTAGGTATCTTACTCCATAAATGGGGAATGCATGAACATTCGAAGGTACATTCCGATGACTCTTAGAACGGTGGCTCAGCATTTATAAGTTTTACTTGTTACTTCAGTGGTAGAATAAAGTGCATATGTATTTAATTTAATATTATAAGCAATTTATGTACAATTTCTTTATTTATGGACATCCGTATATATGTTTTAACTCAGACAAAGGTTAATACTTGTTATGATACGAAAAAACATGATAAGTGAAGTTGGTGAATAAAACTTCTTGGAAGGGTAACAATTTGCAATTGTGTTGCTATATATGTTCTATGTGAGTTAAGGTTGAGACGAATATTCAATGGAATTGAAATTAGCAGAATTTATAAGGTACGATAGCACTACGAAAATCTAACTGATCTGGTTTCTATTAGTTTACTTTAGATGTTTGCAGGAGGTTCAACAAAATTTACTTGCCTAAAGTGGACATCCAGTCTATTTCACTAATGGCTTGACGTATGTATTTGTATTTACCACACGTGCCCACCTGTCGTATTTATTATGATCACCAAGTTATAATTAGTCTGCAATATCAAATGAAGCAAATTGATCTAAGTAATCACCCAGAAATCATAAATAATTTATTAGGAACGAGTGATTGAATAGAGGACTTAGAGGAATACGGCTTACCATATCATTTAAATGCCACTTTTGAAAAAAGGTAGCAAGTAATTAATTCGTCTACAGCAAAAGGTATTAAAAATAATCCATATTTGGTCATTGCAAGATTATATTTACACTTTACACCACCAAATCAATGAAGTTCAGCGGTTCCATTCAAGCGCTTCACGCACGAAAGTCCAAACATCGAATATTTTAAAAATATCTAATCGAAACTGTTATAGAAATTATGGAAAGCCTATCATTGAACTGGTTTTGAAGTCTATAATCCATTTTAGATGGAGTCCATCACAGAATATTTTTTAAATTTGAAACGTTCTAAAAATGGGAGAACATTGAGAGAAAATGGGAGAAAAACGAAATCCCATATTACTTAGCTTGCTCTTTAAAAGTTAATACTGAAATAAATTCTTTCATTCAATCAATCAATCAATTATCCAATTTCACAATGGTACACTAGATGGCTTACAAATTCCCTCGCATGGTGTCCCAATTTTAGAGGTGGGCACTGGCAGACATACCTGATTTGGTTTGGTCGATATATCCTAAAAGTGCCCACCTCTAAAATTGCGACGCCATGCGAGGGAATTTGTAAGCCGTCTAGTGTATCATTGTGAAATTGGATAATTCAATCAAAGGTAGTCAACTTCGAAACGTCCTACATTTGGGAATACAATTGGCACGAAAAATGAAGATAAAAATGTGATATTGAATGCCAGGTGGTAGATGTCTCTCATCATTGGTATCCTTACAGTATCTAAAAATTGCATGAAATGGAAATGTGGGTACGAATCTTGCCATTTCCCCAAGTTTTGTAAGTACAAATGCACTACAATAAAATGGGACCATTTCTCAAGCAGGCACAACATCCACGTACGTTACCTCCAAAACCGCAAATTTTTGATTTTATGTGAAAAGCGTTTATATAAGAAAGTCAATTTGCGGATGCCATTTAACGCCAACTTCTATGAGTGATGAGGTCCGGAAGCAACTGAAAGCATTCTATTTATAGTTTTGTAAGAGGGCTTGCCATGTAAAAATGGAATGTGGTGGTACTGTACTGTTAAGAGAGGTTGGTAAGACAGGAGAATATGGTTTTTCATCCGGATGATTGAGATAAGAAGACTTTCTGGGTAGTATTGTAGTGTAGTAGTGCTGGGGAGTAATCTGTGCATGGAAGTCATTAGGTGGAATAATATTATTTCTGCGTAAAAGTGGGGCAAGTTGTTATTCTTAGAAGGAGACGAAAGGTGCTTTACATATTTAGGAGAATGGAGCTAATAAGAAGCCATGGACAATAGATTAGTGGAGTTCATAAAATTGATTTTCTGTTAGGAAATGAGTTTTCCATGTCCTGCTGACGCGAACTAAGCGGGTAGAGCAGCTATTCTGTTTATTTTCCGATCTAATCAATAGAGTAATCCGTCTTAATCTCAGGTCGCTTAGGAGCGAAAGTGAAGCAGAGAAAAGCAACAAGATGAACTATCGATTTTTATCTTGAAGTAAATAGATTAGTTAGGATGTACAGTCAGACACACTTCACACAGACAGCCTTTCCTCTGAATAACTGCAATCCTCTTCATCCGTCGCTTGTCCATTGTGTCAGTTCTGCACTAAATACAGAGACACTCTTTCCCCTCCTTCCGTGTCTGCGAGACGCTGACGTAGACTTCCTTTCATCTTACATAATTCACTTACCATTACCACACTGCATTCTACTCCACTTACTCTAACAATCACTAATAATGCATACCTCCTCAAACACACAAACGTAAATAAATATTTAGACAATTTACTTCCACCACCTATCTCCCTATTCCATCCATTATCCTTGCCTAAGCATTTCTATACCTTCCTCTGTAATTCAATTGTCCACTGGAATGAGTATCTTCCACTACAGTCCTACTAATAGGGTGCTAAACTCCACTTGTACCTAGGCAGATATAAACTAATCCAAATTTCACTAGATGAACGGCTTTGCAAACATGAAATCGAAAATCCAATAGCTCAGGCAATTCATAGAAAAAATGCTGTAATGGAGTAGATTTAGATTTCCCTTACTGTCGATTTTATCAAAGCGACTCATATTAATAACCAAAGATCATAAAGACGTTTGGAAAAGGATTTCTGGTATGTTTACTCATAAATAATTGTGTAATAATTCTCATCACATCTTGAATAAACTTCTTTGATACGCAGAAAAAACTGTAAATTATCTAATCAAATGTGGTTGGTGACCGATTATCACCGTCGTTGTGAGTTTACAGACGGCGGAATTTACTCCCCTTTGGAAATTACAGGGGCTTGCAATGTCGTTGTATTCAACTTGTAATCAACTGAAGGCACATCTGATGACACATGAGCACAGCTCCAGAATATACACTATTTTAATGAAAAGCAGATTTATAGTTAGTTAACTGATGAAATTTACTGTAATTGCGTCTGTAATTCCACGGCCACAACCACATTGGTTCTAGTAATTCGAGTTTAACTAGACTCATTAAACATTTCACATCTCTCAAAAGTTTTCTTATATTTGAGTGACACATTTTTCACATTATCCAGTGACACATTTTTGAAGAAAGAATTTCCCGTTTCCGTCTTTTTGTAAAATGTAGTATGATATTTAATTTTAACAAATTAACGACTGCTATTTTTTATTGCCCTAAATATTTAGTGTTAATATTTGTAGGTTTGCTTAAATTGCCTTCAATGATCATCCAAAATTGCATAAAGTAAACTGAACTCTCAATTCATGCTGAAAGATGTTTTCGAATAGAATGCTGCCTAAGAATGCGTTTAAAAGACTTCCTTGAAGAGAAAATACAAAGCAATAAGTATTTTTAGACGTCTAATATTTTATTTCTAATAATGTAAATCTATTCTACTGTTTGCGGGGTGCCTGATTCTAGAATAGTAAACCAAGACTTCAGTGTGCAGGCTTCTTTCATTATGTCACATGAATGTACGTTATCATTTGACTTGCAAGACTTTTTTACCATATATTTTTAACAAATGAATGGGTTTTTCTACCAACCGATTTTTTATTATGTGGGGTTATCCGTAATAATTTCTTTGGCGACATCAATGATAATATTGGTAATGTAGGTTTCTGCAAGAAATGTAAAAGACTGCCATATAACAAAACTTTTCTAAAGTTTTCTAAAAAGAGTTGCTTAATCTTATTGTGAGCCTGCAGCATTAAATAAGATTTGCGGAAGGTAGAAACTTAAAGAATGTTAAGAAATCTTCTTCTCATAAAAACATGATTGCCAACCAAGCTTGTAGGAAAGCTGTTACTTACCTACTTAATGTAAAGGTCATATGTGTACATAAGTACTTGAAAACGTTAATGTATTGCCATTAAATTTGAGTTACATTTCCTTGGAAATCAATAACTACATTAATCTTTGTTGAAATTCTAAGGAGGCAATATGTTGTTCCTCGCTAGCACTTCAATAAATAAATAGCAATCAATTTGGAATGATTTGTTTGAAGTTGTGCATAGGAGAAGGCTAACCTTTTCACTCACAAACTGTTGAGATAAAAGCGAATGGAAGTAAATGGAAAAACCTGCAATAAATTTCCTTTGTGCTATTTGGTCACAACATGACAGCATTGATACGTCTTAATTTGCATTTAAGCTGCATGGATATAAATATCGTCCTTCAGTAATGACTGGCCATTTGGCTAGTCATAATAATTTGACAGAGCAACTTGAATGTAATGACTGCGTGTAAATTCTTTTTTGTTGGGAAAGATGAGATGAGGTCCTAGGTTTTTTGATGCAAATAGCCACGGCTAGATCGTGTCTTTTATAGCGAAACTCGTGACGAACGTGTCCGGTATTTGACTCATCAATTTTGCATTGAATGCATTCATCCAACATCACTAAGAGGTGCTCAATTTAAAATCCAATACTAGTATATCAGTAAGATACCTGCACGAGTGTCCCTATAGGTATTTTGTGGTATATGTTTTTATTCAAATGACCTTCCAGGTCATTTACAATGCTATATTTGATTATTGTGGTGTTACAATCGATGAATTAAGACCTAAAGGTCCGACATATTAATCGTTACTGGATTGGTTTTTAGTATTCCACTATGTGACGTCATAACAACAGAAAATAGAAACTTTATTTTTAGTGGCTCTAGGAGTCACGATTTTTGCAATGGAAGTTTTTGCACAATCGACATATAATGACTTGCCATGCATTATACAAAGAGCAGTTACTCAATAAAAATGCACTTCACACCTTCAAATAAATTATTAATATGCTGTCTTGGTAAAGGGTACACTTATTCCAGAATTAAAAATATTGTTAAGCTATAAGCAATGTTGGTAATGTATGTAATGCATATATTACCGATAAGTATAATATACTACAAATTATGCTATATGTTGTATATACGAATGCATTAGTTTTAGCGATTTTCTCACTTCAATTATTTGGATAGCTGTTTCACGCAGCCCAAACTGTGGTATGCAATGAATTCTCTTTACAGATGTAAGTAACGGAAGGGAACTGAAGGGTTTTACTTGCGTTTCCAGCGAATTACGGTACAACACACAAGGCATTTTGCGATAACCCTTGCAAGGGTCCATCATATGGCCTTGCAAAGGTTTTAGGAATTAGGAAAGCTTAATTAATACTACTACTACTGTACTACACCAATATGCATCCACAATATGGGTACACCTGTCCCCATGCTTATGTATAAACAAGTCGGCCAGACCATAACACCTAAAGCTCTGCTATGGATACCTTTGAGAAAACCATTGAATGCGCTTACCCGTAGTCTCCCTTGGTTCGCTAACAGATATATGTAATGTAATAAAGTAATGAGTCGGCAAAGTTAGGTGACTCACAGTATGATAAAATTATAGGCAATTATTGGATTAAAACTTATTTACAATAGAGAGCTTAGGTACTCTTACGAAAATTCATTCCGAAAATAAGTATTACAGATGATAGGAAATTCCAGATTTACGTTTTCTGCTCCCAACGTAAAAGGCCTAAGGCAGGAAAGTGAGAACATGCAAAGAAGAAGCCTCCGGATTAGTAATGCACAAAGGTATTGATTGTGAAACGTGTTGCATGCTGCATCGTGCAGCGGTTTCATTTTCCATCAGAAAAATATACAATGGTCTATTTTACTAACCAAGACTATGTTTTACGAATTTGCATCCAGTTGGTTATCTATACTAATAACTTTAGTGTGTGTTATTAGTATTTCTCATACAACATCCTAACATTCATAGTTAATTCTGTAAAATAGAGGTAGACAAATATTTAATCCAAGTAGATGGTATTTACATAGGTACATAGGGATAGAATAAAACATTCTTGCATTTATACAACTATATCATCAGTATTAGTTAAGTGAATGACGTCATTTTACCTTGTTGCGTGAACTAGATTTACGTAAGTAAGCATGCAAATATTTATGGTGTTGTAGGAAAACTAAATGTCAGTTTTCCCTAACAATTCCATCTTCAGCTCCTACATTTTTAGTTGAAAGTTGTGCAAAAGTTTGTACCCATCATTAATACATCTGAATACATAGTATAGAGTTTGTAGTGCTCATAAAATACTATTTCAATCTTTACACAGCTATTGCCTGTAATGTACATATACAAAGTGTCTGCTTTGGCGAATGATAGAATTGTAAAATTGGGAAAGGATATTGGAGGAAGATTAAATCGGAAGAAAGAATGAAGAATTGAGTTTCAACGAGCAGTTAAAACAAGGGTGAGCTGGAGCACCCAGTGGTAATAGGAAATCGATTAGGTAAACTATTGGGAATTTTATTCCGGTGAACATATAGTGAACAAGTAAAGACATAAGAAACCGTTATAGCTAGTAAGGTAAGCGATAGAAAGGCAATAATAGTAAATATTAAGATGAAGATTATCTGTAGTTGTCATATATTTGAGTAGAGTAAGGAATCTATAGCAGAGGAGGCGATATTTAATGAACACATGCATGAATTGCCGTCGCATTAATAATCTATGACCTAAAAAGGATTTCGCTTGACATACTAAAAATTACAATAGCTATCTTTTACTAGTCCTCTGTTAGGTATTCGTGCTACTCACACAAGTCGTTTCCGAGTAACACAACACTTCACGTCAAATATTTAACTGCGTCGGACGGAGTTGTTATTAGAGCTTCACCCTTTAACTCACAAAAATATATTCATAATGCATAACTTTGTCTCTTCCTCCTGCTCAAACTGCTCCTAATAGCCTTATGCGTTGTCGTAGCTTCTTCTAACATGGACATGCAAACACTAACTAGGCACTCCGTGTACCGTACTTAAGTTACGTATGTATTAATTGTTGAAGTGCCTTCAAGTTTCCCATCGATACACGAACCATTAGTAATAATGACGCTTTTCTCCATTTTAGACATCAAAAGTGTCTAAGTAGTAAACGGAGCATTGAAAACTTTCGGGATACTTTGTAACCTCAAAGCGTTTCCTCTCTCCATTTCTAAACTTGCGTTGCCAATTTTTTCTCCATTGAATGGTAATGTTGTCTATGTACCTGTATGCAACAATATATCGTGCAATGTGCAAAATAGTGTAGAGTTTTTCTTACGGTCGATTGCATAGAATTATTTTTCTCCACATTGCAATGCATTCCGTGCTCTTTTGTAGTCATATACTAATAGAAATCGATTATGTATTTACGTACATGTAGTCCTTTGTGATAATATTTTTACTGCGGAAACCGTTGATTAGAACTTTAATTAAAACTATGTAATACGAGAAAGAAATATTAATTATTTGATTCTCAACTTGTGGGAAAAGCTTTTATTGATAAACCGTCGTCAGTAATTATAAAATTTAGACTTACAAATGCCTTCCAATGCAATATAATCAAGGATAAAATTATTAAAATGTTCAAAATTATTGAGCATAATTTTTAAATTATTGCAGTGAAATGAAATAAAAGAATTTAAGACATCTGGATCGTTTGATGGTTTTATTAATTTTATTATGCAAATTACACTTTAATGGTCCACCCTTCCAAGCATGAAAAATTGTCAATCTTTTATTTCAATGAAAATAGCTGTTATAATCAAAATAATGTCATCGTTTACATTAAGAAATTTCAGACTTGAGGAATTCTCAGGCAGGATCTATTATGCTCGCCCACTTTTTCAGAGCTTGTCTCACTTTGTGTGTTATAAAGCCGTTTGTACTTATTATACGATATCATTTCGCTATAAAGTATTCTTCAACTTAAAATTCTTCAGCTTCCAAATTCTTCAATTCAGCTTTCTACATTACTAATCTTTTGGTATTGTGAATCCCCTCTGGGAGTTGGGGAACTAATTCCATATATTTTACTATTCTTTACCACACATTTCAAGATAATGTAATTAAACTTTAATTTTCATTTAATACCACTTACCACAGTGGACTCCGGTATCAATTAGGACTTATTTTGTGGACAGCCCCATTTTATTTGTGTAAGATTTATTTGCAGTTTGTACATTTAAGGAAGCATTATATTAAAAGCTTTTGCTATCGCTAATAGCTGAAGTTCAAAATGAGTAAAGTTAATTTGAGTGTAGTGGCATATTAGCTTCATCCAGTGTTAGAGACGGTTAGTTCTGCAGAGTACCATTCGTATTTTATCTAATAATGCTCTCAATACACGTATATTTTAAGTACCTCCTATATGAAGTCTTTTACATGACGGTATGGACAATAATGAAAGATTCGTGGAGAAACTTGGCTTGGTATTTTTTATCTTGCATCTTTGGGAGGTTGTCATCAGAGGATTTGGGTTTACGATAGAGTCTACGTTTGATATTAGCAATGAGCCAATAATTCATTTTCGGTTGACTGAGATACTCTTTCAGGAAATAAAGGAGGGTAGGAAATGGGATAATTCGCTGTGATAGCAGCATGGAAAGTGGGTCACATCATACCTAAATAACAAAATCCGGACGCACAATAAATAATCCACAGTCTTTGTCAGCATTTTTCTTCAGTAAATAAAGCAACATGATATTTTCTGTGAATAACCTACCTAAAACTTGGAACTATACCACAGCTCAAAATCAAAATACGCTTTCCACAAAAGAAGAAAGTTGGAAGATTCCAACAAGGTGAAAGTGAATATTTTATTTATATGTATACTGAATCTGACTTTTGTTCTTTACTGTAAGAAAATTTCAATTTTCTTTTGAACATACAAATAAACGGATGGATTCCCTTTTCTTTCTATAGCTCCATCACAAAAAATTTCTTAGCGGAAACTTTATAAACAAACAGAATTGGCTTTAAGGTTTTGCTAATACATTATGAATATCTTTTCATGTACAGACAGATGATAATAAAACACGATATATACATCTTGTCTCATTTCTAGTCGTTCAATCTAACTACAGAAACAAATAATACCAGCGAATATTACAATACTACTCTCATCCAACTCTTGTATTTATTAATTTACTGGCAAAATAGAGTTTCCATTAATAACCTTAATCGCGTGTGTTCCTAAGAGTTATTGCTGAGCGTAAAAGGAAATATTAGCAACTCGTAGCCTTATTATTCGGCAACTGAATACAGGGGAATTAGTTTTCCATTAGTAAATTGGTGTAATTAGTAGTTAAATTAGGGTATCTAATAGTTCCATCGTAGCCTATTCTTGTTTTACAAACATTGGATGCCCAATGCAGATAGTAGTTTCCACGCGGTTCTGCTGAAGTAGCTTATTAAATTGGATCTAACTACACAGTCCAAAGTATAAACTTTCCCATCTCATAAATTAATTAAGAAGAGATATCCAACATTAAATGTGGAATGTTTGTAATTTCCGAGCCCAATTACAGACAGTCTCGACCTCAAGTATTTATGTGTAAGTATTGCAGTATCCTCCAAATCCATTTTCCAAGTCTACCCAAAATATTTCTTCAAATCTGTTAAATTTACTTTCCACTGACCAATATTTGAATACAGAGCTCCATTAATAAATCAAATAACTGACTCAGTCTGACTCCTTCAGTTGATGAACTTTGATGCAAGTGTACAAATCTTCACACAGCTGGGAAAATTCCCAGGTAAATTTGTGTAAGCACATGCAGAGTATTTAGGAGTGGGAAACTAACTGCCTAAAGTGAAAGTGTAACTTACAAACTACAGCCTCTCAGAGGAAGTACATAGCATAGCAAGAAATATATATATAGATATTAGCTTAGTCAGAAGAACCTGCAAACTGCAACCCGACCGCATATTTATTGTAATTATGCATGGAGGTACTATACTATGTGTGGCGTATAAGCGGTGAGCCTGTTAAAGGAAAAAATTATTAATGTTTAATTAAAAAAGTAAATAAAATTCGTAATTTTTGAATTGATTGGCTAATAACCTTTTTATGTAGCAGCTACAGGGATGAAATTTGGCAAAAACAATAGAATTTAAGTTATTATCACTTAAATACAAATTGTGTACTGTCACCAGCGGCGTCTGCTCACCGCCTACGACATATATTGCAATTAGAGCATATCTTGCAGAAAAGAAACAAAAATATTATATTTATAATTTATGAAATGTAACATGGAACATCTTTGAACAAACACTGAGTGAAGATAATTTTGATAGCGTCGCTATCAAATTAAGAAAACGTTATTGGATTTCATTCAAACATGTTAGCTTCAACATTGACATACGAATCAAATGAGCTGGGGTTATAGCAGAGAGCCCCCGAGGCACATTTACAGATATTCTCACTAAAGTTCTCCTGTGCCTGATCACCGCCGACTATGACGTATACAACCGTATAAAAATATACTGCATATACACACATTCAAGTTGTATGACATGCTATACCGGTAATGTTCTTGGGTCCCAAATTTATTTAGGTTTATTTTATAGCACTACCTAGGAGTGAACATATCTTTTGATTATGTTTTCAAAATGGAAATGACACTATTTCCTGTAATTCAAATTCAAATAACAATTCCAATTTAAGAACACATGCAATACAAGCTTAGCTTTATGCAACTTTCCCCTTACACTCTTTATATTATACTTACGTTGTTTACACTTTGGTGTGGCATTTCATTCGTAATGCAAATGCAAGAAGTATAGGGGCACTGTAAAGCCGAATACTATTTCTGAAGAAGGTGCTTTACATAAATATTAACTAAAATCCATAACTGAAAGAATAGGTAGGATCATGTAGGATCTACAGTAGCCTTCTGCAGACTAAAAGCACATTCTTTGAAGTAGGAAAGTAGGGAATAGCAGTCCGACGATGAAAATAAAGCAACAAGGTAATTCGCTCTCGGGTATTGCGTTATATAACGTACTTTCTCTATCATGAAGTGAGCCTTTTATTTGAAGCCTAAGGAGCGATAAAATTTGTGGAGAATATGCAATGCACTTTTTAAGGATTTTCCACATGGTAACATCTATTGTTATTTAACACAGTTTGCTTATATTGTAAATGTAATTGGGGACAGAACATTAAGAGAGGAAGTTTCGAGTAGATCTTTTGGCCCTAGAGTAAATCACATTGCTATATTATGCTTTTCAAAACAAGGAAACTAATGAAGGTAAGCAGACTTCTTTATATGCAATGCCTCCTCCTGTCTGTCTCATTTGCTTCTCTCCACTGTGCTGTTGAGATTACACGACCTTCTGCCTGCCCCAGACTCCAAACTGTAAACCATCCAACGTCTGCGCTATTTATATCTTTCCGAAGGAGAATCGTAAAACATTATTACTATGTGGGTTTGGGCGATTGTGCGAACTAATCCTCTCCACTCGAGAAATTATAATCCTTTTTCTCAGAAGGAAAGGGACAGCTGCCTTGCTTGGGACGGAGGCTATACACAGGGGAATGGAAAACATTTCCTACCCAAATAAAGGTTGCCCTTAAAACGTACACCTTGTACTTGTACTTTGGAAAACTGTACGTAGAGTAATAACCAGACTTCAAAAACTATACATACAATAACAAATATTCATTATGCCCATATGATAGCTTTGTGCCTATATGTTCAACCATTTTGTACAAAATAGTACGCATTAAAATTAAAAGTTGATTTGAATGAATAGAGAAATATAAAAATTACATCGTATATTCTGATTCACAAGCAAAAAATAGAGAAACAGTAGTATTTTTTTGTACAGTTAAATTACTTTCTGAATTTGCATGGAAAATGAACTTACTAGTAATAAATATTATTACCGTTAGTACTAGTAATGCTAGTACTAGTAGATTATATAGGTTATCTAGGCTGTATTAGAACAACATAAACTACTGAGTAATGAGACACTGACATAGAAGATACAAAACTAAAGTGATTGAGTAGAGTATGTGTACACTTTACACATTACTTTATCAAGGCATAAATGTTTCTGTGCCCTGCACATTCTCTTTTCTCATTTCCTCGCCTCGAGTTTTCCAGGTAGTAAAGGAGAACCTTTCTTCGGATTAGTAATCCCTAAAACAAAGGAACGCATAGACAATGGATCGCAAATCCTACCAGACCCTTACTATGTATGTACCTAAAGCTGCACTCCTACATTTACAGGTATACAGAGTGGCCAAAAATCTTCATGCTCCTTCTCATCTTACAGTAGTAAACCTTTATTGGGTAATTAACCCGGCAATACAGCACGCCGTGTTGAGAGATCATAATTTTAAAGGGAATATCAAGGGACGCATTAATTGGGAATTAGAAACTGTTGAAAATGTCTGTACTTCGGCATTCCTAGCTAAGTGATATTAATTCTCTATTTCTAGCGTTAGTTATAGTTGCTGGGAATGTCAGTATTTCTGTTACATATTTCATGTTAATGGTGAATACCCAATATATTTCTTTTTTACTATATTTATGTACTAAACTTTGAAAGCTTCTCTGCGGGTCAAAAGCAGATTTCGAATGGAATGAGAACGAGATAATTAAAAAACTGAAAGACGTGCGTGGGACATTTTGTCACGGCTTTGAGGTAAAACTTTTAGAGAAGAACCGTACGTGACACAAGTGTTCACATGAAAGACAATGAAAGGATTTTGCAGTTTAATCTTCTAATGACCGAGGCACAGAGCACACGGAATGATAGTGTAAAAATCATCCTTTCCATTAAACAAACTAAAACTTATCTTCAGTGTGAGTGAACGAAATTGAATTTAAAACACTAGATAAAGCGTTGCCAGACATTTTTAAGGGAGTTGACTTTCAGAATGCTCAAAGGGTTAAAAAAAATTAAAGTGGCCAAAGATGGGGGCTAGACGAAATTAACCAAATGGATATAGAAGCAACTAGTTTTAGGCAAGTGAGGCATAGATTAGCACAGCAGTTCGTCGTAAATCGCCTTTTAATTAAAAAGTCACACAGAATGCATATCCCATAAATTGAATCTCTTAAATAGGCGTACCTTAAGGTTTAGGGTACATATACAACAGTAAGTGTAGTACTTTTCGCATTTCCATCATGACTCTTTTGCTGGGGAAGGCTAACCAGAAGCACTGCTACCACTTTGGAGGAGAAACAAGAAGATGGGAATATCTACAGAGAGTGAGTAAGAATCTCCAGCACTGACTCACGGGGAAAGTGTGCCTAATACAGCGGAGTTGCATGGAAATGTAAAAGTCTGAGAGTGATAGAGAAACCAGAGTTTGTTTAGCGTGACGGAATCTATCGGCTAGCAGAGCTTCGGCTAACTTTGCTTTTACTTGGCCCTGCAAATGAAGTCATCTCTAACCAGTCCAAGTTCAACAGTCCATGCTCTACTTTAACGCAGACTTCGTGACGATAATATTACTCACGAAATTACCCGACTATTTCTTCCTCCGCCCATGGCACAACTAACAATAAGCCAACTCATACAGAATCAAGCTATTGAATCGCTATTGAATTAAGTCTCAAAGGAGAAAAAGAACAAACAGTGCAAAATTTTCTAAATGAAGAAAAGCGGAATCGTATCCTAAATAACATACACAAAGTCATAACTTTGTGGTGAATTAGAGAACACTTCAAAATTCTTCTCACGAAGCAAAGCAATCCTCATTTAGGTATTTGTGTATGCTATGATTACCAGTTCCATAACTTTTCTAAATGCTAATACAAGAATTTTGCGTAGTACATAGCGATAAACTCAAAACTAACATATCCACGCTTTCCATTTATAATTTATAATACATTTACATTTTGAGCAATTCCTTATAACTGTGTTGATACATTATATTTGTTTTCAAATCCCAGCTAATCTGGAACTTCCTTGCAAATTCATATCCACAAAAGAAATTGTATAGTGCACCCTGAGAGAGAAAGCTGGAATATAGAGTTAGGATTTAAAATAAATTCCTTATGGTCCAAGTTCTGCAATGCCTCAATTCTGCGGTTCATCCGATGTTCAACAACTCATATTTTACCTAATCCTCTATGGTATTATGAAAACCAGTTTATTATTAAGGAATTACTGTAATAAATGGAAGTAATAAATTTCAAGTCAAATTAAAGCAGATGTATTCCTTAATAGTTAGTATGGCTGAGTTTGCTTAAAAATGGATGATTTATACATCCGGTGAGGTTAGGAAAACGTAACTTTATATAATTCCATTATTCTCATTGAGATATATGGATGGACAAACGTTGCAGAATAATAGCTAGATGCTAATTTGTGAAAAAGTGCTACTGCGGTCCTTAAAAAACATTTCCTTCGTTTGGAATTCACTTTGCAATGAACCATTTTCTTTCGGATTGGGTTGATTAACGTCACATTGGCAATTCAGTCTACAAATCAGTAGGTGCAAACGTGCAGAACTAATCTGGCGTCAGTAAGCATGACATTTCATCACCGATGGTTACTTGTTACTGTTTTTGGGCATGTCTGATGTCTATTAGTATTTCAGGCGCTTAAATGTCTGCTATCTTCTTTATATCACATAATGTTTAATTTAATCGACAAGAGCAAAGGATATTTCATTTGCACAGATCGCAGTTCACACACCAAGTAAAAGCGGACAGACAATCCAATTCTCGTTCAGGCCATTGCTTACAGATATTGTACAGATACTTTCTTGTTACGTGTGAACTATATTGCATCTAACAGCTTTGCTGCATGCAGGGGTTATGTGACCAGTCGGGCATTAAAGGTTTTCGTTACTTTTATTACTATTATTACTTACCTCGTCCCAGAGTCCGAAACCAAACCATAAAAGCCAACCCAATTTAGTTTTACTTGGGTTCCAGTTGTGATGCTTTGTAAATAAAATGTCTGAGCTATTTGAACTTCTTACAGGGTGTTGTAGGTTGAGTAGCAGAGCCAAATGGGTTATATAGTGAATAAAAATTAAAAGAACTTATGAAGTCTTTACATAAAAAAGCACATTACATAATTAATAAATTAACAAGTTAAAAAGATGAAAGGATTTAGCGACTCCTATTTCAAATTGTGTTTATTCACTAATTCAAGGAGGGGAAGAAGAATTCTCTTGTTCGACTTCGACAACTATATACTGCCATACTTCAGTCAAAACCAATATAAAGTTTCCAGAGTTTGGCCAACTCAAAATCGCTACGCTGATTTAATAACTATCACACTAAAAAGTTTACGCGACAACTCTATTGTAATTAAACAAAAATTCTAATTGAATTGAACTTTACCTTACCTAGAATTTAGTACATGGCAAAATTTGCTCGAGTTGGGTTAGTAAACTAGTTTCTAGATAAATGGAGCTTTAGATTGTGCTGTGGTTTTTACAGTTGGGTTGGCTTGAAAAATTGGAGCCATTTACAGCTCTACTTTGTCCATTACTTCGGTTCCCTTTATATCCATTTATTTACCGGCTTACACCAACAATGAGCTTGAAAGCATTTTGTATTCGACTTTTCTAACTCCCTTGCCCTTATTCACTCTTTATAGGTACAAGTATAGCGAGTACAACACAAATGCCGTATAATCCACATTTATATGGGATATTATATTTCATGACACAATTCCTGTCAAAAAACTAACAATAAGACCTTCCTTCTGTTATCACTCATTTCTTCAGTGACATTAGTGGAATCGGTAGCTAATTCTTGAAATGTGTGTTTCTGTTTTGCTTTATATGCACCATATTATTTTGGTGGTTTTCATATCCTTTCAAATGCTTGTCATAATGGTCATTGGTTTATAAAACTGCTTTAAGGATCAAAATGACAATACAATTCCCAAATTAACTGAAATCATTTGTCAGTTGATGAAACCGAACTATTATTAATATAACGGTGCCCAAACTGGACTAATTAAAACTTATGCCGAATAAAGAATATTTCCAAATCTTAGAACCGGAAACACTTGGATAAGTTTTGGTTAGGGTGCCGAATCCGGCTTCTGGGTTAAATACCATAATACCCAAGCAAATATGGCTAGGCGGCATACGTGAGCAATCAATCTCTATGTCCGCTGCCAGTAATGGGTTCGAATCCTGCTTGGGGTATAAGGTCAGAGGTTGTTTGTGCGACGCAAGAATGGAAAGATAGATAAACTAACTGTGGGGTACTGAGACTGTACTGCCTGTGAGGTTTTGCTTCTTTGGACTGCGGGTATGGCAGGGCAGAACCCCATCAGGCATACCTCGTGTGTGTAGTGAGACTATGAATCCACCTAATGACAGCCTTTGACCTTTCGGCATTAACTAACAACCATGCCTGTTTCAGAGGAGTTGGCAATGAGCCCGAATATGTGGCCTGAACATTCCATATAGAAGGTAACCTCTTATAACAGAACAGAAATACTATAATAGAAAATTGAAAATTTCATTGTCAAATAACTAAAAAAGATTTTTAAATCTATAACCTTCCATATAATATAAAACCGTGATAAATATTCCCAAAATATGAAGATTACCATTTACAGGGTACTGTATTTGGGTTACACGGTACTCACTTATAAATATAAACCTATCTACTATGTATTTCCTCCTTAGATGTAAGCTCGTGAATTGTATGACTTTCTTTATTCTGTGCTATCGCGACACTGCAGACATAGGTATAGCATTAAGTTACCCAGCTCCAATGTTGGATTGAATTGTACTGATTATGAGAGTCCAGTTTGGCTTTTACGAATGTCCTTCTCCTGCTGGGTGCTGAAAAGTAGTTAATGCTAGTTATGACGCCAAGTAAAGTTCTGTATTCGCAAAGTTGTGTGAAGACGCGTAACGAGCTTTTTATTGTTTCTCTGCATCATCAAACCTATAAAATAAAAATATCGTAGACAAAACACATTATATCTCGGATAATAACACCGTGACTTAATTTGCCCTTTTATAATATGGCGTATAGCACCAAGATCAATTTCAGGGTATTTTAAGCATGCAGTCCCCGTGATACATTAAACATAGCAATATCTATGTTGCTGACCATCGCATCGACGGGGATACAAAGCAGTACATCAACCCTTACAAGTCGAATATGAACGATTTTTTCAAGCATAGACTAATATAGTCATTGTGCTTACACAAATATTAAGAGACAAAATTGCTGTTAAAGCGTAAGACAGTTTTTGTCGTATAATTGGAATAGGAGTCCTAAATATATTATTAACAGGAATTTGAAGCTTCAAGTCATGGTTTGTAAATGCAGCTTCATAAATGTATCAGTACCATATTAAGTCATTGTTACTCATCGATTTTTTCTCAAATACTTAACCATACCGAATCATGTATTTGAATTTGTGACAGAGTAAACGTATAATTTCGACTTCTGAATTCATTGGTGAAATTTATTAGCACTAAGAAGATAGCATAGACAAATAACACCACCTTAGGTTTAGTCACCTATTTTAGCCTTGCCCTAGTATTTAGTATTATGGACTTATGAATGCATTTAAACTACACATTTGCTCTCTCTTAGCATTTTTATTTGTCTGAGAGCCCAAAATGTAATATTCCATTTGCAGCATACCGTGAGAAACATAGTCAACCTGACATCACCTATTACATATGAATGACAATTTACATTGAAAAGACACAATATTATTTAAGTATCTAGGGTAATAATTTTTTTACTCTGAAGAATCATAATGTGAATTTCCGTAAGTCATATCCTTAAGTGCCGTAAATTATTTCCAAGTCACACTGAATTTACTTTGTTACCCTAACTTGTAAAGCAATGTACCTTATTATGCCGTGTCTTTCCAATGTAAAGCGTCTTTTCTTATGTAATAGGCAATGCCAGTTTGAGTTTGATCCGTACTGTATAATAATCTGCTTTGTCAACGGATCACTAATAGTTAATCTACTTGTTGCTTATAGTCCATTTTTTTTATCTGAGAATTTTTTCCTATCCTTCCCATGTTAAAAATTATGAAATCTTAAATGGAACTATGCTGGAGAAAAACAATTTTCTCCCCTAGTAACCCTTTATTCAATTAGAAATTTTGCTGATATTTGCAAAGTTCACTTTTATTTACCCCTTGGTTACAGAAATACCATTTCAGATAACCTTTAAAAAAATAAATTCTCAGATAAAAAAATGGACTATAGATATCTCATAATTGTGCAACGAACGCGTAAATTAACTAATTCAACGCAAAGTTGACCCCAAATGTTTTTTGGGCGTTTTCGCTGTCAACAATTTACCAATATCGAGCTTTACTGTTTCAATCATGGGACAAATGAAATCTTCAATGAAAATTACATGAAAGAACATCTATGTAATAGCAAGACCGTTATAATTGTTTCTAAGTATTAGTAACGAGTAATATATGTATCGCCAATCAAGTAAAATGAAATTAATTTGTACCTAGAAACATGGAAGACTATTTGAAAACGCTATGGAAATGAAAAATTGCAAATAATGTACTGAATATAAACACAATAGAAGTTGTAATGTTTCTGATTAGTCCACTTAATACCAAGAGGTTGAAAAATGCTTTCGTCACATCTTTCAAAATTATTTAATCCCCCGAGGACACAAAATACTAGTTATAGGTTAACACACATTTTAAGCTTTGACCGACGGAAATAATAATATTATGTACTAGTTGACTAATTATAAATATATTTAGAGCATACAACAAGATGTAAAGTGGCTTTAGATCCAGTACAAGCAATATTGGCATATTATTATGTCGACGAAATTTTCGTGCTAATTGAAACATCCTCTCACTTTTTCAAATGAAGGATACCTTCCTTAAGACCAATCATGGAGTAATTATTACACCATAGCAAAGAACTGATTACATCATTATTTTAACAGTGTAAATGATAAAGTGTTAATTTACAATTTCAAGTAGTTTAGAAGATGTTAAGTATTAGAGAAAAAAGGAAAACACATAAATAATGCACCATTTTGAAATAGCTGACTAGTTTTGATAGTTATACAAGCGTTGTATTGTTAACTGATAGTCGCGAACACATGTGAAAAGATCATTAGTGAAATCATCAAGGTATTCACCAAAGCACCCATTATTATCGTCGCCAGGCATTGTGCAAGAATGACCAATCTGTCAATATGCAAGGATGACCAAACCAAAAATGTAGTTATGCTAACTACAGGTGCTTTACATATGCATAGAAACATTAATTAGCCCAGATGGAGATATTTATGGAATAGAATAAACATAGAGGTTCTCTTGTGTTATAGCATGTGATAACTACAGTATGGTTAGAGAGTGGAATTATCGCTAAACTGGCACCGTTACTTTTTCATTGGAAACAAAGACCTTTGGTGTGCTTACTGTTATTTTCATGTTTTACATACATGGTAAGATGACAAGTCCGTATTAGTGTGCAACCGAAGGATATATGTATCCTGAACAAAAACATTGGTTTAAACGCACTATACAAGATCCAAGGAAGTTGAAAAGAAGAGAAAGTGAGAGTATGAGTACAAAAGCCTATTATGCTGTCTGTGCTAATCTTGCACTAATGATTTAATCGTTAATTGTCAGTTGAGACTAACCTTTCTTATCAAATCAATACATGTCACCTGTCTTGTAGTGGTGTTACGACGGAATGTCTATTCATAATATCCTGTCATGCAAAAACATGGTTTATATAACTTTAGTAACTATTAATTATCCACGCTCTTACTTTCGTTATCTAAATCGCCTTTTTTATTATTCACAATAGGGATCAGGATCCAAACTTTCTCGTGTTTACAAATACATGTAAAATCATGGACATGGACCCATTCGACAAATCTGTTAAGAAATTTCTAAAATTGACCAAACCAATGAAATGCAAAGCAGAACTTGTTCGTGTAGTCGATGAGGTGAGTTTGCTTTAAGATCTTCCATCTGTGTGATGAGAACTAATGTCTTATGTAACTATGTCTTATGTAAATAACTATAAATAAATTGTATTTATACACCAAAGCGCTAGGGTTGATTATTATAATATTATTACATAGGATTATTATTGTTATAATAATCTTATGCTTGTCAAACTCCTACTCCTGGTAAAAGTCCTTAGGTCATAAAACTTTTCAAGAAACGGTAGAACCGTAGGTATACGAACACTATTTCAAATTTTTTTAGGTATTCTCGAAATACTTTATTTTGAAAATGATTACTAAAAGATAGTAAGATAAATGGCAAATGTTATATGAACCATACTTTAAACTGTTGTATTTTAAATTAACTTGCTTTAGTGGTGTAATTTCTTTAATTCGACGAAATTTTTCTTCGCTTTTCCACATTCCTTTATTTTAATATTTAGTAAATTGCAATCAGTTGCCCTACATTTGAGTTGCAGCATGTTCGGGCTGCTATGCATTTACTATTCGGAATTACTGTATGCACGTTGGGTAATTAAAGGAAACACTAATATTGGGAATTATTTTATAGCATTTAGTCATAGATGAATATTTGGCAAAAAACTGGAAGTATTTTAACCCAAGTTGCTGCTACAGAACTGTTGACAGACTGCAACAAGATCCTGAAAAATACAATAAAGATGCAGACTGGGGAGTTCAGTAAGTAAACAGTTTTAAAACCTTCATTTAATCTTTTTGATTCTCCTGTGGAAATTTTCATGACATGATTCTGCCTTGATACTTTACAATATTGCGGTAGAGTTTAGTTAATACGATCACGGTGGATTAATATTCTCCTAGTTTGAGATTCTTTCCGTAGATATAATACATTTGTAAATTATGGACTGCTTCAATACCTATGACTATTCAGTACCCTTGTTAATTCTCCAAAGTCGTAAAATAATATTAAGGGCATGTCAGCAGTAAATGACGCATATCGTCTGACTCCGTCCGAATATAATTTATCCCATTCGCATTCCCAGGCACTCCATATTCACAATGTCACTGCAGGCGCTTGCCTCATTCTATCTTAGTAAACCTACAGTGGTCAAAATTAAACAAACAATAAATATTGACACACAATCTGTACTCTGTACATAACTTTGCTGTTTATTATTCAATGCACAACATATTGACATTACAGTAGATGGGTGGGAATTGGGCAGAAATTTTGCATAGGTATTCCTCCACAGAAGTGTGTTTGTCAAACAATTCATCGGACTTCCCTTCAGTAACTACAAGTAGGAAATTTCATGCTTCAGTGTCATCTTACGACGAGTAGGAAAATGCCCTACAACTCCTTCCATGAGTAGGTTGTAGGTGTTCCAGTGTTTCTATCGGATTGTTAGTCCGGAATTCGGAAGAACCAACTAGAATGGAAACCCATCCTGCTTGAAACAACAAGTCGTCTTTGTTTGCATTTCTGTTTCGAGTCTTATTCTTAGAATTCCATGCTCCGTAATTCATATCTTGTACTCCTCATAACATTGTAATATTATGTACTTCGTTTCAGCAAGAAATAATTTACGTGCATTACTTGTGATATCTGTAATTTTGTTTGCTTACAGATTGTCTGCTAAATGCTTTCCCATTCCTACCACAAAGGGAGGCGTTAAGGTAGAAGTTCCTTATGTTAAGGTTGAGTGTCAAAATGGAATGAAATTGCAAACAACAGCAGATTTTCAAGCTGTAGTACTGCAACCTGACAAGTATAGCGAAAGAACAAAAGAAAAGGCTAAAGTCTGGAAAACCGCAGAAAACAAAGAACGGCCTCCTAGTATTCTTATAATTGGTATATCAAATTTTTTTAATATTTACACTTCACAGTTAGGTTAAAAAATATATTCCCTTTGGAGTCATTTAAATGTAATAAATTGTTCTTATTTATTTAACCAATCAAATGTTTTAGTCAACTTAAATGTATCTTATTATTTTAAACTTCTTATTTTCTTCACAGGTATTGATTCTATCTCTAGAATGCATATGATGCGCTCGCTGCCAAAAACCAAAGACTTTCTATTTGACAATGATTTTGTAGAAATGAAGGGGTACACAAAAATGGGTAAGTTTCTTGTGCAAAAGTACTGTTTGAGTTTTCACCTTTCTACACCTAGTTATTAATGTATTGTCCATGAGACTACAAACATGAGATATCTTATCTTATAAGTTCACGAATTATCTAAGCAGCAATACTAAAGTACAGAAATATTCATAATGCTGCAACCGAGCTTCGTCAAATTAACCACCAACACGATGTCACAAAATCATGCACGAATTGCAAAGGTGCAAAATTTTAAAATGTAGACCGTCCATATTATTTCACGAAAATGATATTGGTTCTATTTCCTGAATGAGAAGATGCGGAAAGATTTGTGTAATAAAAGACTTAAAATTTCTTCATAGTATAATGCCATTCAACTTACAATTTTATATTTGCAATGCCCAATTTTCAAACCCGTAAATAATGAATACAAAGTTATTTCCTTTGAATCAGTAAAGCAATGCACGTGATAAAAATGTACCACGAAGTATTCCAAATCGCTATAGTTATGTTGTTGAATTTCCACAAGTATTTTAATAATTCGACCTAGCCATGAAAAACTATATTTTATTCTTCATTCCCCGTTGAATGTAAAATTTACTTAAATTAATTAGTTTTTGGTGAAAAAGGTTGATCAGAAAATGAAATAGTCAAAAACCTTGAGGCCGGGCAGCAATACATACTTGTGTGTACTTACATGGTATACTTCATTGCATGGTTGTTATGTGCAAAATATCATGTATGCACTGCTTTTGGTTTAATAGGTGAAAATACTTTTCCAAATATAATGGGGTCAATGGCTGGAATGGAATTAAATAAATATGAGACTTGCTGGAAAAATCGGGCCACAAAAGTAGATGACTGTCCATTTATCTGGAAGAACTTCAGTAGTTTGAATTATATGACAGCTCATTTAGAAGACGCGCCTGGAATAGCAATTTTTAATTATGAGAAGACAGGATTCGTAAAGCAGCCAACAGATTATTATCTCCGGACGCTGATGACAGCCCAACATAAGTATTTGGGGAAAGGAAGAAGCGGCGCGAGTTCAAGTTGTGTTTCTGGACTTTCCCCCACCAATTTTATGCTAAAGTACATTCACAATTTTCTTGACAAAGTTGGGTCACAGTACCCTTATTTCTTACTCTCTTGGTTTACATCAATTGGCCACGATGACTTTAATGGTCTTCAGGTAAACTCATTTAACGCACTAAATATTATTTCAAAGTATCTAACGAAAACTATATGACGTCATAATTGAATTCTTATAATTTTATTTGTTTGCATGTTGCAGACTGCTGATGATGGATTCCATAACCTGCTAAATGATGTCGTGCACAATAAAAAATTTAATGGGAACAATACTGTTATACTATTCATTAGTGATCATGGTAATTATAATTCTTTTTCTGAAACCTAAATTACAGTGGACCTTCTATCTAAGTAAATATTTTAAATGTGCGTGCTCTAGGTTACCGCTTTGGAGCGTTTCGTGAAACATTTTTAGGATTTTACGAAGAGAGTTTACCCTTTTTCTTTATAAGAGTTCCTCCCTCTATCAAATCCAAAATGCCACATTGGTATGAAAACCTGAAGATAAACAATCAAAGACTTACTTCTCCTCTGGATCTGCACGCTACACTTCAAGATATTTTATCCTTTTCATCAGCGGTAGTGGGCAAAGAGAGCCCACAGAATGAATCCCAAGCAAAATTTTTAAATCCAGAAGAAAATAATTATAATATTTCAGAAACTCTGAGACCATACTCGTTCTTTGAACCAATGCCATTAAATAGAACTTGCGAAGGCGCAGGGATTCCACCGATGTACTGTATGTGTGGTGTAACTCCCCTGATAGGGAAAACATCAAAGATGTCCTCACACCTGGGCGAACTTGTAGTACAATTCGTAAATTCTCTTTTGAAGTTACAACTGCAATCCAAGGATTGCCTTCCTCTTAAATTTTCAAAGTTCCTTTACGGGAGAGAAATAAACAAAGGAGATGTATGGAATAACTTTGGTCAGTTTGTAAGCTTCGTTGACTATTTGGTAGCTCTAGAAGCCACACCCAGCAAAGCACACTTTGAAGCAAAAGTCAGAATTTTTTCTAATGGCACAGAGACTATTTTAGGAAGTGTGAGTAGAATTAATAGTTACCGAGGACAAAGTGATTGTATCACCGATTATAACTTAAAGAATTTTTGTATGTGTAAAGACGCCGTCAAGAAAGGCGATAAAAAAACTAATCACAAACCGGAAAATATCAAAGATCTAAAGAAAGCGGTATCCACGCCAAATAAAAATGCATTGCAATCAAAAGAAATACCTAAGCATCTTTAGTAGCACGTTCGTATATTGCAAAGAAGTATACAAAATTTTACAAATAATTAATTTACTAAGTTTTCATCTACTTCATCAATTCAAAGCAAGTTTCCTATTTTAAATGACAGCTTCTTATAAATGTTTCGCTATTAAATGTTGTAAAAATGGGAAATAAACTATTTACAACCAAACTATTAAATAGCATTTGTTTATGTAATATTGTTGTTTGCCTTAGCTAAATACTATGTATCTAGAGGAATAAAATGACGGTTACCATCATCTACGCTTATTTTCATTAATCCATCCAAACGTTACTTTCGGATTGTTTTCATTTCAACATAAATTATATTTCGCTTTTCAGTAAAGGGGTTTCATTTAGTTCACTAACGATAGAAATGTTTACAATACCTATATTACACCATAACATGTTTTTTATTTGAAGGAGATAATTTAGGAAAACTATAGACTTTATGCTTTAAAACTCATTTTATTGCTGTTTGCAACTATTAAGCTATAATGAATTTTGTTTCCAATTTTTCAAACTGGTTTTTTAAGTTTGTTGGTGCAAAATGTTTAATGATTGTTTTATTATAATATCTTTACTTGGAGAGGACATAAGTAATTATTAAAATGATTTTAAGTTATTGTTTCAATCGACAGCATATCTTTTATACAGTGAAAAGTAAAATCAAGAAACAAGGTTTGTAGTGAAGTCGTTCAACATAGTAAAAGTTATGATATTGGTAATAAGGAATTTGTTTGAATTTTTAGAGAATTTGATTTTATTGAGTATTTTAAATTGGTGGCTAATTTTTAAATGCCGTATATATATATGAAAAGATAATAATTAATTGGGTTTTTTTCCATCATACTTGTCAGCATTTAGATGCGAACTTTCAGCAAAATAGTATGCATTAGACAAACATGCAATGATAATATACTTTTACCTGGATAGCTTGCAAGAGTAATATCATTTAAATGAAATGGCTCTATTTAAAGTTGAAGTTAAAAAACTACAATTACGATATTCCGAGTCAGTATGAATTGAGTATGAGATGACCAGGTCGCTGTTCTTTCACTCAAGGTATTCATAATCCGCTTAATAATGGTAAGCTCAAAAAAGTTTTTCCTTTGGCAGTGACAACTTCTGAGAACGAAATTGGAGAAAAAGAAGTATTGTAGCAAACCTGGACACTGTAATAACGTGGATGCTGATAAGGTGTTTTTAAAGCACTACATTAAATATATAATATACAATTTCGGTTAAGTAATTTACATATTTATTTGAAACAAAATACATTTACATTAATAGGTTCTATAAATATAATCAACTAAATTACAGTACACATTTACCTATTAAGCAAGCATTGAGATAATAAATTTTCCCTCCTTATATTACGACATTTATTTCATACAATATTACCCTTGCAGACACAAATATTTGGTTTTTTATTTTTATTAAATTAGCATTTTATTGATGTCGATTTTGGGTATACATTTAACTACAATGGAATAATTATTAGAAGTATTTAGCCAATGTGACTAGTTGTTACAACAAATGAACGATTTATATGGTGGATAAAAGATTAATCTTCTGACAGATTGCATGGTAAGATTTGATTACTTTTTATGACACAAATACAAATGTAAAAAAACTGCGTTTAAGAACGGAAAACAAATTACGCTAGCTATTTTTGATGAAATGACCTTAATATTCATGTATCTAAATATAAAGGCATACGTCTTATTTAAAAATAAATTTACAGTGTTGAATTCTTCACTAGAATTTGTTAATTATTTCCCTGTTTTACTTACAGTGAACTTTTAAGCCATATGTATTGAATTCAAGATGTACACATTAACTTTGTACCAATACTAAATATAGTATAGTATAAAGTAAGCATAAATCTTATTACCCAAATCCGTGGTATACATTACATATAGATTACAATCACGTAGAGAATATGAAAACTTACATTCCACAGAAAACTTTCCCATACTTCAATTTGAATAATATTGTTTTGAACTTAGCTACACAATTGTTACCATAAAAATTGCAATGAATTCCCAAATCGATGGGATACAATATCTTGGTTTTCGATTTTGCAAACTTTTAGACAAATTCAATAGCAATTTTTGAAAATTTGTGACATGAAAATATATGACGAAGACGTTTCATTGATTCCTTTAGCCATCATGTGTGATCTCAATTACTTAGTATCATTTCTGGTCATTTAATACATCTGCACATAAATTTCTTTAAAATTATCATCTTGAAAGTGAATTAAAAGTTGTGAAAGCGATTCAGTTGATAAAGAGATCGATCTTAAAAGTAAACTAATCCATCTTCTAGGTTTTGCAAATAGATTTACATCGAAAGTTTTTGTTGACTTGTTAATCTTGTGGAGACTGAAGACATCCAGTTTGTTTGTTTTAGAACGAGTGTATAAATTTTGCAATCAGAATTACACATTCAGTTTATACTATGCAGAAAGGCTCCCTCAGTATAAGCTACATATATTTGCATACATTTAAAAATATCTAATAATATGATTTATCATATTGTGGACGCAGAATGTGTAATACATCATAGCTATTTTAAGAATTTGCATAAATGGAAGTCCTTAGCATTTTAATATTTGAAATCGTAACTCTTTGTAAATAGTTTCCTTAATTATTGTACTATTACCATTTTAAATATTTCGACACTGAGATAAACTGATACATTAATGGGTTTTGTATAAATTGCTATTGAATCAATACAAATACTGATCACTTATTCAAAACACTATAGGTAATCTTAAAAGAAATTTATATATAACCAAAACATTTATTGTGAACGGTTGTACCAAATACTCTCCATTGAATAATTCAGAAGAAAATAACACACCTTTAATCAGAAGTACACACATCAATAATGCGTGTACTGATGATGCAATATAAAGTAGCATTTATTTCATATCACAATTCTATATACCTACCATTAAGTGCAAGTGCTTACCATTTTGCATGACTTTACTAATAAATTGCCATGACCATTATTCAGTACAACAAATGTTTGCCATCACCAGAAGGACGTATTACAATAAATATTGTTGTTTACGTATGGGATTTTTGACACATTATTATAACCGGTAATTCTTAACGTTACGAGTCTTAATTATCAATACTATTGTTGCTGAATGACAGAAATCTACCCGATTTAAGCTTCAACGAAAATGTGTCGTCAAAGAATTTGAAACAGGACGGAGAAAGACTTTTTAGAAATACTTCTAAACTTTTATTAAAATGAAAATCAATCAATTATCAACAGACAAGGAGAAAAAGAATACGAACAACCTTCCTCTGCGATAGACTATATAGAAGTGTGCTCAGGAGCAAAGGAACAGAGAGAAGGAATATTCTAGAACTTAGCGTAAAACAAAACAACATACACGCTTTCTAAAATGATACATAAAATAAATTGTAGAGGGCATAAGAAACTGAAAAGAAAGACCTTTACAAACACAAATAAATTAGAAATAATGCTAAGAATACAACATACTCCCACCTTTGATTTGTGGGAACAAATCAAACAAATAATTAAAATAAAATGACATCATTCACAAAATTAAATTAATCAATGCCAAGTCTCGAAGGAATCTTGACCACTCTCCCCGAGCGAGTACGCATCTCCGGTTCTCTAACCACCTTTTCAGACTTCTTGACTAACAAATCCTCACTAGATATTTCCAAAGGGTACAGTCGCTGCACAGGTCTGGTTAAAATTCCGTTACATGTCTTGACACGGGCAACTCGGATACAGCCATCTCTTCCTGGGATCAACTCTTCAATCTTCGCCATGGGCCACTCCAAGCGTTTCTTGTTATCCGCTCCAACTAGAACGACGTCGCCAACTTTCAACTCGGCCTTCTTTCCCTTTTCCGTAGATCGTTGCACTAGTTGACTCAAATACTCATTGCGGAAACGGCTCCGGAGTGATTCTCGAATGCTCTGCCGATATTGAAGTCTCTTATCCAAATTAGTTGCATCAAGGGTATCCAAATCCAAAACGCCAGCCTCCTTAATCTCATGAAGAAACATTGCAGGTGTGATAGGAACGAAATCCCCGGGCTCCTCTGAAATGAACGTTAGGGGACGTCCATTGACGACAGCTTCCACATCACAGCATGCAGTAGAAAGTTCTTCATAATTAAGAGAGGCTTTCCCCAAAATGCGCACCAGTAATCCTTTAACTGAGCGGATGAGCCGCTCCCACCATCCTCCCCACCAAGGTGCAGTCGGGACGCTCAGTCGCCACTCAATCTGCTTGATGGTTGAATCAGCTACCACTTTTTTCCAATTCAGATCTCTCAAGGCATTGTTACTTCCCACGAAATTAGTCCCGTTGTCACTGTAGATGACAGACGGTCTTCCTCTTCGGGCGATGAAACGTCTTAGGGACTGTAAAAAAGCCTCAGTGCTGAGGGAAGTAACCAGCTCCAAGTGCACTGCTCTGTACACAGCACAAGTGTATAGCACAATCCAAACTTTAGTCTTTTCCTTTAGGTATAATGGGCCGGCCAAGTCAACTCCAACGACTTCGAAGACAGCAGCATCTCTTACTCTGTCCTTAGGCAATGGGGCAGGGTCTGTCACCACGGCTTTCGCAGCATAGCGTTGACATCTCACACATTTAGTGATTACACTTCGAATGGCTTGCCGACTTCTTAAAATCCAGTATTTCTCACGTAAATGGGAGGCCAGAAATTGAACACCTGCATGACTGTTCATAATGTGTTGCTCCCGGATCAGCTCCTCCACTATTGGGTGCTTCGTTGGTAAAAGGACGGGGTATCTGAACTCGGTAGTGTCATCTCGCATAACAATTTTCGTCTTCACACAGATCAATCCGCTTTGATTCCGAGTGACACTTAAACCCGCAATCTTTCCTTCATTTTCAGAAAATGCTTCATTCTGAATGGTCTTGAGAATTGTCTCCTCAGCAGCACTCAACTCCTTCACACTTAACACTCCTTTGATCTTCGACTTCCTTTTATTCGAGTTGTTAATAAATCTCTTCATCCAGGCACAAACACGAATAATACAAGAATATCTCCGAAATAATCCCTTGCGAATAGTCAAATACCAGGGAGTTTCAGTTGAGGCTGCATCAATAGCAAGACAGTTCGTCACTCTCTTTTTCTTCTCAGAATATATTTTCTCTTCGTCGTAGGTGAACGTCTCAGTGGGCCATTCTGTCGACTCCTTTCTCAGCCACGCTGGTCCCTCCCACCATGCAGACTCCAGTAACTGTAGAGGGCTACAACCCCTCGATGGCAAGTCTGCTGGATTTTCACAGCCAGGGACGTGGTACCAGTCTTCAGGACGTGTCAACAGACAAATCTCTCGAACTCTGTTGCCGACAAATGTTCCCCACTCATCATTCTTTTTCACCCAAGCCAGGGCAGTAGTAGAGTCTGTCCAAAAATACTTCGGTATTTCTGAAATCTCCAGGGCCTCCACTACGGAATTCGCTAAACGGCTTCCAATGCTGCATGCCAACAGCTCCAACCGTGGTATGGTCGGCTTCTTGATTGGAGCCACACGGGATTTCGCACCGATAAATCTTACTTTGACTCCCGTCTCTGTATGACAACGGACAAATACAACAGCGGCGTAAGCGTCTTGACTCGCATCACAGAACGTGTGAAGAGTCCATCCACGCCTGTCTCCAAATGTCACACGACGAGGAATTTTAATTTTACATAAAATATGTAACTCTGCATACCACTTACGGAAATTTTCGTTAATCTCCCCAGACAGCTTCTCATCCCAATCCGTGTTAGAACTCCACGCTTCTTGGAGCATTAACTTCGGCCGCAATAACACTGGGCAAAGGTAGCCAATTGGATCAAAGATTCTTTGCGTAGCAGAGAGGATTTTCCTTTTGGTAATAACTTCTTCCGGAGGAAGCAACTTGTAGTCAGCACTGAGCGTGTCTTCTGCCTTATTCCATTTGATTCCCAGAACTAACGTTGAATTCTCTTGAATACAAGTTTTACCGTCCAATCCGCACTCACTATGTGAGCCGACTCCGGACACGTCTGGTAAATTGTATTCCCACATTCTCAAGTCCATCTTAGCATCCGCCATAATCGAAACTGTCTTCTGCTTGAAATTCCTTAGCTCCTCTTCATCTTCCACAGAAGTACAACAATTGTCAATGTAAAGAGACTTCAAGAGTTTTCCAGCGACAGGCTTTACGTTTTCAGCGACCTGGGAAAGGTGGTACTCAATTACAGCACCCAATAAATAAGGACTACAATTTAAACCAAACACTACACGTTTGTGACGAAAAACTTGAATTTTCTTGTTTTTGAAATCCTCCCACCATAGGAACCTGAGATAGTCTGTATCTTCGTCCTTCATCTCAATTTGGAGGAATGCTCTTCTAATATCCGCTGTCACCCCAATCTTCTTCTCTCGAAAACGTAACAGAATTGCTGGGATCTGCTCCAGAAGATTGGGCCCCTTCTGCAGGCACTCATTTAGTGAAGGGTATCGGTTGGTTTTGCACGAAGCGTCGAAAACAGGACGAACCTTTGTGGTAAGACTTTGAGGCTTAAAGACTGGTCGGTGAGGTAGGTAGTGGCATCCGCTTTCCCTTTTGTCATCCTCCACCTTCTCAATAACTCCTTCTGCAATCCACTCATTAAAAACATCATCATAATCTTTATAATGACCTTGAGCACATAGCTTCCGAGTGGAGCTCACGAGCCTAGCCTCCGCAATATTTCGATTACATGGAATCGGTTGATGTCCATTAATCCAGGGAAGGCTCACACAGTAACGTCCATCATTTAAGCGACCAACAGTATTAAGGAAATGTCGCCGAGCTTCGTCATCCAAATCAGTTTTCTGCTTGCTTTCCACCGGGTCCGTGATCCCAATGGTTTCAAGTCTCCACAACTCTTGCACACTTGTGTCATAAGCTGTCATCGAGGTAACTAACATTGCCATACTTGTGGTATTAGACATACCTTGGGAAAATTGACCGCTTACTGTCCAACCAAGAATAGTTTCCACAGCTGTAAGTCCAGACTCCAGTTGAAGAACTCTGCCAGTAAGTAGCTTTCCGTAGTAGTCACTTCCAATGAGAATTTCAATTTCTGGTGAGGCTCTTCTGTCCAGGTCACTAAGATGAATCTTATGCTTCTTCAATTCCTCCATCCAAGGACCCTTAGGAACACGAGGTATGCCACAACATATTTTCTTATCGTCCAGAACACTGAAATTCACTTTATGTCCACTGCTCACATTTTCCACTTGGATATTGTATCTCAGATGAGTTTTCTCAGTCTGCAGACCACCAAAGAGAGCATGAGTAATACTTTGCTTAGCACTGGGAACGATAGCCAAATCCTTTGCAGTCTTCTCCAGGATATAAGATTTCTGAGATCCGTTGTCCATGAGCACTCGAACATACTTTATTTTACCGGCTCCAAATACTTTAACCACAACAGTCTCTAAAATCACTTCCTTCATGCACATTTGATTTGCTACTCCACTTTGCACTTGGCTTTCCTCTGAAAAGGATTTCTCTTTATTGCTGGGAATATCAGGACACAACAGAACAAGATGTCTTTTGCTACAATAGTGACATTTGATTGCCACCTTACACTTTTTCGAGCCGTGTCCACCCTTAAGGCAAATATAGCAAGCTTTCTTCTCCTGGATTCTCGACTTCTTTTCTGCCAGTGACATTGACTGGGCCTTGAAGCACTCCCTACTTTCATGTGATTTGTCACAAAACAAACAATTGACCTTCTCACCAGAAAATAGTCCTGCTGCCGTGGGCAAGTCTTCATCCGTATTGGAGTGCACTTTAACTTTATCACTTTTCTTTCCTTTCGTCGCGGTGCCAAAACCGGATTTCGCTAAGGAGATTCTCTCTTCGCTCTCTACTTCCTTTTTCAAAAATTCCATTAAGTAGGAAAGTCGAGTTTTCGGTGGGTCCTGTCTGGATCCATCTAAGGTGGACAACGAACTTCTCTGCCACGCTCGGAGCACTTCTTCAGGTAGGCTCGATTCAACCATAGGATATAACCAAGCGGCGTTCTTGTCACTCTCCAGTCCCATCGATTCTAAAGCTCTCAAATGAGCTTCTAACTTATCGTACATTTTAGAAACTGGCATTTTGTCATTTCTATTATTAACATTAGAGATTACGAGTTGTAAAAGTTCCCTCACATACACTTCGATGAGAAGCTCCGTCTTCCCGAATCGCTCCTTGAGCGCTTCAACTGCCTTCGGGTAGTTCTCTGATGACTGGGGGTAACTCTCCACTAATTCTCGTGCTCTTGTTCCAGGTTCCATCGACTGCACCAGGTATTGGAATTTGTCACTATCATGGAGCTCTTCGTCTTCATGTATCTTCTCAAATTGTGACCAAAATCCGAGCCATTCAACTAGTTTCCCGTTAAACTTTTTCAATTCCACTTTGGGTAGTTTGAAGGTTCTTTTCATACCTGATGTCGTGAAATCACTGGCCTCACTTGGGGTAGGACTGGACGATCTGGGTGGTTGAGTCTTCTCTGCCAGTAGACGTTTGACCTTGACATATCTGTCTTCGTAACCATCAATCGCTACTCTTTCGGCATCATACTCGTCATCTGTACAGTTTTCGTCCAACAAGCCATCCAGAATTTTCTGGTCCAATTCTCGGAGTTCCGGTAAAAGACGTTGCAACTTGGCCAGCTTGTCTCCACAAGCACTCAAATCCGGAGCTTCTCCATCAAGGTTGTCAGTTATTTCGTTCGCCGTCCACGTAAAAGAACGACGCACTGATCCACGAGCTTTCTTCAGCTTGTCCATTTTCTATGACAATCACGTCGGGGTCACCAAAAATGTTGCTGAATGACAGAAATCTACCCGATTTAAGCTTCAACGAAAATGTGTCGTCAAAGAATTTGAAACAGGACGGAGAAAGACTTTTTAGAAATACTTCTAAACTTTTATTAAAATGAAAATCAATCAATTATCAACAGACAAGGAGAAAAAGAATACGAACAACCTTCCTCTGCGATAGACTATATAGAAGTGTGCTCAGGAGCAAAGGAACAGAGAGAAGGAATATTCTAGAACTTAGCGTAAAACAAAACAACATACACGCTTTCTAAAATGATACATAAAATAAATTGTAGAGGGCATAAGAAACTGAAAAGAAAGACCTTTACAAACACAAATAAATTAGAAATAATGCTAAGAATACAACAACTATATTTACTTCGATTTACTTTCTAAGGACTATCAATTTTCGCTATGACCATTGATTCTTCTGAATGAAGTGCGTTGCAATTCTTTGGTCAGGTCATAGACTTGTGACGTTAGGCCAAATGATTTTACATCTAAACGAGAACGAATATATTACCATGAGTTGTATTGTAGTACTATATAACACATATTTTAAATTCGTATTTAAGAGATATACACAGTACAATAATAGATATATTTATTACACGCCAGTAAATAATTAACCATTACTATCGTTGTTGATTGTTGACATTCGTACACAGGGATATAACATTGAAATTAAAATTTACTCAACTCGTACTACTGAATACATACCCGACGGTCTCTGAAGACTATGCTTAATTGAGAATTCAAAAGCATTCTACATATAATACTTTTGTAACAACCCTCTTTTTAGGTGGAACTCTAAACCAGTGTACGCCAACGTGCGCACGAAATTGTTTTCATGCACCCACCTGCACAAAATGCACAAAATGCATGAAATGCATGAAATGCACATAATGCACGAATAGGGTACAGTATAGAGATATTGGTATATTTGTAATGGACGAATGTAACTTTGCTATAAAATCTGTTTCTTTTAACCACTCAACTGATAATTCCGTACATCGAAAACACTTCCGTATAATATTTGACACCAAATAACCCATATATATCCAATATCTGCCAATAGCTAACTACATTCGTTTATTTTCCATAGTGTGGGTATAATAATTAGCTGCTATATTGTCATTTGTATGCTAAGCATAATATTCTCATAGTTTTCTATTTTATGAATTTAGGATTTACTGCTTTGGGTAAAATAGTTTACTGGTAAGAAATTGTTTTTTTGCAAAAACGGAAATCATAAAGAAAGAGTGTAAAGGCATTCAAATTACACTTTGTGTGGTGTTCACCCAATTGCCAATATTTTTGCAATTTTCAAAGCAAAACGTTTGTATTTGTTGTGAATTGATTATTACTGATTGTAATTAGTAAAAATATGCCAGAAAATTGTATTATTAAATAGTTCAGAAAGTGATAAAAAGGAATGTTTTAATTTCATGCATTTCGTGCATTTTGTGCACTGCACACGACCCTTTTTATGCATGCACTATGCATTTCATGCAGTGCACGTAATGCATGCATGCACTGCATGGGAGTACCCTGCTCTAAACGCTTTTTCAAGAGGACTCACGGAATCTCACCTCACTTCAAGTCATTCACCAAACTTCTTTACTTTATGTATATCGGCGCTATACCTGGGTTGCAGTGCAATAAAAATCGATTTTTATTTAAAAAATCAATATTGAGCTGAGAATTCCGTAGGTGAAAATTTACAATTTCAATTTTGATAAATTTTGTTTTTTTACCCCAATGCCATAATCTGTGTGGGCCTCCCTCCCTTTAAATTGAACACCCATATACGGATAGTACAAGACATTTTCTACAATGAAAATTGAAAAATAACCATGGAATATAATTTAAATCACTTACATTTATATATGAAGGCTAATATCGATTCATTACAATAAGCTGACGAGAACATGTATTTACTGTACATACAGATAATTTTGTGAACTCGCAATTTTCTAAACGTTGTTAACAATAACGTTCCTTGATTGAACTTTATTATTTGACATTTCCGGAAGAGTGATAGATTGAAAATTAAGCTTAGCCTTCTGCGGCAGCAGAACAGTGAAAAAGGAAAGAAACTTTTTACGGAATTCCTTGCTGCAGAGAAAGTAAACATAAAAGTTGAGTGCAAAATTGCACAACTCAAGATCGTTAGCCATGGCTCTAAATATCTGAAAGTAGAGGTTGTTATTGAGTGTGTCAGAGTAAAAGATGGCCAGAAATGCCACAGGTGTTGTGGTGATGAAGAAAAGCAATACGATGGCCGAGAGGAGAATCACCAGACGCTTTTCTTCTTTGTAGATCCGTTTAGAAATCCTCTCGCCACGAAGAAGAAGCTTATCGTGTCCAGCCAAATCGCTCGCCCCATTGAATATCTCCTGTCGCTTTTGAGTGATTTGACGAAAGCGGAAAATGATGAGAAAGTTGAGGACAGCGAGAATGAACGCGGGTCCGAAGCGGACCACGATCTCTCCCAAGATGATGTACCCTTTCCAGACAAAAGTGTTCGTGACGCTGATATTCTCAATGGCATCGTAACTGAGGACGAGGTTGGGCAGTCCAGCGTCGTCCACATGTGAGCACACGTTCTTCTTCAGCTCCTTCAGCAAGGACAGCGGGACTGACACCACGAAAGCAATCAGGTAGCACACCGTCATTGCTGTCCGAGCATTTGCGTCCGTGTGGACGCTCTTGAACTTTGTCGGTAGACAGACGGATGCAAATCGATCAACCGTTAGGCAAACCACAATGAAAATGCTGGATGCCATGCAAGTGTTCGCCATCGGGTATTCCAGGTGCCCGTAGAAGAATGCCATCACCCAAGAGTCGGTTGGATGAACGTTGGTCTGCCTCATCTGCCAAAAATCAATTCACACCCGGTTATTGTCATTTTCAACTTTTATAAAGTGTTGATTTCTAACACAAGCAAACGAGACTTGTTCAAATAAATAATCTGCCCAACCCAAATGAATTGCATTTTATTTATTACCGCTCTTAGTTTTGATTATGTAAACTTGTCAATACCAGGGTGCAACCTACATCGGAAACGATTAAATCCTCCCTCAAAATAAGTAAGGTAGTGTGCATGAGGTGTATATGTTGCGTTCTTTTAATGAATACTATCATTTTCACTTTGACAGATAAGGGAATTCAATTAGTTCACAGTGATTCATCTTATTTTTTATAATTCCATAAAATGGCTTCTTTTCAGAGAAAACTACGTTGCCGTTTACGATAAACAATATATAAAAAGAAAATCGTCATTTTCTAATCCTAAAAAAATGGAATTTATAGAAAGTCATTGGCAAAATACAAAATTGATACACTGTTTCTTTGTCACTTTTAAAAACGCTTTTTCCATAAGAAGTGAAATACAAGGATAACTTTTTGTCTAAAACTTATGATATTTAGAACTCTCGCAAAAGATTTGATTGGAATTAATTGATCAGACTTTTAAGTATAATTGTTGATTAAACAGCATGTTTCACTGCACTATTTGTTAACACTGTACGTTGATGGTTTAGCGTTCGCTTGACGGACAATTGCAACTTTGAAGGTTCAATTTTAATGCCCTATCGTATGATTAAGGCTTCAATTAAGGGTATAACATAAATATTCATGGAATATTCCATGTATTATGAACACTTCCTAGGTTGTTATCCAATCTCCGTTAGCTACATTTGCATGGAGAAGTCACTAATTGTGTTCAGAGGAATAATATAATATTTTGCAATTGATGTGGGGATAAAGCTGCTGTAGAAAGTTTTAAGTTCATTAAATAAGAACGTGCAAAAGTTAGCATTTAGTTAGGAATTATCTACAGAAGAAATTAGTGCTAGTGGGTAACGTTTTAATCAAACATTGTGCAGCTTCTGTGGAAATGTGCACACGGTTTACGAACACGGACGTCATACTCACACATTCGCATAGTTTACTTGCACCTATTAAAACGCATAAAGTTGCCTACAAGATGTAGGTAACGTGGTGAACTTCTGCTAGGTAGGCAGGATGGAAAATAACTTTTTACAGCTTTCCAAGTAATATATTAGAGATATGTTTGTGTTGCATTCTCTCTTTGAAGATGAGTTTGACTCTAGTTATTACAGTGAGTGAGATTAGCCTTTTTCAGTTTACTATGTGTCTCACTAGTAGTACAGTTAACCTTTATAACGCAAACAGAGCATTCTTGTCTAAGGACGGACGTCACGGAAGAATCTCATCCGATCCTGCTAAGAGATATACGACGAAGACGGATGCATGCTGTAGATATCTGGGCTTATTTCGAACAGAAACCCAGTTTGATGGCCTACCTATTGCTAGCAAGGTCACGTCAGATGTGTGGCTTTCATGGTTAACACAACAGTATTTATTCCTGTACAAATCACAATCATACTTAGACTGCTTATTTCGTATTCTACATAATTTCTAAATTAGATTGTCTTCAGGTTGTGATTTGTTTCATAGCATATATAAATATTCATTCCTTGGGTTGTACTTTTACTTCTAGTCCCACAGGGATAATGTTGTGTACTAAGAATATAAGGCTATTTTCAGGTAAATACCTAAATATTATACATTCAAAAGCTCTAAAAAGTTTTAAGCTAAACGACATTACTTCCTCTAATGAATTTTTGACTCCAACTTTGTAAATCGTGCCTACGTGGTAAATTAGTTCGTTTTGGCTTACATGCAAATGCTTTCCTAAAGGAAAATTTTTTAATTACAGAGTTTCTGACTCCAAATTAAAACCTTTTCCTTTTATTAGTCCCTAGTTTTTTCACATACGTAGTTTAAAATTAGAAATGGAATTCATAAGTTAGGCTTTACATTTTAGTCCAACTTTTTACCTTAGTTTCTTTACTTATGCAGGTATAATGTTACCCTTAAATACTAGCGCAGAAAAGTAGTCATAATTTTCAGAAAAAGAAACATTATTCTTAAATTTTTCTGTTACTTTATTAAAAGGCGTAAAATAAATATGTTCTCCCATCAGTTAATTAGCTGATACCCTGCGCTATTAATATTAAATTCCACGTAGGCGAAGTCATAGTGGACTATTGCAGTAGACTGAAGTCATCATTAAAAGGGCTTCCAAAATATATCAAGGAGTTCAGGTAAAATTCACTAGGAAGAACACCCATGAGGAATATGAAATTGAAATATATGGCTATTTAATTTGCATTTACAATTAAAATTATTGTATTGTATTGAATGTATGAATGGTATTATGACTCACCATGTAAACTTCCGTAAACCAAAATGGTTGATCATCGGGATTCATTCATTAATGCTGTGAAATATTATGTGACAAGTGACAAACTATGGGATGAATAACACGGGGGTAGTATTTCGTGACATTAGCTTTTACATAAGCTGTTTTCCTATTTTGTTATTTCTTTAAGTACCTATATAGTAAGTTTCTTAATAATATGCCACCTACTCACTCCAGCTGCGTTATCCTTAGCTTAGTGACCACTGCTCAGTATTCCTGTCACATTGAATCACTTTGAACATGAAACCAAATGAAATCCAATCCTGAGGATGCCAATTATAAAATTGTTATCTGAGATGCTCCGAAGATAATTGCTTATGATGGATGAAGTTGGAAACAACTCACCAAAATATCCATTTCACTTAGAACAAGGATTATTTTGTTTAAGTTAGAATCGTAGATTAAACAGCATGTTTCACTGCACTATTTGTTAATTTCCTCCTGCTTGCTTCGTTCGTAGAGTCGGAAAACCATCAGCGTACAAGGTTAACAAAAGAGTACAGTCGAAATGTACTCGTATAAGCAAACTTTTCCTGAAATATCTGCGAACTATTAGATATGTCTATTAGATATATTATTAGATTTATTATATACTATTAGATATATTAGATATGATTATGCTAACAAGTCGTTTCCCAAAAAAACTCCAGTTGTAAATAATTAACTCTCCAGGGCGATTTTCAGACAAATACAACTTAAATTTTAATTTGATGACGGCACAATATAATACTTTGGCATTTGGGTTTGGTTGAGGTTTTGTTATCCCCTGGAGAATACCCTTTATGTGGTCAATGCTAAAAGCCTACCTTGTTGTAAATGAAATCTCGTCTAAACGCACTTCTAAAATTGTGATATTTTTATTATGTTCCATGAGTTTAGCAGACATAGCAGTCTCCATGGAGCCATTGAGCTCTAAGGTGTTCTTTCCCATACTATGTATTATATCTTCTCATTCGTCTAATCAATGATGGGATTTTCAATATAAAAATAGCATTTATTTACTCATGTTTAGATAAACAAACCCGACAATCACAGTCCCTGAAACATGCTGTTATTCTTACAAACTTTCTATACTTTTAAATAAAACTGGCAGAATAATTCTTGCAGACGCTATCTAGTCAGCCTCCGAGAACTTTCCACTAAGCCGAAGCAACTAGAAGCTACTTAATACCGTGCAACAAAAAATTATTATTTTTAGCTATTTCTAAGGAAAACTTTCCCCATTTTGTAAAACGTTAATGTCTCCTTTAAAATTAGTGTACCCAGGAGACCGGTAGTTATATTTATAGTTGATAACCTGTTCTGTGATTTGTAATCAGTGACAGAGTGACACACAATGAAATCTATGTGGCAAATAATGGCTTATTTTTAGATCTGATTATGTTTCTGGTAATAATAAAACCAAAGAATTGAAATCTTCAAGGTCTAGGTTAACCAATTGATGTAGACACATTGGAAACGGCTACAATGCTTTACAGAGATCTCGAATGTATGAGGAGAGTGAAATGTAAGCTTAGTGCAATAATGCATTTACCATCATCGGAACTGAACAAATTAAAACTCCAATGTCGCTGAAAGCCAATCCAATGAGATAAGAATATGTGACTCCTTTTAGTGATGGTCTTGTCAGTACAATCAAGTTGAGAACATTGCCCAAAAGTCCAATTCCAACCACGGCCGGTCCAATTATCTAGAGTAAGAAATAAAGTTTTGCTCAATAAAAACATATCGGACTTTCATAAAACCGACTTCTTGTATCCGCTCAGATTGATATCCTTTTATGTGACTTTCTATTCACGTGTTGGGGAGGCAAGGAGAAATTATAATCTTGTGTAAACTTTTACATTGAGTGTGTTACATCGACCGAAAACAAGTCTACTGAAGGAAACACTTTGTACTATCGTAAAAGAAAATCCGTATATTGTTTCTCTGTGACAACTTTATCAGTTCAATTTATGTTATGGTTCAAGTAGGTAATAATTTAATGGGTAACCACCGAGTATCAATATTGTTGAGTGGAAGGCAAAGTGAAATTGAGGAAACCATCTTTAAGACATAGAATAGTGTTACAGTAAAAAGTAGAAAATATTACCCTGTAAGCAATCCATTCCACCACCTTTTTCTTTTCTTCAAATTCTGGGTCATCGGGATCAGACGTAAAATTTGGCATAATGCAGGGATTCATCAAAGTTGTCGCATTTTCCATAAAGTCATCCGTTCTGTAATAATTCACAACACACGAACTTCACAATTAAGGTGAACAGCTGAAAATTATAATTAATGACATGATAGGCTTGTTAAAACTTTTTTACGCGTCATAAATATTGATTACTAAAACTGTGAAGTAAGTTATTAAGAAATTTACATCATTCATTAAAAGTCAGAATAATGGTAAACGTAATAATAATACGTTGAGTTTGGGAGCAAACCTAGGCTAAGTACCGGTACCGATCAGGATGAAATTTAATTTTTGCAGTCTCTTGATCGTGCTCATCAAAACTTGTAAAATGATTTTCCCCCAAAATAATTACTATGGGTGCCAAAATTCCTAAATCTGAAAATTATATTTTTGAACGTTTTTTAATCAACCTGATGTTTGAATGAGTAAATATCACCACACTCTGAGTGGGAAAATGTCATAAAATTGTAATGAGGCTGTAATACCTTAAACCCGCCTTACTCATACTTAGCCCAGGTATGCTCCTAGTCCCAGGAGTAAATATTTTCCCTCATCAATACTAACTATCATGTGGATAGTTTTCAACGTCATTGCAAAAGTGGGAGTCTTAAATGAAAGTGAGGATAATATAATGGTAACTTCCTCGATGTGAGTTTGGGATTTCCTTGATGACATTGAAAAACTGAGAACTTTAGCACTGGTACAGTAGATTGCATATAAGGTAAATTATTTGGCGTAACACACTAAGATATAAGCTCTCTCTCTGCATGGATGCCACAAAAATATTCGGGAAATGGTTTACAGTAACTGGTAACTATTTCCGCTATCACAGCAAACTATGGGATTTGTTCTACCGTTTCCTATATATTCCGACCTTGATTTTCATGGGTAGAACTAGATGTAAAGGGTGGTCCAGAGAAAGTATCGGTGAACTTTGATCTCTAAAAACTCAACAACGGTAAGGTTTAGGTCAACAAGAGTTACAGGTTCTAAAAGAGTATAAATTTTTAGTGGGACAAGGATCTTGTGGTGCAGCATAAAACTAAAAGGCCCTATTTGCAGGGGTTAAAAATAAAGGAAAATCTCACTTTTCTGATTTTTTCGCATTCGTTTTATATTTTGGTTGTAATCAGTGCATGTAGTACGATGCGAAAAAGCGTGTAAAACTGCTACTCATTGCGAAAAATGAGAAACATTAAAATTAAGGTACAATTGGGGCTAATTGATACAAAAAATGGTCACATTTTCGCAGACGTTCTTACTTTTTATTCTTCGCATTTCGAAGTCTTTCGCGAACTGCGATTTAAAGCGGAAAAATATGTTCGAAATACGAAATAAGCGAACATCTACTAAAAAGTGTATGCCATTTCAGAATCTATAAATTTTGTCGACATAAACCTAAACCTTACCGGTGTTGAGTTATTAGAGGTCAAAGTTCATCGATACTTGTTTCTGGGCCACCCTTTATAGAATGCACACTAATAGTGCTCAATTGTACATACTGCTGAGCTAATCTTACAGGCTACATATAGTAATGGTCCATAAAGCACCTATTGGGTAATAAACCTTTTAAATAGTTTACCGTAGAATAAAACAGCAGCTAAACGGAAATGAGTCAACAAAGCAGCAGAATTTTAATCTGCTAATGTACAGGGTGTTACGAATCTTCTGTCGGGAGCTGTTCCAGAAGAACTGGAAGTAGCACAGCAAAACTGTTGATACCATTCGAAAGCCACTGCAAAGTTACATTGAAATAGCAGTTTTCATGACCATATCCCTAAGCACTCGTTTACAATCGCACATCTCCCAAAAAAAGTCAGAAACGTTAAATTATCAAATTAACGACTAGCTAATTCGTGGTTAAATATTTAAATATCATCAAAACAACCGAGTCTGGGGAAGATCCAAAGAAGAAATTGCGGATCAAGAGAGAATCATAGAGATCTCGAATAATCCACAGGGCATCGGCGTGTTCCTGTGCTTCACAGCAAAATCACTTTTGTTTGTCATTAAAGAAAAAGGCCAAAGCTGGGACGGAGCATTTTTCAGAGACACCATTCTAACAAATCACGTTTTTTCTTTTCTAAAAGATCCTGAAAATGTTATCGATACATCAGAAGTAACATTTTTGCACGACAGGGCTCCCTGTATGAAGGCATTGGCTACTCAATCTCTGTTGACAGAGAATAATGTCGACTTCTTCAACAATACGCAGTGGCCCGGCAATTCACCTGACCTAAACCCCGCGGAGCACTTAGGGGCAATAATGAAAGACAGAGTTGAACAAAGAATGATCCAATACTTTCCAAATAACATATTTGGGACGGCACAACTCTTGGAACGGTTAACGACAGTGCTTGAAGGAATGAAGACAGAAACCAATTTATTTGAAGATCTTCTGCGATATTTTCCTCGTAGACTTGAAGCTGTTAGAAAAGCTGGAGGAGAACATACTGATTAGTAAGTAATTATAAACCTAGCGAGGAAGACAATTTGTTTATAATTATAATGATTCAGTACTTTGGTGAGATGAGTCCAGCTGGTGTAAAAATAAAAGTTTCTAGTGAAAAATGACTTTAATTTGTATATTTTTGACTTTTTTTGGGAGATGTGCGATTGTAAACGAGTGCTTAGGGATATGGTCATGAAAACTGCTATTTCAATGTAACTTTGCAGTGGCTTTCGAATGGTATCAACAGTTTTGCTGTGCTACTTCCAGTTCTTCTGGAACAGCTCCCGACAGAAGATTCGTAACACCCTGTACATAAGTACTGCACAATTATTTAACAATTGAACAACTGTCTGTCAATATCAAATCTGCTTTCCTTTTACTTTTACTGAAATAAAATGGAAGACAGTTTTTAAAAATCGTCTACACATATAGCCGCATTGTAAACGACGGAACTATGTGTAGATGCATGAAGATGATGCTATCTCAGAACCAATGATTTTGGGTTGGTTGGGTTTGCAGTTCACGAGCAAACTTCCCTAACTTGTCTTCAGTCAAGCATTAGCATTCAGCTTGTACGAAAAGGATAAACTTCACGTTTGCTGTTCTACAATACATGTTAGGTTTATGAAGCTTACAATCCGTATTAGATAGTTCGACGCTTACTAAAGTGTGAACAAACATTCAGATGAACAAATGTTACAGACTAACTCTGATAATCCCACTTACTTGCTTGTGAGCAAATCTACCATCAATGCCAGAACAAATAATCTGGACACTCCAAAGGCCAATTAACCTAGTTTATTTTAAGTGAGATTCACAAGACAACAAACAGAATTCTACTGAAGTGATGCACGGAGAATTTACAGTAGAATAGTGTATAGTAAAATATTTTGTGCATGAGACCTGAGTTCCAAAGACTGAACCATTAATTATATGCTTCAGAAAATCAACTTCAACGGATTACGGCTATTTCGCCATTGTTATTAAACTAATTATTAACAGTTCGGTTGTGTTCAGTTATAATTGTTTATACTTTAATTTAAAATTTAAACGAGAGCTGGAAATTCGAATTTCCATAAAGAAATAACTCATTTCTCTTTCTCCATTACCAATGGTTAATTATTGTAACAGAATTTACAAATTGCAATGACACCGTGGATATTTTAAATTCATAAATCGGGAGTCTTTTACAATGATAAGAGAACTCACGATTACTAGGGTAAACAATTCATATTGTGGATTTGGTAAATAGACGGGTATTACATGTTACTAAAGTAAAAAATGTAAATTGTCGACTGATGTTCAGAGTGCGAGATCTTCAAACAGTGATGTGGCATGAATGCTAAGCAATAAAAGTAGAACAGTATCATCTTTATTCCGATTAGGCACACACACCACAAAAGGTTGTTTATTATTTTATGTGATTTCTATAACAAGCAAAACTAAGTTACGGCTTCTGGTAAACATTTTGTGTGCACTCTCATTAAACCATTGCGAATTAAGTTATATTTTTAGTAGTCTAAGTCTAACCATTCAGTTAAAATAAGATATTGATGGCTAAGGGAAAATATTTTTCATGCGGAATAATAGTGTCTGCTGCTATTGTATTCTACAAGCAATGAGAGCAAATCTTAAAGTTGCTTTTAAGAGGTGGGTGGTGGGTTTATTTACCGTGTAACGATAAATGGATCAGTGAATCCTTAATGTCGAGAGTGAGCTATAATATGCATTCCAATATGGAATTTAAATCTAATCCTATATTAACCACCCGTAGGGACAGATACTAAGCCTCTTTTGATAGAAGGAATCATCAAAGTTGAGAATAATCTAGCAAGGCTCGATCTGAGAAAACTTTTACATAAACTGAAAATTTAAAAGCTTATTTTTGTCAGGTATGTATGACGGCCTCCCTACAAAAATGGCGACCTTTCAGGGTGTACCGAGAAAAGGTCCAAAACGAAAACGTCCAAATGACATTCGAGAATAGGTCCAATGACACTCGAGAAAAGGTCCAATGACATTCGAGGAAACGTCCAATTAGAAGTAGTGCTCATAATAAATTCTGGCAGGACAAAAATGTTGTGTACAAGGCAATAAAGTCAAATTATTAATCATTTTTAATTCAAAAATTAAGAGATTTGAATTTATTATGAGCACTACTTCTAATTGGACGTTTCCTCGAATGTCATTGGACCATTTCTCGAGTGTCATTGGACCTATTCTCGAATGTCATTTGGACGTTTTCGTTTTGGACCTTTTCTCGCAAAACCCCTTTCAGGCACGCTGTGGATTACTATTTTGGTCAAGATCATCCTAGACTCTGAGTGGCAAAGACTATAATCAATAGCGTCCCAATATTGGAAATCAATTCAGATTTATTTTGAGTTGTATTTGTTGACAATAAAGCAATCATTCTATTCTATTCTATTCTATAATCAATCAAAGGGGGCTGAAATAATGGTTTTTCCAAAATTTAACTTTTATAGCATTTTTGGCTGCAAAAGATTTCATTTTCTAATGGCGATTGCATAACTTTAGTGACTAGTGATTTATTAACTAATTACAATCAGTCTAAGTCGGTAGAAAAATTAATTTTTTGAAATTTCAAGAAAATTCATTAGGGGGGACATGAAAAAAGGAAAAACTAATTGAAATGAACTTTCTCTGATTTCAGTGAAGATCCCCATAAAATTGGTACCCCGAAGCTTAAAACAAGTCTTATCTTACTTTTCCAGTTATTGTCATTTTTAATTTTATGAAATCTTTGGAATTTTGAAAACTTCTGGAATTCTCCTCCGTTATTTAATTTTTAACATGCACAAGTTAGTAAAATCATGCGTATTCTGACTATAGTTGATGACTGTACTGAACCTTTGATACCTATATCTTAAATAAAAATGTAAAGCGTATTTTCACGAACCTATGGAAGTGAAACAACCAGAACTGCTAATAATATTCTTGGTTGTGGGCATTCGGGCTTCTCACTTGCTTTAGGGTTTCTCAGATTAAAATTGGATCTACAGTACAAACTTCACATCTCATTGCAGAGCACACTTTATGAATGATTATGATTGTATGTATCTTTGTTCTATATATGTGTTATTATAATATATTGTCTAACCAAATTGGTACATACTATGCATACAGGAAGGCCTATGAAAGTAATAAAGGGTTGTTAACAAGTTGAGATGAAGTCTTCGCACAATTTTGGTATCACGTTATTATTCTATGTAACATTATTAAACCACAAAATGCCAGCTAAAGTATAATGCGTTTCGTGTATCGTTAAACAAAGCAATAAGGTAATCTTGTTGTTCGCCAAGATCCACTTTTCATCTCTACTTGGTTTAGCTGAATATTATATTACTAAAGACAGTGTCTTATTACCTATCTAGGGGAATCTTCGAAATTTATACATGTTATAATTATAGCAGAGTTACTTGGATATTACTGCATTATTGAGCAGAGTGATGGTGTTTCACCAGAACCAGAACATGCTTACAATTAGAGCCGATTTAAAATACCGTATTACATGCCGTTCTGGTAATACTTTGGGAGTTTTTTCATATCGAGGTTTTCTCCAAAAAGGATAAAAGCCTTAACTTGGCAAATCTGATGAAAGATGAAAGATTCTGTACAGCTGAAGCACTTAAGTTTATTTAGTCTAATCCACATTTTTCTTCTTTCCGACGGAAATGATAATACAAGTAAATATAATATTCATGTATATGTAGACCTTTGATAACTTTAGCACTGTAACAAAGGTGCAACGTACTACGAAATTCATTATATTTGAGATGGGAGGAAACAAGAGAGGATCTTCGTCGAATTCTACACAAAGAGGTAAACCCGAGAGCAAGCCTTGTTGTGCTGTACATTTTGTTCTGCTTTCCCTTTGTTGAACTTTCTCTACAGATTAGTTAGCAACTACCATGTAACTACAGAGCTACATGATACGCCTGTACAAATTGTGGGCATATTTATGAAAATTATTCTCTGATACAATACAGCACATTCAGGTAGCTTAGATAATCATCCATCACATGGAAACCTACCGTTGTAATGCGACCCGTGTACTGGGGCTTTAATGGACATATGGATATTGTGGATGGATAAAAGCCAACGATAAATTTCAACTATAAAAACCTACTGCCGCTATAAACTGATGATCTACAGCTATGATCTAATCTGTACAGTAGAGTGATGAGACTGTCAAGAAACTTCGTTTGAGGGAAACAGCATGCAAGTGACAGCTATTTAGTCCCAACTCATCGCTTTCTCTGTTGGATAAATAGAACGAAATACAACCTTACTACATTTAGAATTACTGTGAAAACTTTCTCTACAGCACGAGCATATGTGTTTCCCATTTAAATTGCAAAAGGTTTTAATAGAAATAATAAACAGTAAAAATCTTATATTTTTCTTATAAAAATTCTTGACATTTAAGATGACTTCTTTTGATTAGTCAATGCATAACTTTTTCCTGTACGATAACATGGGGCGTATTCCATAATCGTTGATATTGGTATTAGTAAACTTAAGCAAAACAATTCTGCAGAGTTGCCTAAATACAAGAGAATTTAAACTTTTTAGAGATACTATCGACTTGTTTTTCCAAATCATTGATGATTTTGGTGCAATGTTTTCCAAGCAACAATCTTTGAATGTATGGGGAGGCATTTTCCAATACTAAATGGTATAAACTCATTATTATACTCATGTAAATTATAAAATTTACTTTGAGAACCAGATTTAAGTTGACGCGCTTTGGGCTAGCACATTATTATTAGACTTAATTATACTACCTTAGGGATGTCACCGCTTACTGCTCGACATGGCAATCAAAAAGAAAGAACGAATGAGCCAGTCAAATTAGCCCACATCATCGCTAACCTGCGAGGTATTCCTCCAGTTCGATTCTCGTAGAGGGTCACTCCCTTACATTTTTCCCCAAACCTACTACGGTATATTCATTACGCTGTAGCATGCTAGTGCAATTGGCTTATCCTGCTCCCTTCCAGATTTGGGAATACCTTAACAAAATTGACTTATATGATTTGGTGCTGAATAACCTTATTAATCGACGCACATAATATGCATGTACCTAGATAGTAAGCATAACCAGGGTTGTGAGCGGTAAACCCATTGTAAAACGGCAATTCCGCCAAAGCATTCATATTCTTTACGATATAGTGTTTTATGAGCATAGCCGTAGAAAGGCAGATTTTAAAAATAACTCCCTTAAGGCAAGAGTTAAGGTGATTTTTTATAAGACCAAATGGCACACTTTGGCAAGAATTACTGTCGTTAAGAACTACCTAACCAATTTTTTGATCATATGAGAATGGGACTCGAATCTGTTAAAACGCATTCGCAACTTACTACCGACTAAGTTGTCATCAAATGAGAGAAATATCGCACCCGAAATAGATTTATTTTTTATCACCGCAACCAACCTCTACTATAGCAAACCTGGGTACGAAGGAATCGTTAGCGTCACCTTTCAGTTAATGCTTATTGACAAAAGAAAAGAAAACCGGAGAGTCAATGAAAACTGGCAAATGATTTCAGGCTAAATTACATTTAACACTTGTATGATATATGTAGCTCTTACGACTGCACACGTAACTATCTAGAAGTTTAACGCCAAATTCTTACTTTTACTTGTATACTTCTTCAATCCCATTTTTAAGAAAGAGTAATAACAAAAATTCGCAATTGTTATGGATGATATGTACTAAATACCAAATATGAAATGGTGTTTCGGAGTGCTTCTTATTAACGACATTTGTTCCGTGACACGTGACACATGCTTTCTGTACTTGCTCTCCATGTTTGATTTGAAAAAGGCAAATAAATGGACTAAATGAATAGGGAAGCCGAATTTATGTCTCTGTATTATGTCACAATGACAATAAGCCAGTAAATTGCAGACTCTCTATTCACCTCTGTGAACAATAACGTAATAGTACGGTTAAACCTGTACAGGTGAACCACCACTTCAGGAAACTCTGAAATGTTAACACAGACGGTTTATTTAGATGTGCTTATGCTAAGAATTGCGGTTCCTTGAGAGAGATATTCCCATGGTTTAGGGTTCCAACCTCTTGTAGATGTACTGGTGCAGTTTCCTTCTTGGAGCGAATTAAGGAATAGAAAAATCTGTCCACCAACACTAGAGTTGGTCACATCTAGCAAGGTTTTACAGTATTTCCATTTCAATCCATTAGGATCTTCTACGAGGGCATTCACAGCAAAGTTCTGAGTATATCAATAATTTTACTTTGCTTTTCTCTTCTTTTCACCATCTGTCTCATCTGCATTCACCAGTTCCCACTATTGTCTACTCCTCTTCAACATCAATTTTCGGCAACGTGATTTCGGGTATTTGGTTTTCCAAGTACTATAGTTATACAGGGCCATCTCTAAAAATTATCCTCTCCGTAGCCATTTTAGTCCTCATTTGCTGGGTACTAGCTATATTAGTCCCTCATAGATTCTTTCAAATGGATAGTATTCTTTTCTGTGTTATAAAGCAGACTTACAGTAACGTGCGCCTGACTGGCTGAGTTAAAACAAGGTTTTTATATAATCAGCATTGGGAAGCGGAGAATACCATCGTTAATTTATGCTATCCCTGTAGAGTAGCTAATATTATTACGAATTTTGAGAATAGCAGAATCTCTTTAGGTATTACTAAGAAATTTGATAAAGCCTAGAAAAAAATATGCATGTTATTGGCGTATAGTTGGAAATTGAATTAGAGTTGTCGATCTCAGTTCAATTCTATGCAAACAATAGGAAATAGTACGAAACTGTCGATTAAATCCGGCCATGCCTGCAAGCAGTTATAGAGTGCTAGCCGCCCTTGCAGTTCTACCCACGCCTTTTTGTCTGGTTGCGCTAACATTATTAAATAATGAGATATAGTTTGGCACATCAATTTATATTCAAATTGCCATTATCAGTTGATACTCATTTAACAGAATGGAAGTATATTTTACAATTTCCAAAGCAATTTTAAATTCTATAGATTAATGTAAAGTAATGTTTAAACACATACGACGTGGTTGGATGGGAAATCTGGGCCAGCTAGGCAGACTGGGCACCTATAGCAGTTCCTTAGTTAGTTAGTTACTTCAAATTTCGTATTTATTTTCTCCTGATCAAAGCTTACCTAACAGTAATTTTCAGGAGCTTTCGGAAATTGAAAACCCTGAAAGATCATTGCTCACAGCAATAACGTTGGTGCAATTGACAAATTCATCAAATTTGACGTTTTCCTAAATAGCGGGAAAAGAAAAATTATTTTCTTATTAGACAACATAATGGCACAGACGTCTAGTGTGCTGAATGTGAGGATGAGCGCAGATGGCAATGTAAGTCTATTTATGGGATGGTATTGCGGAGAACTGTAGTTTTAGCACAATTTATTGGTTCTCGAAACCTCATTATGGTGTTAAGACATGTTTTTGTCTCAAGATATTTATATTACAAAGAAACCCTTAATATGACGACATATTGTTCATTAAAATATTCATTACTTATGGTAGGTTAGGTATTTGATATGATTTTGATGTGAAAATAAATATTCTTGGAAACTAATTTCTTAAAAGCCTAAGATATGGGTTTAGAAAGGCCACATGTGGTGCTGTATCTAGATTGGCTTTCTCTTCTTGATGAGTAAGTGCTTATTAGATGTTTGTTACCTTGAAGGCCTCTGAGGCTAACTGCTCTTACTCTTTTACCATGCACTGCTCCATTTCTACTGTAATACTCGCTTTCACTGGAATTCCGTACACTCTTATACAGTTTGCTCTAAGTTTGTACTTTTGATCCTAAGTTCTCCTTTAAAGCTTTAGATCGGATTACAAAGAGAAGTAGAGCTTACTTCATTTTGCACGTTTGAACTCATCGTGGATGCTGGGCTTTCTTCACTTTAACTTGAACACTCTATACCAATTGCATTTACAAGTAGGTAAGTAGTAGTTGTATGATTTTGGGTAAGCATCAGTCCTACTGTATTTAGAAAGTATTTTATAGGTTGACGTTAGGAGAGTGAAGCACTAGAAGAGAGGCGTGAGCATGTGTATGTTAAGCTGGAGAAGAGTAAGTGGAGTAAAAGCGAGGTGAGTGGGGAGAGGCACGTGTACTCCATCAAGCAATGAGGAAGGGCAGGCAGGCCAATGGCGAACTTCTACTCAACTTAACTCAACTGAACTTTCCAACATTTCTCATCCTCATATCCGCGATCATTGTTCTTCCTCAACTTTCTCCTATCCATCTCAAGAACTTTTACTCTAGGTGACTATGTAGTTCTAGTTCAGTCAGTCACACTCACAACCGTTCTGCCAGCAGACACAACGGGACCAATTCTAAGATAATAAATATTACTCACAAACATATAACGCACCTATTACCCATGCATTACCCACGCTTACTTATGCTCCGAAACATTTCCTCAACAAATTCATAACTAACCAACAATTGCACACGGCCTAGAAGCTATTATAAATCATGCTTTTAACGGCACTATATTTAACAAGAAATTCATTTTCGAAATGCAGCGTGTCTTATACCCATCAAATTAGGTTATTATTTATTCTTGTTTGTGACCAATGTGGTTCGTCGTGTAATTTGTTTCAATGAAGATCTCAGAAGTACCAATGCTTTTCACTCTTTTTTAAAGTATATGTAAGCCACCACAGCTTCCAATAAACTTTCTTCAGAAGTCACATTTACTTCCTATTTATTGTCGTGTTAACCTTTATTCAGTAGAAAAAATACTATATGGAAACGCACTGTCTGTCTGTCTGTTTGTTGGTCCGTTAGTCAAGCGTAAACCTTAGCAAAGCATTGAAGTTTTTGTCCAAATTAGGGGCCAAATGCAGGTTCCTCTTCAAAAATGAGGCTAATCGGTTGACCCCTTATGACCTAAATTTTACCCATTCAGTTAGTTCCGTGTTTGGACGGGTAGTTTAGTTAATTTGTAAAGTGGATGATAGACCTCTATACTCTTGACGAAGTTGGATAATAGAACAAGGTAAGGTGGCCCTCCCAAAGCAACAATTAATCAATGTTTTTAAGCATCTATTTACGATAATGAATAAGTTCAATTTTCTTTGTTTTACTTTCACTACCCGTTTTCTACTGTGTTCTACCAGTTTGTAATGGTTTGTTTCCTTTCTGTAGCATTTATAGTTGCGACAAAAGGTTTGTTCATGCAAAATTGTTAGGTAAGAATACTTTTCCTTTTGGAATGAAAAGTTTTAAACTTTGCATTTAGCATACGAACGACTGTGGTTTAAGTCCCTTATATACAGAGACATTTAATTAATGCAAAATTCACTGACATACGACTTTAAGGTCATGGGTAGACAGTTACACCTACACCTAGGGTTCCCGTGCTTTCACGATACATGAAAGTAAAATTAAGAGAATAGCTGAGCCAGTAAGTTGATAAGTTTTCATGAAACTCTGACCAGTTCAAAAGCTTCAATACATAAATACTCAAGAAGAGTTGCACTCGAACACGAACATGCAATGAAATAAGTTTTTACAAAATACCTTGTCTACTTTTCTATTGTCTAACACGTCACATGCAGCTGTAGAACCTTGAGTATCCTTGGACTTCTCAAATAGTAAATCTTTCAGTGTTGTGTTCTCAGAAATCACTCTATTCCACAAAATAAGGTTTCTGAAAAAACTTTGTTCGTTATTTTTTGAAACTCATAGTGGCAGTGTGTTATGAAACGACTCTCTCAGTTCTGTTATAATACATGTATACAATATTGTAAATTATACTGGGAAATTCAGTCTCATTTCGATAACAGGCAATCGCCATTCCATTTCACCTTCTTAGAACACCAAACTCAATTAAAAAACATTCTTGGACAATTTCTGGAAAGCTTACATGTAACATTAATAATCTTGTAACTCAATCACTACCATACGCAGTTTAGTACGAAAAGAATACTAAAAACGGATGTCACTTCCATGCAAACAATTTATTTTATTTATATTTTGGTGGCAGTGGGAAAAAGTTAAACTCGAAACCATTGTCTCAAACAACGTCTAAATTCTTTACAATAAAAAACACTTGGTGACTTGACAGGCTGTACTCTCAGTGGCAGGAAGAAGTCAATATGATAGTGGTAGAAAGAGCCAGTGGTTGCAAGGCAAAGTAACTTACTTCATTGAGAAAGTTCTACACTTGAAAGGTTCCCTTTGTTAGTATCTTCACCAAGCACATTTTTGTCAGAATCAGTAAGTGCACTTCTTTACAACTGATAAAATTTGACTCTTTATTTACACATCTATTACTCTACTTTCATTTACTCTTCATTTAACATTAGTTAATAAGTAGGCACGTACGAAATTTTGAAGTTGCAATAGTGGGTCTCCTTGGTATCTTTTTCATATAACGTATTGTATATATTTCGCTCTAGGTATAAGATGGAACCTTCAAACTGAATACCCATTCAGCACCCACTAGAGAAGGACTCAAGGTTGAATAGAGTTATATTCTATTTGTTTGGGGTTTAAATATGCGAAAGGCAATATTTAAATTCACATTTAAAAGGCAATACTATTTAGTAATTGTAATATGTAACTATGTAAGTGCAAACAGGAATATTGTGTGACGATTTGCAACTTGATTTCGATTTTATGAATGCGCAGGTTATGTAAAATACTTAACACTTGTGTATTTTGAATGATTACAAGTCATACCTTGCATACTGTGTGAAATAAAATGTGTTGTGATGTATGTACAGATGCAATTAAAACCAGTCGACAGGGATTACAAAAGATAGCATTGAAAGCCAACTATTACAAATAAGAAAATCAATCGGAAACACGGGTTGAAGTAACTGACATCATTCATCCATGGCTAAGTTCAGAAATGGTTGTCTTTGCATTAATCTCCATTCGGTTTGTAAAGCATGGACTACGCTTAACTACATACAGTAACCAAAGTTTCATTGAAAACTATATTTGCCTTAAACGTCCATATTAAGATTAAAAATGAATGGAACTTGAAGGTTGACGCATATTCTGCAAAACGCTAGCTGTAAAGATAAATATCGGGGTACCTAAGCATATATTGCAATGCAAGCAGTCTATGATATTTTTTGCATAATGATTTGGAACTCAAAAGCTCTGAAGGAAGATGTCCTATTTGACGAAATCAATAAGTTTACTACTTTTCGCTTCATGTACATGCGATAGTGAACAGGCAAATCTTCTTTCAAAGCAGACTAAGGGGAAGACAAGCAGAGAAGAAATTGTTGGTTTACGATTCGTATACTCTTACCAAGGTTAACTGTCAAGATATGTGTAAATGCTCCAGAAAATGGTAATAGTATACGGTATCTTCTTTTACATGTTAATGATGGTGTCAATTGTTCTCTTTGTTTACTTTCAATTGTAAATTTTTGAGTTTTGCCACACCTCAATCAAAGTCGCCACACCTAGTACGGTGACCGTATTAGGTGGCTCTAATACTATTTTACTAATTATGACATTGTGATGTTTTGATGAATATTGGAGGCTATATTGGTAATTGTTATATTCTACTTGTGGAGCTTGTAATAACATGTGTGAAACAGGCAATGCCTTTACTAGCATTGAAAAAGTTTGGTAAAATAATTTATATCAATGAGAGGAATTAATTTTTCAAAGAGCAGCTAAGGGCAAGTCATGGAACGGAGCTCAGCAATAGTTATCTAAACCAAAGCAACGATGACTATAGGTTTAACTTCCATTCTATTAGAATTTAAAATAGATTGCATTGGACAACATTCTAATAATTAAAAGCTTAATGCTTTACAGATGCTCTTCAATTTTCCGTATGGCATTATCTGTTTTTGCTAAAGAGTCTGGAATTTTTGCAGGACAGACTGCATAGTCATTTGAAAAAGTTTGCCAACGGGCGTTTGGCAACGGTAGTGTACATCCCAGAGGATATGGTAGGCTATCTCCAGTAATAAATGCAATGGCCGCGTAACAATAGTTATAAATTGTAGAGAAAACAAAGAACATATCAGTCAGGGTAATCTGAAGAGAGCTTAGATGCAAACGAGTCAGCTGAGGCAGAAAAAAGAAATCTGAAAGCTGCAGCCGTTCAGTGTTATTTCAAAAATGTGAAGAGCACCACATCAGAGATTATCGTTGTGCTTTTCATTTATATTGTGAGAAATGGAGAAATATCCCATTTTCGCTTATTAAAGTGATAAAGTGGAAGAGTGCAATATATTTGTCAGAGAACTTCCACAAAGGCCGAGAGAAGTCAACAAGAAGTACGAAGCGCAGAGAGAAAGAATAAGAGGAAGTCTAGCGAAAAGAAATAACGGAAGAGTCTCTTACCCGTTGAAAGCCATATTGGAGAAAGTAAGAAAGTAGTTCACTTTGCTTCGGTAGCCGTAAAGTGCCGATAAGCACTGAGAGAGAATTCACTTCAGTTAACTTTCCTTGCCACTTGGCCAAACGGGTTTCCTCCGGTGCAGTTGATTTTCAGTCTCTTCTGTGCAGTTGCAATGGTCCTTTCCTCCTTAACCTAAAGACAAGTCAGGCAAAATGTGAGAATTTAAGTGTTCCCAAATGCACGCGTTCCTTCAATAGGATCAATAGTGGCTGATCAGTCGACCAGGCAAAAAGATAATTTAATGATGTAATACTAGCTCAAATCCACCTTTCAGTTATTGGGGAACTTTAATAGCTTTCGTGCTCCTTAAGCCCTTTTGTGTTAAATGACGTACGCTTCTACCTCTTTGTCCTCTTCAAATCAGTCGCAATTGTAATTGGACAAATAAATTTCACTTAGGACATCCTTTCATAACAGCAGAACATTGGCAGTTAAATTACAATGCTATGCAATGTTATATTCAGCGTGAGCCACTGCTTATTTATTATTCAGTGGAATTTCCTGCATAGTTCAAAAGACAGCCAAGTACACAATCGATAAATTAGGAGGAAGTATTTACAATATTCGCTTAATTAGTAAAGCACGAGAAATTCAAACTTGGTAGTTCAATTTATTCTTGCAGAGCTGTCAGTAGTGTCGCTTACATAATTCTGCAGGTTCATATAGGTAATTAACTAATTAGCACTCATTCGGATTTAAACATTCCAATTTCAACAATGGGCTACTTCATTAGTAACTACTAATGCTGAAATAATATTACACCCAATAGAGATGTAAGTCGCTTGGAAATGAGAATTGGAAATCAGTTAGTTAAATCTTTAGTTTGCTTTGATAAATACTTGGAATCTATCAATGTTCTGCTTTGTAGTTCACAGCAAACGCTTTGAACGCTTTAGCAAACTAATTTATTCTTGACATTGCAATAGAATTTATTATACTATACTTAAAAGCTCATTTTAATACCATAATATTGATCAAGCAATAGTATGACAATGTCGGAATAACCTGGACAGTTTGGGTTTTTGTTGAATCTTTACAGCATAAAGAATGAGCAGACCGTGGATTAATTTCAATGGTTTTTGAAGCAACTAATGGCATCTAGAAAACAAATGGAGATTGCCCAAAATAACAACTGAGATCTAAACTTAGATTTAATCCTTTGAAATAATTAATTCTCAGAGAAGTGAATTTTTAGGTGAATGTAAAACCTTCAAAGGATGGAATTGAACCGGTAGCTAGCATAAGTAATCTAGAAATGAATCCATCCAAATCAAATCACTATTTAGAGTAGAGAACAACCTGAGGACTACTGAATTCTGAAATCTGTTTAAGATAATAAGGCGCATGAATAAGAATGCGAATTTTCTTTGACGCAAAATTTCTAAGAGCGAGATACTCTGAAATTGAGTTTTTTGAAGGCAGAACTACCCCACAAAGGAATGCAAAATCAGGTAGATATACAATGACAGAGATGCAGATGCATACCAGAAAGAAATGCTCGGTTAGTGTTGTGATTGCGTTAGGATAACAATAACGCAATAAAAAGAACTTTGTCGCCAAAGGCAAACAAAAGGAATTCAATTATTAAAGAAAGAAACTTGGTTTGTGTGAAGTCTAAAACGCAATCCAAAATTGATTTTATTCAAGTCTTCATACAACGTGGGCATAATAAAGCACTGCAATCGATCGTTCACGTTGACAGGATGTTCAAACAAAAACGCATTTGTCAGTCAGTGTAGTGAAGCTACAGGTATTCAGGTGTCATATAGACTATATACATACAAGGATATTGAAGAACTTCAAACGCTCAAGACTCCTTCAGGGCAAATGAGTTATGTGCACAAAATCAATAAGAAAACCACAATTAATTGAATTTAATTCATTTGACTTGCGTTTGCGGTTCAGACTTCTGTCAGAAGTAGATTAAATGGTATTTCAAAATTCAGGGTATTCATTTGTGTCTTCAGGGCAGCTTAGTCAGCCAGTAAATGATATCTTAGTGAAAATCTTCCATTTGTTAAAGTAAATTCTGCGAAAATCAGCTAAACTAAGAAATCAAAGGATTAAAAACGTATCAAATCTTTTCTGTGATTTTCAATGATGCCATGTATTCAACCCATTCAAGTATTTCTTTTCTAAAATTGTTTTTCAGCTACTTTAGCAAATGGACGATGGATGGATGCTTCAGGTTTCTATTCCACATATGAAACACTGATGAAATTTTACATCTTTTATATGCAAAGGTTTGGTAGGATTCAAAGCTTATACCAATACAGAATATTTTCTGTAAATAAGATCAACTTCTACCTCACAATTTATTTTTACTTTTAACTTTGAAATCCTTTAAACTATAGTCATAAAATTATATATGCTCATTGGGTTTCTTACAAAATGCTTACCCTAAAACTTGTGTTGCTGTTGTGGTGGGAAAAATATTTCAACTATACTCACAGGCAATTCTGTTTGCCGTATTTTGTTAGAAATTCAATGAGCCTAATTTCATGACATGACTAAAGCCTTCAAAGTTCAAAAGTTATAGATCAATGTAAAGCAATGTAAAGCACGATTGCAAAATCAGACACAGAATGAAGAAGTTGTATGAGCCTTGATTCCTGGCCAACGAACCAACCCATGCATTACTGGTATTATATAGGTATACGCCTGATGAAGTAATCAAGTGATCAAGTCAATCAGAAATAATATACGGGATCATTGGTCCAAAAGTCATACGCAGTAGTGGATTTTGAAGTCTCCTGAACCACCCGGTAACACTTTGTCTCCAGCAGTTCATCTTTGAGAGGAAATGTAATGTTATTTCGTGGAAGTACATTCAATTTGTGTTCTGAAGATTATTGGTCACAGTATTGCATAGATGAATATTTCCTTCAGAAGTTGGAGTTTCCACTGGTTATACAATTGATTATAAAACAAAAGTTTCACCCGTTGACTTTGATTAATTCTGGCCAAAATAAGGGAATTGAATTGATTTAAGCGGTGACTGAAAGGCTTACGAAGTATTAAGGTAAATTGTTTATCTGATGTACCCTTTGTGCTACTCAGGTTCAAAGTTAGTTGACATCAATTCAAAATAAAATCCTTAAGTCCGTCAGTTAGAAGAAATGAATCAGCTCAAAGGTCACGCATATGCGTTCTGAGATAATTAGAATAATCAAATTTGCAATATATAGTTTATTCCTACTTAACTAAATTAAGTAAGCATTTGTAAAGCAAATTGCATCGGGGACACGTAAATTGAGGCATCTTATTTTCTACCCAAATACCGAAACATGCCAAATAAATCCGTAATTCCTTGGAAGACTAGGTTGATGTTATATGCGCATACTGCTTCTAGCCAATTAAATAAAGCACACATGTATTTACGATTACGCTAACCTATTCCGACATAAAAATGACATTACTCTAAATAAATGGAGTTTATCTCAACAGTGTACTAGAATTTTTGATATAGCTTTTATGGACAGTATTTTTTATCGACAAAATTAGGAAGAAAAATAACTTCCGTGGGAAACTTTGTGAAGAACTCCAGCTGCCATGTGATTGATTCCATTTCGGCATGGTATATAGTTTAGAAATCTTACGAAATCTTTATTCCAATGGCACATTATGTACGCATCCCTACGGAATCAATTATTATTCAATGGTTAAACTGTACATTTAACCTACCATCGAATAATATTGCGAACTCACTGTAAAGGGATTACAAAACTGAGTCAAGAGTTTTGAGGAATTCTGCTGCTTTCAGAGGTTTGTAATACTCTTCTTAGTTAAACAATTGTGCAAAAGTATTTTAAAACTATTGTGAAACATAAAGTACCAACCTAGAAAACCCAATTTTGAGATTCCTTGTAAACAGACTTGTTTTGACTTTGAGATTAACAAAAACCTTTGAATAACTTTTCTATTATGTATACTACAGTGCATATTCAAAGAAGTTTAAAGTTTCCCCTTGTAATTTGCAACCACTCTAAAAAGCTTAATGCATCAAAGTGCTAATAATTGGAAGGAAGATTTAAATTTAGTTAAAAGTGTTTTTTGCTTTCTATACAATTCTAACTTATTTATTCAATTCTACAAAGCAAGTTTATTTGTGAACGAAATATATGCATGAATTGAAATTACATTGAAATTAACTCTCCTACATGAACACCCGCCCACATGAATCCTTTATCAAAGTTATTTACTTCCATCAATCAATGCAGTGATGAAGAAATATGCAAATGGCATCTTATTTATTATGACATGTATAAATTTGTATATGCAATCCTGAATACCTGTACTTCTGTTCTGCATAGTTAGATCTCTACGATTTCAATGGGTTTCGCAATGTCCATGAAATGAGCTAACAAATTGCAAGACGTCCATAGTGAAATGAATCACAGTATAACTGAAATAAATTGAATGCGTCAGGTACAACAAAGACGTAGAAAATGATATCATGGACTAAGGGAAAGTAATATTTCCAATTTTTTGTGCATCGAAATTCCTCAAGGGAGCTTCTATTGTTAGCCTTTCCAGAATTTATCTATTTTCTACAGAAAATGGGTTTGTTTCTGTATTTTGATTGTACACTGCGTTCTATTTGAACAAGATAAGTAATGTCTTGATTGCTTAGTCAGTCGCCATGAGACTGTCTTTAGACAGAGCTATTCTGAATTCTGTCTAAACTAAAGGGAACGGACTTGAAGGTGAGTGTATCTGGATTGTCCGTATAGTTTTCCAATAAAGAAATGTGAGTTGGCAAAACAAGTTTGACTACGTATTGTTAATGGTGCTCACAAGTCACAACGTAACTGGATTATAAAACACATACAATACACATTTCCATATGTAACGAGAGAAATTGATTGTCCTGTAAACCTGTGGTATTCTAAATGAGAAATTAATTGCTCCAATATTTTATATGTCATGTAATTTACCACAAAGTGTCAGTTTATACATAAAGCAAGACATGTAAATCTAATTTGGCTTGAGTACCCATCAAGTAATTATGCTTTCTACGTCCATTTAATTAAATTAATACATACTAAAGGTCCCACAATGATTTTATTACTAGTAATACGCAAACTGCATTAATTCAGTCGTAAATATCAACCGCCTCACGTAAATGCAAATGTGCGTGTTCTCTCGTACACAATACCATTGCGTGTCTTATGTGGAATAGATTTGAGACTACTGTTACAAATATTGGAAATAATCCAATAACCATTACTAGGTGTGGTACACGCAATACGATTTTGTGTACACTGTTAGTAAATAGGCCTAGGTGCTCTTAGAAATATATATTTCTGGAAACTGTCCCACCTTGCAAAAACGAAGAGTGGTAATTCTAACTCTTTCATAAAATCAATTGAAATGTAAAATTGTGAGTACTAGTGGATTGCAACTGCCACGGTTTGAAATGACAGAAGGCAGATTCCTGGCTTACAAACAATAAAGAGATTTCTCTTGCATTCAAGATATTTTTGATATTTACTGCCAAAAACCTTATACTTACTTGCACGATAGCTTCTTTGAAATATTGGGGTTAAGTAGGAATAAGTTCCAGGAAGAAAAGCTTGAAGTTGAAGTCAAGTCTTGCTGACAGATGTCTTGAAATCAAAGAAATAAATATGACACTAAATTTATACTGAGACAGTTCCACTTCCCAATTCAAAAAGTGCTTCTTAGAGTTTTCATTTTGTCTTTTCCTCTAAGCAAATGATAACGTAGCCGTTACAGGTATGAATAGACTGGAATGTAGAACCGAATGACAGATGTTCTCTTTTTGCTGGTGTAAATGAGGCAAAGTGAGATTTATTCATGTACTGGTTGCATGAAGCTGCTAAATGTACTTTTTATATGTGCAAACTGGTTCAATACAAATGTTCCTACACACAATTTTATTATATGGGCAGTTTGTAGATTCTCACATAAAAATAGAAAATGTGAATGCGGACGATAATTTTATACTTTCAATGAAACTGGAGTAAAGTTTAGCACAGCAATAAAAGGATATTATTCTAAACACTTCATGTTCTGTGCGAAGAAAGAATCTTTTTATCTGAGAAGCAAGTGTGATTTTCCGGTGCTGCTTCTTCTTCTTCTGGTTTATCTGTGACAGCAGCCAGTCGACGCAGAATACTTTTCTCCTCTTTCCTTTTCCTCCTCCACGACAATCCGGGTTTCTCTTTCTTCACTAACCCACGTCGGTGTTCAACAGCTACTGTGTAGCAATCATACCACATACAGTCAGTTCGCATCGGAAACAAGACTCTCGCACACTCCGCTGTATTTCCTACAACCTTTCCTTACTTATTACCATTCATGTTATCTCACATTCTCCCTCATCTTCATGTTCACTGTGCAATTTCAGCAGATCCTAAACTCGCTCATGCTCAAAGTTAAAACGCGCATTTCCTTCCTAGTCAGTGCAAAATATTTTCAGTCTAATTATGTATAATGCAACGTGTGTGTTTTGTAGATGCGTATCTCTATTCCAACGTTGAAGCTCCATAATGTAAGCTTCCTGCAATAATAATCCTTATTTATATTTTCAATGTTCTTGTAAGCCCTTCTGTACTTTCGGACCACAAACAGTGCATGTGTTGGGAGTATTAAATTATTTTTAAAGTGATGAAATATTGAATTAATGATATTAATAATAATCAATAATTTTAATGAAAATCATTAGTAAGTAATCAAAAATTAATGAAAATTATTAATAATTAATCAAGACTTAATGTTGATATACTTGTTGACTCTTTGAAGCCATTGTATTTTGCAAACGCCACAGGCTGAAAGAAATATATATCCTGTTATAGTGTAATGTATACGCAATTCATAATAAGTAGAACATTAGAGTATCATGTTCATAAGTACTATAGTTTAAACAATGGTTTTGCAAATAAGAGAAAACGAAGCCCATTCAGTTAGGTAATTAGCTTCACTCATTTACAAATTAGATACTAGCAGCAACTAAGACTTGAATATAAATTGGAAATGTGCTACTACGCAAATTAGACATTGATGTTTTATGTAAACCTATAAAAGATATTATTCCATATCAAATTAAAGTCTTCCAAGTTCTAATGTTTGTAAACAGTAGGCTTTTTTAATTACAAATACACACTGAACATATTCCTAATGTATAATCTTGAACCTGCAAATATTCTAATCCTGATTACCATCTGTTTTCATTCTGTCTGGATTATGATATTCTCAATTACTCGGTTATGCTTAATTCCATCTGCATCGGTTGTTTTTATATTATCCGTGGCTTCCAAAATAGAGCTGTGGTAGAAAGTAGCTTTCAGTTAAGCTGTGATTATCAATAAATTTCTTCACATTTCTCCATTTTATCTCTTCAAAGTAATCCACAGCATTCCTCTGCTTTTTCGTGTAATATTTCCTTACTACTATTCATTGAAAATTCATTTGTTTTGATTTAGCACTTCTCTACTTGAGTCCCTTTGTAAAGGGCGAATCTCCTCCATAGGAATTGTCCTATAGAGAGCCCGCTTCCTGGTTCTGGAATAGTATGCTACTTTAGGATGATCCCGAGAAATGTACGAATGTATGAAATAAGAGTATGCATGAGACTGAGTGTGAGTGAGAATGATACTTGTACGTTTATTGAGTCCGAATGGTAAGAGAGATAATCAGAGATTCTCTTGGTAGGAAAGATTGTGGACTGGTGGTTGAGCCATGAGCATAGCTCGGCTGTCCGTGGAGAACTGAAGATATAGAATGAGAGTTTGTCTCTTTAGGTAAAATGTGGGTGGTTGGGTGTCCGCTTGGGGTTAGTAATGCGGAGTGGTACGGTAGTACAGAATGACGCATTACATCCTCCCACCGACTGAAGCTTTCGTAGAAAGGAAAAGAGAGGAAAGGGTTGAAAGATTCAAAAATTCCTTTTACAAACATCATTCATATTCCTTTCATTTACAAATTGTTCATTTCCTATATGTTTCATTATATTATTTCAACTGTATGTATGCCTTTATACTAACATTTATGTTTCTTATACAATCTCTTACTTAATTGAAATAAAATTTTACATTTTCTCATACTTTCTGAAAATACTTTAAAGCTTTATCACTGAAATATAATTATTTAAATTTGCTTACATTTAACTTCACTGTTTTATTTTTTCTGTAACCTGACGTTACTTTACTGCACTTTTATTTATAGAGTTATTAACCATTGTAAGATGTTGAATGTCTTTGGTGTGCTGTTCCCAGTTGGTAATGTCGCATCGTCCTTCGAGTATAGTGACTCGGATTTGGTAATCATTTCTAAAATTTATTACATAATTTCATTGTAATCGTAGTTGTTGTACATTACATTTTTATGTCTTGGCTGTTTCCTGAGTTATGGTCCGCCTCTGATGATATTCGCTTACTTTTAAGAATTATCAGTCACCGATTCTGTGAAACTGTCGAAATGTCCGTTCAAGAGGTTGTAGCTATTTTTCCGTTTCGAACCGGTAGCCCTACAATTGTCTCTTCTGATGAATATCGTTTCTGCTTTTCCCATGTCGTCACGAAGTGGAGTATCCAAAATTGACGTAAGTATTTCCGAGATATATGTCCATCAGTAGTCGGTTTGGCTGCTTTTCGTTGTAGTAATTGTAGATTTAGAGCTGCAACTCATCTTCAATATGCATTCGTCCTGCGATACGGAGAGTCACTCTCGAATCCGTCGCCCGTTGTGCATTCATGAAAGCTTATCTCAAAATTTCCTCGATGAAGGTTTTCCTCGTTGTCGTCGATGTGTCACAATGTTGACTGCTGTTGTCTCCGACTTCTTCTCAGTTGACGAGTCCTCTGGTTGATCCTCTATTGTCGTAATTCGTCGTGGGTTAACGGAGAGTTTCATGTCACTCGAATGTGTCCCGATCCTTGTTGTAAATATTCGCGTAATGAAAGCTTCCCGCAATCATCCTGTCGATCTTTCGTGTCCGTCCGTGATGTTATTCGTTGATGTCACTTTGCTATTTAATTACTCAGTAGGATGACTGAAGTAAAGTACAAATCGTCGCAATAGAATTATGCTTTATTGTAGTTGTTGCTTAAGTGTACGATTAGACGTTGGCTTTTCTGACTTAATAATCCTAAGATCTTTGCTGTCGTGCATATTGATTAATCGAGATTTCAGTGCCATGTACTTAAAATAGTAAATCTCTTGATGGTTATCCTGACGTGTGAATTGATTAATTCGTTCCCGTAGGTGGTGATTGGACACTGTACTATTATAACTATTAGTGAACTGGAGTTTCTCCTCCGTTACTATCTAATAGTATGCCTCGTTATATCTTCTTCAATATCGATGTTCCATGTAATTCGATTCACAGTTGGGGCATATTCATTCGCTGTTCTTCATACAGTGACGTGTATTCAAAAATTGGGTATACGTCGTTATACATTGGTGTATCCCTATACATTTAATGTTATAGCTGCTTAGCTAGGATTATCCTTCCATTTTCAGCGTATACATACCCAAAGATTCTGGATGGATTTTACGCCGTTATATCACGTGTCTTTTGGTAGATACGTCGCTATGTTCCATACTGTCCAATGTTGGATTCTCCTTGCCTCTCTCCTAACTATTAGTTAAATTGGGTTTCTCCCCAATTACAATCTAACAATAGGTCATTATGCATTCTCCTGTTGACTTGGTCCTCAATCTCGTGGTGTAGTGTTGTCTGTTAGGCATGTTAGTACAGGTGAACGATCATTGGCTATACTCCCGCATTTTCCTAGTTGACGTAGACCCGTCCTTAATTTTTCCAGTAGTCCTTACACTTTCAACGAGATAGTCCTTACGATTTATCGTACATTTTTCTATAATTTTCCTGGTACGTACACTGTTGGTAATACACTTTGCAAGGTATTGTACGTTCGCCTTTTATAGTTTTATGTCGCAGCCTTTAGTTTCTCTGCCTAAAAATTTTTAAAATTTTTGCACACATGGTTAGAGTAATTCGCTATTTATGGGCGCGTATGCTTACTTGATGCTGCTTCGTTTTACTAACTACTATGCATTCCTATGCTGTTTGAAATGCGTTTACTTTTTCAGAAAAGAATTTTCGATGTTTGAAATTATTAATGAATTTTTGAGCTGTTAAATATCTAAATGTATTAAATAGATGTATGGTGTTACAAAAATGCCTTTTCCTACACAGATCAAATTCTAATTTCACAGAAACATATTTATTTTTAAATTATTCCCAATAAGATTCAAAAATTTTCTCAAATTCCTGAGTGGTTGGAATAATATATCCTGACTTAAGTCTTAACCAGCCGTTATGTCCAATTCTGACATTAGGGTTGCCTTCAATCCAAAAGTATACCGCAGCAAGAAATTTTTCTATTGTCCAGTTCCTTATTTCGGTTTCAAAACTTTCGTAGTCTCCTGACAAGTCTTCTGCCAATGCCTGAACTCCAAAGGGGTACCAGGTATACAAGTTATAACGAAGTCTTCGTCTCTCTAACATGTTGTCGATTGCTACATTTATGATTCAACTCTTATTATACTTTATCTAATTAATTTGTCACGTAAATTCGATAATATTGCTTAATTCCAAATTTAAAATTTCTGTTTAAAGTAACTTAATTGCTATTATTCTGCTATTACCTTTTACTGCCTCAAATTCTCCAACTAAGTTCGCGTTTTGAAAGAATGTCCAGATTTGTGCTGTTGTCAACTTTTCCACTCCTCTTTCAACAAGTGTGAAATAAGTTCTGACCTGCCTCGCTTATAAAGTTTTTGAATATCGCAGTATTTTCTCCAAATAAATCATTGCTATTTCATAGCTGTAGCCTGCCTGTTAGTACTTATATTTCCCCATTTCTAGTCTTTCAGCTTTGCGCATATACATTTGTCTAAGTCTCCGAATTTCTACTTAAGGCTTGTTATGCCCTCTATCGACTAATTACGTTTGTCCTTTAAAGTCTATATTATAGATTTGTATCTATAATGTCACGGAGTAGATACTCTCTTTCACAAGTGTACCTTTTGCATAGGTCTATACTTCCATTGCTTTTCTTTTCGTATGCTCATATGTTTATACGGTATAGAAACGCTTTTTCACCAAGGGTTCCTTTTCACCTATAATTCCTGATTGACGTACAGTGTCAACTATAGTCCCGAATCTACAATTATAGTTTTCTACTTGTACAATAATACAACTATGGCTATGTACGCTAACTTACTTCAGCAAGTAATCGTTTCCTTTGAAATGGAATTCTGCAACGTTTTGAATTTCGTTTCCAATGGCCCCCTTCTATAGTGTCTACTATTCCCTCGAGATGACATTGACTAACACATCCCATTTCATCTACCAAAATTCTTCTATGGCTTTTCAAGTCTTCGCAATCTTTATATAATATAACCATACTTCATAGATTGACATATAAATTCGAATGCTAGTCTGCATATACGTTATCAATTCTTAACATACTCATGGAGTAATTCATTTCTTATCCCAATAGATGTCTGCAAATAAACTAAATTAGTTTTGTAATTCTAATTCATTCACTCGCCATCTTTGCTTCTTTTACCAATCTGGTAATTACTGCAAATTACAATAATCTTCTCTGACATATTTAACTAATTGACCAATCCAACTCCCGAAGCTGAGGTCATGTCCTTCTCAATGACATTTCTTTCAACTATCACAATTTAACGCATGCTTCCAATGCTGTGATACTGACTTTTCTGTCTCAACTTTCTAAACGTTTGCATATCTCCAACTTTGATTTGTCCATTCTAAACAATTAGTATGCATTTGTACTATGGTTTGGTGTCGACCCCATTCCATTATCTGCAATCGATGTCTCTCTTATCGCTTAGCTACTAAACATTCAAAGCATTGCTAACATTACAAATGCGTCCTGCTTAAGTACATGTCAACCTTCGAGATTGTTACGTCTACTAGTTCCATCCGTCAAATCAACTATGCTAACTAACCAAGAGTTGCATTAACTTCCAAAGTCTTACAATCGTTATCTTATCTATAGGCAACTGGAGTTCGCCTTCTAGTCGCTTAGTGCTTCTAATCTTAATTACTATGTTAATTACTATACTTATCCTACTTATTTATTCAAAAGGTGTCTTCCTTCTCATTTAGCAATTTACGATGTTTTACACGAATTTGAATACAATATTCTTACGATAAGAATCTAAGTTTTCTCATTCGCTGTACTTGAATGTTCTAGAAGTTTCTACTTAACTTTAATGCTAATTTCCTGAAATGTCTTGATTTTCAATGTCTGAGTTCATTGATTCCAACATTTCTAGAAATGTTCTCGAAGCATTTCTACTCAAAACATGGTAATTCTACTGATATGGTAATGGTTGTCTTAATTTCTCAGTCAGCTCGTCTGTCTAGACTACTGTCGTCGCCAATTCGTTTCTTGTCTATCCTACCATACATATCTTTTTAGCATTTTCAAAGAATAGTCCTTTCAAACTTAGAGTAGTCCTTATCTGACATAATATTTCTTATTCTCAGATTTTCGAATCAAATATTTACTACAGCTTGTAAAATTTCTTCTTACAGCTGTGCAATTCTTGCTTAAACAAAATTATGACTCCATTTCAAAACTTAAACTTAACTTCTACCAAAAATATCCTATTTAATAATTTAAATTGTAATTTCCGAATTAATGAGTCTCATGGAGCTTTCTAGATATTGATTTGGCTACCTGCCTATCAAATTCTGCTTCTTCCAATCTCTCCCACCGACTAAATTATGCGCGTTTGCCTTGCCTTTCTTCAATTGCATTCATAATTTTAGTATTTAATAAGTATCAAATTTCCTAAAAACTGAAATTTCAACTCTCAGTTACGTAGGATAACCTTTGATCGTTGATTTCGCTCAACATTCAATAGGAATCACGTTTTTATTCCCCTGACTGTGGTTGCACTCCCCCAGTCAAGTAGAATTTTCTACGTACCTTTCCACTTTTGATACCGAATTCCGAAGGATTCATTGTTCTCTGCCTTTATGACTCTGCCGGTGTGATTCAGTTTCACTATTCTCCGGATTATTATCATCTGGGCCAGTACCTTTGAAATTTCCTTTGTCCTCCGTTACACGAATGTTTCTTCGATCTTAGTATAAAGCAAAATTTTTCATTAAAATACTTATTTCTAACAACTGCGCAAATTTATCTCACTTTTCAATTACATTTTCATCACTTTAAAATTCAATTAATCAATACTTAAGTGTTCAAAAATGTAATATCTCTTGACTTTAAAACATACTTTTCAATTCATAGTAACATTTCTGTTTAAAATACTTTCAAAATCAGACTCAAAATTAAATATTCTCTTACTCTTTCAATTTCATACTTATAACTATTAATCCAAAAATTGTAAATACTCAGTTACCATTACTTTTAAATCAACTTTACATTCAAAATAAAAAGTTTTTGGAACGATACAGACTTACAGATTTCCAGCAGGTTCAATTTTTTTTCTCGTTTTCATCATATTTCGCAAAAGCCTATTCCTGGGTTTCGGTACCAATGTAAAGGGCGAATCTCCTCCATAGGAATTGTCCTATAGAGAGCCCGCTTCCTGGTTCTGGAATAGTATGCTACTTTAGGATGATCCCGAGAAATGTACGAATGTATGAAATAAGAGTATGCATGAGACTGAGTGTGAGTGAGAATGATACTTGTACGTTTATTGAGTCCGAATGGTAAGAGAGATAATCAGAGATTCTCTTGGTAGGAAAGATTGTGGACTGGTGGTTGAGCCATGAGCATAGCTCGGCTGTCCGTGGAGAACTGAAGATATAGAATGAGAGTTTGTCTCTTTAGGTAAAATGTGGGTGGTTGGGTGTCCGCTTGGGGTTAGTAATGCGGAGTGGTACGGTAGTACAGAATGACGCATTACATCCTCCCACCGACTGAAGCTTTCGTAGAAAGGAAAAGAGAGGAAAGGGTTGAAAGATTCAAAAATTCCTTTTACAAACATCATTCATATTCCTTTCATTTACAAATTGTTCATTTCCTATATGTTTCATTATATTATTTCAACTGTATGTATGCCTTTATACTAACATTTATGTTTCTTATACAATCTCTTACTTAATTGAAATAAAATTTTACATTTTCTCATACTTTCTGAAAATACTTTAAAGCTTTATCACTGAAATATAATTATTTAAATTTGCTTACATTTAACTTCACTGTTTTATTTTTTCTGTAACCTGACGTTACTTTACTGCACTTTTATTTATAGAGTTATTAACCATTGTAAGATGTTGAATGTCTTTGGTGTGCTGTTCCCAGTTGGTAATGTCGCATCGTCCTTCGAGTATAGTGACTCGGATTTGGTAATCATTTCTAAAATTTATTACATAATTTCATTGTAATCGTAGTTGTTGTACATTACATTTTTATGTCTTGGCTGTTTCCTGAGTTATGGTCCGCCTCTGATGATATTCGCTTACTTTTAAGAATTATCAGTCACCGATTCTGTGAAACTGTCGAAATGTCCGTTCAAGAGGTTGTAGCTATTTTTCCGTTTCGAACCGGTAGCCCTACAATTGTCTCTTCTGATGAATATCGTTTCTGCTTTTCCCATGTCGTCACGAAGTGGAGTATCCAAAATTGACGTAAGTATTTCCGAGATATATGTCCATCAGTAGTCGGTTTGGCTGCTTTTCGTTGTAGTAATTGTAGATTTAGAGCTGCAACTCATCTTCAATATGCATTCGTCCTGCGATACGGAGAGTCACTCTCGAATCCGTCGCCCGTTGTGCATTCATGAAAGCTTATCTCAAAATTTCCTCGATGAAGGTTTTCCTCGTTGTCGTCGATGTGTCACAATGTTGACTGCTGTTGTCTCCGACTTCTTCTCAGTTGACGAGTCCTCTGGTTGATCCTCTATTGTCGTAATTCGTCGTGGGTTAACGGAGAGTTTCATGTCACTCGAATGTGTCCCGATCCTTGTTGTAAATATTCGCGTAATGAAAGCTTCCCGCAATCATCCTGTCGATCTTTCGTGTCCGTCCGTGATGTTATTCGTTGATGTCACTTTGCTATTTAATTACTCAGTAGGATGACTGAAGTAAAGTACAAATCGTCGCAATAGAATTATGCTTTATTGTAGTTGTTGCTTAAGTGTACGATTAGACGTTGGCTTTTCTGACTTAATAATCCTAAGATCTTTGCTGTCGTGCATATTGATTAATCGAGATTTCAGTGCCATGTACTTAAAATAGTAAATCTCTTGATGGTTATCCTGACGTGTGAATTGATTAATTCGTTCCCGTAGGTGGTGATTGGACACTGTACTATTATAACTATTAGTGAACTGGAGTTTCTCCTCCGTTACTATCTAATAGTATGCCTCGTTATATCTTCTTCAATATCGATGTTCCATGTAATTCGATTCACAGTTGGGGCATATTCATTCGCTGTTCTTCATACAGTGACGTGTATTCAAAAATTGGGTATACGTCGTTATACATTGGTGTATCCCTATACATTTAATGTTATAGCTGCTTAGCTAGGATTATCCTTCCATTTTCAGCGTATACATACCCAAAGATTCTGGATGGATTTTACGCCGTTATATCACGTGTCTTTTGGTAGATACGTCGCTATGTTCCATACTGTCCAATGTTGGATTCTCCTTGCCTCTCTCCTAACTATTAGTTAAATTGGGTTTCTCCCCAATTACAATCTAACAATAGGTCATTATGCATTCTCCTGTTGACTTGGTCCTCAATCTCGTGGTGTAGTGTTGTCTGTTAGGCATGTTAGTACAGGTGAACGATCATTGGCTATACTCCCGCATTTTCCTAGTTGACGTAGACCCGTCCTTAATTTTTCCAGTAGTCCTTACACTTTCAACGAGATAGTCCTTACGATTTATCGTACATTTTTCTATAATTTTCCTGGTACGTACACTGTTGGTAATACACTTTGCAAGGTATTGTACGTTCGCCTTTTATAGTTTTATGTCGCAGCCTTTAGTTTCTCTGCCTAAAAATTTTTAAAATTTTTGCACACATGGTTAGAGTAATTCGCTATTTATGGGCGCGTATGCTTACTTGATGCTGCTTCGTTTTACTAACTACTATGCATTCCTATGCTGTTTGAAATGCGTTTACTTTTTCAGAAAAGAATTTTCGATGTTTGAAATTATTAATGAATTTTTGAGCTGTTAAATATCTAAATGTATTAAATAGATGTATGGTGTTACAAAAATGCCTTTTCCTACACAGATCAAATTCTAATTTCACAGAAACATATTTATTTTTAAATTATTCCCAATAAGATTCAAAAATTTTCTCAAATTCCTGAGTGGTTGGAATAATATATCCTGACTTAAGTCTTAACCAGCCGTTATGTCCAATTCTGACATTAGGGTTGCCTTCAATCCAAAAGTATACCGCAGCAAGAAATTTTTCTATTGTCCAGTTCCTTATTTCGGTTTCAAAACTTTCGTAGTCTCCTGACAAGTCTTCTGCCAATGCCTGAACTCCAAAGGGGTACCAGGTATACAAGTTATAACGAAGTCTTCGTCTCTCTAACATGTTGTCGATTGCTACATTTATGATTCAACTCTTATTATACTTTATCTAATTAATTTGTCACGTAAATTCGATAATATTGCTTAATTCCAAATTTAAAATTTCTGTTTAAAGTAACTTAATTGCTATTATTCTGCTATTACCTTTTACTGCCTCAAATTCTCCAACTAAGTTCGCGTTTTGAAAGAATGTCCAGATTTGTGCTGTTGTCAACTTTTCCACTCCTCTTTCAACAAGTGTGAAATAAGTTCTGACCTGCCTCGCTTATAAAGTTTTTGAATATCGCAGTATTTTCTCCAAATAAATCATTGCTATTTCATAGCTGTAGCCTGCCTGTTAGTACTTATATTTCCCCATTTCTAGTCTTTCAGCTTTGCGCATATACATTTGTCTAAGTCTCCGAATTTCTACTTAAGGCTTGTTATGCCCTCTATCGACTAATTACGTTTGTCCTTTAAAGTCTATATTATAGATTTGTATCTATAATGTCACGGAGTAGATACTCTCTTTCACAAGTGTACCTTTTGCATAGGTCTATACTTCCATTGCTTTTCTTTTCGTATGCTCATATGTTTATACGGTATAGAAACGCTTTTTCACCAAGGGTTCCTTTTCACCTATAATTCCTGATTGACGTACAGTGTCAACTATAGTCCCGAATCTACAATTATAGTTTTCTACTTGTACAATAATACAACTATGGCTATGTACGCTAACTTACTTCAGCAAGTAATCGTTTCCTTTGAAATGGAATTCTGCAACGTTTTGAATTTCGTTTCCAATGGCCCCCTTCTATAGTGTCTACTATTCCCTCGAGATGACATTGACTAACACATCCCATTTCATCTACCAAAATTCTTCTATGGCTTTTCAAGTCTTCGCAATCTTTATATAATATAACCATACTTCATAGATTGACATATAAATTCGAATGCTAGTCTGCATATACGTTATCAATTCTTAACATACTCATGGAGTAATTCATTTCTTATCCCAATAGATGTCTGCAAATAAACTAAATTAGTTTTGTAATTCTAATTCATTCACTCGCCATCTTTGCTTCTTTTACCAATCTGGTAATTACTGCAAATTACAATAATCTTCTCTGACATATTTAACTAATTGACCAATCCAACTCCCGAAGCTGAGGTCATGTCCTTCTCAATGACATTTCTTTCAACTATCACAATTTAACGCATGCTTCCAATGCTGTGATACTGACTTTTCTGTCTCAACTTTCTAAACGTTTGCATATCTCCAACTTTGATTTGTCCATTCTAAACAATTAGTATGCATTTGTACTATGGTTTGGTGTCGACCCCATTCCATTATCTGCAATCGATGTCTCTCTTATCGCTTAGCTACTAAACATTCAAAGCATTGCTAACATTACAAATGCGTCCTGCTTAAGTACATGTCAACCTTCGAGATTGTTACGTCTACTAGTTCCATCCGTCAAATCAACTATGCTAACTAACCAAGAGTTGCATTAACTTCCAAAGTCTTACAATCGTTATCTTATCTATAGGCAACTGGAGTTCGCCTTCTAGTCGCTTAGTGCTTCTAATCTTAATTACTATGTTAATTACTATACTTATCCTACTTATTTATTCAAAAGGTGTCTTCCTTCTCATTTAGCAATTTACGATGTTTTACACGAATTTGAATACAATATTCTTACGATAAGAATCTAAGTTTTCTCATTCGCTGTACTTGAATGTTCTAGAAGTTTCTACTTAACTTTAATGCTAATTTCCTGAAATGTCTTGATTTTCAATGTCTGAGTTCATTGATTCCAACATTTCTAGAAATGTTCTCGAAGCATTTCTACTCAAAACATGGTAATTCTACTGATATGGTAATGGTTGTCTTAATTTCTCAGTCAGCTCGTCTGTCTAGACTACTGTCGTCGCCAATTCGTTTCTTGTCTATCCTACCATACATATCTTTTTAGCATTTTCAAAGAATAGTCCTTTCAAACTTAGAGTAGTCCTTATCTGACATAATATTTCTTATTCTCAGATTTTCGAATCAAATATTTACTACAGCTTGTAAAATTTCTTCTTACAGCTGTGCAATTCTTGCTTAAACAAAATTATGACTCCATTTCAAAACTTAAACTTAACTTCTACCAAAAATATCCTATTTAATAATTTAAATTGTAATTTCCGAATTAATGAGTCTCATGGAGCTTTCTAGATATTGATTTGGCTACCTGCCTATCAAATTCTGCTTCTTCCAATCTCTCCCACCGACTAAATTATGCGCGTTTGCCTTGCCTTTCTTCAATTGCATTCATAATTTTAGTATTTAATAAGTATCAAATTTCCTAAAAACTGAAATTTCAACTCTCAGTTACGTAGGATAACCTTTGATCGTTGATTTCGCTCAACATTCAATAGGAATCACGTTTTTATTCCCCTGACTGTGGTTGCACTCCCCCAGTCAAGTAGAATTTTCTACGTACCTTTCCACTTTTGATACCGAATTCCGAAGGATTCATTGTTCTCTGCCTTTATGACTCTGCCGGTGTGATTCAGTTTCACTATTCTCCGGATTATTATCATCTGGGCCAGTACCTTTGAAATTTCCTTTGTCCTCCGTTACACGAATGTTTCTTCGATCTTAGTATAAAGCAAAATTTTTCATTAAAATACTTATTTCTAACAACTGCGCAAATTTATCTCACTTTTCAATTACATTTTCATCACTTTAAAATTCAATTAATCAATACTTAAGTGTTCAAAAATGTAATATCTCTTGACTTTAAAACATACTTTTCAATTCATAGTAACATTTCTGTTTAAAATACTTTCAAAATCAGACTCAAAATTAAATATTCTCTTACTCTTTCAATTTCATACTTATAACTATTAATCCAAAAATTGTAAATACTCAGTTACCATTACTTTTAAATCAACTTTACATTCAAAATAAAAAGTTTTTGGAACGATACAGACTTACAGATTTCCAGCAGGTTCAATTTTTTTTCTCGTTTTCATCATATTTCGCAAAAGCCTATTCCTGGGTTTCGGTACCAATGTAAAGGGCGAATCTCCTCCATAGGAATTGTCCTATAGAGAGCCCGCTTCCTGGTTCTGGAATAGTATGCTACTTTAGGATGATCCCGAGAAATGTACGAATGTATGAAATAAGAGTATGCATGAGACTGAGTGTGAGTGAGAATGATACTTGTACGTTTATTGAGTCCGAATGGTAAGAGAGATAATCAGAGATTCTCTTGGTAGGAAAGATTGTGGACTGGTGGTTGAGCCATGAGCATAGCTCGGCTGTCCGTGGAGAACTGAAGATATAGAATGAGAGTTTGTCTCTTTAGGTAAAATGTGGGTGGTTGGGTGTCCGCTTGGGGTTAGTAATGCGGAGTGGTACGGTAGTACAGAATGACGCATTACACCTTGTGATAAACTAAAACTCCCTTTGTGTAGTATTCAAATTCTGGAGTAGATTTAACTTTAACGATACACTTACGTTAAAGCTTTATGTAATTAAAGGGGGAATACATATTGTAAAATGGAATCGTCAATGTCAATGGAAGCAATTTAAAATTCTATATCCTCTTTCCTCTTGCTGTGCTCTATAGAAATCGTAATATTACTGCATACAGATATGTAAAAGACATGCTAACGTATATTTGGTTTCATGAATTTCGTTCAACTTTAGTTAAGTATTAAATTCATATTACTTTCGAATCAAAGTGAACATCGGGTACTCCATTGTAACAATATTTTGTACTGCCAGTTAGAATCAAAGAAAGTGAATTCCATAATGGAGTCGTATCAGGTATGCATGTTGCAGATACTTTTGCAATTGTGTGTAGGTTACATTTTTCTCGTTACTTTCAATGTTCAGAATTTTTAATATTTTAGAACGTGTGCTTATTTTCAATTTATATATAATATCTTAAATCAATGTTTTAGTAGGTTAGTCTTAGATATGGAAAATACAGAAATAACGAGAATAAGAAATTCAGTTATAGATGACGAATTTTCCGTGTTTTAGCAAAATGACTAATATCCCAAGTAAAAATCACTCCGTATATAAAGAGGGTAAAATAGTGACAACGGGTTAAACTGTAAAGTGCAGCTATCAAGATACAAAATGTGTGACTGCAAAACTTCGGTATCACATTCATAGGGTAAATAGAAAATATTCGATTCAGTTTATGGTCAGTGATCGGTAGGTTTCGGCCAAAACGAAAGTGTAATTTTAACAGGTTATTTAATTAAACTAATCTTCCAAATAGTAATACAATCAATACTGGCTTCAGGAATTCAACTAAAAAATAACAAATTTCAATTTACTAAGATTCAATTCAAAATTCTAATCAATATTCTAACTAGGAAAGTTACGTCTACTGACATTACAAAATATCCGATCGTTTCTTCTAGAATTCATTTCATCAAGCTCTTCCTTCTTATTGACTTCTTTCAAGTTCTTTTTGTCCTTTTCGCTTATAGCAATCACAGGCATTTTTCTTGTGCCCCAAAATCTAAACAAAAAATGCAAAAATCTCTTGCATTTGCACAATTTGGAATCTATTTTGCATTTTCTAAATTTAACATTGCATCGTTGCATATAATCAGACCAAATGTTAATACTGTTAGCTCAAGACAAATTAAGCCCACCAAGTGATCTAGATGTAAATGAAAATGAAAGAGACCCACAGGGCTATTGCGTTCTCAATTTAATTGGAAGAGGAGATTAGGTAAGCTGTAAGTAACAAAAGAGAACAAAGGACAAATAATGAAACATTTGCTTTGCATTCCGATGTGAGCACAAAATAATTGTGTCAGCTTTTCCTTGCTTATTACTATTACCAGCATGAAAAAGAATTAGAACATTGTACAACTCTGAATAACAAACCTGCATGATTAGACCTGACACGACACTCATTGTGAATGAAATTGACCTTGCTATCTCATTTACCAAAAGCTTGTTGAACAAGAGATATAAAATTCGTTCATTTATTCATCGGGTTTTTCATGTTATGACACTAGGAGGGAGAGAATTATTGCTTCATTCGTGTCATTGGGCTATATCTTTGGAATCCATCGAAAAGTCCTCATTATTCTCCTGCATAGGTCTAGTAGCGGAAGCCAAATATTATTGAACGCCAACTCTTTTAAATTAAAGAAAAGCGATGACATTGCACTGACATATTCAATTTCTCCAGCAATATTTGTAACACATGTCTACTGTCACAAGGAATTTCATTAACAACTACCTCAGTCAGATTTATCACATGAGACTTATTTTAATTTAGCAATATATCCTAGTAATACCATTTTTACAGTTGCTTATAAGAAATTCCAACATGCACCGTATAATGAGAAATGAGAACCGCTTTAATATCGCCATGGAACATTTTCCCAAAGAAATTCTTAATGTGCTATGGCCGTGAGAAATGCCTTTGATCATCCATTCATAGTAGCTAATAAACCATGTAGACGATTTCCTTTATTAAGAGTTATGAGAATAGCTTCATTACTCAGAACAATAAATTTGGCCATCTGATTTGCAAGTAAATTAACAAAAAATGTTGGTTTTGCTTGTTGTCTAATATTGAAAGACGTAGTTGTAAAATTATGCCTTTAATTAATCTGGATTATGCGGCAGGTATTACTATTTGATAATGCCCTGTCTGCTTTCTAATTATTTGCTATATCAGCACACTAATGCAATCCAAAAGATAAGAGAAATCGAATTACAGAAGCGCTGTGAATTATAAATTGAAAGTGGGCTGGGCTCTTTATCAATGCCAAATTCACTTTTACTGCACGAAATCATTGTTAATAACGCTATACTAGAGATTAAGAATTGTATTCTGCCTAAATGGTATTCCAGCGACAATCTTGTGTATAAATGAATTTTTCGATTAGAATTAGCGTCCTATCTATGGCATTCATCTGTAAATAATGTAGTAGTGCATTTATTATGCAGATGATTAGCTTGAGTAATACTGTAAAGCGATTTGGTTACTTGTGTATAAACTGAGTACTAGGGAGTAAGTCATAGACGTCTGTAATTCAATGCGATCCCTTATGGCATAAAAATATAAGTTCATATATAAATTTATGATCAGCTAAAAATTGTCTACCGGTTGGGTTGTATGTCACCAAACTCGCAATTTTCAGTACTTTAATTTATAAGCGAATAAATTGTAAATAAATCTAATAGTAACCTAATAAAAGTTTATGGCTGCATTTCATTTTCCAAATCATAAGCAAATACATAAGAAACCTTTTAAACATTACATTTGAAAGAAGCCAAGCCACTGATAAACTAACTGACAAACATATTCATAGAGCCTACTTCAGAAACTTAAAGGTATTTGTATGCTGACATTTTTGCACCAATCAAGTCCAATTAACCCTGTTATAAATAGAATTTATGGACTTTCCAAAGTTTAATTATTTTCAACAAATTGTTGTGACTCTAAATTTTTGGCAAGCGGTTTACTGTCAAAAGTAATACTCTTCTAGGAATAAATTTTTAAGCCACTGTCATCCAAGGACACTAAAATTGAACTTTAACAGCAGTTTTCGGTTACGGTGCAATTCAATAGGATATTTAAATTGTTTCTTGTAATAAAAACTGCTACTGGGCCAATTAAAATCTAATAAGTTGAGTTTGTCATGTCAATCGTCTCCAAGAGAGTGTAAGACAAAGTTTGCATTTTCATAGTGCCTTTCTTTTGCTTTCAAAACTTCCAAATATTTGTTTCCAATGTTTTGATAATGATTATAGAAATGGCTATTGTAAATAGAAAAATTCTTAGGAAGGGCTATTGTATTTGTACCTGAATGTCGTGAATGTCAATGCGATTTGATATTGGAAAAAGCAAAATATCCTATCAAAAATTCCTTTGAGTGGTTACTCTTACATCGAACCAAATATCAAATGCACTTATTCGCAAACTATTTCAAGGTGTGCTTCTGCAATAAGCCACAAAAGAATTCTTGTCGCCGTCCATAAATTTATCAAAGAAAAGTAAGCAATGGCATTGAAGCCATGCTATACCACCTAAAATAATATTTTTGCATACAGAAAATGTCAAATAATGACGAAATTCAATTTCCAACTCTATTTAAACCTAATGTTTGTTACTGCATGCTGTGAAATTCTAAATACGTACATACATAAGGGGCAGAAAATCATGAAAGGTAAGCAAATTGTGCATCTGTGCACAATAACTACAAACAGAAAATCAAACTCGATGAATGACGAAATAGCCAGGCAAATAAACCTTAAAGATAATAAAGCAGGAGCTATAAATTTTCAGGAATAATTTGCAGGATTTTCAATGTTCTAAGGCTTCAGGATAATTACACCTCGATGGAACATATTGCGAATTTTAATGCAATAGATGACAAATGTAAGGCTATGCATCTTTTCCGAATATTTACAAAATATTTTGGGCGAATCGAAAGTTTTGATGTAAGGTTATACAGTAAAAATACTGAATTTCTATTTTTGCATTGTGACTGGGAATTACGGTAATTTTGGATGGCTGGTTAAAATGCATTGTGCATAATAAAACGTCTAGAGGTGTGAACTGTCGAAAGTAAGAAGAGAGTACTCCTCAAAAAAGCGTTTTGAAAATGTATACCTTGATAAATACTATCTTTTAGCAGATGATGTACTGTACGGAATCTATGTGCATATATACATCTGAGAACTATACATACTTATAGGCATTAATTGTATTTCAGATATGAAATCATATGTATGTGCGTACTATTTCTCAGTGACATATCACAAATGTTCAAATCTCTTATCATATTGCGTGCAGTATAGCTCCATTTACAAATGAAAATTGGAAATGCTTAATACCAACGTCATCATCAGCGTCGGTAAGGAATATACGATCCATCTCTCGTCAAAAATGCTAAAAGTATTTATGCAGTCGGCAGTTTTCTCATTTTGTAAACAACGGTTATTAGAAGACATTTGTATCTTAGTCAGGGTGTCTGCACTTTAAGTACTTCTGTAATACGCTTCGCATCATTTTGCAATCGGGAAGGGTATCTCAGCTTTCAAGGTTTACTTTTTTCTTTCATCTCATTTCGATTTAGGCAACCGTTTCGAATTCAAATGCAAATACAGCACCAAAGTACTAATGTAAGTCCAACTTCATCTTTCAAGTATTGTAATATAAAAACCTATAGCTGAAAGCATCAGCCACTTCTTTGTGCTTTCTAACCTAGACGATTAGCAAGTCTGTGGAAATTCTCAAACAAGCGGGACAAGCTCAGCGGGCATGCACTGCATTAAAATACATAATGTTTTTCCTTTCGCATTTATTTGCTTAAGCTGTTTCCGTCGTTTTGCTTCGCATCAACTAGAATAACTCTTTATCTTTAATATAAAATTCGGGTATACAATGTCCATTTGTCTGACAAGTGGAGTAAATGTCGTAAGAAAAGGTTGAGTATTACCACAAAAATTGAGTATTATAATAGCTTGAAGAATTCTCAGATGAGGACCTTATAAGATAATTTTGCTTTGGGTAGGCAATTGAAAGTTTTAAAATGCACTAGTAAAATCGTAGCGTAAAGTAATGCTGAAAATTCAGCCATTCTGCTGAATGTGCACTGGGGTTCAATAGCTAGTTTTCATAGAGGTAAATTCGATGAACTGATAGCTAACTTTTAGAGAAATGATACATAGCAACACTTCCAAAATACAACGCCTGTATCTAAAAACTCCAATACTGTAGATTACCTTGGCGTAATGATAGGATGAAAATTATCTTCAAGAAGAATAAACCATTGTAAATGCATATAAAAAAGTAGCGGTTATTGACATGGACAAGACATGTACGTGAGCAGCTACCCTCGAAAGCACAAATAGGCAGGCAGACAGATCAGGTATTACCATGAAGTATCGTTTCGCTAACACACACGTACACACACACAGACAGACAGACAGATCAGACATTATTATAAAGTAGCTACCGCTATTTAATAAGTACGGAATGACTGGAAACGCTATCTATTCGTCCACAGGACGGGCGTTTTACAAGTGTGTCTATAAGCATTCTTAATATATAAAGCTGTAAAGAAAAATGTTTTCGATGACACCAATAATCAGCCTTAATTCTTTACGTTTAATAAGATGACAGTTCGCCTTCATTTGGAGGGATTATATCTGCGGTACTTACCACTATATTAGAAATACATTAGGTGCATACGTTTTTTAAAGTCTACTGATAACTCGGCCGCTATATCGATGAACACATTTTTCTGAAAGGATGGTAATATTACACTTGGCCCCATTGAAATCGATTCCCACTGCTCTTGGTCAAAAGTTCCTTTGGACAAATATTTGAAGTTTCAGAGAAAGTGGAGTCGTAAACAGATCAAATAAAGTTTTTAAAAACAAAATTTTGGGATGTCCTGATGATAGGAAAATATAAAGTGAAGTATTGTTTACCATGATACTTCCTCGGAATTACGAACACGTGATATAGAATAGATAAGAAATAGAAACGTCCTTATTACGTTCTCATACCACGATTCTTTTTAAAAATACAACATCAGATATCTAAAGTATAAACAGTTGAAGTTGGGTAGGGCTGAATAGAAAGTACCCTTCGAAAATATTTCATATTTGTGAAACTTCTTTTTCGTTTGCCAAATTCAATTACAATTAATACTAAATTGTTAATGAATACGCCACGAAAATAATATTGCCTGTACAAATACATGCGCCCACATCATATATATTGGCGACGATTTATTAAGAGATTATCTCATTTTTACCTAGGTATACAGATAGCAATTTTGTGAAGAATTTGATAAAACAGTATACTCCACTCAGTGTGATACGTGAACTAACAATAAGATCCGAAATATAATACAAAATACAAATATCCATATTTTACGTATACATTATAACATAGCGAGTAGATGGGTTGGCTTCCTAGATAGTGGTGAAACTAAGAGTATTGGGGAGAATAGCTACAACTTCCAAGCATCTGTGGCTTACCAAAAAATCTCACTACGGTCGCATAGTCTCGAGTTCGCTACACCTACTCCTATGCAAGCCTGAGATTGGAGGTTTTGACTCTTCTAAGGGCTCCCCTAATCAAACCACCACACCCAAAATTGATAGAACCCCTTTAAATTGTTCTTCATTCAGTTTGCCTTCATTTCCATCAAAATTTGAAATTTTAAAATTAATGGGAAACCCACAGGAATTTTTTCAAACCAAAACTAAAACAGAAATGGCTTCGAACTTTTTCATAAACATGTGTCTGCATAGTCGTGTGCATGGAAGGGTCTGTGTTTAGTCAGCGCCAAGGCGTTCGAAGCGCGTAGTGGAATTCCGTGGAACACATTGGGAAGAAGGGGAATGTTTGAACTCTTAGTTTCACAACTATTTACTCTACTAGCTATGATTATAACATATTTAAACGCTATTGCATACATGTTGAAACAGCTGGAGATTATTTTTCTTAATAAACTCCCATACCACGAAATCCATTTTTGCTTATGGTCAACATAAGGCATCGGCAAATATATCAATAACTGGTATGAATACAATTTAAAAATTTTCAATTTTGAAAATAGTAAAGAAGAACATTTTCTGTCTTGTTGGAACTGAAGGAAATTCCGACAAGTTTCTCCCAACTAAAGCTTTTCCGGTAAGGAAAATTTTATATATATATCTGTTAGCGGCAATAAGCCAAATTAGGCATTAAGGAAAATGCCTAGGCATTTAGCCAAATGCCTGAAGAAAGCCCGGCTATTTTCATTTAGCCGAGGCATTTAGGAAAATGCCTAGGCATTTCCTTAAATGCCTAAACTTCACTCGGCATTAAGCAAAATGTTTTTGCTTATTGCCGGGTAATCATCTTTACTTTACTTAATGACTGAATTTTACCAGGCAGAAAGAAAAATGTATCACATTTGTGCTATAAAACAATGTGTTAAATAAGTCAGAAAGGAAAATGTGAGTCTACTGTGGTATCGGTATCCAACTTTTTATGCTAATGTACAGGTATGCAGAAGTAAAGTGTTCAGCAAAGTGCTTGTACTGTAGTTTTTTAGCTGCCATTCGTCATTAGCAAACACAAGTAAAGACATGAATGGTACAAAAGCCATGTTTGACGAATTAATGTCTGATAAAATTAAGGTTCCTGGCTATAAGATTTACATGGTGACCTTCACTATCATAGTTAAATCTAAAAACACTATGGAAGTATGAAATGTAAATAAAAGTTCATGACTTTTTCTTCTATGTCGAAAAATGTTGCTTCGCAATTATCACTTTCTCAATTCAATTCAATTTTATTTAAGTGTCTAACAATATCAGCATTACAAGAATGTTGTTCTCCCTATAGGGACACTATAACTAAGATAACAAAGGGAAAATCAGAGGATATCCCTTTGAAATCTCAGAAGTCATAAAGAATAATTTTACTAAATAGACATAATTACCTTCCTAAACTTATAACCCTGAATCTGATCACTAATTAGATAATTAGCAATAATTCGACTGTAATTCAGATTAAATTATGTTGTTTAAATTATATCAAATTCTTACAGTCTAATCATAGCTCTTAGATAGTGTGTGGTAAATAGTTATGTTTCTGCCGCTCAAGTTTTACTTCAAAGTAAAGGGAGGTTCACCTCTTTTCTCACCGGAGGCGCCACTACCGCGTAGTACCACCAAAATATAAGAATGCAATGATTTTTGGCCTATTTGTCCAAGACAGTATTTTTTTATTTTCAAAAACTCACTTAGATTGCAGCTTAGACATTTTTCTCTTGCCTTTGGTAGCCTTTACATGACCTAAGTCGTTTCTAACAGAACGAACATAAAAAATAGAGTCGGGTGACAATGTAATAAGGGATTAGTTTACAGACTAAATCAAATTTATGATGTTCACTCGTACAACCTATCCCATTGAGAGAAAAGTTGTTTACATTAGTTAAAATTTCGACAACAATATCCCATACAAATTTCCATTTTCAATCATTTTAACAAGTGTTGGCTCAATATTGAAACGAATTAAATTAAAGAAACGTTCAGAGGGATATTTGAGATGCTGACCATAATCCATGATTTTTGTCATGTTGGCTACCTCGGGAAGATTACCCAAATTTGTGCTTTGCAAAGATAGTAAACACTCCTCACATTTTATAAATTTACGGGCTTTAAATACCAAATAGCCGCACACATGGTAGACTATATTAGAATCTAATTTTAGAGAAGATTTGCATGAAAACTTGTCTTTGTTTGCAATTTTTAGTTGTAATATGTTGTTCACTGAGTCTTTCCATTCCAATTTAGATTTTGCTGTCAATTTTGCTCTCTTTTTTTAGAGATTCTTGAAAATCGACCAATACTGTTTCATTTTCGCTAGGTGAAACATTTCCTTTAAGAACAACCTTAGTTGGCGTATACAAACTCAATATACGGTATATTTGTAAGAAATTACAAACAGTTGGATGATCTTCATGACCTCCAGCCCCTCTCACCAACCCAAAAAACCTCTGAAAAAATCAAATATGTCTATTAATTCCATCACTAAGTGAGTACAATTCATTATTAAAGCAAACGCTTACTTCACAAGGATCTTGATTCAGTTTACCGGTTAAGACGTATTTAAAAGTTTTCTGGCAAATCAAATATTCAGTGATTTCAATTACAGACTTCAGCGTAATTCTTAAAACTGACAATGTTTCTGAACTAGCAAAGGTATTCATTTCCTCAGTTTTTCGTTTTCCAACATTTTTTGCCGGTACGTTTACTACTGCCAACCAATCCTTTATGCACTACAAATGTTTACACTTCATTTAGTAATTTTTCGTTGTAAAACTTTATTGTTAAACTTACATTCATCTGTGGGGATTGAATCTTTAGACCTTCACTGCTAAATCGGCAATTTAAGGCATCAAATAAGTTGTTCAAACATTGTGTAAATAATTGTGTGTTTTCTGAATCTTTAAAAGCCGGAATATTTTCCTTTCGGTAGAATTCCAAACCAGTAGCAACACTTCGGCTAAAAAGCTGTTCCAAGTAGGAATGTATGAGTGTATTGTACATAAATACAATAGAAGCAATATGTGATAATACTCACCTGAGTTGCTAATGCTACATTCATTTTTTCGAAATTGTTGGGAGATATATGAGAAGCCGTAATTTTTGGACATTTTCGTAAGCCACATTTTCTTTTTTGGTCTTCTTTAAAAAGCTCCTCGTAATAGTTGTAATTAATGTCTTTTCCATTGTACTGAAAGTAAACAGGTAAAATGATTAACGAATGTTATACCTATTTATAAAAAATCACCGATAAGAGAAACAAATGTTGTATATATTCATCTTGTGCAGCTCACTTTTACAATTAGGTATTTCCGAAAATTATTTCGAATACATTTCATTAAATGAGGTACATCACACAAAAAGTAAAGGTTTCTTGTATTATCACAAGGATGCACAATCTGAAAATTTTTATATGATCATTAACAGTTATAGTTTTTATATATGTATTTTTTGTCCCACAAGACGTTTACCTTGTTTACTACGAATCCAGCTTTGCCTGATATGCCCAGTTTTTTCCAAAAACTTTTTTTAGGTTTAGCACCATCAGCAACAATGTTAACCACTTCCGCTCCCACAGATTCTAACCGGATAACTGCTTCAATAATTATTTTCTGAAGAACGTTTCCTTTGGCTGCTCCCTTTGTAGCGAAAGCGGCTATAGGCTGTATCTAAAGATATCAGCATTTGATATTAAGAAGAATCCATACTTTTAAATCTCTCAAAGGTATATAATTTTCATTTACCCATTTGCTGGTAAATGGTCTATACATTATGACTAATGCATGATCGGCTAATGCTCCTTTATCTGCATCACTGAGAAGTTCGGTTGTGTATTCAGCATAATCAATGTATCCGTCTAGTTTCTTAGTTCCTTTAATGAAATCTAAAGTTTCTCTCAGCTGAATTTCGTCAAAAATTAAGCTACCTTGACGGTCCCGTGATGGCTTGTTTTCAAACTCCTTCTTTATACAATCAAGGGACACACTGTTAAATCCAAATTCGCACTGCTGTCCAGAAATGAGGCGAGCTAATGTACTTGGATGTGGTAGAGGTAAAAGTTTTGAATTCCGAATATGTTTGTATGCAGCTGGGGATTTAATTTTCAATTGTAAGCACTCCAAAAGCCAATCTACTTCGTATCTGTTGAAAGTAAATATGTATTTCTTTTAATAAGTGAAATTCGAGCTTGTGTATAAACTGTGTGCATAAATTTAGTCTTAGGGTTACCTTATTCCTTTAGAACTCTTAACTTTCATGAGTTTAAGTGCATGAGTAACTGCATTACGAAATGGGCCAGCTATTTTCAAAAATTTATCCACTGATACCATACTAACATGCTTCAAAGCTATTTTGATCCCTTTAAGTTCCATTTTGAGTTTTGTGTTGGCTCTAATAGCGTATTTGTATTTCTTTTCTAAATTCAAGCATTTCTTCAGGCATTTTCTATTTAAGATTTTCGATATCCTTTTTGCTGCAACATTCTTCTGGAGCATATTTTGTTTGCTTAACGCAGACACTAGCAACTTACAGGGTAAACATACTTGTTCGTTGCCATACTCATTACACAGTTTTGAAAACCACAAGTCGTCAATTTTTATTCCTTTTTTTAAAAAGCTTATTGAATGGTACCCACTAATCCCTCTGCATCTATGAATACCACCAACTTCACTTAACAACTTGTGTATTCTGTCCTTTGACAACGTGACGTTGCGGGTAGCTTCAAGAAAATTCTTGTGGTTTGCCTGAAATGAGTTGATGTAGATCTTTACTGTCATATCTTCAAATACCTATTAGAAAAGTTTACAGTCAAAAGCAAGCTTTAAATTTTGACTTAGAAAAGCAAACTAATTGTTATTAATTACAATTACGGTGAATTACTAACAACAGTTCAAATGCAGTACCTCAATAGTTTTATGGTCGTTGTTAAAAAACTTTAACGCCTTCTTCATGTCCACATTAATGCTTTCTAGTTGCCAACCTTCAAATGGGGTCCATGATTTTTGAAATTCCTCTAATGGCGAAATTTTCTTTTCCGGCACTTCAGGTTTTTCTGTTGACCCTCTCTTCTTAGGTAACTTTACTTGTCTGTATGAAGGCATCTGAGGAAAAATTGTTGGAACAGCACCAGGAGCCAACTTCCACTTTTGTCTGTCCAATTTTACAATCTCACCTCTGATTACAAATTCGTCTGCCTTGATGACTAAATGAGATTCAAAGTGAAGGTGACAAAGACGATGGTTCGAATTTTTGGGATCGAACAGTTTATCCTCTCTCATTTTTGACAGAATTTTGGTCCATTCTTGCCCAACGTTGATATCGGGACGAAAACCGTGGGTGCTCTTACCTTTGTAACCACTAGTACAACGTGGTGCAAAACAAGGAGCCATTTTTACACAAAAATATTAAAAAAATTATCAAAATGCACGGTACTTTTGTAGTAATTGAAGCTTAACATTGTGTAGAGGAAAACAAAAAGAGTGGTACACAGCGATGGTGCTGCGACTCTTGAGTAAATGGTTGAAAATGCCTCCTCGCATTCTTGCCAAAGCACTCTCGCTTAAATTAGCTGAAGTGAGGTAACTATTTACTATCTAAGAGCTATGGTCTAATCGAAAAGCAAATCAGTATTCATAATTACTATTACAAATTATCTATCGTAAACATAAATTTGATCTCTATTACTTCTGACAAGTTCTTTAACCTTTTCGTATAAACCACTAAGTTTCACTGTTTCGCTGTGTTTCTAATGTAAAGTCCTTCTTTCAACTTTCTTAAGTAATTATTTGGTTCGCGATCCAATAAACTGATTGAATGGTCATTTATAGAATGATCAGGATTTTCAGCATAATGTAGAGCTATGGCAGATGTTAGAACTCTCATATGTCTTATATCAGCCTTGTGTTCTTTATATCTGATGAGATAATCTCTTCCAGTTTCACCAATATAAGATTTTGGACAACTTTCACATTGTATTTTGTATATTCCAGGGTTAAAATTTTTTCGTTTATCTTTATAATTAAACAATACATTAGATAGTTTTGGACCGGGAATATAGCCAAAATCAGTTTCCAAATTTTTCTGTAGAATATTTGCGATTTTTGAGGTACTGGAACCCAAATATGGAAGAATAGTTCTTTTCGAAAAACCTTTTTGAAATATCTCATTTAATCTTTTTTGAATTTCAATTCTTGAATTTATCAACGTTATAGAATTAATTTATTAACGTTAAACTTGGTTACTTATTTAACACATTGTTTTATAGCACAAATGTGATACATTTTTCTTTCTGCCTGGTAAAATTCAGTCATTAAGTAAAGTAAAGATGATTACCCGGCAATAAGCAAAAACATTTTGCTTAATGCCGAGTGAAGTTTAGGCAATTAAGGAAATGCCTAGGCATTTTCCTAAATGCCTCGGCTAAATGAAAATAGCCGGGCTTTCTTCAGGCATTTGGCTAAATGCCTAGGCATTTTCCTTAATGCCTAATTTGGCTTATTGCCGCTAACATATCGATTGATAAAGGAAAGCATTGTTGGGAGATTAAGTATTTCAATGGAAATTATCCAACAAGAATTTCAAGCATTAAGCAGTTAAGCAGTACAAAGGAAATCTGCAACATATTGTTCAGATATTGAAATAAGAGAGATCTGGGGTTTTATTCGAGTTGCTTTCCTGAATAAATATCTACAATAACAATGCAAATGCAAGAAGAGAGACGCAAAATCCTTTCTCCGTTTTTCTTCAGTCTCGAGGTCGCCTTGTAGTCCTTCAATTCACAATCCTGTTCATTCATTATGTAAGCATCCGTTTTGTTGCTCATGGTTCCCCCAAAAAGCTTTTCATTGGAAAGTGCAGTGCATGTATGTGCACATAATGCCGACATTGGAAATAGAAAGGTTAACATATTGAGCTTCAGATGTTTGCATTTCTGACCTTGGCAAATACCAAACGATGTAAGTTTTAACAGCTTAAAGATTCGGTTGCCATAAAATATTAAACAATTTGCATTGGGACATGTAAGGAGTCAAACGTTTTGTATTTTATATCAGCCGTCTTCTGAATATAGGGTTTAAAACAATAGTAGTTGGTCAATACAGTTAATACAGTATTAATACTCAACTAGGAACACGACTAGTCATTCCGAAAGAATAGTTTCTGTATGCCACAAAAGACGAATTAATTCTTCTAGGCATTTTAATTAAAAACAAACAATCTTTTTCAAAACATTCTCATTACCCGCTGGGAAAGAAATTTTAAAATGAAAAGTTAATGTCTTAATAGTAATAATTTTAATAATTGTAATTTGATAATAATAATCCTAGTATCACAGACAATTTGTAAACTTACTCAGTGGTAAGCATAATTGTACAGAAATATATGAGCCTAAAGGGAACGTATCTCACTTAAAATATTTAACGTTATATCCAGATTGCGTTCCATAATGATCGTCTTCATTGTCGCTGACGTATGTGTAGTATATAATTGCCTACATTTGTATCCAAACCGTTCTTCTCAAGAAGTTATGAAGTTTTAAAATATTTGAAAATCTGTGCTTCTTGTAGTTTTTCAGAGAAACGTAATTTATTGGCATACTTTACTGAAATTTTTAATTAATATTGCATAAGAGTCTACAGTACCTGGAAGCGTTAATTTGTATAGTATATGAACTACATAGAAAAAGTCAGTAAGAAGCCCAATGAGGAGTAGATTTTTGTGTCCGATTTCTTTACCGGGAACTATTTTGATTAGATGGTGTGGTTACGCCTAAACCTACCGAGAACATGTATGATTGGTTTTCAAAAAAAGTGGGATGAAAGTGGGATGGCGTTCGCACACTTTATACATACGACGGGCGGACGACGGGCGGGAATACAAATCAGAGTACTTTTGCATAGACCTTTGTGTGTCTCTTAATAGCATATTATACATAGTCTCTGTATGAACTAAGAATGAAGAATCCCCGTGCAGAATCTTTCATGCTCTACTTCTACAAGCCTAAGGTTATACCAAGATTAAATGCAAAAATTGGGTGCAAGAGAAACATCCGGAACACAAAAAGATATTAAAGTTCCATCCGTTTTGTTACACAATATGACATGTCATTTTTATTGCACGCGCTCGTCTTCTTCTGATAAAAAATTATAGCAGTTTTATGCAACCTTATTACATTATGCATAAAAATATAACATGCACGGTATCATTGTAGAGCATAGCCCTATCAAAATCCCCGAAACATTAGATCACCCAACATGCCTCTCTTTAGATAACCTCATTCGCTGAGCGCGCTACGGGTTTTAACCCAGACCTTAAATTATTCTTAAAATGTGGGCAAAGCTAAAAGTATAGCATGTCATTTGCCTATAATAGTGTCTCTACACCTTCGCTAGCAATAATTTAATTAAAGTGTATCAATTTATAGAGCACACTTCCTGCTTTTGCCTTGATGAGTTAAAAAAAATCTGCCCATTCTCCTGCTTAAACAAGAATTTACATGATTTAATGAATAGATTACCCTAATTACGCATTACAAGCTAGAGATTGTCATGAGGGCAATTTGTAAAGTCGCAGCAACTTTTTAATTTTATTATACAACACTCCTAAAAACAATCACATTTTCTTTGTCGTTATTAATAACGAAGTTAGACAATATTTACAGTATAATATTTTGTTTGCCTGAGGTATTGTCTTCATTTATGCATGCTTGAATTAAATACGCTTCCACCCTTAACGACTGACCTATTTATCATCATAAAATTATATTGAGATAATTAATTATTAAATTATGTACTTATGGAATTATGTAAAGTACTTATGGAATTAATTGCTTCCGTCGAAAGCTTTAACAGGAAGGGGAATTCCTTCGGGAAAAAATGGAAAAATGCGTGCCTTTAAACATTATGAAAGTGTGTGCCCCTGTCGAATTATTTAATAAAAAATTAGTATTTAAAAACGCTTTGTCTGGATTCCAATAGCTAAATACATTTCAATGCATTCTTTAAATATGTCTGTAATAATATATGTATCGATTCTGATTCCCCATATATGTTATAACTATTTAATAATTCAATGAAATTTGTTCAAGGCGGATTAAAGATAATTCCTATAGATAAGATAAAAACAAAAATATTATTTTCCATAATGTTTGCGTGAATGTTTTTATTGTGCTTAATTTGAAAAAAACGATAAATAAGAATAGCATTACAAGCTATTTTAGCTACTTTTGTATGCAAAATAGAAATAAACGTTTTCTCTCTGCGTGTGTGCTCCTAAATCATGGCAGCTTTCTCTTTCGACATTAAACAAAGTCCACGAATTTGCTGCTTGGATGCTTGTTTATATAGGTAGATTTCCATTCTTTTCCCTTCCTTGTCTACTTTTATTTTTCATACTCTGAATTCACTCACAAAGAAGTTGACGGAAACCAAAAGAAATATTGTATTATATGCCATCAATTTTCATTAATACGGAAGTAAAAAAGATGCCTAGAAATATTCTTAAGAATTGTAGACTTCCTCGAGAAACCTTTCTATATTAATTGAAAACTGTTTCTACTTTATTGTTTTTCTTTTATGCAATCAGTCTTAGTAGTAGGCCACTTAATAAGTGCAATTTATATGAACGGTATAAAGGAATGCCATACAACGAGCAGTATTTGGTTATAAATAGGATAAGAAATTGAATATCAAAGGAGAAAAATAATTGTAATTATTTGTTGCAATAATTGACGTGTAGCCAACTGAAATGGTACTATTCTGGGTAGCCAAAATAAACTAAATTATGTATGCATTTGAAATGGAAACATGTGGTCACCTACTTGGCTAAGAAATAGTTAGAAACATGAAATTTTGTGGTGATTGAGAACTGATGGAAATACATGAATTTTTTTCGGTTGGATCTCTTCATTACTCAGATATCACATTTCCTTGGATGTGATGTTTTGGTTCCCTATCTCCCAGTTTGACTGGAAAGGTTTTCCTCCTTAGAAAACCTCCTCCTCCTCCTTTCCATATTCTCCAGTAGAAATCACATTGTACATTAAGCCCACTATCTCTTTTCCAATTATGTGACTAAAGCAAACCAAAACTAATTAGGTATTTCAATTTGTATGGACGTTCAACAGTAAACCAATTACTTTCTATTTACAAAGTATTGCATAGTGGAATAATCTTTGGTTCGACTCCCGTCTTCGAATAATCAATAATTGGACTCAAAACTTCTTAATATTAAAGGCTACATGGAGTAAAGACTCGTGGTCAAAATCCCCAGATCAATACTACGAAAAATCTTAATGGCATGAAGTAACCAAAGGATGCAATATGCAATGGAATCCATCAGCCATATCATAATTTTAAATGAGTATTATTCACATCTAAGCTTTGAAATGTATAAATTACATAGTGTAAGTGCATGTACACAAAACCCACAATATGTACTGCTTTGTTACTAATTGTTCTATGCGCAATTCGTGTGAAACCCTTGTGCTGCATTTCTATAGAAATTTTCCGCCATGCATGCAATTGTTCCAGAATGACAAAGAAATGCTTGGACGACTTTAGAACAATTATAGCGGAAAGCTTCTGATGAAACTGTATAATATAATAGCTAACTAAGCTTAAAAGTTTGGTGATATAACACCATATAAATATAAGACTTTTCAATACAATACTAAAATTACTACATTTTCTTATTTCTAGATTTTGTCGCCAAAGAAGAAGTAAAGCTGCAAGGAGTAACTCGAATTATTTTAATGAAAATTAATTAGAAATGAAAATCAGTATGAAATGTTTTCTGAACGGAACAACATGAGCCACATTAAGCAATGTGCGCTATGAAGCAAGTATATAATGTGAAGTATTTATAGATTTATTGAAACATTTGCCATTTGCAGCTTCTCAGTTAAGCTATGCGAATAATGTACTTGTCAGCTAAAAAATTGGGCTTTGACATTCGGATCTGCATTAACAGCAAATAGTAGCAGAAAAAAGTACAAAAGCAATAATGAAAATGAGAAAACTCAAGTATACATACCTCAAGTTCAACACAAAGAAAATGGTAATACACATTGGATATGATTGAATAAAATTGCTTTGTACTGTCTATTAATGAAGTAAACTAATTGGTAAAGCAATATGAAAGTAAACTAATTGGTAAAGCAATATGAAAGTAACCCAATAAAAATCCACTATCGTTGTACCCTAATTTCTTTATTTGTTCAAAAACCAAATTAATAGGACAATACAATCCCAAAAAGGTTGACACAAGCCAAGTTTCTTACAAACACATATCATAGGTATATTTACATGGAATATTTGCTAATGAATAGCAATACGGAAATAAATTATTTGTTCCCATTTGTTAATAAAAATTCTAATAATGTATTTTACTTCTTGCGTGGCCATTTCATATTTTTTAAATTTAAAGGCATAGTCAAAGAAGTTCCCTTTATATGTAGTTCTATGGATCAAATAAAAAATGCAAAACTTGTCTGCAGTAAAAACATTACAAAATGAAAAATGTTCTAAAAGGGGTTTGAAGTAGGAAGCCACTAGTATATTATAGTAGTATATTCACTCAACATTACTTAACATAGTAAATTAATGATTAAATAATTTCAATTTCCAATTAGTAACTAAATACTAAATATGCATCTTTGTATTATTTGCTTATTGATGTAATAATACCTGCAGTAGTATAAAAATTGCCAACTTAAGATTTTAAATTCTACTTAAAAGAATTGTGATGTGACCCCTATTACTATTACATATTTAGCAATGACAGATGCATTTGCTAAAGTGCTCTCCACTTAATGCTAATAATCTAATTAAACATGATTTCATGTATTTTATGGTGATTTTCACTTCGGAGAAGCTAGAACTTTAGGAGTATTAGAATAATGTTTGATAATCTGATTATGAATATTATGAAACTTTGTTTGAGGAATGACATTGGGATGGTTCAGAAGATTTCCATTGATCTGGGTCTCGAGTGGGACTGGAATTTTCTCCTGTTTTGGCAAAATTTTGACTAAAATGGGTCCTGGATCTTTTTCGCTGTAGGGCAGAATAGGGAGAAATCCTCCATGAATAACTTTGGGTGGTGTAAATTCCTGCTTAGCCGTTTTCCCATCAGAGGAATTTGAGTTGGTATTAACGCTTCCCAGTGGGTTCTCTTTAACATATGCATTATCTTTGCTCGTCTCGTCAGTCTTAGTCTCCGAAGTGAATTGTGCAGCCTGCTGTTTACCTTCCTCTGTGGTTTTCTCACTCTGTGCAGCCAACTCGCTAATTAATGGCGGCAGAATATCATATTCAGTCTTCTGTCTCTCTTGTCCCATCAGCTCATCACGATTAGCCTCCAGTCCTTTTGACTGTCTGTCATCCGAATTCAAAAGAAGAGCTGAGCTGTGAGTACCTGGAAGGGAAACGTTTGCTGTTCCATTGAGGATATTAACAGGAGGAATGACCGCTCCTGGAGCACCGTCCTTAGCCCCCGGAATACTTAAAAGAACCACGCGTTCGGCAATTTCTGAGCCTGATGGTTGAACTTGATCTGGATCATCAGCCTCAGTAAGGTTATGAGCACGTGAAGTTCTTCCGTTGTACCGGTTCATATGGTTCATGATGTGTTGAGAGATTTGCATGTGTTGATGGTACTCTTTAAGGTGCTCTGCAGGAAGTTGTTTCTGTACTGCAAGAGGTAAAACGTGGAGTGTCGGAGGAACGACAGGTTTGTTCCCGAAATCATTTCCGGTGTATCCTTGTGAGTTGAAACTAAAAGAGGTAATTGGGTTTGAGCTGGATTGGGACTGCTGGGGGAACGACCCGTGAAGATTCACTTTGTTTTGCTGTGGTTGTGGATTGTTGTAATTATTATACCCATTAACAGGGGGGTTCTGCATGTGCGATGGGTTTTGGTACTGATAGGGATGGAGTTTACTTTCCTTCAGAACAATTGGCAATGGGGACTGACTCCAATAATTTCCTTGTGGTTGCGGAGGATTCAAAGGAGTGCTAATTAACGGCGGAGCATTTGTATTCATATTCAAATCAGAATTCATTGAAGGATTCTGTTTTGAGTTCTGTGTAAATGCGGAGTATTGCTGCTGCTGTTGCTGCTGAGGAGGAGGCAAGTCAATGTTAGAGTTTCCAGAATAGGACGAGTGCGGTACTTGAGACAGTTGTGAAGTTGGTGGGGAAGATTGAGATTTCCTGGAGTCCGTTTGGTAAGAAGACTGTAATTGAGACGGGTGTAAAGTCTGATGATTCTGATTTTCTGCTTGAGAATTCATTCCCTGTGAGAGTGGCTCGTTGGAGAGATACGTCGGTGCAGTTTGCATTGAGTTTGCGTTAGCAGGATAAGTATTCTTTTGTTCGTTGTTGTTGGCATTCACTGCTTCTCCGTATTGGATATTAACTTGTGGCCTCAGATTTGGATTATGTTGGGGCAAGATGGGAAGTGAGTAACTCAAAGGTCCAGGAGTATGACTGAAGTAATTTTGTCGTTTGTCCTGCTCTATTGCTTCCTTTGGAAAGTTATTCCCTTGGTAGGGCGAACGAATTGATGTTGTCGGAAACTGTTGGTGGGCCACATTTGATGATGTTGGTTGGGGAGATGGGACGGGAGGAGATGAAGTGTACGACACCTGAGTGGCGGGTATGGACTGAGGTAATACGGGAAGACGATGATTTGCAGGACCTTCTTCATCTGGATTTCCAGCGTTTGTGTTTGAGAGATGTATAGAAAATCCTTGATTATTTGATGAGAATTGGTAATTACCATTATCAAATGTCTGCCCAACAGTATTTGCTGATTCAGAGTGTGTAATTCCATTTGCATTCAAGTTTGCATTGTACAGATCCTGTTGAACCAGATTTGTTGACATGGGAGCTGAAGTAGGTATTTGTGGTTTTGCAATTTGTTGCTGTTGTTCGTACTGGAAATTTTGCTGTTGTGGTACACCACTCTGATAGGCAGTGGGAACCTCAATATTTGTATCAATAGGGAACCTATTAAAATTGCTTTGTTGATTAATGGTGGGAATATTTAAATTTTCTGTGGGCTGAACATTTACCTCATACTTAATTTCTTCTCGGGGTCGCTCAAAATTAAATGCAGTAGGTCGAGCGGTTGTGCTGGAAGCCTTTTGAGAGCCACTTACTCTCCATCCAGAGAAAGAAAATTGTTCAGGCACTGAAAACCGTGATTTGGTTGGGGATTTCTTTTCTGAATGAACATTTTGGGCATACTCATCAATCAATTTAGCAGGAGAATTGCCAGAGTGGATTTGTGTTTGTGGAAGGTTGTTGTAGAAGGAGATAGTTGGTGGCTGCGGAGTTGAAGTGGCTGCGGGAGTGGGTCGGGAGCTAAATACGGGAACTGGAGCAGGTGTTTGGGGTTCTATAGAGTAGTAATTGGGAGTCACAGCGATCGGGGTGATGGGAGACGTCGGAGTGTATCTGTGGGGCATCTCGGTGGGAGGAATTTGTTGAGAAAACTGCGATTCGGTTGTCGTGGCTAATTGGAATGGTTGTTGTGCTATGGTAAAAGTTGTGAAGGTTGAAGGTGGCCCACTCCTGTCACCGGAGGAAAGCAACGGATTTTTAATTGCGGTGAAGACAGCTTCCTGTTTGACTGGGAGAGACACATGCGTAGGGACTGCTGGTGTGGAAAAGTCATTTCCGTTATTTGAGTTGACTTTGTTTTTGTGTTTCTTCCTCATCTTTATTCTCGTTTCGTTCGCAGAATTCGGTGTGAACTGAGACACCTTGAATCTGCTATGTTGGCGTTCCCTGACAAATTCATTATTTGCAACTCTCCGTGAATGTGGGTCGGAATTTCCCATCAAATTGTGCCTATTTGTATTTTGGACGGCGTTATTTGTGTCTGAATCTGAATCTGTAATTCCGATCAAGTTGTGTGTGTCAGGACGCCTGTCAGTGTGCATAAGGTTGTTGTGCGAGGGGAGGAGGGGTTCCGGTGGGGAGGTGCGGGTGGGGACGGAATTAAACTCGACGACGCTCTCGACATTTGCAATCGCCAGTGGAGTGGGAGATGAAGCAGTGTAATCATTAGTCGTGGACACTGTTCGGTTCCTGTGGCTGTAGCGTGTCCGCGTGACTGTGGATGTCGGCGGCGGAACTGTTGTGCTTGACACTATCAATACAGATTTTCTGTAGGGAGGGAAAACAAATTTAGGTGATGAGTTGGAGTCTGTTGTTTCGGCCGAGGAAGCGATTGGTGTTGATGATACCACTTGGTAATTATTATGAGTGCCAATTACAGAATGAGCAGCCTTGTCATTATCATTTGCCAGAGCTGCTTGCGAGTTATCAGCGATCTTCGCAGTTTGTCCGCCTCTGAGTCCCTGGCTGGATGAGGCACTCTCCGAGCTACTGCTGCTAAATGAAAATCTCTCTGGCATATTCGTGTGGCGCGTCATGGAAGAGAAGTCATTTGACTTCACAGGAGCATGGGAGTGACCTACTTGCTCTCTGTCCACAAACGGAGTCACACTCTTTACAGCTGAGGGCTTTATACTGTCTACAGCGAATCTTGTCGAATTCCCCCTCTGTGTTTTCCTAATTTTTTTAGAAGGACTCGAGGAAACAACGGAGGTAGTGCTATAGGAGTTTGCGGACGAAATAAGCAAATTATCCATAGATGGATTAGCATTTGGGTTACTCATGTCTTCACTATCGCCAAATCCAGGACCAATATTTACTTTTCCATTTTCGTTACCATTTTCGTAAGAAATGGAATTTCCATCAGTTCTGTTATAGGCTAACAAAATTGGGAATTTTCTCTTTACATATTTAGCATGCACTCGCGACTCTTGCTCTCCACCTGCCTCCAATTCTCCCTGTTTATTCGTATCCATTTCCAGTTCCTCCTCCTCGCTTCCATTATCAACATTCACATCAATATTCACTTTCAAGTCGATATCTACTTTCCCATCTTCGTCTTTCTCCGCAGCCTTAGGAGCAGCCACCACAATCACTTTTCCATTCTCGTTCACACTTTCTTCTTGACTTTCTCCTCCAGAATTCTCTTTCAGTTCCTCTAAATGCTTTTGTTCGTTCTCCTCAAAAGTCATAGTATTACCTACAATTGGACCTGGACGTCTCCTCCGGATTTTCACAACCTGGCGTGGAGCGTGACCATGGGTTGCTACAGGCATTGCAGGAACGTTCTGTTGCATAGGAGTGCTATCCGTCGTCGGAGATTGCGACAATGACAGAGTAGAGGGAAAGAAATTGGTGGTTTGATTGTACATTGATTTCCTCGCTTCTTTGTCAAGAATTAGGTCGTAGCTCTCTCCCTCTTCAGTTGGTTCAGATCCTCCTCCATAATTAGCCTCCGAGAGAAATTCCTTTGATTCATTCTTCTCCACCCGTCGATCGCTTTCTTCCGGAATTCCTCCACTCGAGGCTGAGTCAACAAATCCTGATTCCGGAGTAGTAGCCGAGGATCCGCGAACAACTTGCAGGGCAGCGGGAATGCGAAACCGTCTATTGCTATTAGGGGCATTGTTTGCATGGTGAAAGGCTTCTCCAACGTTTCCCCCGTCTTCATTATGATTGTTGACACGGATACGTGAGTATGTTGAGGTCATTCTGATTGGATATTTTCCGTTATCGCTGCTTCCACTGCCAGAAGTCAAAGTTACGAGAGATTCTTCAGGCAAAGCATTTGTTTTCATTAGAGGAGACGGTGATCCCGTTGTAACAGTTGAGCTGATACTGTTACTTTCGTGATTGTAACGGCTGCCAAAGAATTTTCTTCTCGGTTCTGTCTCTCCCAAGAAGCTGTGGGTCTTACTGACAGCAGGGGGTCCTGACTCTGTAGTGTGTTCACTACTCAAGTCGACCAATGTTCCAGATGGCGATTTATTCGATGAGTCCTCATATTCATGAACTAATGCTTTCTCTGTTGCCTCCAGGGCTAAAACAGGCAAACTAGTTGTAGGAGCCACTGTCAATTGCTGACGAAACTTGCCTTTAAAATTTCCTGCAGGTTGACTATGAAAAGATTCTCCAGCTGTGTTTTTCTCCATTTCATTGACTGCGTGCGAATTCTGAGAACTCTCGTCCGACTCCTTTTCGCTCTCGTATTTTCCGTTTTGGTTGTGATACGGTGAAGAGACACGTGGCTCTTCTGTCGTTACAGTTGGCAGTGGCATTGGCTGCCCTATTATTTCTTCTTGAGTTAGTGCAGTGTTTTGATGATGGGTTTGTGCCAACGGCCTGAGTCTTTTTCTGTATCCCCGTTTGGAAGTGGTCTGAGTAGCAGGAGGAGGGGAGAGATTTTCCTTTTCAACAATAATCGGTTGAGGTGCAGACTGACTATTCCCATTCTGAGATGGAGATATAGATTGGACCTTTAAGACTGGCGATTCATGAGAAATGGGCTGCTTCTTTGCATTATCTTCAGTGTCGATCTGCACTGGGGCCAAAGTTGACTTGTAACTCGACTTTGTGCGAGGAAAGAATGGTTTGCTGGAGACAGGAATAGCACTTTCTCCGTAACTTTCTTCTACTTTCACTGTGTCGTTTCCTTCGGAGCTTCTATCTGGAGCTGGAGTGGTGAATGTTGTTTTTCTCCTCCGTAGTCCTGGTTTCCGCACTATTTTTTCTAATGGTTCTTCTTCATTCTCCAGTCTGTATGATGTCTGTGCGTGAGATAATGAGGGTAACGGAGATGTGCTTGCAATCTTAGGAACATTAAAGCTTAGCCCAGCTGACTGAGATTGTAATTTTACGGGAGCTTTATTTACAAACGAGTTACTCGAATGATTATTTGTCGGAGAATTCAGGGCAAAAGAAACCCCTTTATTTTGTGTTTCTACGGGAATATCTTGCGAAGAAATAACTTTCTCCTTCTCCTGACCGCTTTTATTCAGAGTTACAGTCACAGTTGCACTTCCCACGTTCACATTTCCCTTTTTGGGTGTAAAAGGTCTTATTTTAGGAACGAAAGTAGGCATGGAACCTGAACTGCTAGAGTTTCCTTTTTGAATGGGTTTTTGTGTCACGACTGGCACCGCATCTTTAAGAGCAACCTGTATACTTGATTTTTCATTAGCAAACGTTTTGCTATTTACGTTTGCCGAAGGGGATAAGGAAGTTTGTCCGCTGAGGAAATTATTCTTTGTTTTACTTGGCAAAGCATTGGAGAGCGTCGGACTTGGAAATATGAGAGTTGTGGTAGAGTTAACAGGAGTAGTGGATGAATTGGAGCTCACGGCTCCTCCACTCAACTTTCTTCTTCCTCCAGCCACAAATGGTCGGATCATTAATGACATTGGCCTTCCGTTCGCATCCACCTTGTCTTTCTGGTCTACAGGAGACAGAGACACGTGCGGTGTTTCGGCAGTCGTGCTAATCAGGTCAGCCTTGTCAACAGTTCCTTGACTCCTCTCAGCTGTTCCAGTCAAAACACCCGTTGGAATGGATGAGGGTCTTTTGAATTTTCCATTAAGGCCTACGGTGGAACTTCCTGCAGCGAATGCGACAGCTGAGTGCGTAGTCCCGGTTGTTGTCGTCGAGCTACTTGTTCCTCCAGTCTGGCTGTGGCTCCCGAATTTCTGGCGTCCAAATGGAGTGAAGGGTTTCGCAGGTAGCGTTTCACTTGAAGTGTCTCCGGGAGTCGCATTATGATTTCCATTGGCGACTATGACATTTGATTCAGTTGTTGACAGTGACGATGACAAACCACCGTTCCTTGTCGGTTTCATGAATTTCCGGGTGGGTGACTGAATATCCTGACTCTGAATTTTATTCCCCGCAGTTGAATCCGATTGAGAGCCCAGAAATATTGTCGTGGCGGCGATGCGTGAAGATGGCCCTTCTTTTGCAAATGCAGTTACGGCTACTCTCCCCGGATTATTTCCAACCATTGAATCTCCATTCCCTCCACCTACACGATCCGCATCTCCAAAGGAACTGCTTTCTTCTGTGTCAATGCTGCTGCTTCCGTCCGCATCCAAACTCAACACCGAATTCACAGCAGTTGTTACTTTCTTACGACGCATTTTTATTCCGGGAGGTTTACTTCCTTGCGATTCAAAGCTTTTGATCACCATCGACTCGGCAGATACTAAATCAGCATCACTGTCCTTCTTTTCATCACTAACAGAGCTCATAGCATCACTCGCATTTTTATCAGCCGCATGCAATAACGACAGTTCTACTATTTCTGGGTGCATATGAACTTCTACAGACGCATCTTCCCTGTCCTCTCCTGTACTGCCGCTTGGGATCTCCTCAAGAATCTCAACTTCACTCTCAATTTCTTCTCCATCGGCAGTCGCCTTCTCCCAATTAGATACTTCTCCCTCTATAGGACTTCTCGAATTTTCTGCATCTTGATCAGATTTTTGGACCACACTAATCTGAAATTGTAAAAAGTAAAAATATATCATACTGCTGTTTTGTAATGGTGTAGATGCATTATTATGATGCAAAGAAACAAGAAACTCATCCAGATAACCAGAATACATATTTATAAACATATTTTGTTCATGTAATATATCATATATAAATATTAACGGCAACCAGCAAAAGTATCAGTGAAAAGCAATTTTAGGTGATTTGGGGACGATCTATTCAGGATAAGTTTTTGAGCAATCAATCGAATATTATCAATATTACAGTTATTATTTATTTGGACTTTGAACGATTTCCCATTTGCAATGAAAAAAGAACTTACGAAACGAAATTAAAGTTATTACCCCAAAACTAAAGATTTTTAAATTTAGAATACTACTTTTATGCAAAAATATACCGTGCTTCACTGAATACACTTACTTAATTTGCTGTATTATTTGACTTTATACGATAGCGCTAAAACAAAATCTAATAATAAAAGACAAGAGAATTTTCATGGACCAATTTCTATGCCCTGCGAATGTAAAAAAATTGCTAATGTTATTCCAAATAATTCAGAATTACATTATTTTCCCCTTCATTTATACCTTCGCAGAATCTAAGTATTCTGTGCTAATTTATTAGCTACCTCATTTTGTAACATGCTAATTTTAGTGTGACCTAATTTTTTGTCAAAGTTTTATCGCACTTTTTTTCCTGTCCATTTATTCGATGTTTGATGTTTCAATTCGTCATATCCTTATTGCATGTGAAGAGAGCAAACTTTGGAAGAGGTACTTGTCCTTGTGCATTCTTCACTAACATAATATAATACATCAGCGTGGGTTACGTTACAAGAGAACCTATTCAACTGTATGGCGACAATATTATATCAATTGAGATGCAAGCAGGCGGAATTTATTTGCTTTAAATAAGAGTTCTTGGATAATGCTTCCACTGGAGTGTATTTACGCAAACATGAGGATAATAAATTTCAAATGCAAGAATGAATGGTTCACCTAGGTACCTACTAATAATAACACGTAATTAGTTACCTATTTATAAAACCGTCTTGGGTATACAGAATGGAACAGTTAAATCACAACAAGAAAGCTCTTGTGTGAATATTATGTGAAGTAGATTAAACGGACCACATTCTCTGTTGTCGTATAAGGACTACATCATTTTCATCATGTTTTCTCATTTATTAATGTTGAAGTATCAGTACGTTTTAAAAGTAATGAAATCACAACCGGCTGTGACAGGGAGCTTTTAATTAAAGCCTCTACTCGTATTCACTAACGATTTCTCAGAATTCTCAAGTAAATGAGGGTGAATACAAATCATGCATAAATGTAGTAAATATGCAACATTCAACATAATCAGCATCTAGGCATAATTCAGAAATATTGTGGAACTAAATAATTTCCTTTCTAAAAGTCTAATCCACGCTCATTACTACTAAGTAGATACTCTGTTTACCGAAAGCACTGGCTATCATTTGATCATTATCGAAATATGCATGCCACTAATTCAGCAACCAAATCTTGTTGAAGCCTTGTTTAAACTCAAAATTGTGGAGTGCTTTCTATCATTTTCTGTAAGACTATACGTAGTTCATAAACAGAAATATTTTGGAGTTCATGTTCCTATTAAAAAGGATTGTTGGAATATTTTTGTTAAATAAAATGTAAATATAGAAAAGCTGTTAGGTTATTTACTGTTTCAATTGTGCCCTTAAGTGGGCATTGGAACATCATAATTTCAATTACATACTGTTTACAATTGTTAGACCACTTTCGTGTTCACAAATACCCTCAAGCGTAGCGTACAGACAAGAGAGCAGAGAAATGCACTTTACATATTTACCGATGTAGTAAACATAATATGAAGTTAAGATTCCTGCTCTATCTAGATACAACCCTCATTTTCCAAGAACCTTCACATTTTACAAAGTTTATCATGCTTAAAATTACCATGTAATGAATCATCGTTTACAGTTACAGTTCCTTTGGAAAATGCAACAAAAATACGTAACCTTTCTTAAATAATTGTTATCATATCCGTTTGTCTGCCATACGGATGAGAAAATTTTATTACATTTAAAATAAAATTTCATTTTTAGATTAAAACTTGAAGTAATTTTTAAAAATAACTCGTTTCATATTAATTACGATGTCTTTGAACAAAGACTTACAGCATATTGATTTATCTATGTAGTCCCTGTAACACGCAAGTGAAGTGGATATTTTCGTATAAGTACAATTACGGTTCCATAGAATAACCTAATTTAAAACCATTTTGATATTTCAATTCATGCCAATGTAACCGCAAAGGAAATATGTAAATGAAAGATGAACACTGGCCTACTTATGACCTAGAAAGAGATGGGCGAATACAATTCATGGATTATCTTAAATGTTACAAATTTTTCATTGATGAGAATTTACAACTTAGGCCCCTTTTCAGTAGACTGGAATAGTGTATGGAGTTACGCTACAATCAATGCATCCAAACTTTCCGTTTGCTTAGCTGCATTTCTGTGATCGCATTCTTTGAAGTAGTTACCTACTTTTTAAACGGAGAGTATTAATAGACGTACCACAGACTTCGTTGAGTGCACATCGGTGCATGCTATGAAAGATTGGATAGTAGTGCAAATCATTTGAAAAGCAGTAGTGAAAAGCACTCTAGGTAAATCCTTATCCTCAAAACGTCTCTGTTCCATTTCATTTGTGTACAATGTACATATTGCACAATTCTGCGCTACACTTTCCACAAAAGACCTTCCCTACACTCATACACAACACAAGTGTGCACTTGTATATTGTATTACTAAATTGATGCTGGTGCACAAAACACTTCATGGGAAATTTAGGAAATGCTAGTCAAGCTAGTCTCTTTGTCATAAATTATTCGTAAATCCCATTATTGCTGTATTTCAAATTACAAATACATTTACTACTGTCTACGCTTACATATTCGTATGGCTAAGAGATAATCAGAATTCAAAAAAGAACGATGAGACACAGTAGACACAAAACTCATACCAAATAGTGGCTAAATTTCTTTTTAAGTAAATGAATTTTTAAGACTTCGATAAATAATCAGCAAATTGATGCTGCACTCAAGAGAAAAAATGTTACAATGCTGTTGACAGAAACATAAGGTAAATGTTGCAAAGTAATCAAGGACATCCGGGAAAGTTTGTCTAGTCTAACTATAGGAAGACACTCCAGTGGAACTGTATTCTAGATACTTCAGTTTTTTATAAATATCAATATTTACTTCAAAAATATAATATAACGTAAAATCCCACACTTTCTTCCTTGAATCTATAATATACTGAGACACAGTAAGGGAATATTTAATAATGATAACTTTGTTTCTCATTCAAAATATTTACGTCCCTCAAATAGTTCAGCAAGTTTACCAAGCAAACCTACAAAACATTGAAAAATACAACAGATTTATCAGTAGTCAATAGCTTTATGGAATGGCACGTAGCTTCAGAATCTACAAAAAATTCTCCTCCTCCTACATTAAGGATAATGTTATCTACAGGCTTTAGAGCGGTCACATAATATGTGTCTATTCGTTGTGTGCATATCTTTATCGATTGTATTTATTTTAGAATTGTACGATAAGTACAGGAGCATTTGTTCACAAATATAGAAAATATATTACGCCACACGAACATCAAATAACGAAATCTTAAATTAATAAATGAATTGTAAACCCTTTCATTCTGGTTTTATGTGCATTAATCTTATCAATTTTCTTCTGTCGTGCTATTTAGACAGAATGAATAAAAGAGACATCATTCAAGTTACATTAGTTAATATTGACGAAAGCACGACCCCTCATCACTCACAGTCCCAAATCTTATAATGTTTGCCAACTAAAATAAATGGAAGAATCAAAGCGAAATACGATGTTCACTCAGGCAATAAGAAAGGATTATGTCTAAAATTGTCTCCGAGCCAAAGGGAGTTCCTGCCTGATCTGGAGTTACACAAAGCTGAATGGATGGATAAATTGCTGTAGATTTTATTCTATTTTAGCTTTATTTATTTTTACGTTATGGAAACATAAGTAAAAAAAATATAAATTCCCTACATACACATAAGTTATTTTGAAATTGAGAGAACAATAATACCAGATAGCCCAATCCATAATCCTAAAGTGCATTCTAATATACAGAATTTTTTACCTTTACTAAGCCGTTACCGAAAAGTATAACTACTGTAAACGTATGTCGCGTGTGCTGAACTCACAACATTGTATATTGTAATATCATTATTCCCAATTAAAGGCAGTTTTATGTAACATTGATTGATGATTCGGGATTGTTCATGGACTTCAGGCAAATATGTAGATTTACGGAGAATATAGTAAATTTAATTAATAAATTGGTCAAATATCTTGAGGCATTTTAGGTGGGAGTACGCTCATTTCTATGTAAATATATTCAGTGCAAAAAAGTATGGAAAATGTAGTTTTAAATGTGCTATTAATGCAGAAGAATTTGGAAAAGTAAATGGTATACTCCGAACAGACGATGATAGGAGCAGATAAAAGTGAAATTTGTGTTTCACTGTATTTATGAAAACTCTGGCTTTTGTGTTTGGTACAGGGTCCACAGAAAGATATGTGCTCTTTAGAAAATTGTGGCTTAGTTGTACATGAATGTGCTGTAAAAAAGAAAGTTATCAAATAATAAAATGCCAGTGATCGAAGGGGGCAGAAGATGTTGAGATATCTTTCTTAAAATCTGACCACCGTAAGATCCCTTAGTAGAGAATGCTGCACCTTAAGAAGAGCTACAAGCATTGTGCACAAAAAGGTTGGCAACATTTCTTAAAGTTCCTTTGAATTGGACTCGAACATTTGATGCCTGCTGGCATTCACATAGCAAACGAAGGCCTTTTCCTTGAAGCGCACTTTCTATTCACTTTCTTTTATTTTTCTCAATGTATCTGTTTCACAATGGTATGAATTACTATAAACTTCTTTTAGTCAACTCCATCCTCATGGGGCTTTGCTCAATTGCACAACACATTTTGTACGCTCTTTATAGGCTCATATATGTAAGCCTGTTTAATAAATATGTAATAATTTATATAATCTTGCATATGTCATTTTTAATATGACACTTAAAATAACCTGCCCTCAAGTAGAGTACGTTGACGACAGAGTTTCTATGGTATTCAGCATATTAAGTGCTACAGGAGTATCATCAGTTAGCATCCAGAAGCAGACTGCGTCATGAAAGTTCATTGTGAAGTAGTAATAATTGAATAAAAAATCTCAAATTGAATAAAAATCTCAAATTGAATTACCCGAGGAGAATGAAAATGAAGTCCGGTGCCTACACAAATCATCTCAAATGTGGAACTTAAAATAAACAGAAGTTATTGCTTTTACCTCGTGAAATTACTTTTCAGTTTAGTTATTGTAATTTACAGTGATAGTTGTTGAACTTTAAAGCTCCAATTTTGTAAATCTATATAGACCTTTCTAGACACATTATACAGGTACTCTACGAAATTGTCAACTGTCAAAAAAATTACAAATAAGGAGTATATTCATGTTTTATTAAGCACCTGTCAACCTCTTCACATGTTATTATTAGACCTCGGTGCTTGAGCACGGGTTACGCAGGAGGATGGGAATTATTAGTCTTCAGACTCCTGAGCCCAATATGCTGAGATCCTGACAGTAAAATGAATGACGGTGACAACAGATATGATGTAAAATACATAGCCTAATTTAAGTCTTCGAGAGTGAGGCAAGCAGATTACATATGAGTAAGTCTTGTACTTAATAAACTAGATACTTCAAAGACTTTCGACAACCTACACTACTTACAGATGTCTACATAATACTGGGATGATATTACCTACACTTCCTTTCCATCTTTTCCAAAATTGAAATTTTCGTAATGACCTAGCATAAAAATATTATGTGAAGCTTGTAATTCTGCATTGATTGATTAGGGACCCCGCTGTGCTTCAGAATATATTTAGAAGCAGATTTCCCATTCACGCAGTGCTTACACAGAGTAAAAGGAAGTGGAGAAAATTCTACGCACGGCACTTACTCAAAGCTCTTGGCATTTAAATAGTATTGGAGATGCTGGCCATAAACTACAAATACTAACTGCTTTCTCCCAAGTATTCCCATAAGTGGGAACAGACTGTGTGAATGAATGTATGTGGAGCAATGAAGCAATCCACTCTATCTCTCAGCCACAACAAATTTATGAAAAGCTACTACTCCTCTTCTGCGTCAACTACTTTCTCCGTGTCCGTAAATAAAAAGGATTTCCTTTCTCCTGGACTGTCTCTTGAATACACCACTTTTACTCTACTTTCGCTGCTATATGATTCCATTCTAGTTTCTTCTATTGAGATTGAGTGAACCAGTTGTGTGCCGTAGTGCGCAGTTAAATACCCGGTCTTGCCATTCAAGCACAAAGCAACCCACAAATATCCCAAGGGGAAAGAACTAGGCAAGTGTTCCGCTTTAAAATCTGCATTTATAATCTTTCCAAGGAACTTATTAGAATGTTTACGGCATGCTCTACTGTGCGTAGGTAGGCACATTGTGTATTTAAGTCAATTTACAATTGCAGACTTTTAGTTGGTTGACATCCTTGTATCTGTGCTACGAAGAATATGAGATCCTACCAAGCAGGGACATTCTCTTTACTACCCTCTGCTCCCATTACACAGAAGAAAGCTTAAGTTTCGTCACAACTCCACTGACTCAAGTCCGCGAGACACCTACAGAGTTACTTAGTTGGAAGATGCTGATGTAGGTGTGCTATGGTGCATTATAATAACGCCAACTGCAATGTATGCTAAAGTATGTGGAAGAAAAGCTGTAAAAGTTATTGCCTTTACTTGGCCGTCACTGCGTCACTCTTTTCCTTTTCTTGTAAAATTACGTCTTTCTCAATGAAACGCTGCTGCTATGAATCAAAAAGGAACTGGCTGAGCACCTAATTGAACCCACACTTTAATTTAAAATGTAGAATGTAGCATAATGATGTTTGCTTGCATAGTCTTTTCTTTTCTCAATTTGTGAAACTTTGTGCACCCATTTCAGGAATTCGTGTAACACATAAAATTTGCTGGGAGTGGAAATTTTCTGTCGGATTTAATACTTCTATGTCCAGTTATACGTATTCTATAGAGAACACATCAATGTGAGTGCAGCGAAACATTCTTGCGGAAATCTCGTTTTGGTTAAAACTGTTAAGTATTTTACGAAGCTTACGCAAAGTCATTTATAAACCCGGACGCTCGGTGGACAGAAGCGATGTCCATCTCTATAGAGTTTACCTATACAGGATTTCAGCTGGGATTACACAACGCACACGCAAGACGCAACGTCATCTGTATTCTGGAAGATCAATGGTCTCTGGTCTCTGCTTTGGCAACGATCTGCTTGTTTATATATACAACAAGAACCTTTTTTATTGCCTGGCATCTAATAATGCGGAGACATTTGGATGTGCGAATGAATGCTATTCTTTCTTGTGGAACCACACTGCGTACTTACGCATTCTATCTACATTCCATTTCTACCCAAGAGATCGGTTTTGACTTCCTGTGCTGTCCATGTCCATGTCTCCCAGCTTAGCTCGCTCTCTTTCACTTGCCTATCAAAACAGACAGTTTTTTAGTGGCTGCGAGAACGAACATGGAAATATGAAATGGCAACTGTTGTGAACTTCCACGGCGGACTCGCTCAGTCTGCAAGGTTTATGATCTCTACTGCGAGGCACGTATCTCCATTCCACTTTCTGTGACACTTTCTCATATCCACGCACTCTCTTTCTATTTCAGGAATAATATTTCCTCTTTCACATCCTTTTATTTTCTCATATTTTCCGTAATGCCTAATGCCATGCTTACAACAATAAGGCCACAATATTTCGGTTTTACTTCTCCTTGCTTAGATTACGTATATTGATCTCCCACATAACACATTCACTATACACCTACACACTTCCAATCTCATTCGAGGCTTTAAACATAATTACACCAACGATAAGTACATCCTATGACTAATATCTCACATTCATTAAATTTTCTATTTACTGTAGTCAGTTTGGATCTATGTAATAGCTTAATGAGAAAAGTTCGGATCACCACAACACCAGTCATTAGTCATTACATTATACATTGCTCTGTGTACACTAAGGTTGTTGTATTCTGTAGGCACAAGGCAAACATGGAATATTACTAATTCACATTCAGTACGAGAATATTTATCACAGACAGACGTTTATACCAGACAATATTTATGTATAAACAACTCTTTGCAATCATATTAATCCTAGAAATAAATACTCAAATGCTCCTAGGTAAGTTTATTTGCACAATAAGCATGCAAGCATAGAGACATGTACCAAATCGTGAAATTACTCTTAGAGCGATGGCAGTTAACGTCGCATAATCCTTATCAAAATATTGATGTAATGTGATATATATTGCGGAGAAGCTTTTCAGGGAATTTTCATAAGTTTTTATATAATAAATCCCTGCTCTGCAAAGATTTGGCAGGGTGAAGTCTACCTTTCTGTATATTATATTTCTTGCAAGGAAAAAGTAATTATAACGCTCATTAATTTTTACAGACGAATTGTGTTGAGCTGAGGCGGAAATAGCAGACTCTTCTGAAACATTGTACAACGCTAATTATCCGGTCCAGCCTCTTTTCTTGAAAACAAAAGAAATGAGATATTCCATAGAATTACTGTTTAATTTTAGATATACTGAGCATACATTTAATAATACAGACCCAAAAAAACTATAAGGATTTGCGTAAGCGCGATTAAGTTGCAGAACAAGAATAGCATCAAAGGTGAATAATATCACTAAAGACTGTTTTTTTCTATATTCAAGGTACAAAGATATCATTTCCACTAGTTTATTATCACGTTGTTCATATAATTATTTTTAGATTCCCTCAATTGGAATAAATATCACGACAGTGTGAAAAGCTGAGAGAATGGTTCAAAGAACCCAATGATCACACGAACCCTATTATATTATGCTATCAAAGAAAGAGTTTGAAAGAAAATAACGTGTAAATCGGCGCCACAAGAGGAAGGATGCTGGCTGAACATCAGCCTCCACTTCAGTAGAATAGGAACTTTCAATAAAATAGATGAAAGCGTTAAAAGATCAAAAATAGACAAATGGTTTTCATTCTTGGCAATTTGCACATTCTAAGTTTACAATGTTGTAAGTGTTTGCCTTTAGCAAGAGCATTTGCACAATAGACATGATATTAAAAAGAGTAAAGAGATTCTCGTTTGACTAATTATAGATAGAAGTAGCAACATAACATGGTAAGACTTACACAAACCAGAAAATAGGTTATACAATTGTCCTTTCGGCGAAATTCACCAATTATTTATTACTTAGTAAAGGAGGACACTATACAGCTCGAAAAACGTAATCCGTAGTATTGGCAAATTAATTAAATTAAAATTTTCGTGGAATGTTTTCTTCTGTCAAAGTTACACGAAATAAGAGCAGAATTCTCATGCAGATGCTTGAAACAATATTCGCTTTTTGACTTTGCCAAACGATACATAACATCTTTGAGCAATATCACACAGATTTGTATCGGTTTATGGGTTATCTAGTAAAATATGCATACAGCTCGGTACTAAGTGCGACTATATGGATTGCATAAAAGTATAAGTGTTTAATATCCTGGCTGCAAGCTCAATTTAAACCTGTTGTCTCAAATCTAATTTGGTTATCATGCTAGAACAAACAGGAGTACGTGATCTCACAAAAGGATCTGCAAATCACGGCAGTTTCAAAGTTGGTTACGACGTACCGAGGTATTATGGCCAATTAGGAGTTAAATAGCAATTTTTTAACTTGTGTAAGGAAAAACAAACTACGCAATTCCAAGAACCAAGAATTCCAAGAACTTGTCTGGATATATATGTTAATGATCATGCTATGAATTATCATAATACTATCATTAATGTTACCAACAAATTACAGAAAATCCTAGTTACTGTACTAATAATTTTTAGCAATATTTAGCGTTCATTAACAATTGCAGAAATTATTAGATACACTTTATAACATCTAAATTATCAAATTGGTGATAGTTTAATGGAGCAATTACAATTATTTAATATTGCAGAAATAGACTCTTTAGATGATGGATGCAAAACAAGTACATAATTTCTTTCCCTTTCTTTCACTTTCTTTAAAACTCTTTCAAGTACATATTTGTCTTGGGTATAATCATATTCTTATTTAAGGCAGATCTAAAAAAATAATCGATATTTAATTAAAAGCTAAAAACAGGCGAAATAAATGCTACTTAAAAATACACTTGTAAATATAATTATTTATGAGCAATTATCTTCTTTAATGTATTTCGTGTTAATTCTACTTTAAAAGGGGAAACACCGCTTGATGTGTATGAATTGACTTAGTTAAAATTACTTCTGATTAAGTGAACTAAAAGAAAACAAAAATTATTCAATGTAAGAATGCATATTCTGAATTATAATTGCTTTGTAATATTGTAATATTAATATTAATATTGAAAGTTATAATATATTCTTAACATGTCATTGCATGCACCATTAGTTACGTAAGTTGTAAAGTTTTCTATTAAGTTCACCTATTAAGATTCCAAACTACATTAATAATCATCAATCTGAATATTGTATAGTCCCTCAGATCACTAATTACTCCATACAGGGCGTTTTAATTAGCGGGTCCTCTAATTAATTAGTAATTAGTAATTAGTAGGTTTTGCACACAACTAATTAATTAGTTTAGTTATTAATTAGTTATCAAAAAATTCTGCTAATTAATTAGTAATTAGTAATTAGCTAACAATTGGTAAACTAATTAATTAGTAATTAGCTAATTAATTAGTTAATTATTTAATTAATGGAATTTAGTTTAAAATTTTCGTTTAGTATAGTTTGAATGCATTGACTAGTAACCAGCACTTCTAAAATCAGTTTTCTGCGTTTTTTTCAAATTGTCACAGCATTTATCATTTTAAAAGTGAGTTTAAATATTGACGGGGTACTTTGCTCAGGCATTGTAGTGCATATTTACCAGGCCGTGCATTCAATCTTCAAAACAGCGCCGTCATGTGAACAAATTCCGAAACTGGTCCTGTGGACCATTGGCAAAAGGGCTATTTAAAATCGCTCTCTCAGTTACTATTTTGCCGAATGTTGATGGAACTGGGAGGCTAAACCTATAGAGCCTATTATGGAGCCCACAATATATGAATTTTTAGCGTTTTATGGCTATTTGGCGATCATATTTGACACTACGGTTTGGTAAATAAAAATAAATTTATGCAACCCCTCTAATTACTAATTAAAGTCATTCAAGGGCAACTAATTAATTAGTAATTAGTTAATTACTTCTGCGCGCCAAAACTAATTAATTAGTTAATTAGTAATTACTTCTTTGTGCGGACAACTAATTAATTAGTAATTAGTATTTAGAATCTAATGCGAATTAATTAGCTAATTAATTAATTTGCTAATTAATTACTAACGCCCTGACTCCATATAAGAATTGTGTATATTTATCAGAAATAAATATTGTTGAAAACAATATTTTACCGTCTGCAATTTGTCTGCCATCTAATAGTGAGGTCAAGGAGATTCCGAACACGTGAAAAGTATTACTATGTTTTACTCATTGGACATTTGAAAGAAAGCATGCCAATTCACAGTATTTGCGGAGTTCTGAATCAAAATCACTCAATAAAATAGTTTTCAGTTCAAAGTCAGACGGCAGACAAAATATGTACACTTAGAAGACTTTCGCATATCGCATATCATATCGCATAATAGACAATCGCATAATGGAAGCCTTTCATTCTAATTAATTTAATGACCTTTGAAGTATATAGGTACGTATTAATTATGATAAACGCAGTTCGGGTAGCCATCAATACAAAATCTTCATTTTTATTCTTGGAAGCGAAGCTTTAAAAATGATTAAGGATAAAGGATCCAGAAACGCAGGAATTGGCACGTTTTAATATTCATATGACGACAAAGAGGAATATTATTCGCCGTAATATTTGCTGTATATAGGTTACCCATTTAAGCAAGAATACCTTTTGGTGGGTGTTTATTAAATATTTTTCTTGTAATATTTTGGGTTTAATTGATATACAGTAGTCATTTGATTTCCAGAATTTGTTCTTTATTACATAATTAACAAAACTTTTACAGTGATGAGGATTGAATTGTTAAGTTCGAGTCAAAATATAATAAGGAAAGTTTTGAAGGTTTTATTAAACTTGCATTTTAAAATTATATGCAATTCCACTTGTCTGAACACCGAACGGCCTTGCTTGCAAACTCTCATTAAAATGTTTCAATGAATAAACTACGAGAATAAAGAACGAAACATCATTTAGGTCTTAAAGTTAAAGTCTCTGTTACATTTATCATATTGTACTGTGTATAATTGTATATTCACATCCTTGTGGTAATTTTTATAAAGATGTACAAAAGAAATGACGCTAACTCATTGGGAAATTTCAGACTCATAGTTCACTTATGTAATAATTAATTCTATAAGTAAAAACTTGCATAACGTTCCCTGAGGTCGTGTTTTCCGGGTTCAAAGTAAGAGACTGAGGATGCAGTGCGTCTAGACTCAATGCTGCACTGATGCATTTAAACTATCCATTCTCCAGACATTATTATGCGAAAAGTCGTTTTGTATTGAAATGTTCTAAGAAACCAACCACGTCTGTATTTCTTTGGTTGGAGCCCTAGGGTAGCCCACTGAGGCGGATACAGAATTTTTCAGCTTCCTTATTTAAGGAATACTGAATTATCCTTCAGTTAGAAAAAGAAATAATGTCAACTGTCAAGGGCAAATAAAATGAAGCACATGCAGCAAACTAGAGTACCTACTGTCCTACTTTACAAAATTAATTTGATAAATACGTACATAATATGCTACAAAAGATAGACAAAAATATTGTCCTTTCATTTAGTACTTCTATGCTTCTATCTACCGAATGCAATGAAGACAAATCAATACGTAGTACTTATAGGATTCATTCAAGGTGTTTTGGCTTAAAGGTATTTACAAATTTTGTTGAAAAGAGAAACTTACAGATGGTTAAGACTTGCTTTCGGTTTGATTTGTACTTGGAATAATAATAATTCAAAAGATATAGAATGCCTGAGCTTCAGAGTGTTTTCGAATTGCAAGTTTTGTAGGGCAGTGTTTATTTGTGTACCTTAATTTATTAGTGTTTGTTCGATGTCCTTCTGTATAATGATGTACCTTTCATTCAAAGAAAGTATTCCGAGGTAAGCAAATATTGCCAGTAGTGCACATAAATCGTCTCAGTGAAAAAGCTATTTTATTGATAAATGCAATAATAATTCAGGCGTTTATCACATTCTAAATTTTTATTACACGCCAAAAACATTCAGCTATGTAAGTGCATAATTAATACATGTCAAATATCATCTGTAATTAAAATGAGTACTGGTTAGTAAAGTATTTTAAAATGCATAGATGTCTTCATGATTACTGGAGTTGTGGTAATGATTTGAACTCATTATTGCAAATATTTTCTATTTTTGTGCTGCAGTCCTATAATGTGTTACTGCATGTAGAAAGTGCAACAATAAAGTATATTGCTTTATTGAGTTATTTGGCATAGAATTTTTATGATTTTATTCTATTCAGAGCCACTCGTCTGTTTCTCAGACGCTTAAATCAGATTGTTTACATTAAAGATGAAGAACTCCCACAGAGTATTGGAATACAAACAAAGCTTCATTGAAAATATGGCGAAGTTCATTAAACTGAGTATACCCAATTAGTTGAATCATATGCAATAAATGTTTTAAGTTCCTCCAACCGTGTGTTTATACAATCTTTACGGAATATGGTCAATCAGCATTTATTTAAAATCAAAAAAATTGTTAAGCTTTCGGTAGAGAACCTTCCTCAGAACCAGAACATTTGAAAATAAAATGATATTCATAGATTGCATGTTAGATATAACAAATAATGTTAAATGTTACATACTCCTGTTATGGAATATACTCAAAAACACGGAGAGAAGAATCTAGCTACCATTATCAAACAGAGTTATTGTCTCATGTACGCAGAATTGTAGGTAACTCTTTATATGTCACTCACCAATTCGCTGCTCTGAGTTTATAAATGAATTATACCATCTGCAAAGATCACAACTTTTGTTTTTAGGCAGCTATAAACCCAACTTTCACCTGGATGTAAAAAATTTCGTTCATTTTTCTTTCAACTGACAATAATACTTGATAATTTTAGGGGTATTTTGTGTTGACCATTTTTTTGGCCTGCTTTGAATTTGTGGATTATCTTGGAGGTAAAACTCCATTACTTTAATTTCAGTGTTATTAGATTAATACGTTCATTAATTTCTACACTGGGTGGGAAAGACATGTCACAGGATTATCTTGTTAGTCTTCCTCTAAGCTGAGGTTCACAAAATGTTTATTCCGCCGTTATTGATAAAATGAGAAACTTGCATGTAGTTGGATAAACAGCCAGAATAGTTGCTAAGAAAAGTGTATTGTAGTTAATAAGACACTTCATCTAAATTCTTTAAAAGATGTTGCTTACAGTTGAAGAAATTCAAATTGAACAGAATCTTCGCTCTTTTGATCTTTTCCTCAGTAATAGTCATCAAGGGAATTTACACTTGTGATGCAGAAACTGATTCATTTCAAAGCTTAGTTTAGTTAACTCTAGTTGGAGGTATAGGAGCAGAGAATAATAGATGAATATGACTAAAAAGAAAGCTACTGTATGAAAGCGCCCTTTCTTCCTGTCTGTCTGCCTGTTAGTTAGCAACCTAAACAAGTCAAGAATGGCTTGGAATTTTTCGTCGAAACTCCAAGTCTTCTAGGGACTAAATGAAGGCTCTCCTTCGAAAACTGGGTCAATCGGTTGAACCTAATTACTTATATTCGACCCAGTTTCGTAAATCGTAAAATAGAAGTACGGTACTCGTGACTTGTGTTAGGAAGTATTACTATATAAGGGCTCAAATACATTTATGCTAAATTGTAGCACACGGCAGAGATGGGTCTGCAAACACAAAAATCGAATTTATTTCTAGATTCAAAATTTTTCGAAGTTTAACTTTCGCTCCTGTGTTAAATGCGTTTTGCAATGGTTTATTTCTAGTCATCAAACATAAATAAAATGTAAGTGCTTATATACGTGTTGATTCTAACAATCAGTGAAAATACGGACTTAACAAGCAAATGCATCCACCCATTGATGATTTACCTGCAAACACAATGGGCCTCCCAAGGTTGTCTTTAATTACTTTCGCTAATTCCATTAACTATTTACCATTCACAATTTGTTGAAGACATTAAAAGTTCTTGCAAAAGACTGTTTAGTAACCTAATGCTCAGGCAATCCTGTGAGCGATGAGTAGGACTACAAAGTAAACACGAGATGGCAATGAGCTTAGATATTCAATAACTTCCTGATAAATAGAAAAGTTTTAGTTGGCGAAGCAAAACTCATTCCAGTGCAAATAATAACCAGAATGAATTGGAATAGTCACTAAATGGTAATCCGCCAATTGGAAGTTGCATAAATGAAAGCATGATTTGGATTCAGACAGATGTAAACAAGTACAAGGGCCCTGCAACATGATTACTGCCCGATTGAATTTCGAGCTGTACATTTGTGCACCAGTAAACAGCTTATAAAATTCAAATCAAAGGAAATACATCTGACAAAGAATTTGGAAGGCAAGGAAATGCCTTGATGTGGGTTAGACATCTGCGTATTTCCATGAACAGTGCATTCAAAAATTCCTTCATACGTAACTGCAATCGAACAGCTAAATGTTAATACATACTATAATATGGACATGCACCCACATAGTAGAAATAGAATTCCAAGCTAAGCTTTGATCTTTGTCTTTTCTCTATTCATTATATAGTATGCTATTAGAAAGCAAATATCTGAGATTAATCTTTGCAATTCGCCGAAAATGCTATTCCAAAAACCCTGATTTGGTGTGGATGTCATTTCAATCGCATAATTTATGGCTCTAGTATGCTGAGTAAGTTAAATAAAGCGTAATAAGTAAGCTGAGTTAGCTGCAATAAGTTAAAGAACAATTAACAATGTCGGGCGGGGATATTGCGAAAACTAATCAACATAAAAATCGGAAAATTAAGTAGGTCTTTCACTAAGAACTCAAACAAAAGTAGAAATACCAAGAAATTTGGTTTCATGTGCTCCATAATTAGGTAAATGTTTATAACTTTGGAGTAGAGAGTAATATTGCAATGATATTTGTTAGCCATCATGTAAATTGGATTGTGTAGCATAATTTTTCTGTCAGCACAAAATTATCACCGAGGATGACAAAAATTCGGTGTCTGTGTCGAAGTTATCTGTACGAAATGCACAGAGTCTGCATTTTAACATTTTAACAAAGAGTTTACAGAGAAAACATAAAAGAGTTTGGCCAGAATTATATGCCATTTTGAGTAACTACTAATAATAATATTAATTATTATTCTCAAAAGGCAGAGAGGACAAATGTAAAATTAACTATTGCTAAATTTGAATGTGATACGTACGTAATGTTTTTGCCTAATAATTCTAGGTTTTATTTTATCTTTCGTTTATATAATTAGAACAATGGTAAATAGAGGAACAAGTGAGATATAATTAAACTTTTTGGGAATGTAATGAATGTAAAGCGTAATGCATAGTCGATAACTTACAGTTTCTAATGAGCATGATTTGTATATATGAAAGAAAATCATCACTTCATCATAGTGGTTATCCACCGGCAATAACGTTCACTTTTTAGCGAAAAAGTTTCTTCTAAAGACACTCATTGTCAATGAATACTGTCTGCTTCCAGTCCGTTTCTTTGTACAGTCAATTTAATTATACACAGTATCTGCTGAACCATTGTATAAATGCAGTACCAAAGAGTTACCGCTTATTGCGCAAATTACAACAGAAATGAAACCATGTTTTTATTTGATTACCGTGACCTTTCTTCTGAAATGAATATTCTGCAAATAAATTAATATAGGTAGCTATGCTTATGACATAGTAGTACACGTTTAGTTAATATTTTGCAAGTACATTATTTTTTACTTTTGTCGTACAGTCTGCGAATAATTAAGTTCAGTTTAACTCTGTTACATACGTCCATCAAAGGGAGCGAAATTTTTAATCACAAAGGCAAAAAGGGTAAATACTTCAGTACCTAAGTAAGAAGGGTATACTTACGTTCAACACTAGATAACTGAGAGATCATAAGGTGTTTCCATAAATTTAATTAGTAGAACAAAAAATATAAGGTGTTGTGATTAACACATTAAAACATCCTGAGATGGGGAATCGAATAATCCCGACTGTTCATATTCATAAGGATTTTCATAAATCCTTCATTGCATTTTTTGATTATTCCATTACTTCTTTCTACTATTGACTGATATACAGTTTTTACAGTTTTTAAGATTTTCCAGAAAGGAATTTAGAATTTTTCATTTGCCATAATGGGTTTGTCGTTTAGGGCTCACCATTAGGGTGCCTTTCGTAAAAGCAACGCGATATTTACCTTACTACAACCAGTAAAGTAACGCAATATAAGGCTAAGCTACTCATACACATCAAGACCTAAAATACGTACTGGGTTCAGTAAGTGTGTAAAATGTAATAAGACAAATCCTATTTACTGTGTATACACTATACACCCTTTAAGTAGTTTTTCATGAGCAATTATATAATACAATTAAAATCAAACTTTTATAAACTAATGTACATTAATTGTATCCGTTTAAAGTTGATTAAAGTAATTTAAACTTAGAACTTAGGCATTTAAATACTTAAGCACTTTAATTTAAAACTTAATTACTAATACTTTTCTACTATCAAACTTTCTCCTTTGTGTAGCCGACCTCCTTAGCCTTTTAATGCTAGGAACAACTTATCCAATTGATATTTTATTTCTTTTGATGTCAAAGTTTTCTATTTTTACCACGTCAAATCTTAAATTGTTAGAATTACACTACGAAGGAGGAAAAACATTTAAAGTTTTTGTACCTTATTGCAATTCTCAGCATTTGTGTTTTCAAAGAAATATAAACTGTGACAATTCTGTCCTGATACGTGATATTAAAGTGCTGCAGCATAGATAATATTTCGCCCAGAGCTGGGCACTGCTCAGCCCGAAAATAGCAGAATTTTAGACCGGCCGTATTCGGCCGCACGGCCCGCACGGATTTCCCCCTGTGTATGGGAATTTTTCTTTCTATACTTAATACATGTACATTTTAATACATTGATCATTTTTCAGAACATTTTTTGAAAATTAATGAAGTAAAAGAAGAAATGCTAATTTTCAATGTAAAAAACCCAATTTCACCTGCCAAATGCTACAGTTCATGTCATACTTCAAAAAATTGAAAATTATTGATAAAATGATCAACACAGATTACTAGCGAAATGCATCAGGTATTAAAAGTAGAAAGAAATGGAATTCCATGCACCCCGGTAAAATCGGGTTTTTTGGTGCTGAGTATCTTCAAAAATTGTAACAGAAAAATTGGTTCATTTTCGACTTCAGTATTAGGAAATTATTCGGCGGTTCATGTCTCGGAATGTAACCAATATGTATTATGAGAGTTCCTCTTTAGTACCGTTGAAATTCCTATTACGTTTTGCTACCAGCAAAGCAAAAGCATCAATAGGTTGTGCATCATGTACTCGTACAGTGTACCTCCTTTACCATTACAGGAATCATAGTCATCAGATTCAAGTTCCCTGTCTATCAATATCACATCCAGCTGAGCCAAAAGGAAAACTTTCTACTGCATACCAGCTTCAATAGCTTTGCATGGCTTTTAATCTATTTTTATGCTTTTAGGTATTTGGGTACAAGAAATAGGTTGCAAACAAATTTTATTGTGGTGGTGTACTGTACTGTACTGAAATACCACGCCCACACTGCTTCCAAACAAACCATTATTACTTCCTTACAATGCACTATCTGTACAGATGCATCGTCTTGTGCCTAGAGGAAGGTTGAAATATCAGACAGAACTTCAGAATACCTTTTCTTATAATATTCATAGTTATGACATTGCCTGCAGCTACTTGCTGCAGAAATTAGGTCGTTGTGCTAACAATAGACATAGTTTCCATCTTACTATTACTAGCAACCATGAGACAAAACCCGTATCTCCTGAGATGCTAAAACTATTTCAAAATTCTACGCGGTTTTATCCAGGAAATTTAAAAATTTAAATGGTTTTTACAGCTTTATGAAAATGGAAAATTATAGAGTTCCATCGATGAACTCTTTGCATTTTAGATACTTTCACCTAAATTATACGCAGGAGGAAAATGTTTCCTTTGAAACATGTGCTTAAACAGGCAAAATACAACTAGTGATTGATTATGTTTTCCTTACCGTGACCCCACAGCAACGAACGGTTCCGTCTTCGGCGCAAGGCTTTACAATTCCTAATTCCCGAATGTCTAAGGCACTTTGTCCGTAGATCCTTGGACAAGCATCTCTGGAAATGCACGGACAGGCTTCTGATTGCGAGTTGCCTGTTAGGGAAATGTGAGAATTCTGCTCGTTTTCTTGATTGGCTTGCGGTTTATGTTCCTGAGGGATTTGATCGTCTGCCGATACGAAGGCCGATCTTGTGGTCAGAATAACAGAGACGACGAGAACAAGACTCACCACCAGCAATGTTCTCGGCAACAAGTTTTTTAACCTCATTTTCAATGAGTGACTCCTCTCTGCAATCGCTACGTCTAATGAGTACAGTGTGACTCTTTTCACAAAGTCGAATTCCGAGTGCCACAACTTTTCTCCAAGCTAAGCGACGAGTCTCGAAGCAGTTCACTCTCTCTTTCACTTTCCTTTCAAATACTTACACTTCTCCCTCTCACGGTATAAAAAATACTGTTAAAAATACACATAACATTAGCAAGTTAGTCGTTGCATTTTAATGTCCCTATTATAATTTAATATTATTGGGCGCTGCCTCTCTGCTCTTCCTTACGAAGTGTTATTCAAATAGATTAATAATTTAGCTTCACAAAATTCACTGAGGTAAATGTTCCTTTATTGTTATACTCGGAAGGAACTCAAAACAAAGTAGAGAGGTCTTTATCATTAGTTAGTTAGAGAATGACTCGAAACATTTGAAGGAAATGAGGGAACCTCATTAATTAAAACTGAGATGGGAGTAGCCTTAATGTTTCAACAACGTTCACTTTATCATGATTGCAATTAAGATTTAATTAAAAGTTTCACAAATATATGAAAATGATTAAATGTTCAAGATTACGTGAGATTATCGTGTGCTCTCTTTAAATGACACACCGACAATCTTTTCCTTTATGGGTACATTCGAAGAATGCAAAACGAGGACAACCCAAATCTTCTTTATATACGAGGCCTTCCTGTCTTGTATTTTTGTCTTCTCAACAACATGTTTAGGACAACCTGATTGAAAACTACGGAATAAATAAACCTACTAAATCTGGATTCTTTTCTCTGTTCTTATTTTCCGGCGTCTTACCTGCTTCCTTGACGGTAATACACTTCCTAAACCAAAACCAAGTATAGGGAGTATACATATGTAGGTAATTGTATTGGTAGTCGTATCGGTATCACTGAATATCACACCCCTGACCACAACGCACACCCAGTGCAGAGGGAACCCAATGTACTGCTGTATGGGCATGCTGAAGTGTGCAGCTGTGTGCTAAATGTAATCTGGAATGTGCAGGGGTGGGCCAATGGAATTTGAAATATGCAGGGGTGGGCCAATGGAATTTGAAATATGCAGGGGTGGGCCAATGGAATTTGAAATATGCAGGGGTGGGCCAATGTAATCCGGTGTATGCAAAGGTGGGCCAATTGAATCTGAAATACGCAGGGGTGGAAAAATGTAATCTGGAACCAGAAGAGGTGGGTCAATGTAATCTTGGGTGTGTAAAAATATGCAAATCACAAACTTTTGTAAAAATCAAATGCCCAACACACCCAAGATTGCATTGTTGGCATACCTCTCAACGTCCCTGCACACAAACTACATTGACACCCTTGCACGCTCCAGATAGCAATGGCATCCCCTAGCTGTACACACCACATTGCACTGGCACATCCCACCACACTTAATATTACATTGAAGCACCTCTGTGCACTCCAGATTACATTGAAGCACCCCCGCTCATCAAAAATTGCACTGATACACCCCTGTACACCCGTGATTAATTTGGCACACACCAGAACACTAAAAATTAGTTTGGCACACACCAGAACCCAAAATTAATTTGGCATACCGGCACACAAAATTAATTTGGCACACACCGTCAAACTCCAGATTACATTGGCCCACTCCTAGGCACCCAAGGTGCATTGAAAAATGCCTGCCCACCGTACAATAATTGGTTCCCCGTGAACTGGGTGAGCGTAGTGTGCAGGGGTGTGTCTTTTATTGAGCGCGGCAGTCGTATGTTGTTTAATCTAAGTCACCTTTTGAGCCCCTCAACAAAATCTATATATAGTAATCATTAGTAACATTAGATTCGAAGACAACAATCCCGTCTTGGATTCATGTGCATGAACGCCGAGTAAAAGTTAAGGGGTTATTGAAGAATTGAGCCGTGCTATTATGTTCATTTATAATTCAGCACACCAGAAACAATATCCTCAATATATACTTCTATGCTTTTACAACAGTACATTACTCTTGAAAGGGTTACCTCGTTAAAACATTTTCGTCTCCGGAGAGAGGTGCTTACTATTTAGAATAAACTCATCTTCAGTCGATGAGCCCAGTCATCCAGTCTCTCTGGATTAGACTCTTCATCTTGTTAGACGGCTTTAATAATGCGGTAGCACAAATACCAGAAGTTTTCCTAATAATGCAACCTCTTTACATTGTACAAGTAAGTATATAAATATAATTTTGACAATAGAAGACCTTCCTACCTTAATACGCGGTGATAAAGGTAAAAGAAAGGTGTCTACAATGTCTAGCTACGAAGGTGCACTGATGGCCTATGTACATGTAATTGTAGACAATATAATTGTCTGCATTGCAGTGTTCAGTAGAAACATTACATGTATATGTATTATTGATGTAGAATTAGTAAGTGCATGCACTTACTAATTATAAGATTACGGTACTATTATAGCATATTCAGGTAGTACTAACCTTATAATGAAATACTGGAACTCAAACAATATTCACTTCCGAACACAAGAAGTAATATAGAACAGTTATGCGTTCCGGTTTGATTGATCCCTTCGCTTCACAAATATTTAGGCTATGTCATTCTTTTCTTTCCGAAACATATATGTATATTTAGACTTTTACTGCACCTTCTTCATTCATAGCATCAGCCACCTACAGAATTGCTCAGCATAGGGAATATCACTATACTTAGTTTATAATAGAGACAAGTAAGTCAGGTACATAAATAATCTTCACCATTCAAAATTTTTGGAAAAAAATGTCATTCATTAATGAATAATTACTTATTGCAAACGATTCTCTTTGTCGCAGCATTACTCTGAGTAACAGAGAATACAGCTTACTACAAGCCCTTTGCATTGTGAACATTAAGTAACTAATATGCGAATATGACACTTTAACTTTCTGTATAACCACCGTTTTTGAAAATATTTTGTTTTCAAAAATCCTGCTGTATGCAATTTTTATATTTACGGTGTTTGCTTAGCATAATAATATTACTTTTACTACTTATCCATATGAAAGTAACTGAGACAAATAGAAATACGACAGAGGAATCACAACATGAACAAAATTAAATGGTATTGATTGTAATTCTACTACGACAATATTTACCTGCTTTGTCATTTGAAATGTTCAATGGGTGAGTGTACTCCATGTATCAATGCAATAATATGGAGAACGTACTTTTTATTTGATTGCCACGTCTATCCGTTTCAGAATGAATTTGTATTATTTGTATTATGTGGAGCACGGTGTATGCCGACGTTACAAACCGGGGTAAGTGTGCTACACGTCTTTACAAAATGGGAACTGGGACTTATAGGTCAAGTTAGTCAACCGCTCAAAGACGGCAGAGAACAAGAGTAGAGAATATAGGTGCAACAAGCTTTGAAGAAATTCATTCAACATGTCGTTGCCTCTGGAAATCTATAAGGAAATTTCATTTGAAGTACACGATAGAAATTGTATTTATTCTACAATCTGCACATTGCTCATTGTAGAGCTCCATTACATGGATGGCCACTCCTAAAACGTATTTCAAATGCATTTTCAGATTCCTTAAAGGGATTTTCACATTGGCTTTCAGCCTGTCAAAATACCAAATATTTTTCGCGAGTATGACTAAATTCAGTTATCATGGAAATGATATTTCACTCTGCTGCAATCAATGCTAAGGCAATCTATCTTTACTTTAAAATAATACACATTAATTGAAACACAAGTCGAAAGAAAAAATATTTAGGGTTTAAAGTACCTCAAAGTAAACGTTTCTGCATGGTTACCTGCAGTAAGAAGAAGTTAAGAAACTGTTATGATGTGTTTGACGTATTGTCTACTCCGGGCAGTCTTAGGAAAGGAAACTGCGTTTTCAAAAAAATTTAGTTTTTTTCTAATAATTACGATGAACTAAAATAGTCTTTTGGGTATAATCATGCAATTTGGGTTTAATAATTTAAGGAGGCTATTAATCGACATATATTTTAAGAAATAAATGAACACCGCCTTCTCCGAATCCAAGCGTATATTATTGTTTAATGTGAGCAATGACAGTGAGTGACAGGCCTGCCGATATTGATACGTGATATTTTTGTGTAACACCCAAATAAGTGCAAAATCATGCATATCAGAAATCCCAATACATTTGGAAGTAAATTCTCTGACACTAAACTTTGAAAACTTAAAATAAATAAACTTAAAATAAAATTAGTCTTTGGCAGACAAATTCTAGTACTAATTACCCAAATTTTGTTGATGCAACCTTTACAACTAGGTCTTACACCTTTTTTCATTGCAATTGATTTCTGACTATCCACTTCGAAAATCTATTATAAAAAGCTAAAGGGGCGATTCCATTTTTAAGTCCGAATAAGAATTGAAAATTAGTGGGTTTCCGTATGTCCTCTCCCTTTTACTCGCTCTCTTCATAGTGTTCATAGTGCACAGTGTTTGGACAGAAACATAAATTATTAAAAGATTAATAAAAAATAAAGGGAGTCCCACTCTGGTGTCTCTCATCTATTAAGAGGAAAAGTAAAACATTGCATAAGTACTGGAAGTAATATAGGACAATGGGTACAATGATTGCTAAAGAATGGGTAACTGTACTCTTAATAGTAAGGGTATAAATTCAAATATGCACGTATGCATGTATTTCTTATTGAGAACTTCTGCTCCAAATAATATACAAACAAAACTTGGAAACTTTTAACCATGTTCAGTTGTATTCAAAATAGCATATAAAAACGACAAATAGTGATGACAATATATCCTTGAAAGTGTCAACTTTGAATTGTCAACTTCAACCATTGATCGTATTGCATTTCACAAAACTTTCAAGTAATATATACTAACATGGTATTCTTATTGCTGTCTACTCTGGCAGTCCTGTGAGATGGAGGATATCTACAATACTTTTTATCAAGGTTGTATATATATTATGATAGCACGGGATACATAAAAAAGGAAATGCCCAAAGGAATATTACACTCCTTATTATATCTGTATTTAATAGCGAATATTTTACTTGGTCTGAACTGGTTACACTGATTAGTGTATGAATGAAAAACAAATGCGTATTTAATATTGTAATGAGTGCACGCTATAAATACAAAATATTAGATTAGAGAGGTAATGGATACCATGTTGTGCAATACCGCAGAGGTAATTGAATACTTCAAACGTGTTCTACTTACAAAGGAAGGCAAGAAAACATCCTGGATGGCAAAGAATTTGCAGTAAAATGAACGTTACTTCTCCGAAAAGTCACTTTTGGGATGCACTCAAGTTGACATTCTTCTATGAAGTCATGGAACGGGCAATGCAAGGCTCTTCAAAATGCACTTTACACGGACATCCCGGACATGATTTTAGAATAACATTTCCTGTGACTTTCCTTGTTTCTCTCAATTACCTACTGCAATAAAATATGAAATGTTAAGTAAAAGTAAGAATGCCGTTTACATAGTGAATAGTGAAAATAAATGAAAGACACAAAATGGAGTGGCGTTGTCCGACTACTCTTTGGTAGCAATTCAAGCAAATTAAATATCCTAATGTGTTTTACAATATGAAACTTATTGAGTAGAAGTGCATAATGCTTTGTGTCTGATTCGAACAGAAGCAAATATTCTACTAGTGAATTTCTATAGAAGGGAAGTAGCTTCCTATCTTTTGGACTCCCTCCTGAAACGATGCAGAATAAAATGATGAGAAAACTGTAGAAGAATAAGAACGCTCTACTCAATTCACAAATTGCAAAAGCCGATGCAAGGTTTCGACATCGACCACAAAATAGGAAATAGTGCTGACTAGAAATAGAAAATATACCTATAGAGCTATGATTTTTGCTCTACAAACCCAATCAATCTAAGGATGAAATGAAAACATTGAATACCAGAAATGTTAAGTAAGGTACTGTTCCTTTAATTATTTTGGAGAACTGCGCTTTAAACCCATTCTTCAAAAAATGGGAAAAAGACTATTGGCCGACCTCCATTAATTACTTAACATCAAACTACTGAGTAGTTCGTCTAACCCTCATTTTGGAATGTGAAAGATGACGTCATCGTAGGGGCATTCTAAGCTAATCCTAAGTATTATAATTAGAATAATGTTTAATATTAATGAATTCTACTAAAACATGAATAGGAAAACTTTGCATAAAGGACATCAACTTTAGAAAAACAAAATCCTAGAGTTACCATTGGATTAATGCAAGCTTACTGCCTAATCTAATTTAATATCCTATAAAATCCATTATGTAATAAATTTGTAAATAATTGGCTTTTATAACTACAATGGACACTGAAATAATATTATTTAATAAGTCCCACAAAATTATAAGATCTAATAGTTATAAACTTAAGGAGTACAATAAATTTCTGGATTGACTGTGACGTGATCCTGGACATAATTGGATGTTATAACTAGAATTTGCATTAAATAGCATTAGTAGACTCTTAAAAATTATGTAAGTATCGCATGTAGTCAGTATATAAAAGCTGGTCGTTAATTCTTTTTGGTACTGCAGACGTAAATGTAACGCACATCAAATGACTTCAATTTGGAAAATGTAATAATTTCCTCAGTAATTGCCAATATCATTACTGCTTAAACTTTAATGCAATACTACTTTTGTTTTGACTACCTGATTGTCTTTCTGTGACTTTCTGTTACTGTGTATAGGTTCTTAGTAAATCAAACATTGATGAAGTTTCGTCAGGTTTGAATATGAGCCCTTTCTGACCTTTGACCTCCGAACAAAAAATGAAAAACCTCAAAAAATTCATTGAGAATTGGAATATTCCCGGAGGCTCAACTATTCCGCAACGCCTAATACAACTTTTGAATCCCTTAACCTACGATTGTAACCATGAAATTAGTTTCACTGGAGTTCTGCTGTTCCTTCTTTTGCTTGTGTATCATTGGATGATTGGATATTGTCGGAATTACAGATACCAAACGACAGGTTCATTCCAAAAATGCTCTTTCATTTTGTAAGTGTAGCCAATTTTTTAATTCACGCGGTACTTTTAGCTATAACTTTTGAACCTAGTTTTCTGAAGATAGTGAATAAATATATATTTATGCATTTAGTAAATAAAAATTTTTCCAATATGGAAAGAGCTACGGTTTGAAGATAATAATGGACCTGCCCATGCATTATGTTGACTGATGCTCTTAGCAAATACTCCTCCTAAGAAGTTTACGGAGAACAAAAAACACAATAATGTATTAATATCTATCTTGTGTGCTGCCGCAGTGAATATTGCTCCCATCTTACACGCAAGGAGAAGAGACCCAAAAATCATGCGAGCTCTACCTAATTCTTAAATCGTTAAATTATTGATAGGTTTTACTTTCTTGCTAGTTGCACAGAAATGATATTGTATATTCATGCAGTTCACCATGTATCTTGAACCTTTGCTTTGATGCTGGTTTACCGGTTTACGATGTGAAGTATCATAACCTTATTTCCTTTTGGCTTCTGAGCTATTGCCTTCCATGTGAGACTCGTCCAATTGGTTTGTAGCTTTAGACAGGCTGCATATCAGATTATTGCAATCACAAATACCAAATAGATTGTCATCCTAAAACACTAGCTAGCATTTATTGAATAATTGCTAGTTTGCTCAGAAATTAGCATATTTACTGTATCCTGACAACAATAAAGATCAGAAAAATAAGCAACTGTTTCGGTCATTCCCTGGTCCTGAAAATATAATTTTTACACAATGGATCAACCGTATCTTTTCGGCAAGTAAATATTAACAATTAAGCCCCAGGTGTTAATGAACAAACTACATTACCTTTTGGAAGAAGATGACTGCTGCTTTAGGAAATTCATTAAACACAAGTAACTAAAAATAATTTATAAGTATTTACAAAACCTACCGCATCCACGGAAGACATTTAAAAAAGTTGGCTACCCCTGCCGATGTTACTTATGAGTTTAAAATTTAAAGGAATTTGTTGCAGTCAAAGATTGAATTCTTAAAATTATAAAAATATAGTTAAATCATTAGCTTTTTAAATAAGTACATATACTAATGACATATTTATATGTCAGTCAAAACATAGTGGCGAATATATTACTACTATCGATGCAGGTCAAAGGTCATATAAACCATTTTCTTTTTGGCATTGCTGAACAGCTCTAAGAGAACTGCAAAATCGAATATGCAGGTTTGCAGAAACGGGTCGGTAAATTTAAATTGGCTATAAAGCTGCCTAGAATTTCGCACCCAGAAAGACAGGATATGGATGTAAATTGGATGCTGTGAATCCCTATTTAATGATTTGGTCAAAGAGAATCCCATGGCTAAGAGCTCATAACTCTTGGTTACGAGCTGTCAGAACCGAAGCTCTTGTCTACACACTCTTGCTTCCTATTACAAAAGATAGAAATGTAGATACGTTAGTCATTAAATTAATAATTACAGACAGTGGTTTAATTGGAAAAATTTATGTAATCGTGGTATGATACATTTATAAATGTAAAAAGTCAACCCTTCAACCCATTACAAGAATGAAAATACGGTGTTCGAACTTTAAAATACTGCTTATAAAGTATTTTAAGTCAATATTACAAGTTGCGATGTTCATCAATAACTTCCAAATCTTCCATAGAATTTGCTTTAGACTTCTCCTATGCTGCTTGATATAGTGACTCTGAGTAATCTAGGCCACTGCGTTGAGAGACTATTGCTTATGCTTGGTACTATTCTATCTTATAGGCATCGAGAGTAATCTCGCTGCTTGAAATCTCTCCATGAAATAAGCAGTCTCAAACCATGCAAGCAATGTCGGAGTTTGACTACGCGGAATTCACTAAACAGACCTGAATGCAATTCTACTTTTTTGAAGACATCATTTGACCATTCCAAGATACAATTGCCATAAAGTGTATTTGTCCTTGGTGAATAGTAAGCATTACTTTTGATTTGTCTTTTGTTATTTTTGTGTAAATTTGTGGATTTAATTACATTTGGAAACCATTGTTAAATGATTTTTGGGAGTCAATTTTCCACCAACACACTGCGTTGCTTTAAGTTATATTATCTTTATTGGTTACCAGATTGGACCGCATTGGTTTTTTTTGTAATTTATAGAGTAATGTCATTGTCCCACAAGAAGTAAGCGTCTGGTACTTCTTAAGATTCCCTTCCGGTTCTTTTCCACATTCCTAAATTATCTCCACTCCGTTTCAATATTGTCACAGCGAATAGTATGGGAGCTCAATGAAGATATATCTTTCTTTTCATTGCTATTCAAGCGTATTGAAATTGGAGGATCAAGTCAAACTAAAGAATACCTTAACTTGTGTACAGATGAAGACCAAGCAATAAATATACAAGGTATAATCTTGTGGGTTATTCTTGAAAATAGTAGGGCTAAAGTTGGATTAAAAGCTACTGACGTGGTACTACGATTACTACTTCATCAACCTATTGACAATGTAGAGGTACTACTCAAGAGAAGTTTTCTGATTACAATAGCCTCGAAAATGACAAAAGTCGGTTGCTCAATTAAATCTGGTCATGACGTTTCGAGACTTTTGATGAAAAATTCGAAGGCATTCAATTTTTTATAAGAAACCTTAGACTTTGAAGTCCAATAGCGGCATACATACACCATGCAGGGTTTTTCCTTTAATCTTTGCTGTTCATTAAGAACCAGTTTGCACAAGTTTGTACAACAGAAAAAATAAATTACTTGTTTAATGCTAAGATGTTGGGTAAAAATCCTATTTGAATCTTGAAACTCAAAGTAGGACGGCTGATGCTTAAGGACGCAATCAGGAGCGTAGGAGTACATTCGAATTGTGGCAGATACAATGTATTTACATAGATCCTTAATAAAGCCAAGCAAGATCTGCAAATTGTAGTAATATCGAAAAATTCTAAATTTTAATATCTTTATTTCTAGTTTTGAACTTTTTAATTGATCGATTGTGCTATGAGTAAAAAGAAAGTAACAAAAAATAAATTGCGGGAATCGAACAGTAGTGTGGTCGCTGGTTCTATTCACACTGGTGTGTTTTTTAACTGTGTACTCAAAGGACAATCGACAAATTAAAAGTTCAACACTAGGAAATTTTAGCCACTGAATTGGAGATTCTTCCTGCATAGTTACATTTGCGTTTAATTACTTGGTTTGGACTTTATTTCAGATTTAATTCGCCTAAATTTTCAATGCAAAATCGGGCTAAATATTAAAGAACCTCCGTATCTTAATATTATTAATTATATTAGTGCTAGAAAATATTTTTTTATAAAATTTAACATTTTAAGAATTCAATTTTGAGACTAATTTTATTTTGAAATAATGAATTCGTAGCCTCTCCTAGAATTCGATTGTCTATTTTAGCACGACTTTTTATTGGCTGATCAACATTTTTCATTATTTTGAAAAATCCAAGAGGTTAACTGACCTTTGGCCTCTGAATGACAAATAAAATTTGCTAATTTACTTTTGCTAATTACAAAACCACACGCATTTTCTATTATTAAGTAACCAAACTGTTATTGCTACCCTTCGTCTACTGTGCGACATCGCTTGACCGGTTTATTGAAAATTGAAATATTCATTCAAAATTGAAATTTTGAAGTCTCCACCAGCTTCTATAATGAGAATAACCTTAAACGAAGCAACAATTTCAAAATAGATGCAAATTTTGATTTATTTCCCTTCAAATAATTTTATACTGAACATTTTGTGAATTGTATTTCTATAATTTACAACTTGACAAACAATATAATGGACTCGTATAATTTATTCTTACCTAACATACATCTTTACATCGTTAGCACATTCACCATTTTCTTCATTCTAAGATAGTATTTCATGATCACTAATGTAAATAAATTTTAACATTTCTAAATAGTAGCACAAAACATGTAACTTATAGTTAGTAGCCATTTGACTGATACTTAAGCAAACCTTTCGGTCAGCACAAGTTATGAGACAAGGAATTTTTAATATTATTAATGGCGCGTAATTAAACTAAGTGCATAATAGCGTGACTAGTATTTCCATGAATGATTACACAAATAAGAAAAGTACCTATTACATAATGCTATTAGAAAAGTTGAAATTGGTGAAAGTAATGAAGAAAGACTACATTCCAAAGAGGCATATTATTACAATCACAAAGTATACTTCGTGGAAGTGTATAATGTAATGTACATTTGAGAGAGGAACTTTGTTCTACGTAGTTTTTAACGTAAATCATTGTTTAAGGCTTTGTTAACGTTAATAGAGATGGTGATGGCATTGACGACGATTAATAACTCGAAACAGCTGAATAGAAATTCGTCTGCGATTATTGCACCTTTCGTTGATAAAGAAGGCTAGGAATGTTACTATAGAATATGTTGATCATTGCAACTTGTGCCGCATCACCCTGCCAGTTCTGTAAAAATGTAAAAGAGTTCGTTAGAGGAATTGCAAAATAAAATTACTACCAAAGACGGTATTAATGCGATGTTAGTTCTACATTTAGATTTCTATAGGCCAAAAGGTACTGAGCCAGATCGCGAAGCGCAGAGCCATTCACCGACACAAAAGCTCTAGGACGGACAAACTCAAGCCTCCTGCTAACAAAGAAGATATTGCGACTTTTTGGAAAATTGTCCATATTTTCTGACTGCGACTTTGTACCTTACATGTACAAGCAAGAAAGTTATGGGAAACGTATATGGCTTCCGAAAGAGGTATTTCACACGTTCCTAAGACTTTCATGGAAGAAATAGGACCAGAATTTCTACACCAATCTGGTGATTTTTTGATGGAGACTTGGCTGCGGTTGTTTTTCAGTAATTTTGATCCGATTTCTTTCAAGAGAGTCGTAGAAGGCTGTGCAATACCTCTCTCTTTGGAAAGCGATATATACATTTCCCACAACTTGACAATTTTCTTGCTTGCATTTCTAAGATACAAGGTTACAGCAAAACTATATGGACAATTTTTCAGAGATTTCAGAATACCTTTTTGTGTAAATCGGGAGATTGCGTTCGCGTTCACCGGTATCAGATACAACTGTAATTGGTGATGTTAATGTGTCTGTACTCTACAGCGATCTGAGCGATATGGCGTAGCCTGTTGGCCTATTTGGTGCAGTACAGTTCAGGCATTCATTAAAACTGCCAAATCATGGCGAGAATTACACAGCATTTAATGGCATACATTTTCACAAATACCGTAACTGACGAAATAATATTGCACGTCGGAATAGTGTCGCACCCTGGAACACTATTTTGGTTTTACGACTAAAATGCACAATTTGAAGAACAAAGTCCCAAGGGCGAAATACCTATAGTGTCCCATCTCAAATTTTACGATTCTACATATTTTGGTTTAGGTAGGTACCTACACTTTTCCTTTTAAAAACTATAAGAACAAAACAACAACAGTTGGCTGTCCTCAGGTACATTAACATTATATCTTCATTCGCATTGAATATTTCTATATTATCCCACACTTTATATATTTATATTTTATAATAGGACTAATAAGTTAATTTTTACCATAACTTTCCTGCAAGGAAAAGACAATATCCCAACGTCGAAATAGTCTCATGTGACCTTAATTCAAGCTTTAGCAGGCAAATTAGCACATTGAAACAATATTATCCCGTGATATTATTCCGTCAATTAAGGTACTCACTGTTTCTACGTGCAAAGTGCAAATCGATTTCCATAAAAAACAAGCAAAATTAACGAATGTTTGTAATATAAATTAATAATTTTCTTGGTAGTAAAGCATAAATGCCTTGAAGAGGATGTAAGTGTAATAAATGAAGTTTTTAAATATGTCTGAGTATTTATTGTGTTGTATTTAGTGAGCTTTTAAGGCATTTATAAAGTGTACATCTATCCGTCTTTCGATAACTAAGATCACAAAGCCATTTTTGGAGCCACTAATTGGAATGAGAAGGGCATACGTATAGGCCAACACACGGCTATAAATATTAACTGTTCTTAATAAAACATAATTGGCAAAAATGAGAGCAAACAAAGAAATCAGTCATTACAAAGGGTAACTTAAATAAATCCCTGCTCAAATTGAAATTCCTCAAAATACCGTATTTTTGGAAATAAGACCCCCAGTCGAACTACGGCATTTTTCGGATACTCTGGCGAGAAAAAATGGTTTCAACTATAAGGCCCCCTAATTAAATACACTGTAATAAAATGTAAAATATACCCCATAGGACCTCATTATATCGTCATTTGGAAATTCTGATTTGAAAAAAATTCCCCCGATCCACTATTTCGATAAATACTATATTTGTTTTCACAGTAATACATTCCAGAAAATAGGTTGGAATTCCGTATCTCCATTCGTTGATTTGATTTGGAATCAGTCATGTGGATAAATATCACTAGGGCTTAGAAAGGTATTTTGATTTGACAATTGTGATTTTCAAATATAAAATGAATTCGAGTGCTTTGTTGTCTATTTTTATTAATATTCTTAGGCAGACAAAGGTCATAAATTACAAAGATGATTTGTGAGATATGAGTTGCCCAGCTAAAGAATGATTCCCATTATTACATACTCTATTAACAACATTTGGTCGCCTAGCTCAACGTAAAAGATATTGAGTGACTATCTCTTTACTTTTTTCCACTGTGTCGAAAACAACTTAACCATGTAAGAATTCTTTTTAGGTATATGTTTCTTTATTGTACGTAGCAGAGCATGACTAAATAATCGACGTAGTAGCTAATGTCTAGAGAAAGTACTGTAAATAGTAACAAGTAATTAGCGACATAGCCCGAATACCTTTCTGCCGCGATTAAGGGCAGGGGCCTTTAACGATATTAAAAAAATCCAGGACGTTGTGAATATTTAATACCTGTCGGTAAATGTTTTCTGTTGTGTTGCAGTGTTGCAGTGAGCACGAGCAATAAACGTTATTGAACATTGAAAGTGAATTTACAATATTTTTGATAGCGTTCAATGATAGAAATATCAGTCATACACTTTTAAATTGGAAGAAAAATGATTATCTTTGACAAAATTCTTCTATTGAATGTCAACTATATTGTCTTCCTAAACCATAAGTGCGCCAAAAAAGTATAAACTGAAACAATAAATTAAAGACTACAAAAATTATTAGCTTCAATATAAACATTAAGTAAAAAGCAACTGATAAAAAGAAAATCTAAATTTCTACCACCTTAAAAGTGCAGTACTGATAGTCATGAGCAAGAGGAGAAATCCTCATAGCTGTAAACTAGAATTGGGCTTAGATTTGATTCCAAAATTAGAAATGAGATATTATAACCAAAGCTGGGTGGAATTCGCAAATGATTTTAAGAAGCATACAATGAGACATAATCGAACCATTTTTCATTATGTTAAACTGAAAATAGTAATGCCATGTGTATTATCAATATCATCGTTAATTAATTTGTAGTAAAAGTACTACTCAATTAATGTTTGTTGTCAATACAATGTATGAAAAATTTTATGTAATCTAAGATTAATTGAATATAATGGAATACAAATTTACTTGGCATTACATTTTCATTTATGCTGTTCAATTAAATTACAATGTAACAATCCGGGATTAATAATTAGGACTACATAAGGAGTATGGTTTGAATTGATTCAAATATCGATTACAGGTTCTATCCCAAATCCCAATTCTAGTTTTTGAAAGTAGTAACATCATCAATAAACATACAGAATCAACAGTTTATTTCCATAATTATTGTTAATAAAGCTTTTGATTGTAAAAGTAACTATGAAGTATTCGAATATTAATAACTTCGACTTCAATCTAAGACACATTGAGGATATACACTGTTGATTTTACATACTCACCGTAGCAATAATAAGTATTATACTAGTGCATCTTACTTACCATAATCCGACTGTTTTAATTAACTGGCAGTGCAGTGTAAATGACATTAAACTGCATTTTTGTGAAATGACGAAATACGCCGTGACAAATCTAGCCTTCACTAAAGCATATTACAAAAGGTCTAAAAAGGTAATATTTATCATCTATATTTTATGCTTTGATGGGTAATAATTAGTTTGGTTATTGACAATTAATAATCACGTAAGGATGTGACATTCGTAGATATTTTGAAGATTAAGACTGTAGACGGTGCAACCTGTGAACAATGTTTTCATTTTTGTTAACGATAGGCGCAAATAGAAAATTACCAAAATTATCGCTAGACTATCAATTTGATAAAATCGACTTATCGTTCTAAATAATGTAATTATTTTGTAACCTGAAAATCAAAAAGCAATGCTATAAAATTATTTAATTAAAGTATCCAATTTTGCTTGATTAGCTAAAAGAATTTACAATCGTTTCTCAAATCTACTCGTTTGTAAAAAACCGAAATAGTTATCTAATTAAAATGATCCATATTTTCAAGGCTGTTCCAAAGATGAAAAATATATGCTCAGCATTTGAAAAACATTTTTTTAAGTAAGGCACGAATTCTGAATTGTAGCATTTAAACAAACACAATATCATTAGAGGTTTTTTCTAGTTATACATTATAAGATCCAAAACCTTAAATTCTTTAGTGCTAGCCAAGAGAATATTCTGTCATTGGAGTATAGATGAGGGAGAGCATATGCAACGTAAAATGAAAACAAATGAGATTCATTTATTTAATTAATGATAAAGTGAACATGATTCAAGGATTAAATTATTCATCAATTTTTGCTTGTAAAATTAGATACATAACAAATTTGGAATTTAGAATATTCGAATGTAGTTATATGTATTTTAGTGCAGTACTATAAAATTGTAAATAATAAGGCTCACTAAATACACAACTAATTTAGGCATTCAGTGAAGTAAACACGTCAAGTACCGTGAAGTACAGTGAATTGAAATGATTTTTGCTAAAGACTTTATAATATTCCTTAACACAGCATTGAATTCCACTTAACATAATGATTGTAAAATTAATATCAAAATACGTTTTGTATTGGAAAAGAAAAGATGAACCGATTTGGTACATGATACATTATAAAAATTGTCAGCGAAATTTTGGTCATTTAATACAGTTGTAGATTAACTAATAGTAATTGATAATATTCCAGGCTAACTCCGTCTTTGGTTCCAGAATTAATACATATCAATTCACATACTATGGGTTTGGGTTCAAACTACTTCCTAGAGATGATTTGATTGTTTTTCATTGAGGAATCAAAGGCGCATTGAAGGTGCCGTCGTCATTTCTTACTGAAAAGGTTTACTATACTTCAAAAGGTGCCACGCTACATGAATATTCTATTGTGCTGAGATGAACATGAACATCCTATTTCTCTCTTGAATATGATGATAAAGAACTTTTAAACACAATTCTATTACCAACACATTATTTTCTGTAGAATATTGGCACTAAACGCATTACACAGAGAAGTCATCTAAATATGATTATTTTATTTTGGAATTCCAGAGCACAACTTGAAATTTTTACTTGAAAAAAAGGTTTACCCCCTTTTTGGCAAAGGCCTGTTTGGCAAAGCTCGAATGGCGAAGACCCGTTTGGCAAAGTCAAAGAAGGCCATGGCCCTAAGAAAAAGACAATTTGCCAGCCGGGCCGAACAGACAAAAGTTTGGCAAATAATAGTATTTCTTAGTACATATACTCTTACGCTGCTGTATACTACTGTGCAGCATACTAGTAGATAAGATAAGTGTCTAAGTAAATGTTATCTATTTAATGTAAATTTGTTTGTTTGTAACCTACAACGGCCTTTGTGCTTCTTAAGTCTCAGTATTCTTTTATTCATAGCAGACAAAACACTAAGTACGTTTCACATACACTTAATAAAGTTACCCACAAGCTTGTCAGGAATAGACATTCTTTCAAACTCACTGCTTTGCATCGACAATGGAAAATTTTCCATACAAACAAAGACTGAAATACTTAAAAATCAGCAATAAATTGAAACTGTACGTAATTACGGGGGAAAAGGATGCCATTTTCAAATATCTTGTTTATCATTGCTCAATATGTCAATTTGTCAATATATTATTGGCGTACGAATACTCGCGCTTTGGTCATCCTTCATTCCATAAATCGTGAATTATTGGCGGCCCCGCCGCCACATAAAAAAGTTTTATTTGCCAAGCAGGACTTCGCCAAACAGGTAGGGAATCGAAAAAAATATTATGCAGCTCGTAGCTATCGTCTTCAAATTGTTCAAATACATTATCTGGCGTGCGTATATTATTATTATTATACAACACCAAGATACGTCGTTGTAGCAACGGTTTACAGCCCGTAGAGAGGTAGGCTGGTAGTGAAAATAAAAAACTAAAATTCCACTTTTTTTCATTTTGGTTCTTATTCTGTGATTTGAGAACCAAATCTTTGGTTCTCATGGTAGATTGGCTCTCAAATGGCAAAAAATGGAATTTGAGTTTTTTATTTTCACTACCAGCCTACCTCTCTACGGGCTGAAAACCGTTGCTACAACGACGTATCTTGATACAACACCTATTCATACTGCATGTTACTTTATTGTAATGACATTATGTCTTCGCGTCGCATGTCGTTTGCATACTATAGCTTTTCCAAACAACTGGATCGTCATTCCATAATATTTTAAATAAGGTATGACTAATAGTATTACTAAAGACGCCCATTTATCGGCAATAAAACCGTAAGAATTGCATTACAATATGTCCTAGAAAACTGAAAAGCTTTTCTTGGAATCACATCCCACATTCTGTTGTAAGAGGTGAACAACATTCTATGGCAAAAAAGTGTCCAGGGTTCAGAATTTCTTAATGTCGCACTAATAGACATGGTTTTGCTTTCACTTAAAATCATTACTTTCTAACGCAATCCATTTCGCAAGATGACTCAAAATCCAACTCTTAATAAAAGTAGAAACCAAACTGAACACCTTGTCTCTTTATTTATTTATTATAGAAACTTGCCAAGCATTATTTAAATATGGTAGATATAATTCTAATTCTTACAAGGGGGAAACAAAAATCTATTATTTTTAAAAGTTAATTTCCATAAAATATTATAAATAGATAATGACCATAATTCTCGCGTTTCATCCTTAATGATTTACATCATAATATAATGCTCACAATAAATATTATAAACACCAAGAATTGTGATGTACAAATAAAAACGGTTTTGAACTTTAAGCAACATTATAATAAATGAAATATTAAGTAGTATTACCATTCTTACTGAAGAATAATAAAGTCTTTATTTTCATAAAGTTATGTAAGCGATGAGAGTAATTTCGTCATAAGTCAAGCGCATACCTTGGAAAGACCGGCAGAAAACTACGCGAACGGCGATTGAAACACCGTTCTTATATTTTTGCCTTAATATTCCGTAAATTGCACTTGTAAAACAATTACCCCCTTCTAATAATGTAAGGTTACACTAGGTTTGCTGATCTGGGTATACAAAAGTGGTCCATAGTGAAATATCTTACGAGATTTAGCGAATTCTCGAATGCATGACTGAGACTGAGAAATGAAATGTGCGCAAACGAAAGGACCCATTGAAGCTGGTGAACAGCATAGAAAAGCCCATAAAGAGTAAAGTGTAAAAATTTTTATCCGATTGCTTTACCAGGGCAAGTTTTTGTTCGATAATGAAATTACACGTGAAATTATATATACGCAAAAATTATACGATAGGCAAACATAAAGTTTTTGCTGTACAAGGTTAGTCAATGGATGACCAGAAATGTTCAAATACTAATACCATTAAGTAAGGTCTAGGGAAAAGCACTGCACATGCCTAATTAATTTTATTACGGAATATCAGCTGCTTGAATAGCTTGAAAAAAACATAATGTCACCTGGGATTGGAAGAATATATCTAGTCGATGGACCACATGACTGCGTGAAAGTGCTGTATTGATATATATTATTAGCCGTGTTCACTATTTGGCAGTATTACATTAAGTAATGTGATACCTTTCTTTATTTGTAATTTATTATTATACCTATACACATGTATTATTAAATGATAATAGCATACTGAATATAATTGTACACATTATACTAAAATATTCAACGCAATTACCCAGCATTTCTCATGGCGACTCAGTGATGGTAATCTTTTGTTATACGCAGCGAGGTTATTCTAATCCAATTTTTTCTTTAAAATTTCACTTAACCCCTAAGTGACCTCACTCACCTCACCCGGCCTTTCCTTTCTTAATCATGTTCATTACACACCTATGCTCCGTTAGCTATTCATATTTATTAACTTCGGCAGTTTCATTTTCATTTTGAAAATGATAGGCCAAGTATATGGTAAATAGCAAAGTGGCTGATTAGCATGCATAACTGTACGGCGCATTATATAAACATTTCGTGATATTTTCCTTCTTGTTTAAAATTTTACGACAAAAATTCTTAAAAATCATATAGTGTAAGGAAGCACAAAATGTATACATAAATTGAAAAAAGCATTTGATGTATTTGGAAATAATACATAGGTAACTGCGCTATTTTTTCAACGTTTAAAGCTTCTGCTTCTTGCTAGGCGGAATTCGTAGTTTCACATTTTCAATCTTTCAATCCAATCCCTATCTAAGATACTTGAGAATTTCTGGTCTTACCAGGAATCTGGAGATGCGCATCGTGATCCAAGCAGATTGGCATCCTTGTATTGAGAGAATACGACAATCTAGAATGTTATACAAATTAATCTGTTTAATTCACTTATTTAGGTGATAAAACTATCTTAATTATAAAATTTTATTCTTATTCAAATGCGAAAAATTTCAGCACACAAATCTTTCAAAGTGCACAATATTTTTACTTGCATGGCATTCCAAGAATTTAACCGATAATAAACTTCCCCATTTGAAGAGAGCCCAATGTTATTTATTATATGATTGGAATATCGAATGAAATACTATTGTTTGTAACCTTGTCTTTCAGTTGCTGACATAGCTGCAATGCGTCTGAATACAGAGAAATAACTTCGTTCAGCCATGGAACAGAGCATTCAGCTTGGAAAGTATCAAATTTAACATTTCCCTGAGATTGGCTTAGAAGATAAACAGCGAATATTAATTTGTGAGCCTGTATGTAGAAACTCACAGTAAGGTCTGATGGTAGATTTGGCATTAGAGATTTCTGAAAATATTAAAAACACAATTTTAATTGTAAATTGATTTGAGAACCAAAACTGGAGCTCAGGTAATCAGCTTTTAAATCTGGATAATTCAATGTGAGGTTTTCAAAGTACGAACCATGTTGCGACTTGATACAAGGTCATCAATAGTTCTCTTCTTTGGAATGATAATTGCATTCCGACCTTTATTCAAACATCCCATTATGCTATTCAATATGTGCAGCGCTTCTTCGGCCGATTTAACACTGTCCTCCAAATTGTCTATGAAGTAGTAGCACGATTGTAAATGGTTGGCAGAATCTTGAACCTGCTGTAGTTTCCATTCTGTCTGCAGTTGCCCATGATATTGCGAAGTATTTTTATGCAACTTGATAGTAATATCCTAAAAAACATTGCTGTCATTACCAAAATTGTAAGGATTGAACAAATAATGGGAATAAATTTCGATAAATTCGTACTGCGTTTGTTATGTTGTCCCCAAGCACAGTGACCACACATTTTATGCTGTCTTGAGCATTGTGGGATGCCGTGGCCATAACAAATTTTTCTAACTTCAGCGGGGTTGCAACTTTGGCAACGGAAAGAGGAAAATGTCGAGCACATTCCTACATACATCAAAATTATTAAATATCAAAAGCAGGTGAAACGGCTAAAAATTATAACGGCACTACTGTAATTAATTTAATTCAATTTTTAGAACTATTTAGATCGATTTCTTTTATAGTAAGATATTGCGTACTTCGATACTTCATGGGGTGGATTGCTTACGGACAATGGTTTTTTAAAAGAATTTGTAAAGGATTGCACTGTGGAAACTTGACCATAGGAATTTTAATTTTCTTTCTATATAGTGGAATAATAAACATTTGACTGTACCTCAACAACAACTTTAAGTTGCTTCAATGCAGATGGAACTTCGTGTTGCAAAATCCAATCGAATTCTTGTTGCTATAATTAAATCACGAAATTAGAAATATTATACACACACATTACCTACATACATATATACGCATACACTTGTTGTTGAAAAACGAAATCAAACATTTTTGTTCAGTAGAATTCCGTTGTGAACACCCATTGAAGTGCTTTTTACAAACTGATATACAAGCAGTTTGTAGTGATTTGTAGTTCGTTTTATGAAAACAACTCTTTATTTTTCTAGCTAACAATCATGTTCCTCAGAAAACCTTCCATTCCAGACTTTAGCACGAGTGTTTTATATGAACTCGCGAAGCCTATAATATAATCCTTCTCCACATTAGTATAGTAGAAGAAGAAAAGTAGACCAAGAAAATAAACTAAATGGAGAGATTTAGCATATGTCCAAGTCCAAGAAATTATGTCTCTGTCGCCTTATTCTAGTTAGGTAAATTAATAAATAAAGAAACATCCATAATGAGGCCTTGAGCTCAGTTCCTGCCTCCAGTTCCAGTTTGCCTTTAAGGAATGCGAAAAGTGGTACACAGGTACACAACCGCAACACAATACATATCAAAAAATAAGGTGAGAAAATTTGTTTCCTTAAAGTGTTCTAATAGGTCATAAAATCAAATGTTGTACACCGTGGTCCATGGCTTCTGTCCATAGCTATACCGGAAGAAGCGGAAGTAGTACGGCAAAACTGTTCATACCACTCGAAAGCCAATACAAAGTTACATTGAAACCCCAATTTTCATGAGCCTATCTCTACGCATTCGTTTACAATCACAGTTCTCCCAAAAAAAGTCACAAATATATAAATAAGAGTCGTTTTTCATGAGAAGCTTTTATTTTTACACCAGCTGGACTCATCTCACCAAAATACTGAAACATCATTAACAAATTGTCTTTTCCGATATGTTAATAGCTAATAATCTAATAGAGATATCTAATAATCCGCAGTGCATCGGCGTGTTCCTATGTTTTACAGCAAAATCTCTTCTTTATGTCGTTAAAGAGAAAGCTCAAAGTTGGGACGGAGCATTTTTCAGAGACAATGTCATTAAACCACGTTTTTTCATTTCTAAGAAATCCTTAAAATGTTATCGATACATCAGAAGTAACGTTTTTGCACGACAGAGCCCCCTGCATGAAGGCACTGGCTACTCAAGCTTTACTGACAGAATGATGTCGACTTCTTCAATAACGCACAGTGGCCCGGTATTTCACCAGACCTGAACCCCGCTGAGCATTTAGGTGCAATAATGAAGGATAGAGTGGAACAAAGAATGATACAGAACTTTCCAAATAACAAATATGGTACTGCGGAACTCTTGGGACGGTTAACGTCAGTGCTTGAAGAAATGAATAAAGATACCAATTTATTCGAAACATTTCTGCGTTCATTTCCTCGTAGACTCGAAGGTGTTAGAAAAGCTGGAGGACGACATCCAGATTATTAGCTAATTGTAAATATATCGGAAAAGACAATTTGTTTATGATGTTTCAATATTTTGGTGAGATGAGTCCAGCTGGTGTAAAAATAAAAGCTTCTCATGAAAAACGACTCTTATTTATATATTTGTGACTTCTTTTGGGAGAACTGTGATTCGTGATTGTAAACGAATGCGTAGGGATAGGCTCATGAAAATTGGGGTTTCAATGTAACTTTGTATTGGCTTTCGAGTGGTATGAACAGTTTTGCTGTACTACTTCCGGTTCTTCCGGTATAGCTATGGACAGAAGCCGTGGACCACGGTGTAGTCGTAATACTGAAAATAATGCCTACTAACTGTTTTCTAATTATAAAATGCGTCTCTATAAAATAAAAGTCTTTTTCAAAGTGTCCATAGAACCTCACACTCTTTTCTTTTATCCAACTGTGTTTAAAATAGAAGTAATTAGTGTAGGTTTTGTCATAACTATGTAAACTCATTAACTAAGGTTTCTAAGTTAAGTTGTCGATTCATGTTTTGTAACTTTAATACCTCTGTGTGCCGAACTTAATGCTATATTACAGTTCCATTCGAATTTAGATTGATATGCTCTTTCAGGAAGAGCAACAACACAAAATACTTTACAATTTTACAAAGATAATTATTGATTTATTTTGTGAGTCGGCTAACATTGATACTACATCAGTTATCAGAATTGTCAAAAATGTGTCGACATGTCATGACATTAAAATTCTATTAAAAAGTAATCTATGCGAATAAAACTTGTTAGATATCCAAGCCATCTGGTCTAATTTTCAAATAGCAAATGTTATCTTTCAAACCTTACGCCAAAATAAAATAGATAAAAGCTCTAGACATCACCCATCTAAAAACCATGTCTTTTTCTGGTGAAATAATTAATTAGATATTAGATTACATTGTAAAAAAAATAGATTATAAACCGTAAGAAAACAAACATGTGAACATTACCAAAGCAAGAATTTCCCATTTTTCG